>CM053572.1:123163170-123320647 GCA_028646485.1 Cryptoprocta ferox
AGTGGCAAATGTGATTTCCAGATTTCAAAGCATTCATTTAATCATTATGCTTTGCTGTAAATATATAGAATGAACTTGGAGAATATTTATATACCACTTATCCTAATGACACACAGAATAAAAACCTTTAGTCATAGCTCATCATTCTGAAATTTAATATCTCTTTTGTTTACCAAAAAAAAAAAAAGACAAAATGTTAAGCTGTGCTAAGCAAATGTTTTTTACAGTTATGACTCTGGGCAGTTATATTAAACATGGTGTTTATAATAGGAGGCTTCTGTAGTTCAAGTATTATAATTTAATTTTCTTGTTCACTGAAATTTACAATTTATGTTAGACACAGGAAATTTAACTGAAAAACTTACTCTAATTATCCATACATACATCCCAGTTATCATGTTTAATTAATATAAGCATTATAGAAATTTTAAATCATCTTGAATTATGGAAAACATTTAAATGATATTTCTAGTACATTGTGAAGGTAAAATTAAAATTATGTTTGGACTAGATTTATTTAAAAATATTTTCTCACAATTTTGATTGAAAAAAATGTTTTTACTGTTACCTCCAACCCTAGATGGATGGACTGAGTCTCTTAGTATCCAAGAAAATATACTAATAATATAGAATAATTTATTTCTTAACTGCACGGGTTATGGAATATACTGCCTTGCTTCAAACCTTCATTCTGAGGCTTTCAAGTTTCATAATCTTGAGCAAAGACACCTAATCTGTGTTAAACTCAATTTATTCTGTGAAGTTGACATACATACAATGTCTCCTCACAGATTAGTTGCAAAGATTAAATAAAATATGCTACATACAAGATACTACTGCACATAGAATGAATGATCAAAAATGCTGGCTATTACTGATATTAATTTTTTATATTTGAGACCTATTTGATAATTTCACCCTAACAATCTTTCTACAGTGCTCCTAGCTTCTGAGATCTTATGAGAACCATTCTTGCTAAAAGTAAATGATTCCACTTCAAATGCAGTGGACTTCATTCAAATATACCTTTGATCCTGTTTCCATTTAGCAATCTCTGATGTGCATGGAATTTTAAGCCAGCTGTCTTTTGCTGCACTTTGTAAACAGATTTTAATCTCTGTACCTGACAGGACACCAATGCTCACCTCTTCTGTATACCATGTTTTTGTCACTGTGCTCACAGCTTTACTCACAACATCGTTTCAATTATATCCGAGTATATACAAAATCTCCTATTTTACATCCTATTTTATGTGTACTATAAATCAGCTCCTGCATGGCCAGTTCTAGCAATATTTATTTCTGCACTTTTTGTATCACCAAGTGATCCTAAATATAGATTGATTAGTTCCTTGGTTACTTTACATCTCAAGCCCCTAGTTATCAGTTGAACAGCTCCAGAAACAGATTTGTGCCCTTATCTTCCATCTTCATGGAGGAACAGGTAGAACAGTGGCCTAGAGGCTAGTCTTCTCAAAAGCCTAATTGGTTCACATAATTTTCTGAAACCTATTTTCTGAAACCTACTGGGACTGAGTTTGGAAATTGAATTCAGTTATTCTTTTGACTTATTCTGACTACATCCATAGAAGGCAACTTAAAACCTTCAGACTTATAAAACTACTTCAAATAGTAAAACTTTAAACTCCCCCTGTATGCCATGCCCTACAGTTACAGTTATTTCCTTGGGACCTTGGTGTGAGTGGGAATCTCCTTCTCCTTCCTTGTCAGGAGGTGAAGTCATATCTTTGTGCTTGAGGTTGTTCAATTTCTACTCTTTAAATTAACATACACTAAATTTTGAAAGGGTGCATAGATTATCCTACAATTCTTTCAGTTGTGAGCATGCCTAGTTTATTGCAACAAAAATTACTAAGGATCCAGGGGTAAATAATCACCTTTCTGTCCTCAGAAGGACAAATAGTGCCACTATCCAGAGGAAGATAGTTTTTAGTAGATCTATTGAATTTTCCTGAAAAGATGCAATTAAAATGTAGATCACAAGCATGTATTGTAACGTATGATACTGTATTGTGTGAGGAAACAAAAACACAGGTAAATAAAAGTGAAACTTCCTTCAGAATTTCACAATTCACTAAACAGCAGTATAAAATGTCTTTGTAAGAGAAGATAATAGGCCTGTTGGTTTCAAAACAGTTCCGGGAGGGTAAGTGTCTTGAACTGTCACCAAATGTGGCATCCATCTTATCTATTAACAGTCTTGGGAAGAGTGTTTTCAGAATGCAAAAGTTTAAAACTGAAATTCACTTCTTGGGGTTAGAGCTTTTAATGGACTGACTGTCACTGATAAGGAAATGATGGAGAGCACAAAGCTTCTGCAATCTCATTAGTTGGATGTATTGTGTGAGCTTGAATTTCCCAATCTCCAGACTACTAACATATTCTACCGGCCGAGGAGAAAAGAGGACAGCAATTCAAAGTTCTATATTTAACTCTTACTCTTTTGAATACAGCATTAAAATAAAAATTCCCATGGCATTTGATTTTCCTTATTTCTTTAGTGGACAGTAAAGATAAATCTCATAGTATTTTAGCAAAATATCATCCTCCGAAATAAAATCCATTTTGGGCATCTGAAGTGGTCAGAGAGCTTCCCTTAGTTCAAATTAGGTTGGCAATACACTGCTTTCTTCATTAGAAACAGACAAGATATTATATTCAATTATCAGTGTCACAGGGGCACTCCTCACAAGCATTTGCTGAAAACTCTTAATGCTATGCAAGTATGACATTTAAGAAATATTTATTTAGAGGAATCCAAAATAAATTTGTTGACCTTTATTCATAATGCCCATGAAATACGATTTATATTGTCAATGTGTGAAACTTGATTTCAAAATGCAGAAACATCTGGATGTGAATGCAAACTATGTCAATCATGTAAAATTGGGTGACAGGTACCCAGATGTTTGGCACAGGATAGCTAAGCTGAAAAATGAATTTTCTATAAAAATAAGGGTTATCTCTTGTTAATGTATCCCTTTCTTTCCAATTTAATGGATAAAGTCTATGAATTAAGACATTCAAAGATTTTTTTAAGTCTATAAATGTATTCTAATAGAAATATATAAATGAAACAAAAGAAAGAAGCAAATGAACCTTGTTTTAGTCCCAGCTCTGCCACTTATTTTTCATTATTTATTGATCTTTTGGCCCAGGCAAATCACTCAATTTCTCTGAGTTCCTGTGTATCCATTTGTGTCTAATAACTCGATAATTGTCAAAGCCACTTATAATTTTATGATAATTTTCAAAAGATCAGAAAGGGGGTCATCTGAAACATGCATTAGATATGAGCAGCAGTGAATAAGAATACACTTTTTCCCCAAGAAGATGATTATTAGAAAAATGTGAAGTTTCCAATGTATCTTCTGACACTTACAGCAGTGTTTTCATGTAAAACAAACAAAACAGAGTGACTTGAAAGGACATAATAATAACTAATATGTATGGAATGATTCCTATTTTCCATTTATTATGTTGATGGCTTTAAAGATTTCCTTACACAATTTTCAGAACAAGCCTGTGAGGGAGATTCCATAATGACCCTTATTTTCTCCATGAGGAACGTGTGACTCAGGGTAAACAGCAGGGCTATATTCAGAATCTGAGTCTGCCTACAGAACTGATATAAGTGAACTATCCCTACAGCTACAATTTTGAAAAAGTGTGAGAATTTCTTTAGAGGTTTGGAAGAGATATAGAAAGAGACCATATAGTTTCAGAAAAAAAAAAATGTTGTGAGAGCAACCTCTCTTGTTTTGGAGAATGCTTGTCCTATAGTGACTCCTAAAAATAATCTTATAAATAGAATTATTTGGTTATTGGAAAATATGTAAGCAATCTTAATTAACTATATGATTAAATGTTGCTTGGTCTTTGGGACAGCTGGGTGGCTCAGTCAGTTAAGCGTCCAACTCTTGGTTTTGGCTCAGGTCATGATCTCACAGTTTGTGGGTTTGAGCCCCTCATTGGGCTCTGCACTAACAGTGTGGAACCTGCTTGGGATTCTCTCTCTTCCTCTCTCTCTGCTCTTCCCTTGCTCTCTCTCTCTCTCTCTCTCTCAATATAAATAAACTTAAAAAAAAAGTTGCGTGGTCTTCAACCAATGGCTTCTGGCAAGAAATACATTTTTCTCTTCATTAGCTCCAAGGAAAAACTGCCTTCAGAGACAGTTGACACTTAAATATGTTTAAATCCTCTTAGGGGCTTTGATTATATTAGTTGGGGATAGGGCAGGTCCAAGGTTAAGTAATGGTTTTTCTGTTCACTTAATAAGAGCTTCCCAACTTTTTTGTTCTGCTTACACGGACATTTTTTTTTGTTAACACCAACAGTTCAAAACTGGAGAGAGCTCACATTAAACTACAAATTTCTGTCTTTTCCACCAACACGGGCCTATCTGCCAAACGTCGTCCTGAATTCCAGTGTGGCAGGGAGCCATAGACCCTGGGAAGCAGCTGCCGCCTTTAGGCAGGCCGCGCACTCTGCAATGTTTCCAAGCCTCCAGGGGCCTCGGTTTCACTCATTTACATTCCCAATCTGGCATGAAAAAAGAATTTGAGTAGTTTACAATCTCGTCCTTAATGCCATAGTTTAATACTTTTTTTTCCCTTTCCCAATGCTCATTAGGGTCCTGTGAAATGCCCTGAGTCCAAAGCAGTGAATAATTTTTGTTGCCAGTAGAAAGAAGAATGGATTAATTTGATTAATTTCCTCTAGAAGCTTTGAAGTAAAGCATCAAAGTATCACTGTTTACCTCTTGAAATGCTCAGATTTGATGCTAGAATAAAGAAAATGTGATTCAACTTTCATTCAAAGGACAATTGCATAGTATTGGAACTTTGTGCTTAAACAAAGACATATCACAGTCCATTTTATTCTTTTCTTAAAAGATATGTATTTAGCATTAATATTATTTACCCCCTGGCATATCTCAGTAAAAATAGTCTCCCTTTAATATGATTTTTAAATGTAGATTTTTAATTAAAATCCATTTGCACTATAAAAGAAGCTTTCATCCAAAGAAAAGAAAATTTGAAACTATTTTAACAAACTTGAATTTGGGCTTTTAGAAATACTTCCTGAATTTTTGCATTACAATCAGTTGCTATGAAATAGCCAGCTCCATTCAGTTCTGGAAAGAACTTTGCATCTTAGCCCCTTAATTATGTGTGCATTATCTAAGCTTATTGACAATAATAAAAATAATGAATTACATTAAATGTATAAAAGTATAATATGCATCATTTAGAATATTTAGATTTTCCAGGAAATAATTAGCATTTTGATTTTTCACATAGCAAAAGAAAAATAAAAGTGAACTACAGTCATACAGTCTTAACAATCCTTGGTATCTCTGTCTTTCTGTGTCTCTCACAGGCACAAAACACAACCACACACACATAATTTTTCTTTTCAAAGTCTGAAGGATAATACTTAAATGATGTTTTGGATTAAAACAAAGCAAAATTAATGTTATGACATATTCTCCTCAAAATAGCCTGTAACTTAATCACACAGGCTGATGGTTAAATGGAAAATATTTTTAAATGATACACAAAGCAACAATATTCTGCGAGGTGTAATAGTGAATGTCCTTTGACTTGGTTCACTTTTCTTAAAAACAAGACAAAAGGCCCCAAATGGGGTCATTTATGCCAAGCCCCACCTCACCCAATGACACAAATACTTAATTACAGTTTTGGCTCTCCCAGAAATGGAGTCTCATAGCATTCAATCAGGAATTACTTGGTCAGAACTAGTGAGGGAATTCATCTGATAAAATAGACCCCTTCCATGCCCTGCAAGAAAGTGATCATGTAACAACAAATTCACTTTTTGCTTGTATGACTTCCTTGTCCCCACTCCCTTCTGCCTACAAAAGTCACTCATTTTGAATTGCTCCTCAGAGCCCCCTTTTTTTTTTCATTTGATGAGATGCTGCCCAATTCATGAATCACTGAAAAAAGCTAATAAGATCTTTCAAATGTATGCAGTGGATTTTGTTTTTTAATACTTGGTAGACACCATACTGAAGAATTCTTAAACAATATGTATCACCTTCATTCATAGAGCTGTTTACAGTGGTTCCACAAAATAAAATGTGAAAACAATTTCTAAACTATTTTCCTTATTTCCAAGGAAATAATACTTTTTCTTATATCATAAAGTACATTATTCTAATGATTTTAAAATGATATATGTGGAATATGTAAAAAAAAGGCTATCAAATATATTTCTTTAATGTTAACCAACCAAAATGTGTCGGAAGATTCAAAATGCATTGTGTTTGTGTGAAATTTGACAAGTTAAATCTAAAATTTGCATGAAAAATCAAAGAACTAAGCATAGGCAAGACTATCATATTAAACAGAAAACTAGAAGGACTTTTTTAAATGTTTTTATTTATTATTGAGACAGAGAGAAACAGAGCATGAGTGGGGGAGGGGCAGAGAGAGAGGGAGACACAGAATCCGAAGCAGGCTCCAGGCTCTGAGCTGTGCCCATGTGGGGCTCGAACCCACGAACCATGAGATCATGATCTGAGCCAAAGTTGGCCATTTAAAACGACTGAGCCACCCAGACGCCCCACGAAAGACTTAACATTACTGGATATAAGCACATATTATGGTATTGTCCTCTAAAATAGAATTTAGTACAATCTCTACAATCTAGAATATAGTTTCCTCTTTCTCTCTCCATATATATATATATATATATATATATGCATCTTATAAAAGTTCATTTTATATGCTTTTGAGAGCTTTAGTTATGACTATTTTACTCTATTCTGTTTCCATTTTTTCCAAATTGAGCTGATATTACCTTTGTAATTAGAAGTAAAATTAGAAATAATCCATGTCCCATAGAAATGAATTAACTGTTCTCCTTAGAGCCAAGGTGATGCCCAGGCTTCCACCAGAGTCACCATCATGACAGTCAGAATTTCTAGAACTGATCTTTTTACATTTGCTCACCTCTGTCTCTGCCATGGCATTACCTCGGCATTTACTCTTCTTCTGCAATTGCTGGAGACATTGCTTACTTGTTATATCTAAATGAATGAGTTATTTCGTATACATCACCGCTTCAGGAGAGACAGAAGATGGGCATGGAAACCTTTCTCTATGTGGTCCAAAAATTTTAAATGCAAATGCTACTCATTGTACTTGCATTTCTTTCCTGATAACTGCAAATTAAAAAAAATAAATTGAAGTTTCATGTATGTGCCCAAACATACAAAAGGTGATCACAGATATGTCAATAAACAGACTATTACCAGCATTCTAGAAATTTCCTTCTGCCAGCACCCTCCTGTGGAGCCTCAGTGGACTGTCCACTCTCTGAGCCATAGCCGCGCCCTCTCCACTGCCAAGGCCCAGCATGGAGTCTGGGGTAGAGGTAGGGGAGGACATTCTGTACTAGTATCAGCCCTAGGAATAGTGGCTGCTTTCTAGATTTGGTATTTTTACTGCGTTCTTTACTCTATTCATGGTTTTAGGCATTAATTCATTTGGGAAATTGCTCCCATTCCAATTACAGCATGGTTTACCTCCAGTCTGGTCCATGATGGAAAAATCGGCATTATTTAGAGGAGGCAGACTGAAAGAATCCAACCGACAAAAATGTAAGGGCAATATTTCGGTCAAATGTAAGACACACTGCAACTTAAAACTACCGTTTAATAAAACCTTCCTCATTTGAGAAGAAAAAAAGAAAAATGTATGACTATAGATCTAAAGGCTATCTTTTGAAGAGGTAAACAACATTCTGTTATTGCAAAAGTAAGCATAAAGGTAGTTTTGAAAACTATACCCCAAACTTGAGAGATCCATCCTGCATGGATAAAAAATCTAAACTTTATAAGAATGGAATTAATAGAAGCAAAAATAAAACAATGCAGGAGTAGAGTAAAATGATTGAAAGGCCAGCTCCAGTTCTGGGCATTATGGATCATCAATGTGCTTGATGTTCTGGTGGTGAGAACATGTGTGTATGTGCATTTGTTTTTGACAACCCACAGCTTCCAAGATCATCCCTATATGTCCCTCACCAGGTAGTGCCACCCTCCTGGCCATCACCTATCTCAAGGTCCACTGAACAACCAATCCCACTATTCTGGAAGGGGCCAAAATCACCTCTCCACACATGAAATTTTAGTATACAGATTAATCATTATAATCCAGAATCCATGTTAAGAAATCTATCAAATGATGAAATTTATTGGGGTGCCTGGGTGGCTCATTCAGTTAGGCATATGTCTCCTGGTTTTGGTCATGGTCTCAGGTCATGAATTCATGGTTCTGGCGATTGGGCTCTTTCTCTCTTTCTCTCCTTTTCTAAAAAGTAAGCGAAAAAAAAACATTAAAAAAAGAGGGAATTTATGGTTGAAGATTTGTCCATATGTTTATTAGTTCTCAAATTAATCAAAAAAGAGGAAGGCAAGTGAATTCTCAGGCAATTTTACTTGTAATTCAAATTTTCAAAATTTATGAGTATGTCCTCCTAAATCAGTAAAATAAACAAACTGAATTCTCCCGTTTCACTTATGAAGTATTTTCCCTGGGAACTTTAACATAATAAATTAATTTAATTCATCCTCAAGGCAACTTGAAGATTTCCATTGTAAATTCTTTAAAACAAAATACAAATGTAAAAACTCCATGGAAATCTATGAGATAAGGAAGTTTTTGAATTAAAATACTCCTGGAGCTTCATACTAGTACCGTGCATTACATTTTATTTGTTTGTACACACTTTCTATATAATGCAATTTAAAAATTTTGAAATTGTGACTTCAGTATTTCCCTTGTGCTATTTTGTCTGTCCACACAGTTTTACTTTTTTTTTTCCCATAGAAATATGAATGCTATTTTATTAGAAACATATTTTAAAAGTAGTTTGGAAAAAATCCACTCACATTTTCCCACTCTCAATTGTACAAAAGCATTTGTTTCTCTTCATTTGATTCTAAGAAATAGAATAATAATTTTAAACTTTTCCTTTCAAATCTACTCCTTATTCAGATTCAAGCCCATGTATATTTACTACATGAACCAACTTATAAACTAACCACATTTTCACAACAGATATTCTTTTATGCATGCCTTTTTCTTTGTAGGGATTTAGAGTGAGCACACAGATCACTAAATACATATATATAATATATATATAACTCAACATTCTTATTAAAAAATATTCCTACAAAAACCTGCCACTCAACTAGATGACAGTTTTATAAGTCATTTCTTTCTTTTTTTGACAGACTATTTATCCTACTATATAAAATCCTCACAGGAGGGCTTGTGGTAAATGATAATGTATTTCACAAGTCATGTAATTTTCAATTTGTCATTCTTCATTTTGCAAGGAATGGTACATGATGTCAGCAACACATAAGCAATACATTTACGCTTTTTTTTCTCTTTCAGTATGAATCGATTTTTCTTTTTAATTTTGATGACAGTCATGGCAAACTATAAACTATTCTGATCGATTATGGATTATATAAAAAGAAGACCTGTATTAAGCTGTATATGATGCTATTACTCTATGATGTCTTTAATCGATGTGCCTTTCTTGTTTGGTAGAAGGGTTCTATAAACTTCATCATTCATCATTCATTTAAATATTCACCAATTCTGTGAACATGTTTATATCAAATGTTTTAGGAATTAAAACAAATCATTTAGATAACACAATGAAAACTATGTAATTGTTTCTGCTTCTATAAATCTCACGAGAAAGCAAGAGAAACAAACAAGTAACCACATATTTTTAAATGTGAGCTTTTGTTGTTTGTGGATATGTGTGCTATCTGGACAGCCTGCTTGCCGAACGCTCCTCTATTACCATGTATGTGGAACCAACAGAGAAGGATTCCCAAGCCCATTTTATGTTTCTCACCTTAACCAATAGCGCATTCTCTTTTAATGTGACCTTTCCAAAGGGGGCATTTGGCTGAAGAGTTGGGAGAATTGGGGGGTGTTGGGTCATCACAGTGGTGGCAGGTGTAATTGCTCTCGTAGCTCTAGCCATGACAGCTCTGTTGGTGTTCCAGGCAGCGGTACTGAGGGTGACATCTTGGAAGGATTAAAGCTATTATGTGTCTTTACCCATAATTTTCACTTTCCAGTGTCCATGGACACGTGCCATTTATAATTCCAGGATTGCGGTTGCTCATGGATTCCATGAGGCTTTCATTTGCATCTCCTTCCAATGCACTTCCCTCCCTCCACACCACTCCTCAGAAAATATAGCTGGGGTCAGAAGATCAGCTAAAATGAACTTCAAAGCTTAAAGTAAAACTTATTGGACAATAGTTCATGACCCAAAAGACTGAAATTATGATTGAAAGAATAGAAATAGAATTCCCTTTCATGGATATAGCACATGTTTTCATGTGATTTTTTAATCCATTTAGTCTTTCATTAAAACATGTAAAGCATTCAGAACAAGGTTTGATGAGTGTGGTCAGTATGGCCTATTTTATTATATATCAAGGGTAGAGCCCAGGTTATGGACTTAAACTTATGACTTTATTCATAAACCACTTCTTCCATGTGCACAGCTGTGTGACCTTGGGCAACATATGTAACATCTCTGTGCCTGAGTTTCTTCTTAGGTGAAATGCGGCTAACAATAGTATCATTGAAGACTGAAATTGATAATTCAGGTAATATATGTAGACCAGCATTGGCATATAATAAGGTCTCATTAAAATTTATCTATTTCTAGTTTCAGCTCATTTTCTATCCATTTTTTTAAATAAATGAATTGTAACTTAATAATTACATGATATATATTCACAGCCTCTTGTTAATAATGAAAGAATGGGATAGAGTGTGGGTGACATGGGTTAGGTGGGTCAAAAGGTACAAACTTGCAGTTATAAAATAAGTTATGGGGATGTAATGCTCACCATCAGAGCCATAGTTAATGATACTGTATTGTATATTTGAAACCTGCTAAGAGAATAGATCTTAAAAGTTCTCACCACAAGGAAAACAAACTTCTGTAACTGCATATGATGATGGAAGCTAATGTGACTTATTGTGACACTCATTTCCTAATACAAACAAATATCCTATCGTTACGCTATATCCGCGAAATCAATATAATGTTGTTTGTCAGTTATACCTCAATAAAAATAATAAAATGTTTTAAAATGAGAGATGATATAGCTTTTCATGTTTTCTTTGACTAAAGCTTTAAGCCTATTTTATATATTTTGGTATGTTGATTTCTGCAAGTCCTTTATTTCTAAATGCTTCCAAATTCAAAGGAAATTTTCATTTCCTTTCAGAGCAATTAGAGCTATTTAGATGAGTTCTGTATTATAATTTTCTACTGGTTATTGTGGCATTAAGCTTATTATATTCATGAATTACTGCACTGAGGCCAGGAACTGTGGTCTTTTTCTAGTCTTAACACTTGATTAAAGTTTATTTATTGCTTTGAGAACATAAATTTTGAAAATTTTCCAGACATCTGGGAATTCTTTACATGTCTATTTGACCTACTCGTAAAATTCGATATAAGCCTATTAACTCAGACTAGTTAATTGTATTATTAAAATATATATTATCTCAAATTTTTCTCTGGAGTTGTTTGATATAAATTTGAGAGGTGAGTTAAAGATTTCCACTTACATTGTGATACCTGTATTAATCATGTTTTCATTATTTTAAATGTGTTTGCTGCTCATACTCTTATATATTCTTTGTAGATCATGCATTTGTCCTCATAAAATAATCCTCTTTATACTCAACATTATTTCCCTCCGAATTTTTTCAATTCAATATTGATATTACACCTCTTACATTTTCTTCCTTGGTTATTGTTATTTATTTGCTTGCTTTTATAAAATCAAGACGGTTCTCCTCACCACTGTGCCATGGAGAATATTCTCCGCAGAGCCAGCCTAAATTAGCCATTGTGCATTATAAAGGAATGAAACACAACGTCATGGGTTTATTCTCAGTTTCAGAATAATTCAAGTATTCAAGTATTCCTGAAGTGAATGTCCCATTTAAGCCACATGGACAGCAACTGTGCCCAGTCAGTCCATTATTGACCGAGACATGACAGTTTTTCACACCGATGTAACATACAGGTTTGATGCTATCTATGGCCGTGTATTCAGGACTGGCTATAGAATTCAAGAGGCACAGCGCAGAAAGAAACTGGAGTGCTCCTTGTTCACAAAGTCTTCAGGGTTTCAAGACAGCAACAGAGGAGCATTTAATCAAGTGTGTAGCCTTTCTACCTCTGGGACCTTGCTCAGGTGGCTGCAGGTGCATGCGAATTGAGGTGACTTTGAATCTTCTGGTTTTCAGTGGTGATGTTTCTATCTCCTAATTCAGTCACTTCGGGAGGACTAGGGGGGTAAAAACCAGGAATTTATTTCTTTCCCCAAGAACGGACTTTCAATTTTAGCATGTAACGGAATAAAATCCATGGAGCCGAAGATGCAATTGAAGTTCAACAAACCTAACCAGCCGCTAGAGTATTATGCACTTTTGAGCTTACAGTGTACACAGGATTCTTTTTGTAACACATCTCCAGGTTAGGGAATTTAAACAAATTCACAATAACATTATCTTTGGGAGTTGAACAAGACACTGTTTAGGAATACACAAATTTGCCTTTTTTCCCCCTTATCTGGAACATTACTCTGTTTTTACTCTCAGTATTACAAAGTTTCTTTCTTAGTTATATAATTTTATTTTTAATTTGAGTAATGCTGTGCTACTCCTTAATGTTATTTATTTGAGTTTTATTCCAAAACCTGTTGTATTAATGATAATGAAGATAATTGATGATTGGGGAACTAAATCTACATTATCTATGAATTATTTGCATTGAGATTATCTACATGTAAGAATCAGGGGACTCTAAGTCTTCATTACAAAGTTTATAAATTAATCAGGTTTCCATTGACTCATTCTGTTATTTTTGTTGATATAATTTTTTGAATAACCCATTGATAAATGAGTCTTCTGCCCTTTCAAAGCTAGAAACAATTTATTGCCACTTCTTCTCAATTTAAGTATATTACTTAATTTTAAAATCCAAATGCATCATAATTCAAAGTTAATTGCAGAGACTTTTCATTAAATTATTTCAACTTATCCTGTTCTTTGTATTTATGAGCACTTTAACCTTGCTTGTATTCAAGATATCAAAGTAGCCTTAAAAGCTTATTACAAATAATAGCTTTTTCACTTAGATTAATCTGCTACTATGATACAAAGGGTGTTTTATTAAATATTCATTTTCTTCTATCAGCCCTGATATTAGTAATTTAAGTTTGGCCATAGAGTAATCAATTAAAGTAAAGCATGCTGTGTGAACACTAAACCTAACACATTAATTTAATCTATTTCGGCTACTCCTGCTGTCTCACAAATCATTTCTATGGTTACAACCCATTTGTCAAAGTTTCTAATAGAAAAACATCCCATGATGGCAAGGCCTCTGCTAAATAAATATAAGATTTATGGATAATAAAAAATATTTAGATTTAATTTCTACAAATTCAGTGATTTTTCTAATATCATAGAACGCATGCAATAGAAATGAGCTAAATACACTATTTTTAAATTATTGCTGAAAAATGTAGAAGGTTAATCATAGACATTGCACAAAGGATTACAAAGAATAAACACAAAATTTAATTAACTCTATGATAAGCCAAGGACACTGAACAGGCAAGCCACATCTTAGAGCTGGCATGTAAATGGGATTGTGTCCAAATACTATCTTTTTCCTTTGGGGCTATATCTTTGTCCTTATTCCTAGTAAGCACTTGTTAATATTTCAACAGAATAAAAAGAACAAGAGACTTTACAAACAATATTGTCTGAAATCTTAGGGAATCACTATTGCAAAACCTTAAAAGGTTAACATAAATGTGCACATTTGGTAAATGCACTTGAGTTGTAAGAAATTTAACTTTATCCTGTTATGAGTGCTGGTCTTTGCCCTTGACTTCCAGGAGTTAATCTCCTTTGGAATGTTGTACCTGACAAAAATCTATTTGTGTAGGGACCCAACCACACCCGATGAAGGTGGGGCTGAGCTGGACAGAAAGACCAATGAGGTAACATAGGCTCAGGCTTTGAGTTACACTCTATCATTTGAAATGGAGACTGAGATCAACTGGGGATAAGTGGAACCCAGGAACAAGTGGAGACAAAAATTGAGCTGCCCTAGTTGACAATGCTGAAACCTTACTGTATGACTGCACATTGACACCAGGAGAGTAACACCTCAGGATTCTACCAGGGAAGAAACTCTGCATTTAGTACTTCTCCAGATCCTACCCCTGTGCTTCTTTCCTTGGCTGATTTTAATTTCTATCCATCCATTCTGTAACAAGCCATAATCAGACTATAGTGAGTTCTGTGTGTGTCTCTCTCTAGCAAGTACCCTGGAGTTGCAGTTGATGCCAGAAAGAATGATAACCTTGTTTTGTTGAGGATTGTGTTTACTATAACTTTGTAGTTAGCCTAAACTCATAAAACTACATGTTGCATTGGTTAAAAAAATGTTTAAGATATTCTTTTCCAGGCCCTTGACAAATAAAGAAAGTTTAATCTATTAATAGAAAATGATCCATAAAAAGTGGACAGAGAATTATATGCATAAAAATAAGTAGCATATTAAATATGACAAATAGATCCAGTGATTTTCATCATAGCATTTAAACTATTTAAACCTCTGTGACTACCTCTGGGAAACTAGAGTAGCATATTAAATGTGACAAATAGATCCAGTGATTTTCATCATAGCATTTAAACTATTTAAATCTCTGTGACTACCTCTGGGAAGCTAGAAGGCTGTATTTCAAAATTCCTGTTGTCTTATTGAAGATTGTAATGCCTCTGTGTATACAATTATAATGCTCTAGACTCATTTGGGTTTCCTTTATATATATTTCATTAAACTTTTGTAAGCTTTAGTTGAACTCTCTACGGCCAACTCATAAACTGACTCCAGAATTGCCATTAATATTTCACTTTTATCTATAGTCGCAAATCTTTCAATTGTACTGTACTCTCACTAATTTTTTAGCTGGTTAGAATTAGAGTCTTTGAGCAACTTACAGCAAATTTTGTTTCCTTCCATAATTCAATTATGCATATGGTGCATCATTTCACTGACCCTTTCATTAACATTCTCAATTCTCTCTCTCATTCATCCTATGCTCTAGCATAAAAATCTCTTATAAATGAATGCATATTTTCTGTTTTCTTAATTTAAGGCTTTAAACCAGAAGCCATAATTTTTTACATGTCTTGTTTTGAATTCTGTGCTGGGCACTGGAGATACGATGATAAATATGATGGACATAAACTCTGCCTTCTGCAGAAGACATTCGGGGGGAAATAAGCAAGGAATTACAAAGTCTTTTAAGAAGTTCTATGACAGGTTAAATAAAGTGTTAACAGCATGATCCAGCCAAGTCAAGGACAATGGAAAGGTCAGTAACTACTTCCTACAGAAAGTGATATTGGCAGCCTGTAAAATCAAGTTGTAAAACACAACCCTAGTCAGTTATCTACGCTTTGATTAACACTTGACTTTGCTCTTATATCTATGATTTTCTGATTCCGTATTTCCATTCTGATCGTATTTTTAGTAGACTATATTAATTTTTAACCCTCATCTGCTTCCCTCATAATTATAGCTTTGCTTCACCTTTCCAGGATACCATTGAAACTATTTTGGTAAAGACAATGATATAGATAGATGTAGTATAGATTTCAACCCTCTATCTTAGTTCTTAGAAGTATTTTAGGTATGCATCTATCACTTTATGAATGGTCTATCTAGAGATAAATATATAGTCTTTTAATAAGAAGGATTTAAAGTTGACAGGTGAGTCCTAATTATTCTTAAAAACATTATTCCATTCTTGACTTTTCGAAAACATATCTAATATTGATTTTCACACTATTACCTTTCTCATTCTATTTTTAGTAAGTTTTTCCATATTTTTTAATTATGCTAAATATACATAATAAAATCTACCTTCTTAACCATTTTTAAGTGTCCAATTCAGTAGTTATGCATAAATTCTTGTTGTTGTGCAACCAATCTCCAGAACTCTTTTCATCGTACAAAACTGAAACTTTATAACCACTAGGAAACAATTTACTCTCGTTTCAAAAGGATTTTGAATTTTCTTCTTCAAAAAGTGCCTGGTAACCACCATTCTACCTTCTGTTTGCATGAACTTGACTAGTTTGGGTACCTCTTTTGAGTGGAATCATATAGCATTTGTCTTTTTGTGACTGATTTATTTCATTTATCATAGTGTCCTCAATGATCATTTATGCTGTGGAGTCAGAATTCCCTTCTTTTCTAAAGCTGTATAATATTCCACTCCATGTATATGCAATATTTTGCTTATTGGATCTATTGTTGTACAATTGGATTTTTCCTACCTTTTAGCTATTGTAAAGAATGCTGCTGTGAACATGGGTATACAAATATCTACTTGTGTACTTGCTTTCAATTATTTTGGATATATATTCAGAGTGGAATTGTTGGATAATATAGTAATATTATTTTTTATTTTGTATTTTTGAGGTATCACCTAACTATTTTCTATAGTTGCTAGAATATTTTAAATTGGATTTTGTGTGTGTGTGTGCATGTGTGCATGTGTTGGTATAGAATTTTTGGAAGTTCTTTATATATTCTGTATATCCTAGTGGATATATGCTTTGCAAATATTTTCTCCTGTTCCATAGGTAGGTAGCCTTTTAAAGATGTTTATTGTGTTCTTTGATGCATGCAAGTTTTAAATTTTGATGTGCTTCTATTTATTCTTAATTTTGTTGCCTCTGCTTTTAGTTTCCAATCCAAAAAATCATTGCCAAATTCAATGTCTAGAAGATTTTTCTCTGTGTTTTCTTCTGAACATTAGTAGTTCTTTTTAGGTGTTTGGTTCATTTTGAATTGATTCTTTGTGAATGGTTTCAAATAATGTTTTAACTTCATTTTTTTTTTTGCATGTGGATGTATATTTTTTCGACTACTTCCTAATACCACTGGGAAAACTATGTATTCATATAAGTATATGTGACTATATACATAAGTAGTTTAAGTTCTTTTACATTCTGCATGAATTGTAGGAAATATTTTTGTTGCTGCAAAACAAAAAAAATGACACCCTTGGAATTTTGATAGAGCTTATATTGAATCTGTAGATGGATCACTTTGGGTAATAATGACACCTTAATAAGATTGAATCTTCCACTCCATCAACATGGAATGTCTTTCTATAAAATTGTGTCTTTTTAATTTGTTTCAGTAAGTTTATGTAGTTTTCAGTGTACAATTATTTGGTCTCCTTGGTTAAGTTAATTTCTGTTTTTTTATGTCAAAGGCAATTATTTTCTTTTTTCATTTTTAGATTGTTTATTGTTAATTTATAGAAACACAACTTATTTTGTGTATTGATTTTGGATCCTGAAAATTTGCTAAATGAATTTATTAGTCCTAAAAGAATTTTGGACTCTTTCATGTTTTCAGCATTTAAGAAGATGTCATCTGTGAAAGCGATAATTTTATTTCTGACTTTCCATGGTGAATGCCATTCCCTAATTTTTTTAATTCACTGATCCCCTTGGCTTTCTTCCCTTCTTTTCTCTTTTTAAATATTGTTCTCCCCAACTTCTGACTTTTGTCCTCAACTGTTCTTTTTCTAAGCAAATGGTGTTTTCAACTACTTATTTTATGGTATTAAATCCCTCATCAGTACTTTTTTTCTTTCTTTCTTTGTCTTTCTTTCTTTCTCTCTGTCTTTTCTTTTTTTTCTTTTTTTTTCATAAAACTTATTTGTTTACTTTGAGAGATAGGTTAAAGTATTGGATACAAAGAGAAGTCCACTTTCTAGAAATATTTCAATGTTGAGAGAACACTTTTATCCATATCATTTAGATCGAGTTTGAGGAAGATCGCAAAACTATTTCATTCAGTTGATACAGTTCCTTAATTGAAAAAAGAGAATAAGTACATCTTATGACTTGAATTCTTCTTCTAATTTAATCAATTTATGGTTTTAAATGCTGATTTTTGAGAGAGATATAGAGAGTGAGAGAGAGAGAGAGAGAGAGAGAAAAAAAAGGGAGACACAGAATCTGAAGCAGGGTCCAGGCTCTGAGCTGTCAGCATAGAGCCCAACATAGGGCTCGAACTCATGAACTGTGAGATCATGCCCTAAGCCGAAGGTCACCCAAGCACCCCAAACTCTATCAATTTTAAATGTGTACCTCCTATACATTTAACCAACTAAATTATAATATTGTAAGAGAGAAACAAATAATCTGATTTAAAAATATGCATTAAAATTAAATGTTTCATCCAGGTGTAAACAGAAAAATTTAAGCTGAAAATATTCTTCAATTTGACCAATATAATGGTATCTCATCAGAGATCAGAATAAATTTTAAATAACTAAAATTTTGGAAAATTTTGTTCCCTATCTTAACATGAGTGTTTGAAAAATGAATACATTCATGATTACACTATAAATTCTAGTGATATTTTAAGCATATTTATGATAATAAGTGATTCAGGCTCCATTTTTTCTTACTTTGGAGAAGATATAAATTTAGTTTCTTAGGTCTTCTAAGGACAAAATTATTAAAAACACAAATACACTATTTGTATAGCAGTGTTTACAAATTTAAACCTTGTGAATTTTATGTACAAATGATCATTTTATGTAGTGTTGAGAATCACACATTTAAAAAATTTTTGAAATATATCCAAATGACTGAATAAGATGATATCCACTTAGAATTGTCATGTAAAATATATGTCCCTAGAGGTTAAGTTCTGCCCTCATATTGCTTTTTTTAGACCATCCCCATCGAAGAAACAGAATAAATTACAGAAGGAAACGTGTGTGACTAAACTGTTTTTATTATGAAAAATCAGGAAGCTTTACAAAAACTAGTAGTCTGGCTCTTTTCTAAAGTTTCAGTCTCTGAGTCTACATAATTGTTGAACTTTAAATAGGACTTTCCCTCAGCCTACATTTCAGCATACTGTGTGTGAATGTCATACAAATGAAAAAACTGTGACAATTTTTATCATATGAAGAATGAGGCCAAGATTTAGTCCAGGTTAAAAAATCAGTTATTTTTTCTAAAAGATAATTGTTTTACGTTTTAACATGGATACAATCAATACTATATATATGGATATATATATATATATATATATTTATACACACACACACACACACACACACAAATTAAGTTTACTTCTAAGTAAAAGATTTGCTTTCACATTAAAAAAATCAAACTTACTTAACCTGCTTACCCATAAGAAAGTATAGAATTATAAGTTGAGGCATGGTAACTATTAAATATATTATGTCTTAAAGGAACATTTAAAAATATATATGATTAATATATATATATAATTTGGTTGATCATATTTGTTTTAATCAAAAATCTTGGGATACAATTATGGGATTAATTTGACAGCAACAATAATGTAAATATCATTTTCTCTCCAATTATTTTGTATAATAAAGATGTATTTTGTTTGCTACATAATATTAGCCAATTATGACTAAAAGTTTGAGAAGTTCTTTATATCACCTTGATCTCAGCAATGCTAAAAATAAAAATAAAATATATGATACCATGCCATGTCTTAAAATGTGAGGCTTCTGTAAAATTGTGTGCACCGTCATTATAATAGAGTTTTATCTAATCTAGTGATAAATAGTTAATTAGAGTGAGAGGTAGAGAAAATCTATTGGCCCACTTAACCATTTTCATAACAACAAATTCAAAATGTACTGCCATATCGTCCTTAGAAAAATAAGCAACTTAAATTTTATGTTAAACAAATTGGGACATTTACATAATAGGTTTATGTGGCTATAGCAATGTATGAAAAAATAAATAGTAATTATTAAAATATCTATATAAAATATATTTATTTGCTTATAATCATAGAATATTTCAACTTGTTGATTGTTCAATTTCATTAAATACTGCATCATTTTTTAATGATGGAAATGAAACTTCCTTGAGTCACCCTATTGTGTGTATTAGTACGAGCATAAGTCAGAATCATTGCAATCAACTCAATTTACCCTCAGGAGCAAGTTTCCCAGTGGTATTTGTGTCCCCACTGGAAGTGCAACCGGGCATATGGAATGGGTGGCTTATACTTAGTTCCAGATATGGCTTCTCGCTTATTTATTCCACTACTGGAAATTTGGGAAGCAAAAGCAAGTCTTGATCATTTCTTCACTATCTATGAAAAAAATATATCATCCTTTATTTATTCTCAGTTAATGCCGTTGCCCTCATTTTTTGAACTTATGAGTTAATTCTAATTCAGAACAAAAAGAAAGCACTCTCTGGAAGAGTTTTAATTATTTCCAAATGCCTCTCTAGCATGTAAATGCTAAACTGTGTGACTTTTCCATTTATGGGCTGTGAGAAATAAACAGCTGGGATAAACAGCAGGCATTTCAAGATATTTTATTTATTTCTCAGCAGAAGTTTAAGCATATGTCATAATGATGGCATTTACATCATAATATATGTTGCTTCATACAGCTCTGCAAACCCATCAAAATCTGTGCAAATGGCTGTGGAATGGTAGAATAAGAAGAGTCTATCAAACACACTTCCATCTGCTTCGATTCCAAAAGTTCAACTTTTATTATAAACTAAGCAACTAAAAATCAAAGTTCCGAAAACTTAATTGCATTCCTTAAATCCTTAAATCTTAGTTTTAGTTTAACTTTTAGAATGATCTAATATGCCGTGACATACACATTTACATTTTCCATTTTATTTTTTCTTTCCTCAAAATCCTGTGCCTTGGCTTTCTGATATTTAATCAATGATATTTATCACTTTATAGAGAAAATATATACTAAATTGTGTTGTCAATATCTTGCTAACTCCATCATGAAACTATCTTTTTAGAATTTGATTTGGTATGAAGAAGAAAAAGAGATCTTTTGAATAATTGTAATTCTTGTTAGCATATGAAGGATGGGCTTTGGAGAACTGATCAAATAATAATATTTTATTAGACCATAGGCAAGAAAAAACTTAAGGTAAGATATGACTGTTGCCATATTTTGTTAAAGAGGAAGAGGAAATAGAAAACCTGTCATTTCCAGTTCAGAGAATTATGGGAAGGGAGAAAGTGATACAATTTTGCAGATGTTTAGGTTCTGTGTGACCTGAACACTCCATTCTGTTCCAAAATTTTATAAGGATTAAGGTAAGGTGCTAGAGAGAAATGGTTCCAAAAACAGAAGAGCTTTGCCATGTTCCATTTGGACCCCTAGAATACCACCACACAGGAGAGAATGATCCTGAAACATCATGGAGTAACAAAGATGTGACTGTGAGACAGGGATTCTGAGCAGCACTTCCTCTGACTCTCCATGAACCGTTCACAGTTTGGAAGAAACCCAGGTTTCATGTGCCCTGAAGCCAGGGTATGGACAGGCTACATGTCTGATTGGGAGTGTTCTAAACATGACCATTGTATTAGTGTTAAGTGGCTCTCTTAGACAAAGAAGTCTGGACATTTTGCATGGATGGAAACCAAGTTCACTGCCAGAATTTTAAGTTCGACATGTAACTCTAGTGAGCCAAAGTGGTGTCAAATATACACAAAGGCAGTGTCCTAGTATTGTCAAAAGTAGAGACCATGACTCCTCTGTCATTGCATTCGTTGGTAGATGACAAGAGAAGGACAAAAACAACTCCATCACAGAAATTAACAGCAGATTCCAACTTGTTCCAAATTTGCTACTCTGGAACAAAGATGACCAAGGAGATGAGCCTAATACCTTTATCTGTTGTGTTCTTACAATATTTAACTTCGCCTTCTAAAAAAAATCACTGGTAAGAGATTAAAAACATGGCAAATAAACTTCATATGGAAGATCCTAATCTGAGAACCACTTAGGAAGTTCATTAACTTGAATATGAAAAAAAAAAAAAACTTTCAATTACCTTTAAATAAAATAGACCATGTCCATCAACTTGTAACACAAGCAACAAAACTGAGTTGTATTGTCATACTTTTAACTCAACAATAGAAATCACAGAGGTTTTCATATAACAGTTATTGCAGATAGACCAAATTATCTTTTACAGTTATTACTATTGCAAAAAGAGAGTAATTATTACACCATCTGCTAGCTCCTTTATTGATAAACACATAATAAGTACATCATTGATAAACACAATTATTATTATACCACATTTTAATGTTTTCAGAACCATGTTTCGGTATAATAATTTTGTTCCATAATTCTGTTTATTTTTATTTTATTTATTAATAAAATGTTATTCTGAAATGGAAACTATAAGGTTTACCATGAAGACAAAGTGGTCCATGGCATGAAAAAAAAAAGACAGATAAGAACATCAACTTCTAAGTGACTTTGTAGTGACTGACTAATTGCTATATGATGGACTCTCAAAAGTAGAAAGAATTTAAGCTTAACATGATGGAGCTTTTATTACTTAGTAATTTACAGTTATTTTACTTTGTTTTAATAAATGCTTATTTTCTCTGCCTTCATCAGGATTTGGGTCTTGAAAAAATATCATTAAGTCCATTATAAAAAATAAAGAACCTCTATTTTCTTTTAAATGCAGGCATAACTTATTTTATTGTGCTCTCACTTTACTGTGCTTCAAAATTACTGTGTTTTTTTACAAATTAAAGGTGTGGCAAACCTGTGTTGAGCAAGTCTAGCTGCATCATTTTTTCAACAGCATTTCCAGTAGATGCTCTGTGTCTCTGTGTCATATTTTGGTAATTCTCACAGTATTTTAAAGTTATTCATTATTATTGTATTTGTTATGGAGACCTGTGATCAGTGACCCTTGATGTTGCTACTGTAATTGTTTTGGGGCTCCACAAATTGCGCCCATATAAGATGGCAAACTTCATTGATAAATGTTGTGTGTGTTTTGATGGCTCCACCAACTGGCCATTCCCCCATCTCTTTGCCTTACATCAGGCTTCCCCATTCCCTGAGATGCAACAGTACTGAGATTAGGCTGATTAACACCCCTTCAGTGGCCTCAGAGAGTCACACATCTCTCACTTTACATCAGAGGCTAGAAATGATTGAGCTTAGTGAGAAAGGCATGTGGAAAGCTGAGATAGGCTGAATGAACACTAGGCTTCTTGTGCCAGTTAGTCAAGCTATGAATTCAAAGGAAAAAAAAAAATTCTTGAAGGAAATTAAAAGTACTACTCCACTGAACATATGAATAATAGGAAAGCAAAACAGTCTTATTGCTGATATGGAGAACGTTTTTGTGGTCTGGATGGAAGGAAGAACAAACCAGTCAGAATATCCCTTTATGCCAAAGCCAAACCTAGAGCAAGGCTGTAACTCTCTTTAATTCTATGAAGGCTGAGAGGAGGAAGCCGCAGAACACAAGTGTGAAGCCAGTATAGGCTGGTCCATGAGGTCTTAGGAAAGAAGCCATCTCCAAAACATAAAAAAGTGGTTATCCAGAAGATCTAGCTAAAATAATTAATGAAGGTGGCTACACTAAACAATAGATCTTCAATGTAGACAAAACAGCCTTCTTTTGGAAGAAGATGCCATCTGGGACTTTGATAGCTGGAGAGGAGAAGACTTAAATGCCTGGTTTCAAAGCATCAAACAACAGGCTGACTCTCTTTAGGGGCTAATGTACCCGGTGACTTTAAATTGAAGCTGATGCTCATTTAGCATTCTGAAAATCCTAGGGACCTTGTGAATGATGCTACATCTACTCTGCCTAAGTCTTATGAATAGAACAAAACACTGATGACAGCCCATTTGTTTACAACATAGTTTACTAAATATTTTAACCTCAGTGTTGAGAACTACTCAAAAAATTTTCTTTAAAAATATTACTGCTTACTGACAACGCACCTGATCACCCAAGAGCTCTCGTGGAGATGTATGAGATTAATGTTGTTTTTATCCCTGCTAACACAACATCCATTCTGCAGCCATAGATCATGGAGTAATTTTGACTTTCAAGTCTTATTACCTAAGAAATCTATTTTTTAAGGCACTAGCTGCTAGATAGTGACTCCTCTGATGCATCTGAGCAGAGAAAATTGAAAATCTTCTGGAAAGTATTTGTAATTCTAGATGCCATTACAAACATTCACAATTCGTGGGAAGAGGTCAAAATATCAACATCAGCAAGAGTTTGGAAAAAGTTGATTCCAACCTTCATGGATGACTTTGAGGAGACAAAGCCCTCAGTAGAGGAAGTAATTGCAGGTGTGAGAAGTAGAATTGGAAGTGGAGCCTGAAGACGTGACTGATCACTAAAATCTCATGATAAAACCTTAATGGGTGAGGAGTTGTTTCTTTTGGATGAGCAAAAAAGTGGTTTCTTGAGATGGGAGCTACTCCTGGTGAAGATCTTGTGAAGATTGTTGAAATGACAACGAAGAATTTAGAATATTTCATACACATAACTGATAAATCAGTGGCAGTGTTTGAGAGGATGGACTCCAATAATAAAAGAAATTCTACTGTGGGTAAAATGCTGGCAAACAGCATGCCACAGAGAAACTGTTTGTGAAGGGACACATTAATTGATGGAACAAACTTCAAAAATTATTGTTTTATTTTAAGAAATTGCCATAGACACCCCACCCCTCAGCAATCACCACCCTGATCAGCCAGCGGCCATCAACATCAAGGCAAAACCCTCTGCCAACAAAATGATGATGATTCACTGGAAGTTCAGATGATAGTATTTTTTAGCAAGAAAATGTTTTTTCATTCATGTACATGGTTTCTTTAGATAAAATGCCATTGCACACTTAATAGTTACAGTATGGTGTAAACATAACTTGGATATGTCCGGGAAAACCACAAAATTCATTTTACTTACTTTATTGCAGTATTCATTTTTGAAGTGGTCTGGAACCGACTCACAGTATCTGTGAGGTATGGTCACATGTATCCTAATGGCATTATAAGAATTAACTACATTGCCATCCAGGAAAGTTTCTCTCAACATTTTAATGATCAAAACTATTTAAAAACCATGTTAACATTATTTCCATGAATTCCCATGATAATGTTTATATGGACTCAACATTTCTTTTCATCCACAAAATGACCACAGGAATGGATCCCAATGCTATTCTACATGTGATGCTGATAGAGGAGAGTTTGGTGCTTGTCTCTCTTTAATGATGGATAAGGCTACAATATTTTTTAAGTAAACTTATCTTCCCAGCACCTAAGGAAATTACATTTATAGGGCATATTTTTAGCAAGTTGTTATTAATATCTAAGTGTTCACTGTATGTTAAAACAAAGCTTCTCAATGTGATGTGCATAAGATTCCCTTGTTAAAATGCTGATTCTAATTAAGCATGCCTGAGTTGGAAACTGAGATTCTACATGTTTAATAAGATTTCAGGTGATGCTAAGGCTGTTCTGAGAGCCACAATTTAAGTAGCGACATGTAAAACATACTAACTACTGAGATGCTACAGAATTTGATAAAACCTATTATTTAATTTGAAAACTCATAAACCAGAAGGAAATTAGACATAATCAGTCATGCTAATTTCTCAGAAACAAAGGAATCGCCAATATGTTAAATACAATCGCCAATATGTTAAAAACAGTTTCAATGATGAGAAATACAATACAGAGGCTGCTGGAATCAATTTTTTTTCCCCAGCTTAAGAATATGATGTGCTTTTTCAAATCTTAAAACACCTGTTTAAATAATTTACGTGTATCTGTTTTTAAAAATACTTGTTTAAACATCCAGCAACAACAGCAACAAAACAGACTCATTCTTCTTACAGCAGGTGATGGGAACTGACAGTGGTTTTATTCGTGTACAAGAAAATGATTCTATAATCTATGGTCGATGGGCCAAATCCAGACATAGTTTTTGCAATGACTGTAAGCTTTATAATGGTTTTTACATTTTTTAATAGTTGAAAACAATTACATTTTCCTGATGCATTGAAATGATAGGAAATCCAAAATTGAGTGTTCATAAATGTATCATTGGCACACAGCCACACCCATGGTGTAGGCCCTCTGAGTGCCTTCACAGTGCCGCACCAGAGGTCAACAGTGGCAAAGGAGACTACAAAGCATAAAATGTGTATTATTCATAAATTTTATAAAAGTACGAAAACCAACCAGGGAAACAATCTGTGTCTGTGTTTTTTTTTCTAGTGTAATTGTCCTGTAAATGTGCATCTTCCTTTTTTTTTTTTTTTTAAAGAAGGCACCTTTGAGTTGGGGAAAGACCACAGGACTTGTAGCCTGAAGTCATATATTTATGGTCGTAAAGAAGCATCCAAATTCTCTAGACTAGCAGCTCTGCCTCTATTAAGAAGTTCAAATCACAGGCTACTGTGGTCTTTTCTCCGCCCAACATGTTTACGTTTTACGTTTTTGTTGGAGAACAAGAAGCCGGAGGCACCGTGAGAATGTCCTGAAGGAAAGGGACAGAGCAGCGAGGCACTGAAAACAGGTCCATTCCCAGGTAGGAAAGCCGCCGGCACAGCTCATTCTCTCCAGAAGGACATCATATGGACTCCAGGCCAGGGAACGAACGTTTTGTCTGGCTCCAGATGTACTCATGACCCAGTATGGAATACACTGCAGGTGCATGACCTGTCAAGATGCCAAACACGGTGTTGTGTGTGCTTGCTGTTATCAGACAAGTAGCAAAATAAAAGAGGCTTGAGCTGGGAGACCGATGCTTCAGTTCCTGGAGCGTCTTCCTCCCCTGTGCCTCTTAATTCTCTCGTCAGGTGATCTTTGGGACCTGTCTCTGTCTCAAGTTTTTATTTGTTTCTTTGTTTTAATCTATCATTTCTGAGATGTTTTCATAAAAAAAAGATGTTTTTATTATTTAAACGGTTTCACACATGAGTTTGCTTTCTACCAACCTTGAATTTTTCCTGTTTGAAAGTGGTTTATTATTTTGGCTTCATAAGCTTGTTTGTCTTGCATAGTTTAGGAGTTTCAAATAGATTATTTGTGTAGTCATCTGATCAAAGCTAATGAAGTTTTATTGTTATAATAAAATAACACAACACAAACTCCAACTTTAAAAAAGTCCTATCTATATCCAGACATAAAATTCAGTGTGTAGCTGCATTATAATTTTTCCCTAAAATATATGCTAAGATTCATGAAAGAAACTGAAATATGTGAAACATTTAGATAGCCACATTAGAGGTAGAATTACTTATGTTAAGGACACTCTTTCTCTAGGAAAAGTAAAATAAATGGAAATGTTTAGCAGTTTTGCAAACTGCATTTGACACTTAGTATAAAGAAAACAAAACAATTTGAACTCAAAGAACAGTAAAAAGGGTCCATATTAGAAAATTTGTTATATAGAAAGAATTCCATATTGGATTAAATAAATAATTCTCCAATAATTCCTATACTTTTTGAGAACTTGTTTGGAGGTCATAGCAGGGGAACGCAGCTACTGGTGTACGCTTGACCAAGGAAGGGTCCTCCTCTCTCAGGGAAGGTCCTCTTCTTTGACCAAGTGTGCAGCAGCTTCTGGAGATGGGAAAGGTGCACATGGAGCAGTGAGGGAAGAAGAGGACATTCGCCTAACCAGTCGGATCAACTGAATCAACCCTGGAAGTAAATGGGGTGACAGATGTTGCTGCCAGATCACCCTCACATCCCCATTATATACTTTTTCCTCAGCTATAATTCCTAGCACTTTCTGGCTAATAGATTTAGCCTGAAGTTTTATCTTTTTAAGCCTCAACTTCTACATATAGATTAATTACCAAAACATTTCCTGTGTATTTATTAAAACAATTTATGAAAAATAGTTAATATTATTTGATAAACATTAGTGATTATTATCAATTTTGGACACAAAATTGATAGGAAAGGGTCAGATTTAGTAGATAACATTTTCTCATATATAGTTCTAATGAAATCTATAAATCCTTTAGCAATTATAAAGCTTGATATTATTTGATATTTTATAACACGTACCCAAGAAAACAAAAATAAGCTACCCTGAAAGGAAATAATCTTACAAAGGATGTGTCCTGTTATTTTTAACATCTTTATTAAGATATAACCGTATGCCAAAAAAATAGAACATGTTTAATCTGTATAATATGATGAAATTGGACATATGTATGTAACCATAATACAATCACCACAATCAAAGTAATCAGAGTTTCCCTTTGTATTTATTTTATTTAATTAATTTGGTGGTGTGTGTGGTAAGAACACAACATGGGTCCACCTTTTAGAATTTTAAGTGGGGTCTCCTGGGTGGCTCAGTCAGTTGAGTGTCTGACTTCAGCTCAGGTCATGATCTCTCAGTCTGTGGGTTTGAGCCCCACGTCAGGCTCTGTGCTGACAGCTCAGATCCTGAAACCTGCTTCGGATTCTGTGTCTCCCTCTCTCTCTGCCCCTTCCCCACTCGCTCTCTGTCTCTGTCTCTCAAAATAAAGACATTAAAAAAAATTAAAATTTTAAGTGAACAATATCATATTGTTAAGATTAGGCACTATGTCGTACAATAGATCTCTAGAACTTATTCATCTTGTGTAACTGAAACTTTAAACTCCTGGGGCTACAAATCCAATCCATTCTCAGGTACACAACTTCACTCAAATAGCCATATATGTATTTCCATGTAATCCATTAAAATGAGTATATTCTATAAGGAAGCACTTTGCCAAGCAACGGAACCCTTTCTCAGGGGTTATCCATGCCCTTATCTGTTTAACAAAAATTTACAGAGCTATTCATATGATAATCACTTTTGTAAAAGCTGATAGTGCAGCACTAATAAAGCAAAAATGTCCCCTTTCATGGAACTAGTATTCTAGTGGAGGGAATTAAGTAAAATAAAATGGAAGTAAATAACTGGGATAATGTCACAGAGTTGCATGTACTATGAACATCATAAAATAAAGGAAAAAGAGAGTAACTGAAGGTGAGGAAATGACTGACATGAGACAATTGTTTGGTATGTGGAATAAACAGTCAACACACGAGTTTGGAGAACAGGAGACACATCCAGCTCCAAGATATCAACAGGAGGATCCTAAACACATAAATGAACTGTAAAATCATTGGACTAGATGAGATCGTGGAGAGACAAGGGAATCGATCATATTGACTTTGCAAAGGTTGAAGAGCAGGAACAGAGAAGGAGCCTGGAGGAGGCACACCTGTGAACAAAAAAGGTCATAGTGAGACTTCTAGGAATGGTCACTGAGTTACTGTTTCTGAGAAGTGGAAAAAGGCAGATGGTGTTGAAGTTTGGGGGATTTTGTAATTGGTATGTTCAGCAGACAGGTGGGGTCAGAATCTGAATGTTTTGAGAGAAGCATTAGAAATGAGCATATGTGCAAAGTAAGTTTAAAGAACTGTCCAGTGGTTTTACTGTGAAATGGACAAAGAAATGGGCATTAGCTGGTATAGAAACATGGCTTAGTGGTGAGTATTGTACGATATGAAAAAAATGCTATATGTATATGCTAATGGAGTTATTGATTAGCAGCATTAGTATTAATGATCCTATAAAAAGAGATACTTCCAGGTGCAAAGTCTTTGAGAAACTATGAAGTACTGTGTTCTGAATAGAGTTGACAGGTTGGCCTTGGTTATGATATAAGAAGACAAAAAATGGGTATGAGTTGATAATATGTAGATGCATATATTTGTCTATCAAAATAATTCCATTTTTTTATTATTATTTTAAAAATGTTTCAGATCTATGAGGTAAGAGTAGGGGAGAGTAAACAGCAGAGGAAGCATCACTTTGGATGACAGGTACCAGAAAAACAAGCAAGTATTTTTAGTATAGTTGAGGATATGCATTTGAGACTTTTTATCATGAGTTTAATGTTAACCCAGTTTGTACAGTTGTTTGCCTCTCCAGTAAGATTCAGGTACTTGGAAACAGGGGGCTACATATGTTTTCAGAGGCATTATGTTTTCCCTAGAAGTGGAATAAAGGAAGAAAGGGAAGCAAAGTAGTTGTGTTTTATCAAAAAGGGAGACTTTAAGAGAATAGAAACTGTAAGAGATATTTCTATCAAAGACCACACTGGTGTTAGAAGAGTAAATGACAAAAATGTAATCTATAACGTAAGGCAGAGTATGATAATCACAGGAAGCAGTTATTGCGCCTAAGACTGGTAGAAGACAAAAGAAAAGGGAAGGTTTCGGAACTTGTGACTGGAGGGTTTCCCACAAGGCTGGTGCTAGAAACAGAGAGAGTGCCCACTAGGATACGGACCATTATGTACATTGTAGGGCCTGCTTCAGGCTCAGACCTGGTCTGGAAACCTGGAAGGGACTTTCTTCTCCCCTTCTGCTCTCTACTCTCCCGCGAGTGCTACCAACTAGTAGATCCTAACTGGCAAATGGTTAACAAGGAAACTTGGGACATGGAACTGGCAAACCCCCAACCTGATTATCACATAACAAAAAATATTTAAAGGTTTTCACTGGCACTTCCTAGTATTTCTTTTATGTTTAAACAGTAGTTAACTGCTGACTCTACAATTTCTGGTATTTCTGCTTCCTGGTCCTACATATCTGCTGACATAATCCTCTCCAGGCTTGGGGTCCCACTGCTTATTATTTATTCTGCCATATGAATACTATGTCTCACTTTCAGATGAAATTTCTTATCTTTCTTGCTGGGTGGCTCATGCCAGGTCCTGGGCCCCTTCTGTCTAATTATGGTCCGTCACCATGAGTAAATGGCAAGACTTAGAGATATAATGCAGAATTCAATATATTCAATAGACACGTCCTCTAAATTATTGCCCAGGAATAATGTGGGCCATCACTTTAACAATATGCTCTGAATTCTAGAATTATATTAAAACCAGTGAATTATTATTTTTTTTCTAGAGAAGCATTAATTTAGTTCTAAGATGCAAATAGTTCCAAACCACAGGAGGCTCCTCACATTGTCATCAGCAAAGTTGAAATTTGAACAATGATACACTTTGGCTTGTTAAAAGTATAAATCAGTTTTGGAACAAGTAGGCTCAAAACAAAGTGTCTTGATGGGAATGACATTCTTCCAGAACAAAGATAATAACCTGGTTGTTATTCACCTTCTCACCTGGTGAAGACCATACGGACACTCATACATGGACCCATGAGATGGCATTTGTCTTGGTAAAATCACTTCTGAGTACAGCTATTTCCTCAATCTAAACCTCAGCTAAGAAAATTGATATCACTGGGGCCCAGAGTTGAGCAGATTCAGAGTGTGTACTTAATGCTATTTAGGGAGGGTAATTTAGGGGCACCTAGGTGGCTCAGTTGGTTAAGCGTCCGACTTCAGCTTAGGTCATGGTCTCATGGTTCGTGAGTTTGAGTCCCACTTCAGATTTGCTGATGTCAGTGCAGAGCCCGCCTCAGACTCTCTGTTTCCCTCTCTCTGCTCCTCCCATGCTTGCACTCTCTTTCAAAAATAAATAAACATTTAGAGAGAGTAATTTATAAATGTACAAAAAGAACAAATCGGTCTGCAATAAAGAGATGTGTCCAGCACAGTCAGGATATTGGTGACTGTCATAGTTAGTGGTTGCTGAATGGGCAATCAGAATATTGAGAGTTACTTCAAGCAAATGCATGATGACATCAATATGTGGTGACATTTTGATTTAGTACAAGATAAGCAACATATCTGTCAGGTGGACTAGCACCACACTGTCTACTTTGGGAGGTGACAAGGTAAGTCCTGCCAGTGCCCACCCCCAACATTTTTCATAGTTGTTTGAGTCTCTCTCTGGCTCTTCAATATCATCTTCCATGTTTGAACCCTAAAGCCATTTTATGTGATTTTAACATCTTTTTCCTCTAACAACGTCTCTTCCTCTGTGCCTCACCTTCTTCTACAGGATCGTTCATTCATATTTACGTTTCCAGTTATTCATAGAGAATCCTCTTCGTTTTTATTCCCCAGTGTTTGGATCAGCCATTGATATGATCATGTGGTAACTTGTACATAGACCCATCATTGAACGAATCATTTGACTTCCAGCTAACTTTTAATATCTCCCAATAAACATGGCAACTGTTGGAAGTACTATACATATTTATGACATTTAAAGTGAATTTAAATTGATTTTGCTCTTTGATCCATTGTTTTCACTTTCAAACTGCCTTCACTTTTTTTCTTCTTTTAAAGTTGTTATGATTTCTGTATGGGCTACTTACAAAATAAAGCCTTAATTTTCTAAACTACATTTAAGAATTGCCTACCTCTAAATATTAGCTATTATTAATGTACTATTCACAGCCCGTATTTTAAAAATGTATTTAATACTCAACTTTAAATCTGTAGACCTAATGCTTTATTCAGATGTATCAATAATGTTTTGGTGGAGTATCACTTGTTTGATAACTGTGAAAAAAGTAATACTTAATTTTCCTGAACTTCTATATCATACATATTTTCCCTATTCAACATAATCATTTGCCATAAAATAGAAACCTCCAATAATTTTCTATTCAATAGGAAGAGTTTTAGAAAAGTTTGCTTTGGGTTTTTAAAATTCTTTTCAATTCTTCTCTTTTTTATGTTTTAAATTCTCAGGAGATTAAATCCATTAAAATGAAGCTCATCTTCAATTAGCAAGAAGAACATATGTATCCTCTTCATTAAAATCCCCAGGTATCATGAGTAGCAGTTCATTTTGGTTTTTCAGATAATTAAAGCCTCATACACATTTTCTGATATTCCATCTGGTATTAGAGTGTATTCAACTATAGACCACTTGAGTTACCAGACAGCTGAAAGGCATAATAACAAACATTAATACTGGGAACACCTCCACTTTGATGTTGTATAGATAAGTGCATTATTATATCTCAAATATCCTCAAACCAAAATAAATAAGAATAAAAATGGTGGATTTGTCTTCTTTGATAACCTTGCTAGACAGTAGCAGTTAGAAGCCTCTTGAAAGTTTCAGTTTAAATAGATCTTACATGGCTGCTAAAGTGAAAATGGAGGTAGAAAATAGGTTTGAATATTTATTTCAAGAAATACTGTTGTGATTCTACTATCCAACTAAAAGGCCCTTCACTCGCATAGCCATTTACATCCATCCATCATAAAAGTGATTTTATGATACTTTTCACTTAATAAAATCTAGTACATAATTGGTGCCCAGTAAGTATTGATAAAATATTGTCATTAAACATTCTGAAATTCAAGGTAATTGTGTTTATTTAACCTTTTTCTAATATGTATCATTGAATATATTATAAAATGTCTTTTACTTATAAAATATATTTTATAATTATGAATATTTCAGGAAATAAGAATCTTGATTTTTAAGCTGAGTTAGAGGTTTCCTTGAAAAACAGATTAGTAACACATATTGCATACTTGTTATATATCTCATCATGAACACCTATGCAAAAAAATCACCTAATGTGGAATAATCATCCATCTAATGCTAAGTCCTATCCTCTGATGAGTCATCAGAAACCAATGGCTAATATATCCTTCCCTTTAAATGGAAGGTAAAGAACTTAATAATAATGTCCAAATAAGGCCTCAAAGAGAAAATGGCAAATTTTCACTTTAAGGAATGCTAACCTTGAGACAGCAGTCATTTTACTAGATATGTCTACGTAAGTTAGCTGCATTCACTTCAAAGAGCCAGAGGTTCATTTTAGTGCTCATCTGTATACCACGATCTTCAGGTTCCTCCCGCTTACACGCTACTACTTATCAGGGACGTGGGTGCTGGGGCAGACCTCTTCATGGTTTCCCTCCATCACTTCAGTTGGTGAATATGCACTTGCCATTGAAAATTGAGAAGATTAAGAATTGCAAAGGGAAAGAGTTAGCTGATTCAATAGTGAAGTGAGATCTAATATGTCAAATGAAATTATATAAACCAAACTTTCTGCTTGTATGGATGCCAGTATAGTTGCTGTAGTTACGAAAATGGTTTCCAGTATTGCTATTGTTTTGTTAATTAGTGTTTTGAACTAACGAGAAACAAAGGATTATTACTGCTTCCAAGTAAAGTTAGATTTGGCACTGAGCGCTGTCATGAAGATGAGTCATACTTTGTCATCCAGAATAGCATCTCCCATAAATATCCTGAGTGTTGTATTGGATACAAGTGATGTTTAGTTAACCAGAAGTGGCTAGATGGTACGTAAAAACAGGGAATAACATAGGATGGGAATAAGGCAAAAATGAGACAATGGAATAAATAGATGACACGTTTCTCTTCCAAAGTGAATGAACAAATACTGGGTAACACATGTGAAGCCAAGCATAGTATGGTGGAGTTAATGCACTTGCTAAATGACACTGTCAGATCTGTCACAGCAGTCTGATCAGTTGTTGCAGGGAGAAATATCAGAATTTGAAATGGAGATTGGGAGGGTGAGATTATCCTCATATTCTGTTACAGATAGAAAGAAACATCAAGAAAGGAGGGATGATTTTGTTCTTAAGAAAATATGTAAGAGATTTAGGGTAATTTTTTAAAATAAATTTTACATAAAATAGCAAACAAAATACTACTTCCCTTAACATTAAGCCATTCTTTTTTAAAACAAAAAAAGTTTATTTGTTTTTTTTGAGAGAAGGAGAGAGAGAGAGAGAACAGGAGAGGGGTAGAGAGAGGGGGAGAGAGAGAGAAAATCCCAAGCAGGCTCTGTGCTAAAAGCAGGGCCTGAACCCACCAGTCCTGAGATCATGGCCTGAACCGAAATCAAGAATTGGAGGCTTAACCAACTGAGTTACTCAGGTGCACCTAACATTAAGCCTTTCTTAATTCACAGAATTAATATATGAATATTTTTCTTAGTATTGATAATGTATTTTGGAGTTAAATTTTTCTTGGAAAAGTTAAGACTACTTATTTTATTCAGGATATTACAGAAACATGTTCAACTTAAACTATCATTAAAATTAGTGACTTCATATAATAAAGTTTATATTTAATATAAAATAAAATGTGTGTTTAAAACTTTTATCAGGAAAGGAGAACTTCATGGAATGCGAGGAGCTCTGAGTTTTGATTTCTATAAAGTTTACTTAAAAATTTCAAGTAATGAGGGGCGCCAGGGTGGTTCAGTCGGTTAAGTGTCCACCTCTTGGTTTTGGCTCAGGTCATGATCTCACAGTTTAAGGGTTCGAGCCCCACATTGGGCTCCATGTTGACAGTGCAGAGCCTACCTGGGATTCTCTCTCTCCCTCTCTCTCTGCCACTCCCCTGCTCTCTCTCTCTCTCAAAAATAAAAAAAAAAAATTTTTTTAATTCCAAGTAATGAATTTACAAAAACAAATTGATAGCATGAGGAAGTTCATGATGCTGTTTAAAATAATCTTTATTTCCTAACAAAAAGAGATAAATATGGTATTGCTTGAATAAAGGTATCAATCTCTTTATTAAATTATATTGTGTTTGAAATTATATCTGCATAAGTATACTAATGACATTTATCTTTCACTGAATACTTCCAATGAATTAAACATTAATTTAAAATAATTATATTTTTCTATTAACTATGTGTGTGTGTGTGTGTATACACACATATATATCGCTTCTTACAATTTCACAATCTGTCAAGCAATCTGTCACTGTCTCCACTTTTCACGTGAACGCATAAAGGCTTTGAGCCTTTAAGCTGACAATGAACTGAATAAGGATTTAAACAAAGTTCTTTCTGACACTAAGACATCTGTGTGCACTGAAAACCATTCATACATAGAAGGGAGTAGGAGAATGCAGTGTGTGTGTATGTGCGCGCATGTGCACACATGCGTGGGGTGTGTGTGCATTTTCTAACGGACTGGGTTTCTTGAACAGCATGCATTGCCCAGAAATGTATCGCTTACTAAGTTTTGCTCCTTGGAATGAATCAGGCCATGTTTGGCATGCTACAATCCATTTTCTCAGCTTCATGTAGACAGGTCTAGTATGTAATTCTTGTTCTTCCCTCTTTCCCATATGTCTTTTGAACCATAAGGTCCCCGGTAGTGGAGTTTTCTTTTCTCTTCTGCTGCAAACCCTTAGGGGGGGGGGGGGGTTAGAGAAAAATTGGTTCTCCTCCTGCTGCCTGATTGAAAGGGGTATGAATTCAAATCATTTCCTCATTTAAATTGGCTTTTCATTTAGGGAGTCCTTCCTTACATATTTGTCCTGGCTGATGGCTGAGATTTTTCACTGCTAAGTGCTTTGGCTTTCTTCAGAGGAATGCACTAAGTGCAAAATGTTACAATTAATATTAAAATGAGATTCCACTGAGTTTAAAAAGACTATTTAAAAGAAGCACAAGGAATTGCAGAAGAAAAGTAGCATGTGGCTCTTTGTATTTTACAGATATGCTTTTTTCACAAAGGGGACATGGTTTTTAATACACGTGATTTTTAGAAGAGAAACATAAAAAACTACATATGCAAACAGATATAGTATTAAGAATTCTGAAGTATAAAAAAGGAACTCTGCACTTAAGATATTTTTCATATTACACACATTTTATATTTAAACTGATATAGAAATTTCACTTTATTCTTCTTGATAGCTTTTATAACTGATCATACACATACTTGACTTTATTGCATTAATAGTTTTGGAGAGTAAGAAGCGTCGCATTGTTTCTTAAATGCAGGAATGATACAGAATGAGGCATTGAGAAAAACACCAACAGAACAGTCACTGTTTCCTAATGCTCTAAAAATAGTACCAATGGTGCTCACATAATTCTGAGTTCTGCCTTTGTTCAATGGGAAAATAAAATCCTACTTGATGAATACAAAACAAATGTGTTTTGAATAATTCAATGTTTATATAATGAAATTATTTCTTATTCAAATTTATGTAGGAGATTTTGAATTTGGTCAACTTGTACAAAAATAATAGCGTTCCTTAGAAGAAGACATGAATAATAAATCATGACCACCTCAACATGTTTTCCTAAAGAAATTACAATTTATGATTTTATGATATAAATATTAGTAAGATGTATCTCACTTTAAAGTATAAGGTAAATGCAGTTTCAATATGGATCTATATTTCCTGTCAATTTAAGTATCTCTGGGCATAAATAAATGTTGCCGTTCCATTTAGCTATTTCTTCAAACAACATAGATCTCTAACCCCTGAATCACGTGACCATGACATCTGACAAGCAGTTAAAAGTTTCACAGATAAAATGTCAACTAAAACTGCAAGTATTACATGTGCCTCTAGCATGATGCTTCAAATTTTAATCTGATCAAATCACGGTCATAAGCAGTATATTAAACATTGAAAAAATTGAGACTCTTAATAAAATTCCATACACTAGACCGATCTAATTCAGGAATAGATTTCATTTATTCAAGAATATTTTACCATTTTAATGTATTGTGAATCTCAGTGTTAAAAAGGAACACAATAGTTTTGGAGTGGATTTATGGATGCAAGGCAAGAATCTGGTACTGAATCTATTTCTTCTTTCTGGATTGAATATTTACAAATTTATTGAGATGGGTCTCCAGAAACAGATTTTGGATGGGGAAATTCGACTTAAAATATGGTATAAACATTTAACAAGCAATGGAAATCACTTACCAGATGTCATGGTACTTCCCTTAAATGTTGTTAAAAGAAATAAATACTGCTAAGGGAAAGAAGAAAGGATTTTGATAGTCGTAAGTGCTAAAAAGGAGGAATAATTACAAGCGTAATCTTCAATATTTTTGTTGAGCTGGTTTTTAATAAACAAACACAAGTTTGTTTTACTTTATTGATCCCTTCAGTTCTCAGTGCAGCAGTGTGAGTCACTGTTGTTTATCCTCACCTATATTTAGAGAGAGAAGTGAGAGTGTAGCTCACTTTACATTGAGATGACTGGTTTTTCATTAGTTTTATCCATTTAAAGCTCAGCTGCAGAAACATATTTCTTTTTTTAAAATTTTTTAAGTTTACTTATTTATTTTGAGAGAGACAGAGAGAGCCTGAGTGGGGGAGGGGCAGAGAGAGAAAGAGAGAGAGAGAATCCCAAGCAGTCTCTGGGCTGCCAGCGCAGAACCTGATGTGGGGCTTGAACTCAGGAAACCGCGAGCTCGCGACCTGAGCTTTTGGCTCTTTGGCCAAGAGTCTGACAGGTAACCACTGAGCTGCCTAGGCGCCCCTTATTTGTCCTTCCAGCTCTTGGTGCTGCCGTGACTAGTTGAGTGTGAGTAGCTTTGTCGTTTATCCCCACCTATATTAAGAGAGAGAGGCGAGAGTGAGGCTTACTTTACAGTGAGATGACTGGTTTTTCATTAGTTTTATCTGTTTACTGTTCGGCCGCAGAAACATATTTCTAATAATACATCTTCCCAATATCAGTGAAGGTATTTCATCTACCAGCAAAAAGAGTGAAGGCTTGGATATCTATTAGATACATTAATTCAGAATAAAATTATTTCCTACATTCTGTTTTCTGGCAAAGTTTCTAGGAAGAAATTGTATCATTTTTAAGAAAATTCATATTTAGTAATCTGACATTTTTAAGATTGTTCTTATTTTGAGAATATTGCATACATGTGTACACATACAAATTCATAGAAGAAATTCAAAAATTACTTTCTGTAGTGCTTTTTGTCCTGCTTTGTGTGATATATAATCTTTCAAATATGTAATGAGTATTTAAGATTTAGTTACTAAAAAAGAAGAGTTGAAGAATTATCTCCCCATTTCACCAAGGTGTATTCACTACTTTTTTCTTTTGTTTTAATACCCAAATTTCCCTGAAACTTATCAATTATTGTTCAAGTCAATTTCAAAAAACTGGTTACACAGTATGCAGAAAAAGTTTTTGACAGCTGTATAAACTATTAAAAGGTTGTTATGTTGTCTGTGTATGTATTCTTCCATATTTATTTACTCACTAATTGGTACACAAAACTTTTGTTCCAGGATTGTTATCCATGGTGGAGGCAGGGGAATAGAGAACCAGAACACGTTTCCATATTGTAGCTCATAAAACATTAGTTACAGTGAATGAATGGAGACTACATGTCATAAAAATTCTAATGTTTTTCTCTTGTAAATTTGCCAGATGTTGAGTCATATAGTTTGGAAGGTTTGAAATTAATTATTCAAATCATTTCTCTGTCATTATATTCTCTGGTGTGATACAAAGTTCTAGTTGATAAATACAAATGGCTAACTATCTCATTCTGAATAAAAACTTAAGACCCTTGTTTAAATATGTAGAAGGAAAAATGAAAAAGCAATGCATGCTCCAGAGAATTTACTTTGGCAGTATTCTTGAAGCATGCATAATATTTATCAACTTCGTAAGTAAAAACCATTTATAACAGACACCCAAATCTCTTAAACTCACCTCTGTGTGTCACAGTATAATCAGTTATGAAATTGAGGCCAAGAAAATCACAGAACTATTTGTGTCACATTTAAACAGCAGCACTAATTTGACTGAGAAATCATTATATAATATTATACCCATTGACATTAGTTTCAGATTATACTTCACATTAAGTATAAAAAATTAAATTATAATGAAATAATAATTAAAAGGGAAAACGGCTTAACACATTTTTTTTAGGAAACATTTCATTGATTTTTATATATGGCATATAAAAGTACTCAGGTGAAGATTTTCTTACTTTGAACATATATCATATTGTTTTAACATACATATGAAATTGTTATGCAAATTAAAATGAGTCCGTAGTTATCCCTTTCCCATAGCACTCTTTCTCTCTTCTTACGTAGAAGTCAAAGAGAAGTAGCTAACCTGACTTCACCTGATTCATTCATTTCCTTAAGTGAGTCAAGTATTGAACAATTCTTCAATGAATGAGAAATGCAGCAGATGTCAAACTTGGCATACAGAAGATGTACTATCATATCAAATATGGGTGATTGAAAATAAATGCTAAAGTTACTAATCCTTGAAAAGCACTTGGCAGAGCAAACGCTGACGTGATCTACATTAATCTAACTTCAGATATGTCCTACTAAACATAGTTCCGATTCACTTCTAGTGGAGATCATAAATTTCAGGAGCATTCGAAAAATTAAGTTTAAGTTCAAAACAATTTTCCTCATCTGGTCTATAGGTGTTTATGTGTAGGCACCAAAAGATGCTGGAGGATATTAAACTTTACAGCACATTTTGAGACTACAGTTGTAGATATGGAAGCATGGGATATTATATTTTAAGACAAGACAGGTTAAGGCCACTTCCTTTTGTAAAAGTTTTTTTTGCAGAAAGGATGTTATAAAGACATCATTTGTTACTATAAATATATTATAGTAATATGTCTTCCACTTGCCTAAAGTAAAAAGTTTGCTTTAATTAATACCTCAGTCTTATGACTAAAACATCAAACACTACATATGCTAAATTCTCACACCACAAACAGCAAACACACATGGACTGCTTGAAAATTTTAGCTACAGATGCTGCTCCGGTCATTAGGGTTTACTGGAAATTTCTTGAAAAAGAACTGTTTAATCTCTTCTGTGCAAATGTTCAGTAGGCATATATAATTGATGGTATTTAAATCAAACATATTTTAAGAAAAATATATTAAATTTGTGACTTAACATTAGTATACTTTGAAATCCCACAATATTAGGTGGTTATTTTAAAAGAATGACATCTACATAAAATAGAGTTGGTGTAAAATATAGGTCATGTTATTATTTTAATAAGCAATATGCAGTTTAAGGATTACTGTTACCATTTACATTACTATTTACATTATAGTCATAAAAAAGAATTAGATAAAATCTAAATTCTCAGCCTATTTTTGAATTTCAAATCAATCAACAAGAATTGTTTAAGTGAATAGAGATGGCAGATTCCAAGGGCATTCTTACCAGGTAATAGTTTATCTATTTCACCTAAATGACCTTCGTATGTACAACTGAAAACATATTAGAAAGGTGAGCAGGGAAGATGGGAATCTTGTCAACTATTTATTTAAAAAATTTCCATAAAAATTATAGGTATCATTAAGTCAGGGAGAATAGACAGATAACTGATGTGCAAGGATTCTTTACTCTCCAGAGTCTCAATAGTTATTGAGATTCCAGAAAGGGGACAGAATTAACCTCAGAGATTATAAGTCAGTCAGAGAAAGATAAATACTATATTATTTCATTCATATGTGGAATTTAAGAAATAAAACAGATGAGAACATAGGGGAAAGGGAGGGGTAGAGAAGAGAGGGAAACAGACCATAGAGACTGTTAATGATAGAGAACAATCTATGGGTTGACAGAGGGAGGTGGGTGGGAGAAGGGCTTGATGGGTGATGGGCACTAAGAAGGGCACTGGGTGATGAGAACTGGGTATTGTATGTAAGTGAGGAATCACTGAATTCTACTCCTGAAACTAATATTGCACACTGTGTTAACTGATATTTAAATTTTAAAAAATTAACCTAAGAGAAACATCACCACAATAAGATGAAATTCTATATACTTGTAGATGATATTTATATTTTCTCTCTTTCTATATCGCTCCTTCATCTTTCTCCTGATTTTTATCTTTGCTTATTTATAATACCATCGTTAACTTTTTTCAGCATCTGCAGATTTGGATGAGATCACTTTTTTCTCTATCTCCATATGTGAAGAAAAATTTTGTATTTCAGTTAAAATATCAAAGTTTTAAAAAAGCTGTCAAGGTTTGGGGTGTGTGGGTGGCTGGATGACTCAGTTGATTAAGCATCTAACTTCAGCTCAGGTCACGATCTCATGGTTTGTGGGTTCGAGCCTACTGTTGGGCTCTGTGCTGACTCAGAGCTTGTAGCCTGCTTTAGATTCTCTTTCTCTCTCTCTCTCTCCCCCTCTCTCTCCCTCACTCTGTCTCCCTCTCTGCCCCTCACCTACTCACGCTCTGTCTCTTGTCTCTCAAAAATAAATCAATGTTAAAAATTATTTTGAAAAAAATTTTTAAAAAATTGAAAAGCTGTCAAGGAACACTAATGGTTGATATCAAACCATCAATCTACTTTGAGCAATGACACTGTTGAGCATTCCATCTGTGTCCAACTAGTTCAGAGGTCTTAGTAGCTTCTTCATGGGTTTATTTTATTTTTTAAAATTTTTATGTCTTTATTTTATTTTTAGAGAGAGAGAGAGAAAGAGAGAGAGAGAGTGAGCAGGGGAGGGGCAGAGAGAGAGGAAGACAGAATCTGAAGCAGGCTCCAGGCTCTGAGCTGTCAGCACAGAGCCCGAAATGGGGCTTGAACCCACAGACCGTGAGATCATGACCTGAGCTGAAGTCGGATGCTTAACCAACTGAGCTACCCAGGTGCCCCAATGGGTTTATTTTTTTAATGATATATGTAGACATAATTTTAGTGAAACACATAGGTTTTGACTATGATTGACAATACTCAAAATACTATTTTTATGATAGAATGGCTCTTCTGATCCTTAGTCATTGGGACATGCCATCCAGAAAAAATGGTAAATAGCTATTAATGGAAGTATATTCATAATGTTGTACAACCATCACCACTATCCATCTCCATAACTCTTTTTATCTCGTAAAACTGAAATTCTATATCCATTGAGGAATAACTCCCCATTTCCCTCTCCTTCCAACTCCTGGAAACCACCATTCTATTTTCTGTGTCTATAATTTTGACTACTCTACAAGTACCTGATAGAAGTGGAATCATACAGTATTTGTGGTTTTGTGACTGAATTATTTCACATAACATGTCTTCGAGATTCGTGCATGTTGTAGCATACATCAGAATTTTCTGCCTTTTTAAGGCTGAATCATATTCTAAAATTCAAGAGCATAAAAAATAAATAACCTACTTTACAAGTGAGTAAAGGACTTGAATAGACATTTCTCCAAAAATGATGTACAAATGGCTAAATAAGCTAATTAAAAAATACTCAAAGTCATTAATCATTAAAGAAATGTAAGTCAAAACTATGAGATATTAACTTATACTCATTAGGATAGCTACTATCAAACAAAATAAAACAATACAGAACAAAAAACATAACGAGAGAATAGCAAGAGTTGGTAGGGATGTGAAGAAACTGGGACTCATGTGCCTGTTGCTGGGAATGTAAAATGGTATGATCTTGTGGAAAACAGGTGCTAGAAGAATCTAAAAATATAATTACCATAAAACCCCTACAATTCCACTTGTGAATAGGTACCCAAAAGCGTTGAAAGCAATATCTCAAAGAGATATTTGTATACTTGTATTCATAGCTGCATTATTCACAATAGCTAAAATGTGAGGCAACTATAGTGTCCTTCCATAGATAAATGAATAAGCAAAATGTGATATTAACAATGTTTTAAACAAGTAAACAAATATACGAATTTCACTCAACTAGAATAATTTTTTGCCTCCTGAATGTATGTTCAATACTTTGAGCTTGATTTTTCTCTATTAATCTAATCTTGTCTTTTTCTCCAAACTGAAATTGTAACTTTTCTTTAATTAAAAGTAATATAAAAGCACACTATATAATAAAAAAAATGTAAAACAACTGTGTGCTCATCTTATACAATTTACAACATTGATTTGTTGTAATATCGTTTCAAAGTGTTTTTAATAAATAAAATTCATTAGAAATAGTACTTAATTTTCTAATAGCAATAGATCTTCTTTTTCATAAATACTTTGATTATATTTTAATTATTCATACATTTAAATTCATATCAACTACGAGAATGAGTTTCCCTAATACTGTTTCCCCAATCATGACCTGAAAATAATATTTCATGTTGTTTTAATTTGTGATTCTCCTTATAAGAAAGTCATTGGCTCATATATTTATGAGCCAAATATAATTCCTTTTCCATAAACTGACAGTTTACATTCATTGCTTATTAGACTCTGTGTTCTATTTTAATTCACTTATAGCAATTCATACTTACTAGAATCAGTTCTTTACCTATGGTATCTACTACAAACATTTCCATTCATTTGACCCTGTGATAGATAGCCATAATTCTCGTGTGTGTGTGTGTGTGTGTGTGTGTGTGAGCAGACATCTTTGATTTTTATGCATAGTAAAAATGTTTAGTCTTATGTTTTATACTATTTGGTTTTGGGTCATGGTAAAATTACATATATGTATATCTGTTATCCTAAAATTTTAATGGACTCACTTTTATATTTTATTTTTAATGCAGCTTATTTTTTTAAAGGTAAAGAGTGAGAAAGAAATAATCATACCTGACAGATGACAGCTGGTAGCTGGCCTAGTTGCTCTCTGATAGGTCATGTGGCTCCCCTACTGACATTAACAATTTTGCAAGACATAAATATCTGACTAGAACTCTCAGTGACATGGATACAACAAAAAACAAATGACTCATAATCATTTCTAATTAGATACTAGAAAAAAAAAGTTACTACACAACCACTAAAAGGACCAAACATTCCTATGGTTTCTTACATGGGGTGGTGTCCATTGTTTCACCAAGTAATAAATCCAACGTTGGCTACATTGTATGTTTCTGGAGTCTTTGGCTTGTAGACCTCAAATGGAGTGAAATATGAATCCAAATTTTTTTTTGGATAGCTATCTATTTTATCAATATTTCACTATAATTTATTTGTCAACTCTAGAATACAAACTAATGTATATGTGACCAATAGCATAATAAAGGTAAATAGAATTAGGAAGTTATTGCACAGGAAAAAGCATCCTATATAAATATAAAACAATTGATAAATAATCTATAAGTAGTTGGACTCTTTTGAAAGGGAAAACAAACTGTGCTATTAATACAGAGTTTTAACTTATCCCCTTTTTTTAGCATTACAATACATCTATAGAGCAGAGAATGTCCCAATATCTTTGGAAAGACATTTATATTTTTTGCCACTTTAATTTTTATAAATACTACACAAGGTATACATTTACATCACAAAATAAAAGATAACAAATAATTAGGTTTGTCTGGACATTCTCCAAAAACATTTTAACTTAAAACTATTTTAAGAGTTGAATTGTATATCAAACTAACAATCCAAAGAGAAATTCAGTCTTCTTATTGAATGTATTAAATTAAAACACATATAGCATAATGATTTTATAATTTTCAGGATTAAAAATAAACCTACTCAAGATCAATCACAAACACTTGTACAGTAATTATTTATATGTATCTTTTGATTGATATAGATTGATCAATCTATTCATTATTTTAGTTCAACACCGCATCGTAATAATTTTCCGAAGATATATTATATCAAAAAGTAATGTCCTAACTTCTCAAAATATGTTTTTTTAAATAATCTGTTTTTGATCCAGGAAATGTACCTAACTAGGCACATATCTATACATTGTGTGTTAAAAGTAAAGTGAGAATTTTACTGTCTTCCATTTTTGCTAATGGTCCTAAACATAAGGCATTAGTCAGAACTACTTGGACTTTTATCACAATAAATATAAATTGGCCACTCTTTTCAATCAATATTTGTGTAAAACCTTTGCTAAAAAATTTTAAAGTACATATTTTATCCGTCACTGTGATAATTCTGGTAAAATTGTAAAGGCAAGACATTGACAGAACCCAAATACCAGAGTCCTTTTGACCATCTTCCAGCAGATTAACAGCACATTTTAAACATGTTCCTCATACTACGTACCACATGCTTATTCTTGGGATAGAATAAAGCCTTTCTTTGCTGGAACTTTCTGAGTCTACCAGTAACAAAGAATTACTTGATTTTATGTTCACAATCTAGGAAATTACAAAATGACTCTTCTAATGACAGAGGTACCCATTTTACTGTAACCATTACAAATATCTTTGTAAAGCTTTGGCAATTAATAAGAAATTTAATTGTCCCTATCACGTCCAATCTTTGGAAATGGTGGTAAGTACAAATTGAATTCTGAAATCAAAATTTGTAAAGCTTTCAGAGACTCTAAACTTTTATGGCCTAAGGTCTTGCTAGTCCTTTAAATGATAGTGAGATCAACACCTTCTGGGTTTGCTCCCCCTTTTAAAAATCACGGAGAGGCCACCCCATATTTCTGAGAATATCATGTCAATTCTATTTTTCACACTCTGGCAAACAAACATGAACAGATATCGCATGTGACGATGTATAGAATACATCTAATATTGCCACCAGGTGTGGGCAGCCATTCCTAACATCTTCTTTAGCAACCTCTGCAGGAACAAAATCTGGACAACTGGTCTCAGAATTAATATCAGAGAAAGACATTATTTGAATCCTGCTGGGAAAGTCCTGAACAGACACTATTAGCAATTAACACATCAGCAAAGTCCAAGAATTCTGCCCTTATGTCAGTTTTTGTCATGCAGAAACATAAGTAATTCTCGAATCACTTGATGATTGTCAAGATTATAAAGGTCAAGCTAAAGAGTTTTAAAAACCTTCCAGAAGCAAATAGTCTCCAGGAGGTACATAGGTTCCACTCAGCATCCAGAGAACCAGATCCACAGAGCTAGAGTTACATATTGAACTTTAATATGCATGCTTCCATGTGTAATTTTTTTTTTTCCCCTAGCTACTTTCTCTTCTTTTTGCTGGTTTAAGATTTTGGACAATTCATAAACAGACATCTGATATCTATAAGTCTCACATTTAAAAAATTATTTTCTGCTTTCTTATTTACTTCCTGGCATATGGAGACTAGTTGTAATTTAATCATGATTTGGCCCAAGGGAATGATGAATCTCACTTGTTAAATTTGTGCACACTGTCTTTTCAGAGCCACCCATTGTCTTTTTAGGTTCCTGTGATACCAGTTTCTATAATAATCAGTTGGTTTCCTATGAAATTGGCTCAACCACTAAGTGATTTTTTACATGGCAAATGCCATAATAACCCAGATATCCAGGAATCTAAAATATTAACATTTCAAGACAAATTCTAAAACTCTTTTTTGTCCTGAAGCCTCTGCAAATTATGCTCTATAAGACGCCCACACAATAAAGAGGATACTATAGCCATAGTTCAGAAGATAGTGAGAGAACTTGGTAAAGCTTCCAAACTCACAGAACTCTTTGCCCAAAGGACTCATTAAGTTAAACATTAGTTTGGAACAGGTCTCCATAGGTATAGCGTAGACTTCTCCATACGGCATACATGCTGTTTTACGGGAAGAATATTGCGCTTGCATCTATACAGACCTTTGGAAGATTCTCTATGGATACAAGCACAATATTCTTCCTGGATCTGAGAAACACACACAAAAAATTTTAAATATAGATATTTTTTAAAATAATGCCATGTTTCTGTGGGCTGTATATATTGAAGGTAAGATCTGTTCTCTTGGCTTAATTTAGGCACTTTTGAGCCTTGGCTTAAAACTGACTCACAGGCTCTGATAATAATCCTTCTCTTGGTATTTTATGTGTTTCAGTGTTCAAGATTGTGGTTTTTAGAATCTTAAATGCTTTTATGGAACTGCTATCCTGTTGAATGATACAATAAGTGACCCTCCAAGCAAGAAAAAAACAAGAAAATTTGACCTTCATAGAGGTTGAAACAAATATCTTCAAATATTCAGTATGTGAGTACATCACTTCATTAGAAATGAAGAAATGCATTGATCATTTCTCCAGATGTTGATGTTCTACCCTTTACCTTAAGCTAAAGAGTGACAATAAAAGGTGACACTAAGAATCAAATCCATCCACACCCACCTACCTTAATGTCTTCATTAACACAATCTATTACTCAATCCTTCACATTAACATGACCATACTAGTCTAGAAAACATTTGTTCAGGAAAATTAAATTGTGTGTAACTGTTATTGTTTGCTAAAACACTTTCAGAAAGTATTCAACTACTAAAAATCAAAACTCACTTAGGATGAATGACCCTGTAAGATGTGCCTCTCCTGGGCCTGACTACTGACAATTCTGTATCCACCAATCTTAGGTTATATTATGCATTTTTCCAACTCTCATCAAAGTATCACACTGAAAGCCTCATCTTCAGTCAGGGTCCCAGCCAACCTCAAATATATTCTATGTATTCCCATTTTTTCCCTGAGATATTGCTAAGATTCTGTCAAGAATTAATCTCCACTATTATGATAAACAATAAACGCCACTGTACTTTATCAACAGATTGTTCTAGAGAGTCAATATTTGGCATTTTAAATGCTTTGCTGGGAGAAAAATAGAAGCAGAGAGATCAATTAGGACTTTCATATCAGTAGGTTCTTGAACAAACGTGGGACAAGGATGAGTAAACTAAGAGAATAAACTTTCCTTTTGCTGGTGAAACTTTTACCTGATCAAAAATTGCATATGTATTAGAAGAAACATATCTTCAAATACAGTAATTCAAAATATATTGTGTATCCATACAAATCATATACATACATTTATTTTTATATATACCATACATTTTCATAAGATTCAAAGTATCTGGTTGAATAATCTAGTGGGGAGGGGGTGGTGTGATTGAATTGCCTATGCACATTAGGTTACATTATCACTTCTCCCATCTTTGAAAACAAAAAAATGATAAAGCACTCCAAGGTTGCATTCATAAAATACTTTGAAAGTATGCATATATTCTGTTTAGTTCTTCTCTTTCATTCCTAGAGCAATAAAATCTACAAGAATAAATGGTCCATCCAAATCAAATGAAGTATCATTTACAATTTTTTTGCCTCATATATATTTTTTTTAAAAAGTACTTGTGAAGACAGACATACCTTTGATTACACGTTAGGGAAATTTGAAATGAAGTCTAATGTATCTCGTAGAATTTTCAGTAGAAAAGCATAAGTAAACTCAGTGTCTGAAATTTTAGAACACAGGTATTTTACTGTGTCTTATAGGCTTTCAACCTTATATTGATTTTTTCATTTTTTATTTAAATAGGTTACGAAACTCCTGAAATTTGTAAAAACCTATCAAGATGTACACTTGATTTTATTTATATTTTCGTGTTGCACCACAATGTAAATAATAAAAGAAAATGTTAGTGGTAGATTCTTCATGAATATGAAAAAAATAATTGTTTTTCCCATTTTGCAAATTAACTTAATTTCTTTTAGGATCCTGTAGGTAAAAAGAGATATACCAGAAGTTTCTGCCTGATTTATTATGTATCTTCCTAAATGTCCTAGCAAGGTGAAAGAGCAAGAAAAGCAGATGGAAAACAGCAGGTACACATCCTTTGATGTGAGAAACTCATTCATGATGATGACACTATTACTGTTCAAGATGGAAACAATGAAATGTAATTTAAGGTGAATAAGCAATAGAAGTGCAATAAATCAAAGTAAATGAATACCAGCTCTGTCTGAAGAATAAAAATAGTGATAGTGTATTTCATTCAGATATAACTACTCTCTTAAAAGTAAAACGGAATCTAATGACCTTCTTAATAATAATTAAATGGTTCCTTATTAACAGGAATTTCTCTATTATCATCTCAAAAGTGCAAGCAGGTAGGAAAAGAATCACACTCAAAAAGTGGTATCATATTTCAAAAGTTTTAGAATCATTGCTTTGAAAAAGCTATTGAATTGCATTATTCTTACTCTAAAACAGTATCAACATTCAGATATCAGGGGGAAAAATATTCTTACAGTTGTCCTAACCAAGATATTTATCATACTTTCACTATTTTCCATTTGGATATTTAAATAGCATTCATATATTTCTAACCTCAGTCTGTATAACCACAGATCACTGTTATTTCACTTATATTTCTTTACAGAAAATGAAGAGCACTTGTTTACTACCTTGAAATCATGTTCCTTAATGTACCTTTTGACCCAAACGGATGTTAATTCAACTCCATTCATCTTACTTATTCATTCAGATCTCCGGTCTTTAATTACAGCTGTGTCTATCATCTGAAGTCCATTTCTCTTTAATTTCAGAGCACAGAATTATACATAATGCCATCGTGAGTGTTTACTCTTTGCGGAGTCTGAAAAACTGGTCTTACTTTTAGCCAAATGAACTCCTTGCATTTCACTGTATTTATTTTTAATGAAATGCTACATGCTCAGTTCATTATATCTTCTGAAACTTTTATCTTTAATCCTTGACCAGATGTGGCAAATTCTTTTCACTTAGTCGTTAAGATACTGTGTGAAGGCAAAATGGCATTGTCAAAGACAAACGTCTCAAAATAAAACAAACTTATTTGTTTGTTTAGTAAAGAGGGGTAAGCATGGCTAACAGAAACTTATATTTGTGGAGAGCTGGAGTTAAGCAGACATGAGCAAGATTGTTTAACGGGAAATATTAACGGAAGATGTTTTCTTTATCAAGTTTAAGAATGAGCCCATGTTCAGGGTTCTGTGGGGAGCACAGAAGCCCAAAGTTTGGTCAAGCCAAGTATCAGGCAATTATGAACACTTGGCGAATAGGAAGATACTGCTTTAATTTAAGCCCAGTGATTATAGAGTCTGTATAGGAAGTTACGAGAATTTTTAAGACAGTTAAATTAGTTTTCACAGAATTAAATCACAGCTTCATGTATCGATGACATTTATCTATATTATTTATGATCAATAATAGCTCATGTATTCAATACAGTGTTTCATTTTTTTGCATGTTTTATTACTATCTTACTTCAGGCTGCTATAGGAAAATACCATAAACTGGGTGGTTTAACCAATATTTATTTTTCACAGTTTGGGAGGCTGGAAGTCTGAAATCAGAGTGCAACATGGTCAGGTTTTGGTGAGAATCCTCTTTCGGGTGCCAGGCTGCCCACTTTTCATTTTATCCTCACGTGCTGCAGAGAGAGCTCTGGTCCCTTCATTGCCTAATAGGGAAATTGTTCCCCCCTCATGAGGGCCCCAAACTCATGACCTAATTATCTCCCAAAGGCCCCATTCCAAATACCATCACATTGTGGATTAGGTTACAACACACTGATGTTAAGGGGACATACATATTCAGATCATAACAGATGCTCAGATATTATCATCTATATATTATACTATTTTAGCAACACTCTATTATAACACTTAGGAAATAAAACAAACAGAAATTGGAGAAGACGCAAATATTTAGAGTTCTTACTGAGCTCTTTTCACATGATAACTCTATTTATAAAAAGAATGCACACTTTGAAAAATCAGCTGCATTTTAACTTAAAATAGCATATAAATAATTTTTATATAAAGACATCTTAGTGAAACAATGGACTCTGCTCACATTAGTGATTTTTTAGACATGCATTTGACTAGTAGAAATCTTTAATTTTGGATAGAATAAGATGTGATAATCTAATTTTTAATGTTTATTTTTGAGAGAGAGAGAGAGAGACAGAGAGACAGAGTGTGAGTGTGGGAGGGGTAGAGAGAGAGCGAGACACAGAAGCCAAAGTAGGCTCCATGCTGTCAGCACAGAGCCCAATGCGGGGCTTGAACTCACAAACTGTGAGATCAGGAACTCACAAACTGAGATCGTGACCCGAGCTGAAGTCAGACACCCAACTGACTGAGGCACCTGGGCAGCAATTTAAGTTAAGAACTGAGACACAGGTCCCAAAGGTGTGGTGAAGAGAGAATTAAGAAGTAGGGATCTAAGACTCTCCAGGAGCCAAAGCATCGATCTCTCAGCTCAAGCCTCTTTTATTTTGCTACTTGTCTGATAACAGCAAGCACACACAACACCGTGTTTGGCATCTTGACAGGTCATGCACCTGCAGTGTATTCCATACTGGGTCATGAGTACATCTGGCGCCAGACAAAATATTCTTATCCCTGGCCTAGCATCCAAATGATGTCCTTCTGGAGAGAACGAGCTGTGCCGGCAGCTTTCCGACCAGGGAATGGACCTGCTTTCAGTTCCTTGCTGCTCTGTCCCTTTCCTTCAGGACATTCTCATGGTGCCTCCGGCTTCTTGTTCTCCAACATCTCCCCCTTTTTGTTTGTATACAACGGACTGTAGGAGGACATTGTATAACCTGAGCTGTCGGTCGGTACATTGTTGGACTTGTCATTCTCAGCGCCAGACTGTACATGTAAGGATAAATACACCGCATATTAATATAAACAGAATAGCAGTAGAGAAACTAAAAATCTTAATATGCTCTATAGGGTTTAATTTTCCCTATCTCTCTGATATACTTTTTAAGATTTTACAACCAGATAATATGTCCAGATTTGTTTTGAAAGTCTCATATATGTTTGCTTGTAGATGTTGAATGTCTATGGACATATTAGATTGTCCAAGCAAGTGTCTCTTAACATGATTTTATGGAAGTTTTGTATTATTAAATGGTAACAGGGTTACACATATTGATGTAGCATTCTAGTTACATTTTTAGTTGGCCAGGGCAGCCTTAGCCAATCCTATGGCAAAGAGTAGAGGAAGAATCAAAATAATAGTGAGAAACAAGGTGGGACAGTGCATCACAGTAAGGAAACATAAAAATAAGGACAGTTTTTTGTTTCACTGGACCGTTGATTCCTGAAGCTTCTGCCGTGCGTAGATCAGTCAGCTTGCAGAGTGACTCAAGCAGGGCTTCAGCCTCCTGGAGCCTCTGGAGTTGCAGATTGCTTCTTCCACATGGTCAGCTTGCATAGTGTTGATAGATCAGGAATGCACTCCCAGTTTCGAGATGCCGACTTCACTCTGCTGTAGTGAACCCAGGGACCCAGTTCAGCTACCTTTACTGCAGTAGGAGTGGACAAAATGACATTGAACCGGCCCCACCAGAGGGGTTTTAGGGGTTGGACATTTTACTCCTTTTAATAGAACATATGGCAAACAGACAGAAGACTGTATGTACCGGGCACTATTGACCATGAAGGATAAAGTAGAAACATTGCTGGAGTCGTTTTTATAATATGTGCCCTTCCAGGTATGTAAAGGGTGGAGGGCAGCAGTTAATTTTCATATTTTGTAACGGTCCTTGTTGTAAATGAGGACTAAGCGCATAAAATCCTTTACCGTGCCAAACGACTGAGCCATTAGCAGTGGAGCTGATAGTTTGATTATGAGCACACCGTCATAGATTTTTGTAAGGAATTTTAAAGGTGACCTGAGCCCAGAGGGCTCCAATCAATGATGCTTCCATAGGAAGTATTTAAAAGAACTTGCCTTCTTCCCCTCTATAAGCTTCCCAAGTCACCCGTCCATCCCATTCTGACAATATAAGAGTAGCACAAGACAGAGCATTGGAGGAGTATCATTAATTGTAAGATTGAGCCAATCATAGAATGGGCTTATTGAGTGACAAATTTGTCCTTGAAAATTATCTCAGCTTTAGAGGTGTCAAGGGGGATAGCCATATATTTAATGAGAGCCTCCCTCAACCTGTCCAGGAAGGCCACTGGGGTCTCATATTGTGTTTGTAAAATAGTGGCTCATTTAACATAATTTAAGGGCTAAATCTTAAATTGCCTTATTTTTTTTAAACATCTGTCTCATTAAGAGTCTGATTTAACAAAATCATTATATCTTGATTTCTTTTTAAGGCCCCAAAACAATGAACATAGGGGAATTCTCCCCATTTCCGTTATATTTATAAAATATGTCTAATTGTAGGATAGTATTGTTATTGATATTTTTCTTTGGTGGCCCTTTTCTAATTTGTACTGGGGCCAAGCTTTTGTGCAAAAGAAAATGAATTATAATGCATTTTAATGGAGTAATGGCCTTGGTTGGGGAATTACCTATCTATAGGAAAAAGGAAGAAAGTTGTCCCTTATCTCAATTTCCTATAGCTGGCTAGGAGACAACTCATCTCCTGGCTCCTCATTGTGGCTGGTTATGTGGTTGGCAGCCAAAAGCCCTATTAGTCTATTAGTCTTCCGAGGTGCTGGGAGAAGTCATTCTTACTCAGGCTTGACTCTACCTCTGAGAGCTGGCCTGGTCTATCTTATTCATTTATTTTTCTTACCCCCCCCCCCGTTTTCTCCCTGCAAGACCTTGGGGATATGGACTGTGACCAAGGAAGACTTTCTTGATTGTCGTAGGATGCGTTAATTTTATTTTGGCCCGACCGTAACTTACATATTGATCATTGGCCTTTGAGGGAGGGGGTTAAAGAACCAAAGTAAAGGTCTTTTCCCCTGTCTTTTTCAACAATGCCCACATAAATATGTTTTAGCCACATGGATATCCATTTTTCACATACAATGGGCTAAGTTTAGTAAAATGGCTCTCATGTATCTTAGTAAAAAGCTCTTTATATGTCATCCGTCCCTCATATGGCAGAGACATCCATTCCTCTGTTAAACAGGAACAACATAAATATGGAGGATTTGGAGGCTGGCATCAAAGGTATTGCCATCATTTTCCCAGTCTTTGGATCCAAGGAGGAAGAATTTTAATCTTAACCTTGTATACTTTTTTTAAAAAATATTTTTTAATGTTTTATTTATTTTTGAGAGAGAGAGAGAGACAGCGTGAGCAGAAGAGGGTCAGAGAGAGAGGGAGACACAGAGTCTAAAGACAGACTCCAGCCTCTGAGCTAGCTGTCAGCACAGAGCCCGAAGCAGGGCTCGAACCCATGAACCATGAGATCATGACCTGAGCCGAAGTTGGACGCTTAACCGACTGAACCACCCAGGTGCCCCACCTTATATACTTTTAAAATCCATTTATTTTAACCTTAGTCCATCTTGACTACATATAAAATTTTTTTAAATATTATCTTTTATAAACCTTTTATAACTTTTTTTTGTACTTAGATTTTTGTCCCAAGTCACTTTTTAAAAAATAAGCAGTCTCATTTAGGACAAAATTATTTTCTTTTACTTTTAATAAATATACTTCCATTTCTATGTTTTTCTTTTATACCTTCTACTTTTCTACATACAGAGTTGCTTTTCTTATTTTTATTAGTTTTAAAGACATGTAGCAGTATGTACTGCTTAACTCTTAGAAACCTTAGTCTCCAGTGAAAACTAAGTAGTAACCAATTGTGAACTCTATGTTATATCAGAATTTTTTTAAATGGCAAACTTATGAGTCTATTAAGCACAAACCACGTTTTTCAACAGTTCCAACTATTTAGTTTTTTGCAACAAGTCAAAAGCACAGACCTACATCTAGTAATTAGTGCTTTAGTCTCTTATCTCAAGATATTCAATGAACTTAATCTCAATTTATCATGCAAGCAACACTTTAACATTGTAGTTTAACAAAGACTTTGAAAGCTATCTTAACAATTACCCATGAAAACGTTGAGACAGACAAAATTAGCCATCACTTTAAGTCATCCTTTTGTTAACAAATTGGAACCGAGATAACATGAGCTTATTTGACCTTCAGCAAATCTAGATAGAATAAAAGATTTTTTTAATGTTGTTAAACATTGTCTATCTCAAACCAACAAACTTAAAATAGCATAAACAGTGAATACATTTTACTTGGGACCAGGTACGACAATTTGTTCCCTGTGGCTTAAATTAGCATAAACAGTGAATACATTTTACTTGGGTCCAGGTATGACAATTTGTTCCCTGTGGCTAATTTTTACCTGGAATGTTGGTGGGGAAATCTGACTTTGGTGGTCTTTGCTCCTGGACATTTAGGGTGGAGGAGATGATGGTGCCTGAGGCCTTGAGGAATAAGTTATTCAGGCTGCCCCCCAGGTGGTGCAGAAACAGGAGGGAGGGAAGGAAAGGCAGAAGAGACCAGGTGCCAGCAGAAGGCAGAGAAAGAGAATTCCCAGTTTTAAAAATTGTCAGCTTAGACAGAGGAGCAGACTCCAGGTTTCTTTAATTTTGTTTTCCACTAGTGGAATTAGGCCAGTGTCAGTCTGGAGAAGATAAGGAATTTCCCTGAAAGAAAAGGAGTTTTGGCAGCTGCTTGGGAATATTCCTTAATGTCCCCGTTCTGAGGTAGAATAACCAGAAACAGTTGTCTCTCACTATCATAGTCATTGACCTAGGAAATGAATGAGAGATAAGTCCCCATCATTAACCCTGAAGAAATCACGAAGGATGAGCTTCCCTGGCTCTAAGGTTCCCTTCGGTTCCCTTGACACTTCTTCAGTGGTGCTGCATACTTCTACCTTCAGGTCACTGTTTGGGTACCAGCTGAGAGAGAGACAGGTCCCAAAGGTGCGGTGATGAGACAATTGAGAAGCAGCGGTCTAAGACTCTCCAGGAGTCTTTTATTTTGCTATTTGTCTGATAATAGCAAGCACATACAACACCGTGTTTGGTATCTTGACAGGTTATGCACCTGCAGTGTATTCCATACTGGGTCATGAGTACATCTGGTGCCAGACAAAATATTCTTATCCCTGGCCTAGCATCCAAATGATGTCCTTCTGGAGAGAACGAGCTGTGCCGGCGGCTTTCCAACCTGGGAATGGACCTGCTTTCAGTTCCTTGCTGCTCTGTCCCTTTCCTTCACGACATTCTCACGGGGCCTCCGGCTTCTTGTTCTCCAACAAAGAACATATTCTGTTGTTATAAAATAGTATACCTATCAATTTACTATTGCTATAATTGACTTTCATATCTACTACAAACTTGAAATTTGTAGTTTAAAAATTTTAGATACTAAATAATTTTTGACCCAAATGATTATCATATGAGTACTTGTTATAAAATATTAAGTCCATAGGTTTAAAGGCTGACTTATTGTATTTTTGAAAGGTATGGTGAATATCATATTCTTGAAAGTATGGTGAACCTCTCTTTACCAAATGCAATTTCTTCCAATTCATCAAGAAATGTATGTAGTATTATTGGAGGCAACCCACATATAAAGAAGTGTGTGTTTGCTTAGTTAATTTCTGTTTGTTGAAGGCCAGTTCATCAGGTAACTGTAATTTATAAAAGGAAAGTAGAGAAGAACTATAATATTTCAGCATCAACGATCTTTCTCCAAAGGCATATGAAATGTTCAAATGTATCTTACAGACCAAAAAGACTAAAGAGTTGTTTCAAATATGTGACTGAAAACCCAGACATTTAAAGATATTATTCTGCTTTATAATCTTATGGGAGGAAAAAAATATAGAGAGCAATATAACCTATCTCAGGATTACTCTGCACTTGATGAATTCATTCATTGTTATACTATGTTTTTACTTAAATATATTTTGATCATTACCTTTTGTATTGTTATTCTTTGCTTCTCAAAAAATAAAAAAGCAATTGAAAATGAACACTAATGATTTGCCTTGTAGTTATATTTAAATAAAGTCTTTTTTTTGGTTGTTATTTTTTTCCCTTACCTTCATCCAAAATAAGGTCTGCAGGGTCACCATGGCTATTAGTCTCGCCCACCAGAAAGTAAGCCTCTTAGATTTTACAAGATTCACTGTAGAAAAATATAAATGTATAATAGGCTCTAACAGAGTCCAACAATCCAATTAAAGTAGAATTTTGTACTTGATATCACAGATCACAAGAGGCTGGTAGATGAAATTTAGTTGACTTATATAGCATCTGCATCTCAGGAAATGGGTGATAAGGGAAAACACAGTGTGTTTGTGTTTACTTTGTTACAAAGTATTTGGTTTCAAAATGTAAAATGAATCAGAAACAAATCAGCTAATTCACTTTCTTGACTTGAAGTCAATTAAAGAGATGTTCAAGAAACATAAACTAAGTAAAAATGTATGGCTCCAATAAAAATGGTTATGTAAGATAGAGGCTTACAATGTCAGAATTTTTTGGGAGAGTGTCAATTAAATTTTTTTTAAATGTTTATATTTATTTTTGAGACAGCGACAGAGCATGAGTGGGAGACGGGCAGAGAGAGAGGAAGGTACAGAATCTGAAGCAGGCTTCAGGCTCCAGGTTGTCAGCACAGAGCCCCATGTGGGGCTCAAACTCGTCAACCGCGAGATCAGTGTTAATCTTAACCTACAATGTGGAAAACTTTGGCAGAAATCTTTGTGTGTTTCTGATACTTGAAGAGTATGACACAGGTTCAAATTATTATATTTATTGAAAACCTACTCAGCTTTATTTAAATAATGGTTATTTTATATCAAATCAAAAGTACTTACCTACATTAACAGTTTGAACAGTCAAAGAACATCATGTTTGAAAAATTATATATCCCCCAAACCAAAGTCTAATGCTCCTTGTAAAATATAATGTTCATAATTAAAAGTTTATATAATGACAAATATTCTCCTTAATTTCTAAAGAACTACTTTTCATGATAGTGATATATCATGTTATTTCTCATTATACATTTAATAGAGTTTCATTTTCTAAAAACTAGCAAATGGAAAAATATAAGTAAGCATAAATTTCTGAAATACATCAATATAGAACTACTTTTAGAAATTCATGTCATTTCTTTTAAAATGCTCTTTCCTTTCTCTTTCATTCTCTTTCCGTCTATACAAACACAAACATACACATGATTCACATTATTCTGTTCTGCGTGTTATGTTACATTATTATCTTATTATAATATATCACTATTTCATATTTGCATTGTCTTCTCTTGAACCTATAGTCAATAATGATGTACTGACCACTTAAAAATTTGTTATAGAGTAGAACTCATGTCAGATGATCTCACTGAAATAAAGCAAAATGGAAACGAAAAAACATAAAATGATCAAAGTAGAATTTTACTCCATTTTAGATTCCAAAACATGTAGTGCTATAATAAACAGACATCAAGGGTGTTAAAAATTCTTTCATTTTTTACACAAGCATGTTTTGCATTTAAACAATTATTGAAATTGACTTTTTCTATGACAAGGATCAAATATTATGAGCTTTCACCAGCAACTTTCCCTTCCCTTTGTTCTTATGTCAAGCTGTTACCTGGTGAGTTATGCAGAGAAAAATGAAAAGTATGACATGAATTAGCTTTATCTGTAAAATCCTGTCATAGTTTTTCTTTATTCTGTAATTTATAGTGCCTTAGCAAGGTCCTTTACTGGTCAGGAAGAGGAAAAATAAAGCACTCAGGAGATAGGTGTGCCTTCCTACATACTCATAATATACTTCTTTTGGTCAGACTTATAAAAAATAATGTCCAACCTGTAAGGAACAACAAGTGATAGTCCCAGGTTCATAACAACATAATACCACACCTAAGTGTGGTGCTGTCACTCCCCATGATTCCTATTTACAACCTCGATACCAGTTGAAATACCAGAGGAAAACAAAGAGCTATTGTAATGACTGGAATTCTAGTAACATCTCAAGTATCTCAAAATCAAAAGAATTTTTCTGAATATCAGAAAAGAATATCAGGGTGAAGAAATAAAAGAGATGTGCTTTTTATCTAGTATAAATATCTTTGCTTGGAGCTCTTCACTCAGGGATGATATGAAAACTTGTCAAAGTACCAGTAAAGTGTTTCAGACTGATAAAGAGTTGGATTAAGAAATGGAACTCTCAAGTCCTCAGACTTTAACCACGTACGCTGTTGTAGAAGCAAATTGAGTAACGTATTTTTGTTATGCAGACTTCATGGATTCTTCTAAATTCTTTTTTTTCCTTGTAAAAGGATATTGAATAGCTGATTTGTGCCTTAAAAAATTAGATAGTGTGGGGCGCCTGGGGTGGCTCCGTCAGTTAAGTGTCTGACTCTTCATATCAGTTCGGATTGTGATCTGGTCGTGAGATGGAGCCCCGTGTTGAGAATGGAGCCTGCTTGGGATTCTCTTTTTCCAGTTCCCTCTCTGCCCCTCTCTTTCTCTCTCTCAAAATAAATAATTAAGCATTTAAAAGAATAGATAAAATAATACGATGGAACGATTTCTTGATTGGAATTCAGCAGTATTATAGAATGGTGCCTGTCACTAACAAATCAAAGTTCCTTGCTCTATCTTGATGGTCACGAATCAAAGAAATTAGCGTAAATCAGGACCTAGAGTACATTCTTGATATTTGAAAAAAGAAGCGTAGATGAATAAAGAAAGGCAGTATCTCTCGTGTACTGCTAACCATTTCTCCATGTAACAGTGTTCAGAGAATGGGTTAACCCCATACCTACACATCCTCAGATTACTGAAGACTCAGTCTCCGCACTGAGACCTCTCCTGGAAGATTTAAACAATGAAAGAATTCCCTATCACAAACTAAAGCTTAGTAATATACAGGTTTGTGACATAAAGTCATTTCCTCATTACTGCACAGGTCACAGTTTCAAGGTCACAACTGTCACCTTATCTTTGTGTCTGGGCCAACTAAATACAGTTGGAATAAATCAAATGTTGTATGAGACAGCAGTATAAAATTACAAAGGAAAGCATTTTTAAGAGAATGACAGTCATTAACTTTAACCTCAAAAACTGTTTGATATTAACTTTCTGATTATCTCATTTCATCTCTTTTATGATCTCATTCTAAATCACTGCCTTTCAAAAATGAATATTATGAACTTATGTTATGTAAAATAAGCATTTCAGTAATAACCTAAGTGATGTAATAAATAAGTTTGTCATAATGACTAAATTTTAACCAACAAAATACTAAATATTTTCTAATATGGCTTTAAAATGCCAAGAAACTTTACTGAAATATATGAATAAAATTTTTTTATATTTGAATTTACATAACCATGAAATGCTTAAGAGATATGTTAAGATCCAGCCAAAATAGCACATGTAAGAAATTTTTGTATCCTTCAGATGGTTAGCAAATTTCTTTGTTCACCTGAATATTTCTGTTTAATTTGCATTATATCAAATTTTGTTACTTTTGTTAGATCTCTAAAAGTATTACAGAATATCTGAGAGTAGTAGATCAATTGGATTCATTTTACTTTTCAAAACATGCATATACATTTGTAGGACTAAATATGCATCAAAAGAGAACAATTAACGTTGTCTATATCTTGTGTAATCATATCTAGATGAATTCGGAAACCAATTCAAAAATAATTTGTGAGGATTCTCTCCTATGGCATTTCAACATATGATACTTTTTTTACCTCTTGTTTTAAAGAGAGAGAGAGAGGGAGTGAGTTGGGGATGGCAGCAAAGGGAGAGAGAGAGACAAACTTAAGTAGGTTCCACACTCAGCATAGGATCATGACCTGAGCCAAAATCAAGATTCAGATGCTCAACTGACTGAGCCACCCAGGCTCCAGAACACGTGATTCTTTGAAAATATGATTTAAACAAGGCAAACTTCAGATGGTTAACACTCAGAGGACTGTGCTAATCCCTGGTAATTGATGAAAACTTTGTGGGTAGTATCCGTGTCTGAATTCTTACTGGAGATGGTCACCTGACAATGATAATTTTTCGTGTATTTGTATGAATTAGGTCGAATGAAACTATTGTCTTTACTCAACAAAAACTATATCAAGTAAAAAATTATTTGTTATATTAAGTAGTTAACCACATTGATTGCTGCTTTTCTTATAAAACCTACTGCTCATGGAGATGAAGTCAAGAAGAAAAGAAACAAGTACTCAGAAATTGCTACATCATCAGATTAGCAGATTATCAACAGGGAAAGTAAAAGATCATGCAGTATAACAAGAAAAGAGCAGAAGACTTTACAAAATTAAGCATAAACTTCTTTCCAAATAAATTACAAGGTTGTCATAGATCACCTCTAACCAGACTTTCAGTCTGTTTCCAAGAGCTTTCTACTAAGGAGATTCTGAGAGAATTTCATTACATAATGTGGCTCATGTAAACTATGGGAACTACACTCTATACTATGGCTTCAGTAGAGCAGGAAGGTATGTTTGGTAATTTCAGTTTGGGTCACTACAATATTTTTTCTATTTCTTTAAAACATGACTGCTTTAGGGGCATGTGGGTAGCTCAGTCAGTTAAGCATCTGACTCTTGATCCAAGCTCAGATCATGATCTCACAGTTGATGAGTTTGAGCCCTGCATCAAGCTCTGCACTGACAGTGTGGAGCTTGCTTGGGATTCTCGTTGTCCCTCTCTCTCTCTCTGCCATTCCCCCTCTTGCTCGCTCTCTCTCAAAAATAAATTAATTAGAATAAATAAAATTCAAAACATTTTAAATGATTGCTTTATTATTATTTAGAATGTATCCCTGGAAGGAATTAATCTCTAAGAATAATTATCAAATCCACATGAATAATGCAAAAAACAACTAATAAAATGGTATTGCTTCAACATAAATAAATTATCTAATATTTTCTTATATAACATCAGGGTTATTCATATTCTAAATAGAGGAATATGTATGTTACAAAAAATGCTACTAAATGACAGGCAGGCAAAATAGGTAATTTACATGTTTGTATCTTTATTTTTATTTTTATTTTAGGGCTTAGGATAACGATTTCTATATTCAGCAAGCCTTTACACCTAATTTAATTTACTGTTACATTAAAGTAGAGTAGAAAACCTTTGATGCTAGTGAAGAATTCTGTAAGAAATCTTGCTATAGTACTGAAAGTATTTCAATACATCAATAAAAGGAGGAAATATGCTGAGAGTAAGTCAATAAGTTTTACAATACCAATTTGTTTGCAAACAAATTCCAAATCAGTGAAAAGTGCATGCAAATGACTCCATTAAGTTTAATCTAGATTGAAAAAAAAGTATGCTTAAGGATGTAATGAAAATTGAAACACTTCTTTAATTATCTACATAAATTACTTAGCCATCAGTATAAAAAAATGCAGTAATGCGTTTTGGTTAACAATCAAGTATTTAAGCAAGATAACATGACTAGGTTTCTACTAAAAGTCAAGAGGAAAAAAATCACCATATAAAAGTTTGATGAGGCAATTATATAGAAGATAAATTGCAATGATATTTCATTCTTGATAACTAGTAGAAGATGATCGAATATTGAATCCTAAGAGAAGTTTAATGTTACTATAATATATTTTAGTATACCTCGTCAAAATTGTATTTAAATTCCAGTGTGAATACGATTTTCATTGTTCTGCAAATCTCACACGTAATTGAATAATTTAGAGTATTATGAATCATCTCAAGTCAAAATTAATACAAGTGCATCCTTATATACTTCATCAGGACTCTCAAGGTTATAGAGACTGAAGAATTATTAAGTTAATTGCATTATGGAACAAAAATAAAAACAATAATATCTGTGTAAACATTTCATTATTTCAAATTTAAATTAATTTAAAATATCGCAACTTATACTTTTATAAATATGCTCTCCGTGAGTTCATAGACACTGAAAATATTAAGTAATTTTATGCCATTTTAGGATGGTGTTCTCCAGACAGTTGAATTGAAGGAGGAGGAGGAGTGCATGGGGAGGAGGGAGACTCACCTCAAAGGAAATTCGGTGTTTTGAAGTGTTTGAAATATGCATATTTTTTAATTTTAATTTTAATTTTATTTTTTAATTAATTTTTTTTTACAGAAAGAAAGCAAGAGTCGGGGAGAGGGACAGAGAGAGAGAAAAGTAGAGGGAGAGAGAGAGAGAGAGAGAGTGAGAGGGAGGAGAGAGAGAGGGAGAAACTTACAGAACCTCCATGCTCAGTGTGGAGCCCCACATGGGGCTCAACTCCACAGTCCTGAGGTCATGACCAGAGCTGAAATCAAGAGTGCGACGCTCAACCCACTGAGCCACCCAGACGTCCCTACATAGTTTTTAAAAGATTAAATATAATTTAAGAACTATTTGGAGGTGAGAAGAAACAACTTTATTTCCTCTTACTATACTTTTACATCAATTCACTTCATTACATTTAATCTACTTAAAAAGTTTAATTAAAGAATTTATAATAAGATGAAATTGTTAAAGGGATGCCTACATGCAAGAGATGTTAAATAGTTTTTTTTCTGATTGTGAGATACTAGGTAGATTTTAACCTTAAGTTAATTCAAATCCAAAAGTCTTTCCCGAATTTCATTCCCAAGATCTTAAATATCAAAATGACCTCTTCCTGGCTCTGTCACTTGATAATGTTCATTTACGCATTTTGTGTGACAGCAGATTTTGAAAAGATGGAAACTTCTGCTCTGAGGAAAATATGCTTTCTTTCAAATTTATGTGCAAAATCTATGCATCATAGAATAAAAGAGTTTCTTTAGTAACCAAGAGGAGTGTTAGATAATTTGTAATCCAGTCCACTTCCTGATCTTACATGTGAAGAAACCAATTTCTCTAGCAGGCAAAAAGATATACTAGACAAAAACATATTTTCCACAAAATAATTCATTAGATAAAAACATATTTTCCACAAAATAATTCATTGGCTTGAAATAAAACTCTCCTTCCAAACACTTCTATTTTTCCTTATATCTCTTCCTCAACTTGTTTTTCATGTAGTCAGCAGATCTATATAATTAAAATTATCGAGCACCTATTTCATACACTGTAGCCCAGTGCTAATCAACATCGAAGATTAGCATAGCCAGGGTCATTTTCCTAGAGCAATAAGGCAGGATGGAATTCCCTAGCTTTCTCTCTTTGCCCCCCGTGGTGATGATACAAAAGCTGACAGATGCACAAATACTGAGGAGGCTAGGGGACAGATTCTGCTATGAATGGAGGACTCAAGGGTGACCAGACATGGGGTGAAGGGAACGTGGGTAGCATATTAACCAAGACTGCCTATTCTGAGGTTGATGACACTTACTACCTCAAATCTTACTTGAAAAAGCACAAAATAGAATTAGGTAGATTTAATTCACTTTGGCAGGAAAGATCACAGGGAAAACTGGTCAAATGCCTGGAAAAAGAAGCATTAAGGAAACAGAACGCAACAGATGGAAAACCCTGTCATAGAGAAAGCAGAATTAACTAAATAACACTAAAAATTTAAACAATATCTTTACTCTGTTAACAAAATATTAGACATATAAAAAAACAATTGTTGAGCTAAAGAATTCAGTGTTAGAGATGAATGGGAGAATAATATAGCAGCAAAAATGTGAGTATCCTAGAAATCAGGATAAAAAAGATTATACCCAAGATGTATAAAGAGAGGCGCCTGGTTGGCTCAGTTAGTAAAGCTTCTGACTTTGGCTCAGGTCATGATCTTGCTGTCCGAGAGTTCAAGCCCTGTGTCAGGCTCTGTGCTGACAGCTCAGAGCCTGGAACCTACTTTAGATTCTATTTCTCTGTCTCTCTCTGTTCCTCCCCCACCTTATTGTCTCTGTCTCTCAAAAATAAGTAAACATTAAAAAAATTGGGGGGCACCTGGGCGGCTCAGTTAGTTAACCAAGAGGTATAAAGAAAGCAGATGAGAGAGAAAACGAGAAAACATTAGAACTCAACAACTGTAAAGGAATGTAGAAGGTAAAAATGATATAAATAGAAAGGAATTGATATTTGCACAAATAAGAAATTAATTTCTGAGAACGGTAAAAACAGATTGAAAGGGCTCATAAATCTCTGTAAAGATAGATAGGACAGGCTAACAATAAGCAAAGTAAGGAAAAGCCATATCAACTCTGGACACACTGTGAAATTTGAAATGGTTTTTAAAAAAGAGAAAATTCTAAAGAAAAGAGGATAGCACTCATAGAAGACCAATAGGTAAATTAAAATTTATTACTCAAATGCATCACCAGGTAGAAAAAAAGACAGTGTAGTAATGCCTGTGTATAAAAACAATAAAAAAAGTAAACTCAGAGTTTTATATACATCCAAGCTAGTTGTCAGCAAACAATGGCGTGCAGGGCCAGCTTGTTTATTTTGTATTAAATTTTATTGGAAAACAGCCTCATCCATTCACTTATATTTTGGTTATGAATTCTCTCTTGACATAATGGCAGACATATAGTAGTCCCCCCTTTTCCATGGGGAATATGTGCCAAAACCCCAAGCAAATACCTGAAACTACATATAGTACCAAGTCTTACATATACTATGTTTTTCTCATGTACATTCATGCCTATGGTAAAGTTCAAATATTAATAAGACACAGCAAGAGATTAACAATAACTAGTAATGAATAGAACAACATACTGTAATAGAAGTTAAGTGAATTTGGTCTCTTTCTCTCTCAAAATATTATTTGTACTTTACTCACACTTCTATTTCTTGTCATGATGTGAGATGAACACGATGAGATGAAGCAAGGTGAATGGTGTAGTCAGAGTGACATAGCATGAGGCTACTCTTGACCTTGATGATTCCTCAGAAGGAGGATCATCTGTTTCCTGATTGTGGTTGACCATGGGTAACTGAAACCATGGAAGGCTTGGATAAGGGGAGACAATTGTACTCAAGAGAGCAAGGCCTCAAATATTTACTATCTTACTTTTTACAGAATAAATCCATGATCTAAACTGTCATTTAAATGTCAGAGTGAATTATGTATTTTCAAGCATATAAACTCTCAGGAATATTACCACAAAGAGACAATCTTTGAAATAACTTTGGGAATATTGTAAACAAGAAGAGTGATTAATCTAGTTTGAAGCAATAAGAAACATGAAATTAGAAAAATAAAAATTAAAAGAAATCTACTGATTATCCAATTTTTAAAATGCCAAATATAAAAAGTACAAGCATAGAAATCAGCATATAATGTTCCAGGTGAAACCCATATGGACCAATGTAAAGAGAACAGGAAAAACATGAAAAACCAAGGGGTTGAAAACATTCGAGTTCCAGGAAAGATACAGATATTGGTAAATTTCAACATTAATAAGGAAACTGAGTTTAAGTCTTACTAAGCAAGTACCCGTTAGAAGGATAAAACAAAATGGTTTGTTTCTCTCTCTCCTAATCAATATTACACTGTATATTAACTAACTGAAATTTAAATGAAAAAAAAACCGGTTAATATATAAGCTTTATATGTTAAATTTTATGTACTGTATGTACTCCATTTGACATGGAGTTGATACAGGAGAAAATATAAGAAAAAATATAAATGTAAAAAACTGTGCACATTTCAAAGCAGCAGAATAAAAAGATATGCAAATAAATTTTAAAAAAGAAGAAAAACAAAATTTAGTTGTGACAATATAAAATAGCATTTTAAGATAAGTGTTAATTGGTTGTACTTCATGATTGAAAATAAGTTCTTTCAGATTACATAATAAATGAAGCAAGTAAAGTAATAGATTGTCTATAAAATATACATTGGAAACAAAATAGAATATTGTTGGAAATTAAAATATGCATACCTAAAACTACAAACTGGGGAGGCAAATTTTATTAAGTGTATTAGAATTTAAGGGGTGCCTGGGTGACTCAGTTGGTTAAGCGTCCACCTCTTGATTTCAATACAGGTAAATAATATCACAGTTCTTGGGTTCGAGCCACACATCAGAATCCATGCTGACAATGCAGAGCCTGCTTGAAATTCTCTCCCTCTCTCTCTGCCCTTCTCTTGCTCTCAATACTGCACAAAATAAATAAATCAACTTTAAAAACAATTTAAGGTAAAACCTTAGAGAATATTTATATGTGCAAATGTATTAATATCTCAAGAAAATATAAAAGTCATAGATATTTTTAATCAATAGGATACACAGAACTGAGGATAAGTTAATTTTAATGTGCTATTTTTATAACACTCCTTATGGTATATTAATGCAGAAACATAAGAAAAATTATGAAATATTAGAATAACAGGCTTTATACATGCAGCCCTTTTTATAAGAATTCTGGGTGAGGGCACCCAAGTAGCCCCGTCAGTTAAGCATCCAGCTCCTGATTTCAGCTCAGGTCATGATTTCATGGTTTGTGATGTCGAGGCCCATATCAGGCTCTGCGCTGACAGTGCAGAGCCGGCTTGAGATTCTCTCTCTCCCTCTCTCTTTCTCCCCCTTTCCCACTCTCTCTCTATATCCCTCTAAAAAAATAAATAAAAAATAAACATAACTAACTAACTAAATAAATAACTGTAGTAGAAAGATCTACTTTGAAAAAAATTATATCTAGGATTATATATTGACATTATGTGAAAATAAACCTAAATTGCATATATCAAAAAGAAAAAACTTTATGGTAATTCACAAAAAATAAAAATTCTTTTCGAGTAGATGTGTACTATCCATATAATTAACAACCTATTGGCCCACAAAACCTCAGTACTTTTCAACAAATCAATATCATTAAAAATGTCTAAATTATAAAAGTAATAGCAGAAATCTTGATTATTCCACTCAAAGATCTAGGAAAAAAAGAGAAAATTTTTAAAATATATAAAAAATTACATAATTAAAAATGTGTATTAGTGGGACACCAGGGTGGCTCAGTCAATTAAGCATCAGACTTCGGCTCAGGTGATGGTCTCACGGATTGTGAGTTTGAGTTCCATGTCAGGTTCTGGGCTGACAGCTCAGAGCCTGGAGCCTGCTTCAGATTCTGTGTCTCCCTCTCCCTCTGCCCCTCTCCCATGCTCCCTTCTCTCAAAAATAAATGAACATTAAAACAATTAAAATATTTAAAAAATGTTTATTAGCAAACCAAATTAGATCAACGAAAACACTAAACATGAAAAAAAAATAAAGGTAACTTAAAAATTAGATCTCTCTCTTGAATTTTCCAAGCTGTACCAGCCATTCAATAAATACATATTTTCTCAACTAGCTAATAGGGTTCAAAATATAGAGAAAGATTGAAAGCTTTCCTAATTTATTTATATAGCTAAAACAACTATATAGAAACTAAAAAGTTTCTAAACTTTTTAAATAAAAACTAAATAAAACTAAAAAGAAACTACAAATGCAATTGTAATTACTACTATTGATGCAAAAGTAATAAATAATCAGTGGGAATGAATCAGTTACTGGGTGTTAAAAACTAGCAATTCATAGACAATTAGGTATTATGTAAGGAATAAAAACATGGGTGTCAAAATATAATATAGAAATATCAAATATATAAATTAAAATGGAAAACAGACATCACAAATATGTGTACCCTGATGGTTGCCAAATATAATTTCATAAAATTCAACATATGTGCTTAAGTAAAAAATGTAAAGGATTTTAAATGTTTATATTACCCGTCTATCTGTATCAGGTAGGAGCTAATGAGGAAAACCCAAAAGTTTTAAATGGAGTCAAGAAATTCTCTTTTCTATCAACAGCTTGATGCAATGTGAATAAATTTCTGAATCTGCCGCAAATGTAAGAAAATATTCTCCAATTCCCCCGTTTCTCATTAATGCATTGCTAAAATACTGTCACACTAATTTGAGTTTTATTCTATATGAAAGAAAAAAAAGAAATAACACTTTTACTCTGAATTATTTATTTCTATAATAAAATCTACTCAAGAGACTTAAAATACTCAAATTATGTCATAGCTATGTAGAACTTTAAATTAGAAATGTGTGAAAACATTAATATACAGTAAAAGAAAATGCAAAATATTTGACATTTGAATATGTTTTGTCAGAATTTAATATTTAAGTGTCCTTGAACTACACCAGCTTTTTTACCTAAGATTTTATCTGTTAGTATGACATATATTCAGAAAATATTCTTGCAGCATAGAGAACAGAGAATAGCTTTGCTTATAATATTTTTTCTAGATTAAATATTTCCTTCATATCAATTAATTAACAAATATTCAAAGAATTTAAAATTGTTCTTACTCTGTAAGGAATGTTTTTGGGTGTTGTAAGTTAAGAGATCAAATCTAAATGACTTTTGTATAAATATTAATTTGTATAACTTTCTAAGTTACAAAATGTATCATATGATCTCTGATTCTCCTAATAATCCCTGGAGGGGACATAATAATATTTCTCTTTTTAAAACGAGGGAGGTGATGTTCAGAAATGAAGTCATACAATGAATTCAGGCCAGTAGCAAGACATCTGCTTTAGATACACAAATACAAATCGCTCAAGTATTTCTCCATCAGATGATTTAATGAAAGAGCTGTTACCTTACTTCATCATGGCCGTATTGCAGATATGTATGTATTGCTTTCGGGTAGAGCTGAACTGTAAGTAGTTCGCTAACTTAGTGCAAATAGTCATCTAACATGTACTGCACAGTTATAAAGTCAATGAGGTTGTGACTTGTCAAAAGAAAATTCAGACAGCTTTACTTGAATATTTCACAGAATGAGAAACAAACTGTTCCAAGACAGAGACTTCCACCACAGGATTGGTATGGGGCATACAGGCGTGACATTACAAAGAGTGCTTATAAAGTGAAAATAAGGAAGTGGTTTCACCTTTACTGTAATTGCTTGGGGTTTCCAGGCAGCAGGCGATTGGCTAGAGTGATTATCATACACCATGGTAAGAAGAGGATTTTTTTCATGATTATCGGATGTATTTACAAGGAATAACCAAAGCTGAATGTTCGCTTACTTTCATGAAATAAACTAGATTACATTTTGCTTACTGGCTTAACTAGGTTTTGTCTGTTCTCAGGGTCTTTGAGGCTGGTCTCCATCTTATTTTGTTTTAACACACTGCAACAAAGTATTCTTTAAATCTGTAATGAGACTTGAATTTTGCTTGTGAACAGAGGACATTTAGGCCACTACTAAAAGATATAATTCAACAAAGTCAAACACCTTAATGATACAAGTTCATTGGGATGATTCCTGCTTCAATAATGGAATAATAAGCTGAAGATATTTGGATACTACAGTATTTTTTTTATTGCTAGCACTGCAGGCTAATAGAGTGCTTTGACATAAAACAACTCCTCAGCAGATTTTGTTCCGTGAATGAATGAATGACACTAGAATATTCTATGATATATTGTCTATCATTAATTACATTATAGGGGCTCCTGGGTGGCTCAGTCAGTTGAGCGTCCGGCTTCAGCTTAGGTCATGATCTCACGGTTCGTGGGTTCGAGCCCCACATCAGGCTCTGTGCTGACAGCTAGTTCAGAGCCTGGAGCCAGTCTTCAGATTCTGGGTCTCCCTCTCTCTATGACCCTCCCCTGCTCATTCTGTCTCTCTCTCTCTCTCTCTAAAAAATAAATAAAACATTAAAATAATAATAATAATAATTACATTATAAAATATTTTGACCTGTCATTAATTGTCAGTAACATGTAATTGTAAGCATAATTCAGTTTATTAGTGGCTGACTCAATCCTACCTACTAACTAAGGGCTGGTGGGATGTTACCAAATAGATAGAAAATATTTACATTTAATGTTAACAATTTTAGATTCAGGAGTCCTTAGGGAGTTGGAGAAAAAATAATGCCATCAAACTATATAGAAAGCATTTAATATCTGCAGTTAGAAGAACCGAAATTCTAATTCTGGTTCCATTGTAGCTTAATAAGGAACTTACTTTCTTTGATCTTACTGAGATACATTCAAGATACACAAATGTTTGAAAATCAGTCTGTCAAGGATAAGTTATTACTATTGCCTAAAACATCTATTGACTCAAACTTCTGACATTAACGTTTACTTTTTGAGAGAGAGAGAGAGAGAGAGATAAAGCAGGGGAGGGGCAGAGGGAGAGGGGGAGAGAATTTTAAGCAGACTCCATATTCAATGCAAATATAAGGCTCGATTCCATGACCCTGGGATTATGACCTGAACTGAAGTCAAGAGTAAGACGCTCAACCAACTGAGCCAGCCAGGTGCCCGAGGGTTTACTTTTTTTTTTTAAGTTTATATATTTATTTTGAGAGGTAGGGAGGGGCAGAGAGAGAAGAAGAGAGAGAATCCCAAACAAGTTCCACACTGTCAATGCATTGCCCGATGGGGGGCTTGAACCCCACAAACTGTGAGATCATGACCTAGGGCAAAATCAAAAGTTGGACGCTTAACCAACTGAGCCACCCAGACACCCCACCCAAGGTTTACTTTTTATATCATTGGAATTTGCATCTGAAACTGGAGTTGGAACTCTACTTCTAAGTCCCACACCAAATACACATCACATGTGAGGACACCCACCTCCACACACACGTAAGCAAGCTTGAGAAAATACTTACACACAATATAATATTTCTAGAGAGTAGAACATGAAATTTGCCTGCTCATCTGTGTTCAAACATCCATGACATTTTAAAGTTAGATGCTTAAACCATGTTAAGCTGATGAAAATGTTTCATACTGAATATTAGCTTTATGCTGAGTTAACAAATGCATATTATTTTACAACTACAGGGCTACATTTCCTTTCAATTTTGTGACTTTTAAAACATTTTTGCAGGAGACAGAACATATTATGCATATTATTGTATAAAGAACATTCACTGTGCCTCTCCTCCCCATTAGAGTTTTTCCTATTATGCAACATTGCTCAAAAAGGCAAACAAAACTCATATTTTTGCTGATTTTCTCGATAGCATAATGAATTATGGCTCAGACTCAGATGTATTATATGTAGATAAATACACATGTACTTATCAAAATACAAATTTTATCAATTATTTTATTTATTTCAACTGAAGTACAAATCAGAGTTGTTTTACTGTGATACATTTGGCAACCATTTTCTCACTGAATAGCTTTCACTGTTATAGAGTTCCTTATAATAAATGTTATTCTGTTTTAATGAGTTTGCCAGTAATATCAGAAGATTTGCATCCACAGAATTCTTTCTCTATTCAAAAAATAAGACTATGCATCTATTATTTTTATAATTTTATTTCTATGGAAAATAAAGATTATATTTATTTTTAAGCACATTGCTGTTTATTTGACTTAGCTTATTTGTTACAAATACTTTCATAATTTTTATTTGCCTTGTTGGTATGTCCAAAGTAGTTGTGTATTATCTATTTGATGTTACCAAGAATGCAGAGTAATTTTTAAGATATGAAAGTTAAAAATGTGTCATAAAGATTATTTTAAAAGCATTGTAACAATTTAATGCTCTGACTTTCTATTGCTGGTTTGTTTAAAATGGTAAAAAGTGTATGGAGTAGAATGATAATAACATCTTAAAATGTTACAATTTCAAGTAAGTTCTAAAATTCAAGAGACCAAAAGTATTCACTTGTAACTCATCTTTAAAATGATTTTTAAGTTTTATATTCCTCATAGAAAAAGAAAAGTGTAGAAGATGTTGAATTTCATTTGTATGTAGAACAGTCAGTTTGACTCTAATTTTGGGATTTAGTCTAGCATTGTCCATGGTAGTCATTAATGGATATTCTTATCTCTTAAAATGTAAGAGTTTTCCTGAGAGAAAATTATATAATAAATGATCTTTGAGTAAATGAGTTTGGCTTCTGGTATTGAAAAAAAAAAAAAAAACTTTCTCCAAGCAGCCCAAGGAAAGATTTTATATAGAATTAAGTTCATGTATTACTATTGAAAGTTACATTGTGACAAAAAAAAATGAAATTTAACATGGGAAAATGGTGTTATCATCAATATATAGAACACTTCTTAAATTAATATTTTTTAGGTACCAGTTTTAGTCTTTCTGAAATATGCATTTTTTTATGATCTGAGATTTTATTTTTAACTTGTTTCCATTATTCCTCGTCTACATAATTGATTATGTGTGTTGATTTTGACTTGATTGTATATTACAAGATATTTCATCTTCCCTCTTAGTGTGGTCCTACTCATCTAACCTGTGGCTATTTTATTAGAAAACCTCCTACATTCTATAAAATTAGACAACAGTGTTTCCCTGCTCTTTATTGCTATTTTAACTACAATAGTTTAGTTTAACATCTGTTTAAAGATTACATCTCTCATCACAAAATAAGTTTCTGAACATGAAACATTGAGTTATATTCTAAAAAGAGCGCATGATGTAAACTCATGTATAATTCACATTATCTTGGAAAATTGTTTCAAACACTCAAAAGAAACAGAATAAATGTAGTTAATAAATTTAACACAGTGAGCTTTTCTTCATGTGCCTCATATGTTATGAAATATAACCTTTTACTAGGATGGGAAATAACTGAAGTTGTTGCCTTACGTTTAGGGGTCCTGATATATAAAACATACATATTGTATAATAATACATTCTCACTTCATCTTGGATTGGTACAATTGACTGTATATAAAGTAAATGTTTATCTGATTTGACTTCTCTATATTTCTCTTTTCTATTCATTAAAGTATTTCAAATGGATGTTAACTCTTATAGTGTTTCAAACCCTGTACACATGTAAGGAATGCTCAAACATGAAACTTCAATGTAGTGAGTATAATTTTATCCAAAATTTCTCTCTATGTGCTTTATTGTTTTAAAAATATAATGAATGCTTGTTGTAGGAGGAACAAGTTTTTCTATGGTCTAACTGCTTAATCATATTTAATCCTCACTGCTGTTCCACAGAATAGGCCTCACACAGACTCTGTTTTACACATAAGGACATCGAGGATTTAAAGATTAAGTAACTAGTCACAGGCCATTTCATCTGAGGGGCAGAGATTTGAAGCCCATTTATTCTGATTCCAGAGCCTCCGTTGAACCACTGCTGTATAATTACTCACCTGTCCCTAAATACACAATCAGTGCATAAACATGCACTTTTTCACTTATTAATGAAGTTTGTTTTTTATGTCACAACTATGCCATCTGAAATCTTATCACTAATCTTGAATGCAATCCTAGAAATTTTAAAACTCAAGTAGACCTCTCAGTATTCCCTTTGCAATTCTGATTTTAATATATGTGTCCAAATTTAATAAATATGGACAAAACGGAAAGGAACCTCGGTCGTATGGTATAAACACCACTACATTATCTACCATCAACACTATCTCTTATTGTATCTGTATATACAATATTATTAAATTTATTTTTATTTTGTTTTTGATAATATCTACAATAAAAAAATGGTAACAAAATTAGTGAATCAGTGGTTAATCACATTTCCTTGTGTATCATTTATAAAGAGTATTCACATATTTAGTAAATATTTATTGAATATATAAAATGTACTAGGCTAAATGAATACAATAAAGTCCTCTGTTCCTATAAAGTATACATCAAGATTGTGGAGGAAAAGAAGGAAGGCAATTTAAAAAAACAAATAATGAAAGAATAAATGATATTATATGTTAGACATAATAAGTGATATAGAAAAATAATACCAGCCAGTGCCACAAAATAAAGAGAAAGATAAAATTTGGATCAGAATTTGAAGGAGGTGATTGAGTTAACTATGGAAATATTTGGGAGAAGACTCTTCTAGACAGAATACTGACTCAAACAAACGAAGTGAGCAGTGAGCATAGCTAGCATTTTCGCGGAATGACAAAGATACCAGTGTGGTTAGATCAGAGAAAGTTAGAAAGAGAGAAAGAGAGACAGAGAGCAAGAGCGAGAGCGAGAGAGAGAGAGAGAGAGAGAGAGAACAGTAGAAAACACAGGATGGGGATAAACTGACAAGGTTATACAAGAACTTACAAGCTAATTTAAGGAATGTGGATTTTACGCAGAATAGAATGAAAGCCACTGGTAAATTCTGACTGACAAATTGATTTGTGTTGTAAAAGGGTCACTCCAGTCCTGTGTTGTTAAGGATGGACTCTGGGGGTAAGGAATGATGTAAGGATGATTAGGTAACCACTGCCATAACCCAGATAACAAATGGCTGTGGTTTGGATGAAGATGCAAACTGTGAAGGTATTAGAAATATCTATTTCTGGATACAATTTGAAAGCAATAGCTTTTCTTTGTGGTTGACTATAACATACGAGGGAAAGAGAGGATTCAAGAATACAAGCTCTTGGACCTGACACTGGAAAAATGGGCTTTCCATGAACTTACATAAGGGAAAATATAGGTGGAATATGTTCTAGAGAATCAGCAGTTTTGTTCATGTTTAATTCAACATGTCTATCAGACATTCAAGTAATAGTGATGGGTAAACAGTTGAAAATGTGTGGAATTTGGACTAGAGATGTGAATTGCAAAGTCTTTGGCATAAAGGTTCTGTTTAAAATCATTATCCTGGATGAGATCATCAAAGAAGACAGGAAAAGTAGAACAAATAAAAATATTAAAGATGTGTCCTGTACCTTTCTATATTAAATTTTTTAAAAAGGACAAAGAAGACTGCAATAGTAAGTTCTGTCCTAGACCAAGGAAGAATGTGATCACATAGAAACCGAATTAAAATGGTGTACCCAGTAGGAAGGGATAATCAACTATGTCAAACGCTACCAAGAGGTGCAGTAGATAAGGAAGAGCAAATGAAGGTAAAAACATGGAGGTATTAGAGACATTGGTGGGGGTCAGTTAAGAGAGTGAAAACCTAATAGACATCAGTTTAAGAAAGAGTGAAACAAAACATTAGAAATAGCAATATAGACTAATATTTACAGCAGGAATGGTGAAAATGGAAATATAAAAGTATAATTGGAAGAGGAAATGGGGTTAAGAATATAACTTTTGAGGGGCACCTGGGTGGCTCAGTCGGTTAAGTGTTCAACTTCAACTCTTGTCATGATCTCACAGTTCGTGGGTTCAAGCCCCGTGTCAGGCTCTGTGCTGACAGCTCAGAGCCTGGAGCCTGGAGCCTGCTAGGGATTCTGTGTCTCCCTCTCTCTCTGCCCCTCCCCTACTCACACTCTGTTTCTCTCTCTCTCTCAAAACTGAATAAACATTTTTTTTTTTAAAAAGAAAAATGTAACTTTTAAATAAGAAAGATTTATCAGGGGTGCCTGGGTGGCTCAGTTGGTTAAGAGTCTGACTTCAGCTCAGGTCATGATCTCACGGTTTGTGAGTTCAAGCCCCATGTTGCACTCTGTGCTGACACCTCAGAGCCTGGAGCCTGTTTTGGATTCTGTGTCTCCCTCTCTCTCTTCCCCATTCCCATTCATTCTTTATCAATCTCTCTCTGTCTCTCAAAAATAAATAAACATTTTAAAAAAAAGAAAGAAAGATTTATCAGAAAATGGGATGTTTATATATAAACAAAATGTGAGAATACATAGTTATAAATTCTCCAGTTTGTTCTGATTTAAATAAATTGAATGAGCTTAATATTATTTAATATTAAAGCTTTCCAGCACAATGGTCTGTTTTAAATAGTTTCATATTAATAAGCCATAAAAGAAAGTTTATCTCTATTTAGAGTGTCAAATATAATTCCAATTTACTTATAAAGAACTACTGAAAGGTTAAGAAGGTTGCAAAGGCAATAGCATTGAGGTGAAAAACACAAAAAGATGCAATTATAAGAAAGGCAAATGGGAATCATGGAAGAAAAGGCAGAATGTTTTTGATCAGAGTTCTCAGAGTGCACAAATGAAAGATATCAGTGCTGTTACAAAGTAAAATTTCAAGAAAAATTGGAAATAAAAAGAAGACATATTTAGTGTACTTTTCCTTTTAGTATAATGGAAGGAAAAAGCATGCTTCCTAATGTGCACAGTTAACAAGAAAAACACCTCTTTCCATAGCACTTAAGAATGGAATATCAATATGTCTCCCAGGGAGAAGCAATGTGATAGGAACTTTGTTCTTGGAAGGATCTTAATTGGAAAAATGAAAAATATTCCACATTCGAGATAGTCTACTTCTAATTTTTGGTTTTCTGAATTTATTGTCATTTCAGCATCACTGTACAATGAGTCCAAATATTTAATACTTATTAAAGAAAATAAATTATTCACACATTTATTTGGATATGTAAAAAAACAGCAAATGTGTAATATCTGTCTAAAATATCTATAGAAAATACTCTCCCCAACTAATTATCTGTCCCCACAACCTCCTAAATTCTCCTCTTGGAAAGTGAAACAAGTCTAGTCCAACAGAGCATCCAACATCCCTTGATACAGAGATGGACTTAGAGAGAAAAGCATTTGAAACAATTAAAAGGGGTCATCATGATCCCCACAGATTGCTGGAGCTACTAGTAAAAGGTTAATCTCTCTCTTTCTCTCTCTTCTCTGGATCACTTCATCACCTCTGATGGCCATAGAGCCTTCATTGTCAAAAAGAATTATACAAAAAAAAATAAAAAAGAATAAAGAAAAAAACAGGATTATGCAGAGCCCACCTAAAAATAAAGTAGATCAGTAGGAAAACAGAAAATGTAATGGATAACAAAACCTTATTCTTAGTTAAGATAATTTGACATACCATCCCCCCAAATGGAAAGGCTATAGAATATATAAATGCTTAAGAAGATTAAATTACTATTTAACATTCTTCTAGAAACACATCAAAAATATTTCCAAAAACTTTTACCATGTATTAGAACATTACAAAAATTCAAAAATATAAATTATAATTATCAAGCCATAAATATAATAAAATATAAATTCCAAACAATAGGTATGTATTGAATATTCTCACATGTGAAGTAATACACACAGACACACACACACACACACACACGCACACACTCATTTGTGTCATATTTTGCTTCCAGCAATAACTGATTAACTTGATTCAGATCAATCTTCCCGCCAATAGCAACCAGAAAGTTTGACAAATGTATTATAAATACCTTTGTAAAGCCATTGGCAAGTTGCTCGGGAAGAAATATTTTGAAGGGCTAAAGCCTGGCAAGAAGAAAAACCCAAAGGATGATTCTAGTTTACTCTCGAGACAGTTGACAATTCTAAAAATGTATCTAATTGATACAAAAACTGAGTAGGTATTTCAGTGGTTTTATCTAATTACATCTCAAGACCAGTCAAGGAGGAAGGTCTTTCACTGAGACCACCAACCCCTCTTGCCACAATCTACACCACTAGCGAAGCCATTGGTTGTCACAGAGGTGTGCACAGTGGCTTTCTATAATTTTGTTTGTATGCAAATCCTTCCAGAATAGATGAAGAGAGTTCTTTGCAATTCATTCTATGACAAATATAACATTGAGGTTAAAACCAGAAAAAGATATTAAAAGAAAGAAATATCACAGGCCAATTTCACTCCTATATACATAGGAAAAAATTGTAAATTAAAAAAAAAACATTAGTATACAAAATCTAACAAAGTATTAAAATATAAAACACCATTTACATTCCAGTTACCCCAGGACTAAAAAGATGATTTATTGTCCTTGAATCTTTAAATGTATTATGATTCATTATCTGATTAAAGGGGGAAAATATATGTTTCTTTTTATAGATGTAGAAAAATAATTTAATGTGAATCAGTAAATTCATGCATTACTTTAAAAAGTAAATATAAATTTATGATTTAAAATTATTAGGAATAAATACAAACACTCAAAAGAATTATAAATAATTATAAAGGAATACTATGCACAATTATATACCAATAAATTAGATGTCTTAGATGAAATGGGCAAATTCCTAGAAAGAAACAAAACTGAATCAAGAAGAAAAAGAAAATTTGAATATACCCATAATGAGAAAAGAAATTTAATTAGTAACTTAAGAAATACCTACAAATTAAAGAGTAAACCCTGATGATTTCACAGGTAAATAGTAAGTCTCCTCTTTCAGCCTTTTACAAGCCTGTCTAAATCTGACTTTAGGGATCAAAAGACAACAAGAATTTCTCAAAGGTTAACTGATAAAATATTAAGACTGGTAGGATTGTACATGATTGAATACTTTTAGTTTACATTTCTAGTTAGACTTGAGGGCATACAGGAAAGCATGAAGACCCAACCATGCCTCTCTGAGAATTTTGAGTTATCCACTTCTTCGATCTTTTAGAAATCTTGCTCTTTGATAATCCAGATATATCTTCCCACAACTGAAGGGAAATAGATCATGCCTACCTACCACAGCAGAAACCTTGTGTGTATTCCATCTTCTCACCTGGCTAAGCACGGTCTTGGGTCCTGAGAACATGCCTTATGAATGTTGAACCATTTACCCCAGTCTCAAATCCAATCTGATTTGATGATTTTTGCAAAACAGTCTTCTAGTTCTCCGAATTATCTTTCAATTACAGATTTCCAACATCAGCAAAAATAAATTTTGTGAAATTCCAATTGATAAGTGAAGCAGAGAAAAGTGGCTTCTTCCCCATGACCAAAGGCCAAATTACTGGTAAAATATGTTTAGCACTGTGTTTGTTTATTCATACCCTTTAGTGTTTGTTTCCACTTGTCCTTCAAGACAAAACTAACAATAGAGAAATATCTGATGACATTTTCCAGATTGCTCCTTTTATTTAGAATGAGGGCATGACAGCCCACTATGAATTTGTGCTGCACTTCTGGTAAATTCCTTTACTTGCATCTTGATCAGGAGCTTGACTCAGTTGACTGAGGCTCCTACAAGCTTAGGGCTGGCAGCATTACTACTGAACAGCCTCTGGAATGGAAGGAAACCTGTTCCTTCAGAGTTACATGGGTGACGAAATCAGGGGTTAAGAGCTATACTGAAATGCTGGAAGGCTGGAAGGCAGCGTGGCTACTTTAAGCACTCAGCTACTGTGACCAAAAGCCTACTATTTCTTAAGTGACTATTAGATGATAATTTACTTTTCAGGGGCAAATAGTAATAAATTTAAATTGAATATTTAAATCCCGAGTAATACATAACTTTTGTCATGATGATCGCTTATATATTTATTATTTGAAGGCTATGGTCACCTTTATGATGGTTTTGTAAAATGGCAGGTACGAAAATGGATCTCGGCCACACCTCCAATAGCTGTTTCTCCAATAAATATAAATTTTCAAGAAAATAGGAAAGAAGAAAAAGTAGAGATGGAATAAAATCAAACTCTTTACTTCTGTTTTTTATTAGGTTCTCTGACAGAGTTTCTATAGGACAGTTGTGATTTATTTCAGTCTCTATAATAGATTATAAGAGCTTTGGTTTGTATTATATATTGCTCAGTAAATAAAGCAGGTGACCTATTGAGGCTCATAAATAAAGTATAGCTTGAACAAACACTTTAATTGAATTGTCCTATGTTATAATACTAGCGCAATTATAGATGTAGTGGCATACAAATTCAAAACATAAAAGAAAAAACTATTCAGAAATAGATTATCGAGGTGGCCATGTGCTGTAGGAAACACCTGACATTGTTTTGTCTTTTTAAAAGAAAACACTACAGGAAGTCAATTACTATTCCTTGAAACTGACCATTTTCAGTGATAATACATGCATAAGAATGGTAAAGCCATCCTGTATTTTTGCTCAACAAACCATGAACAAAATTATTTAAACCGCTGAGGTTTATACATAGCATCCCTTTATCCACTTTAGATTAACCATTTCTTCTTATTTTAATGTTTTACTTATTTTTGAGAGAGAGAGAATGGGAGAGGGTCAGAGAGAGAGGGAGCCAGGATCCTTATACCCTGTAACCTTGCTATAATCACATTTTCTTTAATGAGGTTTTTGTAGCTGTCAATTCTTTGGGATTGTCTACAAAAATAGTCATGGCGTCTGCAAGCAAAAACACGTTTATTTCTTCTTTGCTAATGTTCATATTTTTTTTTTTTTGCCATGTTTTGTCTTACTGCATTAGCTAAAACTATCGGTACAAAGTGGAATTGAAGCAGTGAGCGTGAACCTCCTTGTGTTCCTGATCTTAGCTGGGAAACATGGGAGTTTCTCACCATTAATTATGATGGCAGCTATAGGTGTTTTGTAGAAGTTCTTTATCAAGTAGAGCTTCCTCTATTCCTAGTTTGCTGAGAATTTTCATTATGAATGGGTGTTTTTTTTTTTTTGCTCCATGCTTTTTCTACATCTATTGATATGATCATGTGATTTTTCTTACTGAATCTGTTAATGTGATAATTTTTTAATGTAAAACCGTCCTTACATGCCTGGAACAAAATCTGGTAATGGTGTATGATTGTTTTTAAACAATACTGGATTCAATATGCTGACATTTTGTTGAGCATTTCTTTTTCAAAATGTATGTTGGGGTTGCATCTTTTGCTACTATTTAAACTTATGGGGGGTGACATTTTTATATTTGGACTGGAAAATGTTGAAGGGGCTTCATGGTGTTTAAATTTTATTTAATTGTACAGTCAAGCAAAAATATTTGAAAACCCTACTTTTATTCCCCACCGCAACTGGATTCCTGCCCATAAACCCGTCCTGTACAGAATTATGAATCCTTTGTTGCTCCCGAGCAAAGAATGCCTTTGTTTAGAATTGCCGATGACTTCCGGATGGTTGCACAGTATCGATGTGAGCCAATGAAATCAGCAGAAGTTCTGTCTGCTTGGAGTGTAGAGGAGGTTAAGCTTCAGGCTTGGGTAGAATGGATGGGCCTTTCTGTTTAAGGGTAAATAGCAACATTAGTTACAGGAAGTGAAGAAACATACATGGAAACAATGTGTGCCTGTCCTTTTTCTTCTTTTAATGAGGTTTTCCTTTTCTTTCTACTTTCTTACTCCTTCCATATTTGATACTTTAACACAGAGGTATCTTGCCGAGTCAATATTATTCTATGTTTTTCTTGTATTCAAAGCAAATAACAGTTTTCAGTCTTTTGTACTATTTCAAATAGGATTATTGGGTTTCCAATTATGAATTAGAGTAATTCTACTGTAGCTAGAAGGCTTGACAACTGTTATCTAATAAAATATGACATATCTTATTAGGATTATTACTTTTTAAAAACTGAGACATAATTAATACATCCCATTATATTCATTTCAGGTGTATAACATAATGATTTTATATTTGTATATATTTTGAAATGATTCCCAAAATAAGTTTAGTTAACATTTGTTACCACACATAGTTAAACATATTTTTTCTTGTGATGAGAACTTTTAAGATTTACTCTGTTAGCAACTTTTAAATATACAATACAGTATTAATAAACTATAGCCACCATGTTGTGTACATTAAATGTACATTTATTTGTAAATAAATGTACATTATTTGTAATAATAAAATAAATTTTATTTATTTATTATTTATTTAAAAATAATAAATTATTATTTGTAATAATAAAAATAATATTTGTAATAATATTATTTGTAATAATAAAAATAAGTTTACATTATTTGTAAATAATACAAAAAAAGTGTAAATTTATTTTACAACTGGAATTTGAATTTGCATCTTTGACCACTTCTCAACTATTTTGCTCATCTCCACTCCTACCTCAACTATTTTGCTCATCTCCACTCCCTACCTCTGGCAATCACCAATCTGTTCTCTGTATCTATGAGTTCATTTTTGTTTGCTTATTTCTGTCACCTTCCACATGTAAGTGAAATCACAAAGTATTTGTCTTTCTATATTTGACTCCTTTCCCTTAGCATAATGCCCTCAAATTTCATCCCTATTGTGAATGGCAAAATACCCTCTTTTTGTGTGTGTACAAATATATTCCATGTATATATGTAATTTTCTTCATCCATTTTTCTGTCCATGAAGAGGATTTTTGCATCTATATTTGTAAGAGCTATTTATCTGTAATTTTTTCTTGTAACATCTGTGTCTGGTTTTGGTACTAGGTAATGTTGGCCTCATAGAATAAGTTACAGAAAAGGTATATTTTTAAAAGGAAAAAAATGAGTATTTATTTATAAACTCTCAATTATTATCCTTAGCTAAGTATTCCATGATTTAAAATATAATGACATACCATTGAAGTTAAATAATAGACCAAGTAATTATTAAATATATTTAATTATTTATTATAAACGCTTTATAAAATTAGTTCTCCTATCATTCTTTTAAAAACATATATTGAATTAAAATTATATTCCTGTATGAGAAGTTTCAAACAAAAATTATAGTGCTTAGCCATTGTTAATTTCTTAATCAAGACCTGAATCTGTGTACTCATAATTCTCTTCATAAACTTGTCCATAAACTTTATCTCTCTATTGGAATTATTAATTAGATCTATTACTTTACAGGGATTAATAATGTTTGAATTACTATAAATTTAACTAAATGCTTTTGGCACATTTCTTTTTTTTACCCTCCTGAAGTGTTCTTTAAGTCACTAAGTTTTCAAATATGTTACATAGAAATAGATACGTGATACATTCCCAATGGCCTTCTACTCAGGAAATTGTATTTACATTAGGTTTCCCATTTTTTTATGTTTTGGATATATTTTGAGATTAGACATCGTATATGGTTGCATGCATTTCTCTTGGCCCTAAGAATTGAAGGCACATCACTACCCATTCTCCACTTCAAAGGAGTAGCTCAGAAACATTTTTTACTAACACAAAATCTCTAAAATCATTTACTTAATATGAGTTGTGCAACAATTGCAGTAGACTTATAAATTACGTGATTTGGGTTAATATCAAGTTGTGTATTCACCTTTTTCTATAAACTTTCTTTTAATAGTATTTGCTCATTATTTTACTAAATTATTAATAATTTTCATTATTAATCCATCATTATATAGTTGTAGTTCCTTCCTTAGTTTTCTTCACTTTTAACTTAAAATACATTTATGATGGTCAAAATGGAATTTTTACATATATTAATTCATCTACTAATTTAGTGTTCGGAAAGTCTTTTCCTAAACCCAAGATTATTACAAATTGTGTCATATATGTATTTTTGCATTGACATAAGAGTAATGTAACATTTTAATCCTTTATTTGGGCCCAGTATATAAGTTCTATAACTTAAGGGTCAGATGAATACACAACCTCACACACACACACATACACACACACACACACACACACACACACACACACACACACACAAACCAGCATTTTGTCCTGTTCTGTGAAACACAGAAGTAAGTTTAGGGAAGAAGAATTAAGAATTGCCAAGTCATTTCACACCAGATTTTGGTGTTTGGACTAAATTCCAAATGGCAACAAGCCACAGTGATAGATAATCATGAGAGTAAGTATTTGTAAGGTTTGGAGGTGGTGGTGGTTAGGAAAAGAGGAGAGTATAACATAAGTATGTGATCCACTCTGCTCGGGGGATGGTGGGATTGAGAAGATAATATTGATATAGATCCATGTAATTTACAAACTAAGGCAAACTAACTATTGCTTTTCTTTAAAAAATCACAATTCATAATTTTAACCAAAAAATATTTTTATTAGAGTTAATTCCACTCAGGGTATAATCAGGAGACTTTCATAGTTGTAGAGTTCATCACCCACCCAGTTCTTGCCATTTCTGCCTATAGACTTTTGGGTATGGAGTTGGTCCTGTAACATGCAGACAAAGAAGGGCTTTCATAGGCTGGCATGATAGGCTGAATTCTAAAGACGTCTCCCTAAGGTTATAGTTCCCTTATTATACAGTCTAATCTATCTACTGCTTTAAAGGAATTTTGCAGATGTAATTAAGGCTACTACTAAACTGACCTTAAAATAGAGATAGTATCCTAGATAAAGCATGTGGGCCCAATGTAATTATATAGTCTTTATATAGGAAGAACAAAAAGAAGACTCATTCAGGTATACGTACTAGAAGAAGAGGCTAGAGTGATTCCAAGTGTGAGAAGGATCCAATACACTGACACTGGCTCTGTGATGTAGGGCTATATACAAGGAAGCCTCTAGCAGGGTATGAGTGACAACCAATGGGCAGCCAGCAAGGATATGGGGATTTCAGTCCCGATACCAAAAGCAGCTGTATTGTGCTGATGACCTGAATGAACCTGGAACCGAATTCTCAGACTCAGTTGCTGACATCTTGATTTTGGTAATGTGAAATGTAAAGCAAATTAACCAGCTGAGCCAATCTAGACGTTTGAACTACAGAATTATGAGAATATATTTGTGTTCTAGCTCACTACATTTGCGGTAATGTTTCATGGCAACAATTAAATACTAATACATATCTGGTGATCTTGTGGTTAAGAGGCATATGAACTCTTACTCCAATTATTTGATTCAGTTTGCAGTTCCTGCCACACTGAAAGTTTGTTACTCAAAATTAGCTCTCCCTATAAAGTCTTTTGGTTTTTGTTTCTTGTTTTGTTATTGTTGTTTATGCAGGGTACATAACAATCTACTGATATTAACTGAGAACATGATTAGACTGAACATCACGAAACAAAGAATTCTGGACTTGAAGGTTAGACATTATTTGATATTAAAAGAAGATTATGGAAGGTTAGAGACAAGATTACTTAAGGAAAGACAAAATTTGAGAAAACAATATCGCCTTCCTCCTAACTTCCTTGAAGCGTCACCTTAAGAGGATAGGGCTCAGTCTTTTATCCTGAGAAACAGGCAATTCTCTGACTGTAATGGCTGGACACATCCTCCTTTCTATGCACTGAGAACAATAGAGCCAATTCTTATGAATGTGTACGTAGGTGTGTTTTATGCACTTGAATCAGGCCTTACCAAGAGCTGTAAGCTAAAGGGGAAACTTGAAACAGATGTCTAGTAGTTAAGGACAAGCTCAATTTATATAGTAAATTTCCATACTTAAGTGACATTCCAAGTAACACAAATAAAGGGATTAAAAATAAATTTTCAAAATAAGTTAATGGATTTAAAGGTAAGGTATAGCAAGAAATATTAAAAGTAACTAGGATCTGATTTTTCCTCATAGAGACAATCCATTGAATGCATAAACCCTGTTCTCATTAGTCCCTTTCTAATATGAAAGACATATTGATAGAGTATACAGTAACTTAGTCAAGACTAGAGTTTATGACATACTTCTTTAATGCACCACAATGCATAACAAATTACCTTGAAAGCTTTCTATCTTTGCTTTATGCTCCAGGACCTCCTAAGTAATACTTTAGTTATGATCACTTCATTTAGCATGGCTTTTAGAATGTTTTCTCTGTTTGGTACAATTTTAATATTCTCAAATACATCTAACATATGAAGTAAATCTCTTTTCTTAGATATTACTCCTCTGAGGTATTTGTTCTCTGTTCATTTCTGTCCTTTTCTGGTAACAATGTGCTGCATAGTATTTGCCAAGTGTCATTTAAAACATTATTTGATTTGTGTTAGTGGTTAAAAATAAATCTTGAACTAGTATTTAAAATAATACATCCAATTCTTCATTGCATCTCTTTAAGATTATTGAATGCTTTCCCGAGGCAATAAGATGCATGTGTATAAAACATTTAAATAAAGTTAATAAATAGTAGCATTTGAAACTCACATGTAAACATTTTTAATAAAGTTATTTTATTTGGGACACACTGAAAATTGAAGTAAAACTTGCAAATTACCTTTGTGTTAACTTTACAAATTTTCTGTCATACAGATTTCTCATAAAAACATGTAGAACTAACTTCTTGTTACTTGGAACTGTCTCAAGGATAGAGCTGCAAACAATAATTTCCTGAGGGTAGTATTTTGATATCATTTATGATTGAGTTTTTTAGTGATTTTTATGACACTTACTTAAAATTGTAATGGAGCTTCTATTCTTTCCCTATTAAAATTTGAAAAATCAATGTTTCTCTAAGGCTTTTGTTTCTGGTATGAACTAAACCAATCGTTAACCAACCGCTTGAAAACAATCAATGAAAATGCCAGAAGATGATTATTTTTTGTATTATGGATGCCCTTTTTTTCTAGTTTAATGATATTCTATTATATGAAGCATACATTGCTAGATTACATAATACGAATACTTATGAATAAGTAACTATAAGCACGTGTATATGTGTATTTTTGTATTCTTCATCATTTTCTCAGTTACTTGAAAGAATTGGCTTCATTAAATAAATTAAAACAAAATAAAAAATAATACATTATAATCAGGCACATAATAGATGCATAATATATGCTTATCAAATAAAAAGCATTCAAAGGAATTTGTTTTGCATAGTGGTGCATTAAAATGGACGTCTCATAAACTGTAGCTTTGAGAAAGTTACCATCAGCTCTATCAATGGGTCTTGATAGGTAGGCATTCATTACATTGTCTTTATGAAGAAAAGTCAGATCCTAGGTACATTTATTAACTATTTTGTTTCATTCCCAAGTCCATTATATTTTGAATAAAATGGAAATAATATCAATATCTTGCCAGTAAACATTATAAGAGAGATTTTTTTTTCTAAACTGTTAATCATTTAACCATTACTAGATTTTGGATTTTATCAAATTCCATCTCCTTTATCAACTTAGATTATCATTTTTTCGCTTAATATTAATTTTGCTTTAAATTACACTGATTAATGTTTGAATGTTAAACTTTTAAAAATATTAAAATTTTTTATGATACATTATTAATTAATTTACATCATGCTGGAGCTGGATTAATAATATTTTACACAGAACTTTTCAACAATAACTATGTGTGACACTAGCCTATAAATTTTTTTGGTTGAAACACCAAGATTTTGCCATTAAGGATATTTTGGACTGTTTATTCAATTAGAAAATGTTTTGTTTCTTTTTTTAAAAAAACAGTATTTCTTTCCCTAAGGTTTGCTTTATTTTTTTCTTTATAAAACATAAACACACATAGAAATGTGTGATCAGTGTCCTTAATAAATATAGAGGACTATTCATACTTTTCTGAGTTTTCCATTTCATCTAAAAAAACTGTTTATCTTATATTTTATTTAACTAATTTATGTTCTTAATTTCATATTTACATTCTTTGGCAATTTTATGATTTAATTTGTCCATGTATTTCTAAATTGTTGAGATATATGTTTAATTCTGAAGTTTTTAAACATTTTGTAACGTTGATTTATTTTTGAGACAAAGTCAGAGCGTGAGTGGGGGAGGGGCAGAGAGAGAGGGAGACACAGAATCCGAAGCAGGCTCCAGGCTCCCAGCTGTCAGCACAGAGCCCGATGTGAGGCTTGAACTCACGATCTGTGAGAGCATGACCTGAGCCGAAGTTGGACACAACCCACTAAGCCGTTCCGCGTCCCTAATTTTCTGGGTTTTAAACTTTCTCTTCTAATATTTTTCTTGGAACCATGATATTCCATCTAAGCTTGGACTTGTAGTGTCTCACAATTTTTTACACATTCTAGTTTTTATTATCATCCACCTAAACCATTTTATCTATCTGCCTTAAGATTTATTTGGAAGTATTATTCTTAATTTCCAAATATATGTAGGTTTTTTTTTTGCATCTTTATTCCACACAACTGTGAAGTGATTTAGACATGAATAATACATTTTGCTACATTAATATCTTCCCTGGAATGAAGGTACCTCAAGCTCAAGTCAATATTTCCATAAGCACTTATGTTTTTCTACTATCTTATACCTCAATAAATTGAATCATTTTCTCCATGCCAGTTCTTAAAAAAACAATTTGAGCTTCCATCTTACACACGTCACATTTATGTTTCTAATTTGTTCAGTTAATACTCCTTAATTTTACTCAGTGATATACAAATGGAAAATGTTGCTGTTTTCTTATTTTCACTATTTATGTGATGGTTTTTCCCCATTCTTTCTTAATTTTATTTTATGTGGGCATATATCAATTTAAAACATAAAAGAAAAATTATATATATAATAACTATACATATAGTTATTACTCATTAACGCTGACATAGCATAATTTACTCATTATAGTATTTGTCCTAGATATTTACTGAATATTCATTATTTGGTAACTTACCAGTAATTTATGAAAGTAAGTCAGGGAAGAATATAATTTTTTAATATAATTATGAGATATTAAAAATAAGTAAATATTGTTAGATTTCAAATGGAAGAAAAACTCATACTTCCTAACTAGCAAATGTATTAGTAGATTTAGCCAAAGAAAAACTATTCCAACCCAAATGCTAAACAAATGAGTTTTGATTCATATTTCAAGTCATAAACAACAATTGACTCAAAATGGATAATAGAACATATAGCACCTAAAATTATAGAACTACTGGAAAATGTATAGTAGAAACTCTTTGTGATCTTACATCAGTAAAAGATTTCTTAGATATGGCTTCAAAACCACAATGTAACAGAGAAAACAAATTTTTTTGTCTTTGAATTGTACTGCATTAAAATTAAAACTAATGCTATTTGGAAAGACATTTTTTTTTTTAAGAAAATAAAGAGTCAAGGCATACTGGGGGAAAATATTTTCAAGTAACACATCAGACAAATGACACATATCCAGAATATGTTTAAAACTTAAAAAACTCAGTAATAGTAAATAAGTAAACATCTCAATCAAGAAATGGACAAGGAGAAGACCACATGAAAACTCAGAGAAGGTAGCCATCTACCAGCCAAGGTGATGTCCTAGATATTTACTGAAGAAATTCACTCTACCAACACCTGCCTCTAAATTTGTGAGAAACTAAATTTCTATTGTTAAGCCATCTGGTCGGTACTTGTAATGGCAGTCCTAGAAAATCCATATGATTAGTATCGTGATTGCAGTGATGGTTTCATGGGTGTATATACATTCCAAAATTTCTCAAGTTGTACAGTTTAAATATGTACCATTTAATGCTTGTCTGTTCCTCCATAAAACCTTTTAAAACTCTAAACATTGTAGAGAAAATCTTTCAAGTAAATAACCACCTCTCAATTTTGACCCAGTGGGTTAAAATTATCTTTTAAATTTTTCTATAAATACATTGATTATTTTGATAAAGCCATATGGAATATAAACTGAAAGTGAAAATCTAATCTTCTCCCTTTGCAAATAACAGCTAAATACCATCGTTATGTTTAAAATGTTATCAAATTGCCAATATGTCAGGGTTTTCGTGTATAGTGAGTGAAGCACAAATTCAGAAGCCAACTAGGCACAGCTTCAGCACTTGGCCTTAACCATACTATTTTATGAGGACCTGAACAAGTGATTCATTTTTTGTAAGGTGAAAGGACAAAATGCCGATCCAAAACTGTTTGAGAAACTAACCATCAAAGGATCTGTCCCTGTTCCTCAGTAACAGTATAATAGTTTCCTTTTCTTTCACTCTTTCTTTTTTCTATTGCCTCTTTTTTTAGCATTTTTTCATAGTCTCTATCAAGTGCCTAATGTTTATGAATACTGATTTAATTTAATTTCCTCAGAAGAATCTCATTATATCTGCCTCTCTTCTGTTTTCTAAGCAAGGTGCACGTACATCTTTGGAAAACATCATATAAAGCATTGATTAATAAGGCCCTTAGACTTTAAAATGTCATTAAAAAAAGATAAGTGATGAGAGGGATCCATTTTTAGTTTGCAATGTATGGAAAGCATTTTAGTTTATTCAATAGTAATCAACATCTTCTGCACTGTTAGTTACTGATTGCTATTACATCTTCCTAAGGGGCCTGGGTAGGGATTAAGTGCTTCATAGAAAAGTTACACAGCCTGAGCCTGAAGGCATTTTGTAATGAAGGTAAAATTAGAGAGACAGTATTTTTGACATCTGTAGGAATCACATTTTGCAAATATAGCTTAACATTCTGGGATTTTTTTTTTCCCCTTCAAATTCAGTTATGCTGCAAACCTCTGTAGATATCGTAAGAGTAAAACTGTCAGTGTAGTCGGTTTTCTCAGAATAAATCCAAATCTCCCTTCTGACTTCCTGACAGACATGGTTTTCATTTTCCAGGGTCCTGAAATAGGTAAGGACCACGACACCCTTTCCTATTAATATAAATGTTATTGGATGACTCTTGGGTTCATATCCTTCTTTAGCAAAGATAAAGAGGAGAAAAGAAATACTCTCAGGAACAAATTCAAACTGAATACAAAGTCTCTTTGCTGTGATCCCTGCAAAGTCATTTAGAATAATGCAAATAACTATCATTTCAAGATCAAATGGAAGACAGGGCCAGGAAATGATCCACCTGAAGCTGGAACATCTTATAGTTCTAGAAAATAAAGACGTATTCAAAAATAAAAACAAACAGACAAGCAACCTTAATGGGAATATGTCAAGGGGCTTCATTTTTAGTTAAAAATAATCTATTAACACTGTTTCACTAAATGAGATAAATGAACCTTGGTGACATAACATTTTAATAGCTGAACAACAAGGTGAGGAGTACTCAGGAAGAATTCTGCTATCTTCAAAATTTTGCCATAAATCTTACCTGTTCTAAAATTTAAAAGGTTAGTACAAAGGAAGCAAGTATACTCATTCACAAGGATTGTAAAAAAATAATGTGTGCATTGGATTTATCATTAAGTTTAGTATTAGTCAATGCATTTTTAATTTATTTTTAGTTTAGGAAATAGGATTATACATAGATATCCTCTAAAGAATTAAAAAGAATACATCTTAGTAATTTTTCCATGTTCATCTAAACAAGTCAAATTCATTATTTTTGTAAAGAAACATTAACATTCCAGGACTGAGTTTATGTTATTACTACAAGTACTCTTTCTTTTGCCCATTATTTTTCATTTTTTTATTTCCTGTGTAAGGAAAGGACTACAGTAATAGAAACATTCTCACTCTTTATGGGTCAGAAGGATCTGCAGCAGAAATGAAGTGATAACGTGTAAAATCTTCCTGAAGCCTATTGGGCTTAAACTATTCTTACTCATAGTGATCTTATTCCTTGTAGCAAAGCGAACATGGACATGTAAAAAAGTAGTTGATTGGAATGTGCCATAAAACCAATTTGTACAAAGAAAGCCCGATTTCAACAGTTATGTCCCACAGGCTGCACATGTTATAGAAGCTTCATTATTTGCATCTGACAATAGGAGAAGGCATAAACTTTTGCAACGTGTGATTCATAGAACATAAGTCTTCTGAAATGTCATGGATTATATTCCTTTTTGGATATCAGAACCACATATTTTTATATGAATAGCTCTGGGGAGACTTACAGTAACAAAATCCGTTTAACCCAATATTTTTCAAACTTTTTTGACTACAAATGCTTTTTCACTCAACAGTTCTTAACCTTGTACAAATACTATATTTCATGGGACATGACTGGAGAAATGTTGGCATATTAGACAACTTGCAGGCTCCAAAAAAAGACAGACTAGAAGGGACACATAATAGCTGTTTGGAAATGAGAAATTCACTTACATTCTCTTAGATTTAGCTTAATCAGATATAAAATGGATGTAGTAATACCTATCACAAAGAACCATGAAAATAATTTCATAAATGCAAATATATGCAAATAAATTTGTCTATGTATGTCTGTGTATTTAGGTCTAACATTAGAATTAATAATATTTTTTAAAATTTTATATATTACAAAATACACATGTACAACCATTTCGGGAGTGGAAGTTGGGTAGAAATTCTTGGAAATTGTATAATTTTCATCTATGTGAAGTGCTAGCGTTTCATAATTGGTATAGATTTCCCATCCTATTTAATTACCCTGAAGTCAATACATGTATCCAGCAATTTTTCTTCTGCCTTTTACTGCAATGTTTATTGGTTAATTTTCCCAGGCTGCAGTGGTTTTTGGGGGAAACTTATCATTATATCAAAAAACTCACCAATTACATGGTTATCTTTGCCTTGTGTTCTCTTAAACATTTCTTTGTGTTTGAACATGGAGTACAAATGCTTCCTATATTTCACTGAGGTAATCTGATCTATTGCAGCGTTTTGTGTCAGCTTTTAAGAGTGAAAACCATTGGATAAAATCAAAACAAGTAGCAAAAAAGCCAGAAGTTGCAAACAAATATATAGTTGGTTATTCTGAACTCATGAAAGTGGTCAGAACATTTTGAGTATAATTTGAAAATGATCATTGATAGTATAATAGTATAATTTTTCTAGTGCTTATTAACTAAAAAAGTTACACACATTCCATGGGGGAAAACATACCAAAAGAGATATAAGATTATCTATATACCTATCTATCTATCTATCTAGTATTTATATACACATACATGTATGTATATGTGTATATGTCTATATGCATACTTCATATTTATCTGTATTTAGAAAGACATAGATAGGTACATAGATATTTAACATTCTCTCCCTCTTTGCAAACATTTCAGGATTTAGACTATTATAATGGATCAGATGACTATGCCTGTGTGGCATAGAGCTAAAGGGAGTCTATAGATATGGATCTTTATTATAGCATTTATCATTTTCTATTATTTAATAAATAACACATCCTCAATGTCTCAAAAGTCACAGATCTAGAGTTGGAGATTCCGTTAATTTTGATTACCTCAGACAAAAGATTTTGGGAGACAAATTGGAGAAAACTAAAATAGCAGTGCTGTATGAAAATTTAAAAACCATCAAGTGTATCTCTTATAAACAAGGTGAGAATCTTGAGCTCTAAACAAGTTTGTAGAAATAAAGAAAACCTGAGTTATTTGATTTTGAATGTATACTGCTCTTTATGTATGTCACAATGGATTTATCCTAGGCGTGTAGAGAAAATTGCTATTGATTTTAGAAAAAAAAATTTTCTTTGTAATCAAGTTAGACTTCCATAACTAACAGGAAAAATGATACACTATAAAATAAAGGTAACAGTGAAATCTGAATGTTAACACTGCCTGTGTCATTTCATGGCTACATGTCTTCCATTAAGTAACTTATCCATTTAAACCTTCTTAGCATCATATTTAAAATGAATATAATTTTAGATTAACCTCTTAAAGTATGGTTATGCCATTTTGTAATGGCAAAAATAGATACAAGAAGGGCTTAGCATAACAAAATGTTTAGTATGAAGTGAATTCCAAATACATACCATTTCTAAAAGTAATTGTGAGGAAAAGTTAAGTCAAAATTCCAATTCAACTAAATTCCTATGAAGTTATTAAAGAGTAAGTATAAAAACTTGTTTAGAAATCATCTCATACATTAATTCATCGTAAATTATAAAAATTACCAGTATAATAAATTTTATATGTCAACTTGACTAAGTCGTGAGTTATTTCAAATTATTTGCCTACATACTATTTCTGGTGTGCCTCTGAAGGTGTTTCATGATGAGATTTACAATTCGATCAGGTGAACTCAGTACGGCAGATTGCCTCCCTAATGTGGGTGGGGAGCATTTAATCCACTGAGGGCCTGAATAGAACAAAATGAAGAGGAAGGGAGTATTCACCTTTTTTCTGCCTGACTGATTGAGCTGTGGTATCAGTCTTCTGAGCTCAGATTGATATTTAAACTATCAGCCTCTCAGATTCTTAGGACTTTGAGGTTTAAGGACTTTTTGGTTTTCTTGGACTTGGACTACATTTCATGACTGGCTTTCCTTGGGTTAATTGGCTATAGAGAACAGATTGTGGGACTCTCAGCCTCCATAATCACATAAACTAATTCCTTATGATAATCTCTTTCTCTAATGTATCCTATTGGTTCTGGGTTTTGTTTTTATTATTGTTTTTGTTTTTTATTCTAAGAATCCTAACTACTACAGATTTTGGTGTCAAGAGTGGTTTTAGAGGAGCAAAATGTTAAGGGTAAGTTTTTTGAATTGGTCACAGTTTCAAGAATAGATGTTCTGATTAGAGTTAAAGATACTAGGGACATTTAGGTGGCTCAATCGGTTAAGCATCCGACTTCGGCTCAGGTCATGATCTCACAGTTCATGAGTTTGAGCCCTGCATCAGGTTCTGTGCTGTCAGCTTGGAGCCTGGAGCCTGCTTCAGATTCTGTGTCACCCTCTCTCTCTGCCTCTCCTACACTCATGCTCTGTCTCTCTCTCAAAAATAAATAAACATTTAAAAAATTTTTAAAAAAGATGCTAATGACTTTACTTTTAGTAGTAAAGAAACACTGATCATCCATGTTATGATCTAACAATAGAAATATGTGAAATGCACTGGATACTACTAATTAACTGATCATGAGAAGCAAGGAGCTTGGTGATTTTGTATATAATGCTTTTGAAGATTTTTTTTTAATGTTTTATTTATTTTTGAGAGAGAGAGAGAGAGAGAGAGAGAGACAGCGTGAGCGGGGGAGGATCAGAAAGAGAGGGAGACACAGAATCTGAAGACGGGCTCCAGGCTCTGAGCTAGCTGTCAGCACAGAGCCTGACGCGGGGCTCAAACCCACGAACCGCGAGATCATGACCTGAGCTGAAGTCGGACGCTCATCCGACTGAGCCACCCAGGTGCCCCTGCTTTTGAAGATTTTTAGAAAACTAATATAATGGGGTTGGCTGGTTGCCTCTAATGTCACTGACAAAGTGGTACAAGATAAGAATAAATTCAAGGATTCAAATTTCCAGGGAAAACACCAGTAAATGATCTAAGAGCTTCTATGTGTGCCTTGAAGATCTTTATCTCCTACAGCAACATGGCTGAGATTGCTAAATATCAAATGCAAAATGTCAGTCCAAGACTAGCTGAATGACAGTACAAGTTGAACTCCCAGCTTCACAGGATGTCTACTATTTAAGTGAAGGCATTGATTGAGAAAGAATGGGACCCTTCCAATTGGAATGAGGATTTATGGAAAGACTCTGATGAAGCTAAGGACATTAAGTCCCTAAATTCTGATGAATATCCTTTGCCAGTGGAAGAAGCCTCCCTACCTTCAACAGAGTAGACTTGCCCACCCCCATCCGAAATGGTGTCCTAGCTTCCAGTAGTATCAGCTTTCCCACCCTTCTCAGAGGAAATTAACCTTGTATTCACTGAAGAAACTGTAATGGACCCTCCTGAGGCACTTACCTTGCAAGATAATGCATATTCTGCCCAATATCCATCCCCTTGTTACCCCTCTTTGTTTTTAGACCTTTTGTTTTGGGCTTCACTCTCAGCAGGTCCTTAAAGGTGAAGTGCAAAGTGTGACCCATAGGTAGTTGTACTTCTTTCCAAAACAACTACTTGAGTTTTCAAATATATATAGAAAACAGAGAACATATGTGGCCATGATATGTTCCTGGAAAGAACATAAAGTTGGATCAGGCTGAATGTATTGACATGCGTTCACTTGGCAGAGATCCTGTATTTATTTCATGTTGCAGTTCTGTAAATTAGAAGGGCTGTCACTATTTGTTTGGCTGGCTGACTGAAACATGGGCCAAAAGGTGAGCAAATCAGAAATTTCAGACCTTCCTTGCTTTGATGTAGAGAAAGAGATTCAGCTTAGTAAGTTTAGAAAGTTTGAGTTGATTTGTCATCTAAGACCACACTGTAAAGAGCCAGAAAGCATACCTTTTACCACTACTAAGATAAATAATTTTATGAGGGGAGCAAGGCCCAGAATCCTTGAAGAGCTCTATCATCACTCTTCTCTGCAGGCCAGATCTCAAGGTGGTAACTGTAGTCACTGGATTGGGACACCTAAATGACACAGAACTAATTAGATCCTTAGGTTTCCGGGACTAAGTGGTGGCACTCAAATTCCCCAGGCAAGGTGCCTGTGATTTACCATAATAGACAGCAGAGTCAAAATAGGAATCAAAATAGTCTGGCTCTCACAGATCTATGGGATTTGGTAGTTGATCATGGTGTCCCAAGAAGTAAAAAGCCTACTAAATTATTACTTAACCCGTATAAAACAGTGAATTTCTATTCCAAATGAACAAAAGTCTAATCTGAATTATAAAAACAATGTCACACCCCCTGACTTGAGCCAGTTCACAGACCCAAAACCCCTTGAAAGAAAGGGAGGCTGAGTCTTTTATAGAAAGGACATCATTAAACTGCCAAAAATTTATACCATTAATGTTTCTTCTAGCCTTTGCCAAGGACACTTATAAACTTTACCAAGGACACTGTACATTGGGAAAAAGGAAATAATCATAACTTTCAAGAACTAACTGGACATTATGAACTGACATTAAGTCCAAGAGACCCAAAACATCACTGTGGCCCACTACTCAGAATAGGGCCTGAAAGCAGTAATCAATGGAGTTTTAGCTCAGGTCCACCTCAGAATGGGCCCAGTGGTTTCCAAGACGCATCTTGGGGTCAACCACCTCCCTCCCCCAGTTCCAGAATGCAGAAATGAGCAGACATACTCAGCAGCTGACAGAATTCCACATTGTTGCATTGATCTGTGGAGTGAGAGCCATTAATTGTAAGAAGGAAGGTAGAAGCCATTAGGGTTTCTGAAACTATATATATATATATATATATGTATACTTTTATATACACTATATAAAATTTCAACCACATTTCCATTCAGTGACCTATTTGGCCAGTGCAGAATACAAATGAAATTTGGAGAACGACAGTAGGTTGACAGTCACCAGGTGGTGACTATGATTGCAGTTGCTGTCCCAGATATGGTCTCATTGCTTGAGCAAATTAACACATCCCTCAGTATATGGCATGTAACTAATGATCTGGCAGATGCCTTTTTCTCCCTCACTGTCAATAAGGTGAGCAGAAGCAGTAGGCTTTCATCTGATGATGCCATCAATATCACTGTTCTACCTCTGGAGTATATCAGCTCCCAGTTCTAGGTCATAATTTTGTTTTCAAGGATCTTGATCATCTTTCTCTTCCACAGGATACCACACTGGTTCATTACACTGTTGACATTGTGCTGATTGTACTTAGTGAGTAAGAAGTAGCAACTACTCTAGATTTATCAGTAAGACATTTGCATGGTACATGGTGAGCAATAGATCCAAAAAAAATCACGGCCTTCTACCTCAGGGAAATTGCTAAGTGGCATAGAGCATATGGAGGTAACCTCTCTAAGGTGAATAATCAGTTACTGCATATGGCCCTTCCTACAACCAAAAAAATAAAATAGGAATAATGTCTAGTGGACCTCTTTGAATTTTGTAGGCAACATCGTCTTCATTTGGGCATGTTACTCTGCCCATTAACTGAATGAACAGAAAAGCTGCTGGTAGTTGGGGCCCAGAACAGAAGATGTGTCTGCAAGAGATCCACACTGCTGTGTTAGCTGCTCTGCCACTGGGCCATAAGATGCAGCAGATTCAGTGATGCTTGAAGTAACAGTTGCAGACATGGATGCTATTGGGATTTTGGGCAAACACTTACAGGTGAATAATAGCTCAGGCCCTTAGGATTTTAGATCAAAATGTGCCATCCTCTGCAGATAAGTACTCTCCTTTTGAAAAATATCTCCTGGACTGTTACTATTCCTTAGTAAGATTGAATACTAACCACGAACATCAAGTTACTATGCAACCTGAGCTGCTCAGCCTAATGGTAACACCCAGATTCCTGGGTGTTATCTGACTCATCAAGCCGTAAAGTTGGAGCAGCACTCCATTATCAAATGGAAGTTTTTTATACATGATCAGACCCAGTCAGGCTCTGAAGGCTCAAGTAAATCACATAAAGAGGTGTCCCATATATCTATGATTCCTTACTTCTGCTATCAGGTCTCTCTCCCAGCCTGCAAGCATGGTCCCATGGGAATTTCTCTTTGATCAGCTGGCAGAGGAAGAAAATACCCCAGCCTGGATCAAAAATGGTTCAGCGTAACATGTAAGCACCACCCAAAAATGGACAGCTGCAGGACTATAGCCCATACCTGGGACACCCCTCAAGAACAATGGTGTAATTAAATTCCCCCAGTGGAGAAATTTTGAGCAGTGCACTTGGATGTTTACTTTCCTTGAAAGGATAAATGTGGGGCACCTGGGTGGCTCAGTTGGTTAAGTGAGTGACTTTCGCTCAGGTCATGATCTCACGATGGTCAGGCTCTGTGCTGACAGCTCAGAGCCTGGACCTGCTTTAGATTCTATATCTCCCTCTGCCTCTGCCCCTCCCCCACTCACACTCTGGCTCTCTGTCTTTCAAAAATAATAAACTTTAAAAAAATTTTAAAAAGGAAGGAAAATGGCAAGATGTGGCATTATATATTGATATATATTGATTCATGGGCTATAGACAATGGTTTGGATGAATGGCCAGGGAATTAGAAGGAAAATACATGGAAAATTTCTGATAAGAAAATTTTGGGAAGTGATATATGGATAGACCTCTCTGAGTGGGAAAAAAATAGAAGAAGACATTTTTCTCCCATGTGAATGCACACAGAAGATTTACCTCAGCAAAGGAGAATTTTAATAATCAATCAGATAGAATGCCCTATCATGTGGATACCGGTCAGTTACTTTCTCCCAGATTCCTCTGTCATTGTCCAACAGGCTCATGAATAAAGCGGCCATGGTGGCAAAAGTGGAAATTACACATAGATGTAGCAACTTCCATTCACCAAGGATTATCTAGCTGCAGCCACCACTGCATACCAATCTGCTAGCAACAGAGACCAACACTGAACCCTTGATATGACACTATTTCCCAGAGTAATCAGCTTACTACATGGTGGCAAGTCAATTACATTGGAATACCCCCATCATGGGAAGATGGCATTTTGTTCTCACTAGAATAGACAGTCTGGATATGGCTTTGCCTTCCCTGCATATAGCGACTGTAGGGAAGTTCAGAATGCCTTATCCACTTTCATTGTATTCCACGCAGTATTGCTTCCGAACAAGGAGCTCATTTTGCAGCAAAAGAATTGTGGCAATGGGTCCATGCTTAAGATATTCACTGGTCTCACCATGTACCACACCACCCTGAATAGCTGGCTTGATAGTTTGGTGAAATGGCCTTGTGAATACTCAGTTACAGGAATAGCTAGGTGGCAAAACCTTGCAGATCTGGGACAAGGTTGTCTAGAAGGCTACATCTACTCTGAATCAGCAACTACTATATAGTGCTCTTTCTTATAGCCAAGATTCACGGGTTCAGGAGTCAAGGGAATGACACTACTCGCTGTTAACTTTTGTGATCAACTAGCAAAATGTTTGCTTCTTGTTCTCCTGACTTTATGCTCTCTCTGCCTAGAGGTCTTAGTTCCAGAGGGAGGAATGATTCCTCCAGGAGACACAACAATGATTTCAGTGAATTGGGAATTAAGATTACCACTGGGACACTTTGGATTCCTCATGCTACTCAGTCAACAGGCAAAGAAGAGAGTTACTTCGTTGTTTGCAAAATTGGTCTTGACTACCAAGGGGAAATTGGACTTACCACTGCACAACAGAGGTAAAGAAGAGTATGCCTGGAATATAGGAGATCCCCTAGAAATCACTTAGTATTATCATGCTGCATAACTAAGGACAATAAAAAATGGCAACAACCCAATCTAGACAAGGTTCCTAATGGCTCAAACCCTTCAGGAACGAAGGGTTTGGGTCACCCCACCAGATAAAGAACCATGACCGGCTAAGGTGTTTGCTGAAGGCAAAAAGAATACAGAGTGGGCAGTGGAAGAAAGTAGTTATAATAAATACCAGCTACAACCACATGACTGGTTACAGAAACAAAGTCTGTGATTATTTTGAGTTATTTCCTCCTTAGTTTGTTATTAATACATTTGTGTGATGTGTGCGTGTTATAAAGCAAATATCTTTTTCTTTCCTCTCTTATTCTCCTATATAATATCATAGGTGTTGAATTTATATTACAATTTTTAATATTTTTAATTTTACATCATAGTATTTAAGCTATAGGATATCAAGAAGAAGAGTGAACCTCACACAAAGACTTTGCTTCCTTTTCTGGGGAAAGGAATTGTTCATTTTCAGTATGTAGGATGGTTATGTCATACTAGACAGAATTATGACCTTGTTGTTGCCTTTATTTGGAAATTAAGTATAGTCTAAGGAGGAGTGTGTGGGCACTGGGTTGACAAGAAGTAGACTTGTGATGGTTAATTTTATGCATCAACTCGAGCAGGTTACAGAGTGCTCAGTTATTTTGCTAAACATTATTTCTGGGTATGTCTGTGAAGGTATTTCTAGATGAGATTTGCATTTAAACTTGGTGGCCCCAGTAAAACAGATTACCTTTCCTGCTAAGGATAAACATCATCCAATCCATTGACTGCCTGAATAGAATAAAATGTGGAGGAAGGGAGAATTTATTGTTTCTTTTGCCCGACTGATCAAGCTAGGACATCAGTCTTTGTCTGCGTTCAGAATGGGATTTACATGATTGACTCCCTGTTTCTCAGGACTTTCCACTTGGACTGAATTACATCACTGATTTTTCTTGGTTTCCAGCTTCTAGACAGTAGAATGTGAGGTTTCTTGGGCATTCATATGAACCTATTTCTCATAATTCTCTCTCTCTCTCTATCTATCATCTATCATCTATCTACAAATATCTCCGATTGGTTCTGTTTTTCTGGAGAACTCTGACTAATACATACCTAAGATACATGATAAAATGATTTTCTAGGATCTTTTCTGGGGGTTTTGATTCAGAGTATATAGAATGGGAGCCAGAGATACATATTTTAAATAAGTACTCGGGGCACCTGGGTGGCTCAGTCGGTTGAGCGTCCGACTTTGGCTCAGGTCATGATTTCACAGTTCGTGGGTTCGAGCCCTGCATCAGGCTCTGTGCTGACAGTTAGCTCAGAGCCTGGAGGCTGTCTTCAGATTCTGTGTCTCCCTCTCTCTCTGACCCTCCCCTGCTCACACTGCCTCTCACTGTCTCTCAAAAAATAAATAAAACATTAAAAAAAATTTAAATAAGTACTCAAGGCCATTTTTATAATCACTGTTTATTCCAGTTCAGAAATAAAAATAAACATAAGTGGGTTCAACTCTCAGGTTTACTTGTCAAAAAGTTCCATTTACTAGATTATTTGAATATGTATGTGGCACTAAATTTCTATATCCATAACATGGGGAAATTATGCCTATTTCATAAAATTGTCATAAGAATTAAATGAGAAAAAAGTGTATACTGAGGATGCAATACAAAATATTGGTTTTATGTAACATAGAAACCTCTTTTCCTATCTCCACTTTATCTCTATCACCTTATATATCTATGTATCTAACTATCTATGTATCCATTTATCATTTATCTATCATCTATCTACTCATGTTAGAGTTTTCTCAGCATAAGTGTCCTAATTTGATATATATTAGTAAAAGAAGGAAATGCCAGAATTCCATACAATTAAAGGTGTTTGATGGCTTGATCAAAAATTAATGAATTTACCTATTTTGTTTCTTTTTACCATAAAGGAAAACTTACTGAATAAATCTTCAAAAAAACACAATAGAAATCAACCTTAATTCCACAACCTGGATATAAAAGTGTTAACATTTTGGATTCAAATGAGGTGTTTTTGTTTGTTTGTTTGTTGCAGGAATAGGGATGTTTTTATCACATTAGTTTTTTTATTTTAATTTTTGCCAAATTAAAGAGGCAAATTTAAAAGAGGGAATTACCACAGCATCATTGAGCAAATGATTTTTGCTTTCGCATTAATTATAAATTCACTATATAACATATATTAAGTACTTACAAACTTTAAAGCTTATTTATATATATGTATCAATGATTATATACCTTTATATATTAATTAACATTAAATTTGTATCACTAACATATGAGTTACAGCTTTTGAAAAATAGCAGACAACATTTTTGCTTTATATGAAAGAAATGTTGGATATGATAAAAATTAAATGAACTAGAAAACCTTAAATATATTTGCTATATTAACAATCAAAAAGAAAACCTTCATAAATGTAAATTAATTACTCTTTGTGAAAAATGATTTTAGCTGTCATCTAACCAAAAGCATTACTGTTCATTTTCTTATTCTAAGATATAAGTAGTGCTATGGCAAATTGCAGTACAAACTGAGTTTGAAAAATATATATTATTAATGGGTTTATGTTGGCATTTCATTACTTCCATTTTCAAATTCTGAAGACCTATTGTCCTTGAGGGACTTTGAATCAAATAAGTAATCTTTATTATTTGACAAAAGTTTATCTCTGGTTCTCTGCCTCTTCTGTAGTAAATTTTGTTCTCTTTATTTTTCTCTTTAGGGGCGCCTGGGTGGCACCTGATTGAGCTTGTGACTTCAGCTCAGGCCATGATCTCATGGTCCATGAATTTGAGCCCCACATTGGGCTCTGTGCTGTCAGCTCAGAGCCTGGAGCCTGCTTCTGATTCTGTGCCACCGTCTCTCTCTCTGTCCCTCCCCCATTTGCACTCTCTCTCTCTCTCTCTTAAAAATAAACATTAAACAATTATTTTTCTCTTTAATCTACAATAAATAATTGTTTTCAGTATGTCCATACTGTTCATTCTGAAGTAGAGACCTACTGATTATTGGCTAACAGAAGAGAGATAGATGATCACCAAATGCTCTCAACTGCCCATTATTTACCCATCGACTGGGCTTGACTTAAAATTAATCAGGTCTTACTTCAGATGACACGTACTTGGATTTAGATTTGCCCCTAAATACTCTGGTTCCTCTTCAGATAGTATGGATCATTTGCCTTTTAGGTGTGCCGCTAAGCTTAAGACACAACTAAAATGCAGAACACCTTCCCCTTACAGCTCATCCTGAGAACAGACTTGACTCCAGCAGGGAAAATCTTGTTAAACATCCCTCATAATGCCATCTGTTCACCCCCACCTGCTATAACGTTCTCCTACAAAGTCCCTGCCAGCCCTACACAGCGCTACCCCTTCTTATATTAAAAAAAAAAAAAAAAAAAAAAAAAAAGTCTTTGGTTTGCGTTTAAAACTACAGATCTTCTGGTTAGAGCATTCTCTTTATTGCAATAGTCTTTTCAAATAAATCTCTCTTGAGTTAAAACTTATTGTTTATTTGACAGTTACAAGCTCAAATTCAGGGAAAAATTGAACCTAAAAATAGAGATTTTGGTAGGATGAGGAGAAACTTCACAGAAAGAGAAATATATCTATTTCAAGGAAGAGAGAGAGAGAGAGAGAGAGAGAATGAGATCTCAGATGCCCAGATTCAAGTGAGAGACATAGGGAAATGAAATGTGAATGTTTTATAAGTAAACATTTGCATTGTTTCACTAGGCTTTAAGCATATTAATTAATTAAATGTTCACAATAGCTTTATGTAATATGAACTATGATTATTTCATCTTTTACAAATGATTAAAATGAGAAATAGAGAAGCTAAGTAATTTGCTCAAGGTCACCATTTTGAAATGAGATGGTTTGGACCTTAGCTGCCTGACTCAGGGTCTCTCTTTCCAAACATCACATTCTCTAATTCATTCTATTGGTGATTTAAAAAATCCAAGTTTGAATCATAACTTGGCAACTGATTATTTCTAAAATAGTACACATAAAAATGGAAACTAATTATCAATCTAGTGCCTCAGAATCACTCCACAAACTTTGTCAAGAAAAGTAAGAACATTTTGTACTTTGATGCAGATTTCATTTTAAAAGGGAAATACAATCACCTAGTATGATTATACCTACTTTTTTGATCAAATTTTTAGGGGGTATAGAGTTGCTTTCTTACCATTATTCTAGATTTCTACATCATCATGTAATTAGTATTTCCACATTGACAGCATTACTGCAAATTATTAATGTGCATATTTTAATTTGCTGGAGCACTAATTCTTTTGAAATAAAAACAAAAAAAGTTCTATATAAAATGGATGCTTGTGAAAAATAACGACGTCTACAAGAGCAGATGTTTCCATTTCATTCTTAATCCCTTTCTAAGTCAATTCAAATGTTCCTGACTCCCTGAAATTCCAAAAATAATTAGTGCAAAAAAGTGCTTGGAAAGACATCCAACTTTGATAATATCATAATCTTTCTCTTGAGATAAATCTGACTAAGACTGGATCTGAACAACAACTGGCAATCAGTGACACATTCTGTATTTTCATAACTTAAAATGATGTCAACTCTTTTTGTAACTAAATTTTAAAAATAGTAATTGAAAATAGCAGACATTTATTTTTTACTATTCCTTTTGTAGGTTTTAGTTTAGAATGTCAAATTAAAGTACTGAAAATCATCTCTTATGTTCACAATTGCTTCAATTTACATAGATAGTTAACACTTATCTTTAGGATAAATTCGCTAATATTAAATCAACTTACATTTTACTTTTTGATTAAAGTGCTTTCCTAGCTTAACATTGTGCCATGTTTCTGTCTGAGCAGTAGTACGAGAGTAGACCTTATACTTCATTATAATTTTTATTGAAAATCTTAATAGAACTGTAAGATTCGCATAAATACTATATATGTGTTAGGAAAAGTAGCCAAATCATTTAGTAAAAGTGATTAAACAACAAGAAAATTATGTTTCATATCTAAAACGTACTGTTTTCTAAAACAAACTCACCCTCTAAATGTGTATGTCTAAGAATTTTTCATTTTTAAATTATTATCCACTTCTATTTTTTTTAAATGGAAAGCATATATGTCTTTCATTTATTTTGACCAATTTTTAATGTTTCTGTACTTCCCATTTTTTAGTATTTCATTCTTTCCTTGCTCTCTTCCCCTGTATTAACCATTTGAAATTTGCAAACATCTTGGTCCTTTACATTCTTTAGAATGCACCTCTGAAAAATATGCCATATAATCATAAACAGTTATTGCACCGAAGACCTAATACTGATAATAATATCATCTAATATATAGTCCCTTTTCAAATGTGTATTTTAGAGCTGTTTTATTTTTGTTTACTTGCCTTTTCAATCTAAGACCCTATAAAACTTCAAGCACTGTATTTAGTTATCATGTAATTGAGTCTCCTTTGATGTTATGTACCTTCTCTATTATTTGGGTCTATCATGACACTGATAGTTTTGAAGAATCCTCATGGATTTATAGGTTTACCTTAACATCGTTTTTCTTGGAAGATGCTAGCATGTCTAGTTCATTTCACTACTTTTATGCCTTATAGAATGTGTGTCACCCCACAGAATTTTTTGGGTTTTTTCAAGGGTGAGAAGGAGTCAACATTTATTTATTGCTTATAATTTACAATGTAATATTTTTCCAAAGTTGTATTACTTATTTATAAGTATATATATTATCTATATACATGTACTATATGTATTTGTGTGTGTATATACACACACACACACACACACAGCATAGCATACACATGTGTGTGTGTGTGTGTGTGTGTTTTCACAAATGTTCATCTGCAGTATTTCTTTTCAGGTAAATGGTATCACCATTTTTGTTATGAGATGAATGGAGCTCAGAGATAAGCATGTTATTCAAGACCACTTATAAGTGGAAGTTGGGATTTTAATTCAGGGTCTTTCCATGAAAACACATTATGTACTCACTGGGCAGCACGCTGACAGAGAAAACCTGTAAAGTATTTCTGGATTTTATTTTATTTTATTTTATTTTATTTTATTAAGTTTGTATACTTATTTTAAAAGAGAGAGAGAGAGAGGGAAAGTGTGAGTGAGGGAGAGGCAGGGGGAGAGAGAGAGAGAGAGAGAGAGAGAGAGAGAGAGAGACAGCCAAGCACTGATGGTGCAGAGCCGGGTACAGAGCTCTAACTCATGAACCATAAGATCATGACCTGAATAGAAACCAAGAGTCAGATAGTTAACCAATTGAGCCACCCAGGCACCCTTCATTTCTATATTTTAAGTCAGGGGTTCACCATTAGAGAGATGAGGTATAAAATATCATGGAGCTGTTGGGGCAAGTGAAAGTAGGGTTGGGGTGTGAAGGCAAGCCTTTCTATTAAACAAATCCTGCTCAGTTAACCTTTGTCATCAATCTTTTTAGAAACACTCTGTTCAAAAAAGGGTAACTGTATTCACTATTTTTGGTTTGATAACCATGATGATATCACTTAATTGTTATAAGTAAATTGTTTCACTTCTGTAATGTGTATAATTGAATCGAGTAAACTTTTAAGTTACAAGTATGTCAGTGTTTATTTTAAAACTTATATCAATGCAAGTGTAATCTTTATAGTTTGAGGCATAAATGTACTCGAGTTAGGCCCTCTGATGAAGTGAAATAAGTTTGCAACCTATGTACCAGGGACAGAATATAGAGAGTAGTCTGTAGCTAGACCCGAAGTTAATCTGGCCTTGTTGAAACTTTCTTCCAGCCTGAGAAGAAAAATAAAAAGGTGTTTCTGGATTTCACCTTTGCTTCTGAATCCTGATATGACTTTTTATCCAAGGTTGCTAATTAAGAAATAATTTTTAAGTAGTAATTTTAAATTTATTTTTATAAAAAAATCTGTATCTTTAAGATATACATGATGCTTTACTATACATATATGAGGTGAAATGATTACTGTGGTAAAACTAATTAACATAATCCTCTCTCCATATAGTTTTTTTTTTAATTTTTGAAGAATTTGTTGAAGTTTTTGAATTTGTTTCTTCAAAACCTAGGGGGAAATGTGGCCTTCAAAATTTGTCTTTAGAACTACAGTACACTGAGAATCCAGTTTCTCAAAATGTGCTCAATTGGATAGACTGCATCACAATCACTGTGATTTAAAAATGGAAGATTCTAGGCCTCAATCCTAGATTTCCTTCATCTGAATGTCTGGAATTTGATCCTGATATTTGTATTTTAAATGTCTATTTATATATCTTGAGAAAGAGAGAGAGAGGGAGAGAAAACGCAGAGGAGTGGCAGGCAGAGAGAGAGAGAGAGAGAGAGAGAGAGGGAGGGAGAGAGAGAGAATCCCAATCTGTCAGCACAGAGCCTGACATGGGGCTTGAACTCATGAACTATGAGATCATGACCTGAGCTGAAATCAAGAGTTGGATACTTAACCACCTGAGACACCCAGATGCCCCTTGATATTTATATTTTAAAAAACCACTTTGGGGTTTTGGTCAGCATTAAAGTTTAGGGACCATAGGACTACAGGAAATTGCCCTCTCACACACACACCAAAATGCTTTCTGGGTTCAGAAGATTCATGCAAAACTGATTTCTTAAACATGTTTCTTCGGTCAGAAAAAAATCACTGTGATGATTTTGGTAGTTCCCAAAATGTCATAAATTCTTTTGCAATTCTACAGAAAGCAAAAGTGCCTATCTTTATGGGTTCAGGACAAATAGGAAAAATGATTCAAGAGAAAGATAGGTTTCCCCAGCTCTGGATGGTGGACAGAGAAAGTATTTTGACATTCCAGAAACACAGCTGGACAAGGTTGCTGTAATTGAGAAAAGGAAATAAGTACAGAGCTTTGGAAATTAAGAAAGTTACAGGCTAGCATTTCCACTGACTTGTCAATGTCAAGGAGATAAGGTTGTAGAGTTGGATAACATCTCCAAGAACCAAACATTATTTACACTGTGTTTCTGCAGATTTTCTCATAATTACCATGTTCTGATCAGCCAAAAATACAAAGTGCTAGCATAGCCCCACCATTGATCTCTTTACATCTTTGCCTCAAAGACCTAACCATATGAATTCCAGATGAGAAATCTTCTCATGTTCTCTGTCTACCTGAGCATATCCAATACCTTCTTTTCTTTTACCTGCTAACTAATCCTCAAATTTGAGGGCACCAATTCCACTGAGGGCTTTCATTATGATGGCCGTTTATTTTTCCACATGCCTGACACTTTTACTGTAAGAGGTGGGATTTATATACCATTTGATCCATATATATCCAAAGAGATTTTTGGATATTTTCTCCTAAGAAATTCTAATATGTTGAGGTTTCTGCCATTTCACAATGAGAGCAAGCACGCTCTCACCTTCCTTTTAGTTATTCTTAATTTATTGATAATAATAATAAGTAAAGAATAGAAAGGAAAGATGGAAGGAAGGAAGGAAGGAAGGAAGGAAGGAAGGAAGGAAGGAAGGAAAAAAAGGAGAAAGGGAGGGAGAGAATTGCTATTTGACTTAAAGTTCTCTTTTCTTCATGTTTTATAACCATCCTGGTAAATCCAGTATCCATGAAATAAACTGTCAAACTCTTGGCCTTTTAGCAATTCAGATTTTCTACATATAAAATTCTTTCTCATTGGGTCCAATAATAAGACACAGCAAAAATCATAATCGGTTTTATCCCTTGTCTTGTTTCCACCATCAAAACTGCTCACGCACACACCCCATTCCCTACATACAAACACGATCTTCACATCTTGTTTCATTCAGTCTTCAATTGTTCTCCAAGCTCGTTCAGAATTTTCTGCTTTCATTATATTCATTCGCTTTTTATGTCCCTCATTATCAGTCTCAAATTTCTTGGTTCATCACTTCAAAAATAGCTTTCTATGAATCCAAACTTTCTAAATACTCAGTCCTTTTGTTTCACAACTTGAACAATCCTCATATCCTCATCGAGTTTCACTATTCTCTCCATTTCAGAATGAGAGCCGACTAAGTGCTGCTCAAGGAAGTCACACAACAGGGAACATGGACATGTGGGTTCATACATGTTATGTCAGTGATAAGCTAATTCTATAATCCTATTAATGTTCTCTGATGAATATACTCACCTATTAATCCCTTTTATCACGGCTGTGTACATAGAAAATAGAATTTTATTGAAATTTACTCATTTCACTGGTGCTAAGTATGCTGAGCTTTTTTCTTTTCCAGTTGTTAAAACAAAGGTAATTCTATTTCTATTCAAATATCTTCCAAGTGTGTTAGATTCCATCAGTACCAATTTTTTTTTTACTTTCTCTTATATATTATACATTGAAACTCTCCCAGTCTACTAGATCTTTCTCACATGTATATATATTTTAATAAAAGCAGGGAAGCAGACAGGAACTAACTGAGGGTATGGGGTCTATGTTATGGGGTTATGAAGGTCATACAGGATAATTGTGGGGATCTTCTTACCTATGTCTCCAACTATTTGATAATCTTGAAATATATTGCTCAACTCATGATTTTATCCTGCACGATCTCCTGACTAAAATTAGCAAAAAAGTTCTTCCTGTCATTAGAATATAGATTGTGAACCAGCCCAGATTATTATTAGAAATATAAGGCAAAATGAAAATTCAAGATAATACTAGAAAATAATTATATAATGCTTACTATATGTTGCTGTTATGCCAATTGATGTGTATGGATTATCTAATTCCATCCTCACAATTTATTTTTATTATATCCTCAAGTAAATTTCATTTTTAATGAAGCGTGGCAGAAGAAAACAAGGCAATTGTTGAGGGTTATGGGTATATCAAAAAGGAATGAGTAGTCAAACTAGAGCGAAAGTGGTAGGGAAGATTGGTAAACCTTCAATTAAATTATTAGCAATTTTATAAAGGTCCTATTGTATATTGCAAAAATAGTCTGTTAAGAAAAAATAAAGTGGAAAAATGTTCTAAACTTTTCACTGTTTAATGCAAATAGAAATTGAGATCTGAACTGACTTAATGGCATTGAAATCTTGTGCCCATAGCATCTCAAACTTCATCGTCATTGCTATTATTACTCTAATAATGATTTTTTCAAGAATGCCTAAACTTTTACATAACATTGTACTTCTAAATGTTTTTCTTATTGCTACCATGGTGCAAATTTACTCTGTATGATTTAAGAGTATTTTGTTTTGTTATTTTAAGGAAATAGGTAAACTAAATATTCTTTTCCATAATATTTTTAAAGGGGAACCCAACCTATAAAAGTAAAAAAAAACATTTGCAAAATTGCAGTTTCTCTTATCTTAATGATTATTACAAGCTTATATACATCATCACAGTTTTAAGTACCTAAACTTTCTAAAACTAATTTAGACTCTTTTAGTAATATGCATACTGAGTAAGAACAATGTGCACTGAATGTTCTATGAATTAGAAATCAGTGCTGCAAAGACTGTGCTCGAAAACATAAGCAGCCATAGAAACAGCTGGAAAAAAATTATGCTTATCCAGCCTTATGAAATGTAGTTTAAAATGAAAGAAATGAGGAAAATGTTATTCATAATTTCTTTTAGACACAAAAGAGTCATAAAAAGGCCTCCCAGAGGACTACCGTAGTCAATTCCCCTTAATGCTAAAGAATAGATTCCACAAAAAGTCTGTAAGAATATAATAACATGACTTGTCAAAACTAGACTTGTTTTTAGCTCTTATAATTTGGGAGAAAAAGGTAAAGTCCTTGTTCTGAAATACAGAGCAAAATTAAAGTTATAATTATACGAAAGACCACATAGTGGCAGTTGCAAAATCCCTTATATTACTCCCTAACTTTAATTCCCAGAATTAATCCTGATCTTATTGACTGCCTTATTAGCTGCTGTAAATAGCAAAGCAAAGTGTGGTCGTGGGAGGAAGGGGGAGGTTCTGAGTATAGGATGACAAATGGCACTCTGATAATGCATTCTCCCCTTCCTGAATGGTATATTCAATTCCCAAGTATATGAAAAATCATATCAAAAATATAGATAATAATATCAAAAGTTTATTACTTTCATAATTAGACTTGATATATTTAATATTTTTTTAATTTTACATGAGCTAGGAGCATCTGTTCTCCTGATTTGTTAAAGAACACAGAATATAATTATTGCAATTTTCTCCCCTAGTAATTCCATCTTGATTTTTCCTGTATTAAACTAGTTGCTCTTTGTTTTTCAGTTACACAATGTCAGTTGCTCACAACAATTTATGATGGTTTCTCCAAAAACCTAATATTTTCATTCAGTGTATGTTATTCTATCATTTGAAATCATACAATTTGGCACAATCATTTGCTTTTATCTCTGCTTTGTATCTCTCTTAATTTTGTATAGTGGATATCTTAAAAAAGTTCCTAAAATGTATTTTTTAAACTTTTTGTTTATTTATTTTGAGAGAGAAAGAGAGTACAAGAGGGGGAGGAGCAGAGAGAGAGAAGAGAGAGAATCCAAAACAGGCTCTGTACTTAATGCCAGCATGGAGCCTTATGCAGAGCTCGAACTCATGAACCCCATGAGATCATGACCTGAGCCAAAATCAAGAGTCAGAAGCTTAACCAACTAAGCACCCAGGTGTCCGGCAATTCCCAGATTTATCCTCTACCTTGCACTCCAATTTCTTCTATTCATTTGAATGTATAATCTTTTCCTTGCATTTCTAACAGTATTTGAAACCTAACAAGTTACAAACCTAAAACTTTTTTTTTCCTATAACATGAGACAACGTGTGCCCAGTTCTCCATCTCCATTTCAGTAAATGTCATCACCAGCCATCCAACTGCTTCATCCTGACACCTGTTTCTGCTTGTTTAATCCTCTTCTCAAGATAAAGCCAAAAAAAAAAAAAAAAAAGGAAAAAAGGAAACAAACAAAAAAAGTATACACTTTGGAAAGGAAGAAGTAATATTATTATTTTTATTTACAGAGTATTTGATCATCTATAGAGAATTTTTTTTCCAAAAGAAGAAGTTTGTTTACAACATTTGTAGGATATAAATCACTATAAAAATGAAATTCATTTTCATGCAATGCAAAGTACATGTAGGGATTGAATGAATTATGCTTTCATTTATTCTGATAAACTATTATCTATTTACGTGAGATCTTTACACGCAAGACAGGAAAAACACTTTGATGAGAAAATCTAAAATTTTTAAAAATGCTCTATTATGTTCTTATATTAAAAAAAAAAAAATCTCGGGCACCTGGGTACCTTAAATAGTTAAGTGTCCAACTTCAGCTCAGGTCATGATCTCACAGTTTGTGAGCTGAAGCCTCACATCTGGCTGTCTGCTGTCAGCACAGGCCTGCTTTGGGTCCTCTGTCTCCTTGTCTCTGCCCCTCTCCCAACTCCTACTTCTCTGCTCATGCGCCCTGCACTCCTGAGCTCATGAGCTCACTCTCTCACTTTCTCCCCAAATATAAACACATTTTAAAAAACTTCAATATAGTTATATGCCACTGCCACTTCTCTCCCCAAACAATCTGTAGATTCAGTGCTATCTTCAACATAATCTGGCAAGTACGTTTTTTTTAATCTTTGTCAGAAATTGAGGAACTATTTCCAAAATCCATACAGAAATGCAAAGAACATAGAATAGCAAAAACTATTACCAAAAAAAAAAAAAAAGAAAAAGAAAAAGAAAAACAAATTTGGCGTCTGTACACTCTTTGACTTCATGCTTATTATTAAGTTATAGTCATTAAGAAGGCATGGTATCAACATCAAGATAGACAAATAGATCAATAGAACAGAATTCCAGAAATAGAGCAACAAAAATAAGATTGATTGATTATCAATTCAGTAAAGAAAGGAAAGTCACTTTCACATATAGTTCTAGAACAACTGGGAAGTTACATGATGAAAAATAAACTTTAATCCAAAATTTGTATCTTGTAAAAATTAAGTCAGTGTATCATAGACATAAGTGAAAAAATCTAGAGCTGTAAGAGGAAAACATAAGGGAAAATCAATTTAACTTTAGGCTAGGCAAAAATTTCTTGCAAATAATACCCAAAAAAACCCAAAACTTCATAAAAGAAAATGATAAAATTGATTTTATCAAGTAACAACTCCTGTTCAAATATACTATGAAAAAAATGCAATAATCAATTTGGGAAAAATGCTAGCAAACATATATCTGGTTCAAGCTTATACCCAGAATACATAAAGAACTTTTGAAATCTATTCATAAGAAAGCAACCATTTAAAAAACTGAGCAAATAATTCAAACAGAGAGTTCATCAGTGAAGATATATATGAATGACAAACACATAAAAAGATGCTCAGGACCACTAGTCATAAAAGGTATTGAAATTGAATCAACAATAAGATCAAAATATTAACTCTTAGAACAGCTGAAATGAGACTAACCTTAACAATTGTTGGAGAGGAAGCATTTTTCAAAGCCTACCTATTTGAAGGGAGTTTCTTATTATTTTGGAATTGTTCCAACCAATAGGATTTAAAAGCTACTCTAGTGAAGTTTATGCTTTGAAATTATCTTTACAAGTAATAATTTTCATTTCCTTATGAGGTAGGTGATCTTGTAGGAAACGCTTTCATGAGAAATAGGTCAAGAGGTAAAGGTTTGTGAAACTGAAGTCTGTAACAACAGATGGGTCTATAGAAACCCTCTAGCATTGGTGATGATATGAAGTTAATTGGGCTGAAGATGTGATAAGTAAAGTCTTTCATGGCAAGAAAATATATCAGTATTTGAAGATCAGATAATCCTCTTGAAAGAGATTAGTTTAGGAGCTGCAAAGAGAAAAAGAAGGAATCAGTAGGTGAAAAATGACAGATACTAGAAAACAAGTTTCAATGACTAACCACTTATTCAGTCATTTAGCAACCATGTTGAATGACTTATTATGACTAGTATTGCTTATTGTACTGATACCACATAAAATAAAGTTTAACACTTTTGCCCTCATAGACTTATTATATTAAATAACTTTTCCATGATAAAGACAGCACACAGGGTCCCCTGGGTGGCTGAGTCTCGGTTGAGCATCTGACTTTGGCTCAGGTCATGATCTTAAGGTTCGTAGGTTTGAGCCCCACATCAGGCTCTGTGCTGACAGCTCTGTGCTGCTTAGGAGTCTGTTTCTCCCTCTCTCTCTATCCCTCCCATGCTTGTTCTCTCTCTCTCTCTTTCTCTCTCTCTTAAAAGCAAATAAACATCAAAAAAATTTTTTTAAAAAACACAGGTTTTCTGTCATTGTACAGATCCTTTTACTGAATAAAGTATAATTTAATGAAGCACCTATAACAAACATTACATTGCACTATTCAGCTAAATTATATTGCTGTTTAAGAATCGCTATTACGCAAGAATTTGCATCCTTGTTTGACTATAAACTCTTGGAATTTATTTTCAACAACGCAACGCCATATCTTATTGAGAAACAATATGCATTTCATTCAGACAAATTAGACACTGTACTTTGGAAACATATGTTTCAGTGTTTAATAGGGAGCAGCATTGCAGCAAATGGCCAATGGCTCCTAACTAAGGGGCACCTGAGATATTCAATTCTATTCTATATCAGAATGTGGACTGTAGCAACAAGGGATGCCAGTCCAAGAGGTAGTCCAAAATGGTGTTTATCATGAATCAAAAAACAATCAAAACATTTCAGAAACTATATTGCTTCACATAGTTTATGCTGACCAGACATTATGATTCCATAAAATCTACAGTCTGGAGATCATGTCTGGTTAAGGAATGGAGGGTGAATGACGGTGTGCCATGCTCCTCTGCGTGGTGAGGTTCTTCATTCTCTGCACAATGCTTTTGGTAGAACTCCTTTGCTTGAGTCTGTTACTTGGGAAGAAGCCATTAAATTCAAGAACTAAGTTAAGATATTTTCACAAAGCTTATATGTATATATGGGGTTTATTCTCTGGTAAAGGAGCAGGACTGATAAGCAAGCATACAACGCGTTAGCACAAAATTCGTGTGTAAGCTGTGAGAACAGATGATATCCCTAAGAAAATGATAACATGCATTAAAAGCAACCCCAAGTAAAATTATACGAGAAAGAGGGAAAAAACTTTCAGGGAAAACAGAACGAGAGCACAAATTGAAGAGGTGGATTAAAATCCAGCATTTTAATTTTATAAACCAAGAGGACGTATTTGAGAAAAGAAGGTTGTGACTAATGTTAATAGCTGCTGTTTGTGGATAGAAACAGTGCTTGCTGCTCTTACAAAGCTGCACTAGAGAACAAACAACATACTAAAATCAGCACTGCAGAATTTCTAATCTATATGTATTTTTCACCAACCAAAATGTTTTATCGGGTTCATTATTTGTTCAGCTATAAAGGACTGCAGAAAAACTAGTTTAAGACAAAACTTTGAGGAGTTTGTATGTCTGGTTCAAAAACAAAAAGTTTTCTGCAGAAAACAATATTGAAAATTCCGGGCCTGAGCAATTTTGTTTTTAAGCATAAAATTAAATTGTAACATTTGTCTGGATTATGAAGTCTCTGGTTAGCTTTCATGAAAATCTTAACAATATAAGGGAACCATATAAACTAGCACATTCAGAGATGAGAAAGGGATATTCCTAAAACAATTGGATTAAGACCAATTGTAGGTTAAAACTAGATTTCCCCTCACTCTAAAATTGTATCTCTCTTCCGGATTAGTCATTTCCCTAGCAGAAAACTGGATATCATTTTAATTTATATCTTTCAGCACAAAGGTACTAAGGGATGAGATTTTTACTCAGACTATAAAACTTCAAATCACAAGTACTGAATAATTTACCTGAGTCAAATGTATACTGCTTCTCAATAAGATGTGGTGTTGTGTTGTTGAAAATATATTCCAGGATTCTATAGTCAAATGCAGAGGCAAATCCATGTTTAATAGCCATTCTTAATCAGTTAGCAATATAGTTTAGTTGATTAGTGCAAGATAAGTTTATTATAGGTGACTCATAAAATTGCAGCAATAAGTATCAAATGCATTTTGGAAACTACAAAACTAATGGGTGGTACTATTATATATAAATTGTCTTATGTTTAGAAGTTTTACATTTTTGCACTGTTTGCTTAGTAAGTGCCCTAATTACCTATGATAAAATCAAGACAATCCTGCTTTTCTACTATAGATTTGACATATTACCATATTACCATTATATTAAAAAAATAAATATCCCACACCTAACCTAAGTAGTTACATATGACTGACCAATATTTCTTTTTATTTATTTTTTTGAAAGGGATAAAAACATGTGAGAGGGGCAGGGGCAGAGAAAGGGAGATAGAGGATCTGAAGTAGGCTCTGTGCTGAAAGCAGAGATCCCGATATGTGGCTCAAACTCACAAACCATGAGATTATGACCTGAGCCCAAGTCAGATTCTTAACCCACTTAGCCACCCAGGTTCCCCTGATTGACAAACATTTATATGATAATGGATTGTGTCAAAATCTAAGGCTCAAATGCTATTTAGTAACACTGTTTTTAAATTTGCTTTAAGAGATTAGAAGAACTTGACTTAGTGATCGTTCTTATATAAAGTCATCACCTCACTCATTCCAATGAAGATGCAGAAGTATTGTGTTGAGAACCAAAACTGTAGGCAAAATCTTTATTCGTAAGAAACCTGTTATATTTTAAGTGGAAAGAAGCAAGCATTGTATATTTTTTAAACATAATAAGAAAAATTCATATAAAATATGAAATGCACTATAAAGATGACAAAATAGAATGGGATAATGTGATGATGGCAGGAGGCTGGGGGAGGAAACATTTTTCACTGGTTATTCAGGATAAGCAGTTTCTGAGGACTTACCATTTATTCACAGGGAGCCAACCTTGAGGTAACAGGGGAAACATCTGGAGGCCTCATTCAAGGAGATGCCTCAGGGAGGAAAGAACAGCCTGGTCCGGACAATCACAGAACCTACAGGCAGTAGTCAGGGGTTTCTGGTTCAAGAATGGCACATACTGGAAAAAAAACCAGGCTCAGGAAAACCACTTAGTGTGCTTAGAAGATCTAAAGGGAATTGAGAATCAGAATCTAGAAAGTTTCAGCTATTAGTTTGGAAGACTGAACTCAATTTAACATAAGCAGAGAATGAGGGCAAGCTGCCTATCAAAACTTAGCATAAATATTTATTCAAATTGAAAGTAGAAACCTAGAAATTAGGAATAAAATTAGACTCTGCTCTGCAATGCTAGAAGAGATATATTAAAGTAAAAAAGAGAGGAAAAGGCTTGCAAGGAAAACAAAACTGAAAAAAAACCAAGTAGGCAAAGATAAAGCATTTCTATATAACTTATTTTAAATAACAGCATACATGCAAACATAGAAAAATTTGGAACATATAAAATAATCATCTAGACTATCCAAGTGGCAGAACTGATCTTTTTACATATTCTTGAAAATTCCTTTGGTCTATATTATTTTTTTTTTCAAATCAAGCTAGAATTTTACAATAATGTAACTGTTTGGAAATCTGAAATTCTTCGTATATATGTTTACTTCAAATAATAGGACAAAGTTATTACCTTCTCTGTCAATTGGAGTCTTTAATCTCCACCTAGCAAATCATTTATATCAGCGTATTTCAATCCCAACCTACACCCACAATAGGTGGCCAACTATTGTCCATGGGAGTCATTCATAACTTTTAGAGAAAATACACAGATAGATATTAGGAGGATCATTTTGCTTTTTAGAATTCCACAATATGCCAAGAATTTAGGCAGGAAATGATTGTTTTACCATCAATACATCATTAAATATGTAAATACTTCAAGACCGTTTTGGTAAAGAAAGAGAAATGGTTTCTTTCTAATAAAAAGTATTTAAAATCATTTGATTTTGTATAAAATTAAACATAACCTTTGGAAATACTGCTTATGGCACCAACAAATGATATGCTATATAAATGGCTTTAAAAGCAAAGTAACAACAGCATAATTTGGGAAAATAAGGATTTTTTATTTGGAAGGCTTTACAGGAATATAAAAGTCTCTACCTTTGTCAATGATATTTTATATGTCACCAATAAAAAACAAATATTTTCTAAGCATTGGGAGGCATTGTATTTACGGGTTAGGCCTTGAATTCTTGACAGATTTGTGACCATTTGAGACAGGAAATCATTGAGTCATTTTCTCATCTATAAACAAGTAAGCATCTATTGCAACTGCTAACCAGGCTCTAGTAGATTTTATAGCTGAAATTCTTATAATTTAAATGGTTAAATGACTGCAACATATTACTGGAATCACATTTTAATCGGCTGTATAAGAAATATATGAAAGCATCCAGAAGCAACATCATTCATGAAGAAATTTTCTTGATGTACATGTAAGTTTCATCTCTGGCTGAGGGAATCATGAAGTTGTCCATAATATTTAGCATCATATAATATGGTGATGTTGATCCTGCTCTTTCTAACAGTGTTCTACTAATTACCTTGGTCTGTTGTTATTTTCCTCAATCCATGGGCACTTCTGTAGTTAACTTGTTATTGTTACTGCTACTGATGTTTTATTATCATTATTATTATTATTATTACTGTTATTATTGTTATATATTGTGTTCTTACCATAAGCCAGAAAGTTTTCTACGCATTCCATAAGGCACCAAACTATATGTCTGTCTTTTACAGAGTCCAAGATTATATCATTAATCCATGTTGCCTCTTGGTGTAAAGTATGCATGTGTTCAGAGTATTTCACTGGACTACTGTATGCAGGAAGATGTTACATACAGAGTAATACATAATAGCTACAAAACCTAGAAAATCAGTACTGCATTAGTCTCTTTCCCCCATTCCAGCAGGGAAAAAAAATGAGTCTTATGTTGTAGGACAATGCTCAGATAGAAGGATAGCTCCAGGATAATACCCAGTCTTCTTGGGGTTCATAAAACAAATAATCAAAAATGCATTTGCAGAGGACTTTGATGAAACAAAGCCTCTGCATTAATACATTGTTTAAAGGTATACTTGGAGTAAACTTTGAATATTTACAGGTTCCAGCTAATAGGAGACCATCACTGGAGAAGTAAACATTTCATCAAAGTAGAACCTGAGAAAAATACACTGTCACTGAAAAGTCATATGAAAGGAGATCATAAGACAGAAATTCAAGTGACACAGTCAACCAATACATAACAAGTGCATAGTATATGTGAGAAATTGCCCCCTGGAAGTTATAGCAATTCAAAGAAAGAAAAATCTTTCTAATTGTCAAGGAAATGAGACAGTGGCCTATAACTATACAATTGAGAGTAATCAGAAAAATTAAAAGACCAATAAGACCCTATGGATGGAAATGTGGAGAATAATCTCATAGATAATGGTTGAAATGTAAACGGTTATAACTTTCTTTTGAAACAATTTTTAAAAATGTATAATATGAGCACATATATATGCAAATATAAGTTTGTATATGTATACATATATGTACACACGGATGTGTGTACCAGTTTGTAGTAGAAATATATTTTATATCAATGCTATAAATGATTGACTACATTAATAAATGGTGAGTGAAAGCCATAGAATTTCATGCAGATATTATGTAGTTGGGACACATGGAAAACTGACTGTTACATGTTATGAACTGAAAAAATTTTACATAATAAAATCTCCTTAAAATGAGTGAGAACAACTTTCCAGTATGTGTGATTTTATTGATTGAAGATTGATTGATTGATTGATAATGAGGAACACGAGAAGGCTTGGAATACAGCAGAAATGAGGAGTAAAATGAAAAACCTGAGGACTTCCAAAGAGGAATAAGACAATAGGAGCAGGTGAGTTACAGGAAAGACCTTTGAAATATACACCTAAATAGCATTAAGATCTTGTTAAGTTCCACAGCTTTAAATCCCCCTTAGTCTTAGCATACTTGTAATTGGTATTAACATCCCTAAATCTTCTCCTGAACTCCAGGCTCTTAAAATCAAATGTTTTTTTATTTTATTTGTTTATTTAATAGTCATCACACATTTGGTATGGTTTTAACAACACTCTTGATTTGTCTCTATAAATCTGTTTCTCTTCACAGTTTCCCCATGAGGAAACAGAAAAACCATTCTTCTAAATGAATCTTAGAGCTCCTCTCGAAAAGTCCTCTCTCCTGTCTCTTTAGATTATATCCTGATTCTGATTATTCTCACAGTCTCCTACAAGAAACTATGCAGATTCAAAGGACCGCAATTCTTCTCCTAGGCAATTGTAACAATCTCCTGGAATTTCTCCTAGCTGCCACTCTTGGTTCTCTAGTGTCAGTTCAAAAGCACACGCACTAAAAATAAAAAACAAACAAACAAACAAACAAACAAATAATAGATCAGTGTTCTGCTAAGCTCTTGCTATAGTTTTCAATCTTGTGAAGAGTAGTACCCAAAGACCTGTCAAAAACATAGAAGGTCAGCTTCCAGATTCCCTCTCTGATCTCATTTTTTTAAGGCTTTTATTCATTCTAGTACAGCCATTCTGGCCTCCTTGCTGCTAATCAAACTCATCAAGCACATTCATTCCCAAACCATGCCTTAATTCTTGCTCATTTCATCCGGTATATTTTTCCTCCTGATATTCATGTCTTGTTCCGCACTACCTTCAGATCACTGCTCAAATTTCACTTTATCCCAGTGTTTTTCCTGCGTAACTTACATAAAATGGACCCTCCATGCCATCTCTTTCACTTTCCATCACTCCCACTACTCCAGTTGTCACCACTTCAAACACCCCCCCAAATACACACACGGATAATAGAAAAAAGGATAGATGATGGATGGATGGATAGGAAGATAGATAGATGGTAGACAGATAAATAGATAGATAGGTGATAGATAGTCTCCCCCAGTAAGCTTTCTCTCCACCATATCCATGAAACTTTGTTTTTAGAAATGAACATAGTAGAAATAGTAGATTTATAAAAAAATAAAGGTATGTTTTTACTAAAAATGTCAAATTATTTTATATTTTTCAAAATAGTCTCTTTTTCTGATTGCCTTATATTTTTACAATGGCAATGATAGTCTATAAACATCTCCTCTGACTCCTCAATACAGATTTAGGCACATCCTCTCCGTTAGATGACTCTCATGTTTACAAGATGTCAGCCTCTTTCTTCTTTTTATTCTCACTACCACCACCTCAGGAGAATGATCTCTAATTCTCTGTTTCTTAGATTTCATAGATCACATCTATTTTAAATTCATGAACATATTTGTTAACAATTTTCCTAACTATTTTCTAAGCCCTGGTCAAGTTTACGGCATACAGTATTTTTCACCTTGATTTTGCAGCAGCCCCTTTCTCTATAAGTACACTACCGGTGTCTTCAACTTTCAAATCCTATCCTTTTATTAGGGCCAAGTTGAAATGTCAATGTTACTATATTTCTTCCCTAAAAACATTAGCTAATGTTCACTTGGTAGTTGAACTCCACATTTTCGGAGTTCAACTCCGAAATATATTATATTATAATATAATAGTTATTTGCATATATTACAAAAAAGGTACATTTTTTGAAAATATAAATTGTTATATTTATCTTTATGTACTTAAAAGATTATTGAATTCAAAGAGATAAAGTATATCTACAAATAACAAAATCTTAAGAAAAAATTAAAGTTTGAATGATAAATTGAGTGAAATGTTATCACAATAAAACCAAGGATGATTTTACTGAACATTGGTAAATAGATAAGGGTAGTACATTCAAAACTACTGGATGGATGGTAAGCAAATTAAAAATATATTTAACAATTTGTGAATACGGAAGCTTCATTTAATCTATTTTGCTCTGAATAGGTCCCTAAACTATAACTGACACTATTGAATTGGGTGTTTTATGTGTTTTTTTTGTTTTGTTTTTTGTTTGTTTGTTTTTGAGAGAGAATGCAAGTGTAAGCTGAGAAGGGGCAGAGGGAGAGGGAGAGAGAGAATCCCAAGCAGGCTCCATGCTCAGTGCAGAGCCTGAGGAGGGGCTCAATCTCACGAACCGTGAAATCATGACCTGAGCCGAAATCAAGAGTCAGTTGCTTAACAGACTGAGCCACCCAGGTGTACCAGGATATCACTCATTCCTGAGGTCCCACGTTTACCTAGGGCCCATACTAATGACTTGGCTCACCTGAAGCTATTGATATTTTTTCACTGAACATGAACAGTGTGCACACATTCCTGGCTAACATTTTTCCTTCTGCTGAGGAAGTTTGTAGAGGTTAATAGAAAGGTCTCCTCTCTCTCTTGCTCTGTTTTTATATGTATCCATGTACTCTGAGACCAGCTTGACTCAATAGACGTCTGACGTTAGGATATCTGACAAATGGGCATCTCGCCTCCACTGACTGCATTTGCTAGATCTCTTGTTTCTTTGGTAGAGGTTATACAACAAGAAATATATAGGAAAATATAGCCCAATTATGTAAATAAATCTACCAAATGACTCCAGGTTTACAAGAGTAAACCTGACGGGTACATTATGTACCAGCCCATCCTATTAACTTATGGTCCTATTTTTTATTAAATATTATTTGGCAGAGATATAAGAATTCATGATCCTCCTAATATACTATATACCTTCCTCCAAATTATGGAGTATATTTGGCATAATTGAGCTTCCTAGTATTATCCCCATGATTCAAATACATACACATAGAACTCTAAAGCATCTGTCTAAATATTTCCCCTTTGCATTTCCTTTAAGAAGACATGTATATTTAAAAATGTTTAGACATACCCACTTACAATTCAAAATAATTAAATGTTGTCACTTATTTTGTCACAGAACACATGCTATGGCTATAAAGAATATAATTCATCACTTAGCAGTTGAGATACCCAAAAAAAGATAACATGAAAGCACTCATTTTATGTACTAGAAACTGAACAAAATGAAAAAAAAAAGGTAAGAAAAGAAAAAACTAAACGAAGTATTTTTACTCAAGAATGATATACTTCTTTAAATAGACATTCTCTTGTGATGTTACTAAAATTGTATTCTTTCCAGAAAAGGCAAACAGGAGCTCACAGGGTGTGATGTGTTTCTTCTGGTGATTGTGGGGAGTGAGCACAACCCCGATGGAGGAGCAGGGAGAAGATGGGATACACTGAGCATCAGAGGGTGTTCAGAGACTGGCACAAGCAGGCTGGATGCAGAGGCCTGCAGGACCATTTTTCCTAAAGGAAGCCTAGAAAGGAAGGATCTCAGAAGTTCTACAGGGGCCGCGGGGGAGTCCTGTGATGAGAAACACCCAGAGGTCCCTTGTCCCAGATTCCTCTGTGAGGAGTTGGGCTCAGGCCACCTATCAAGCTAGCCGCAATCATTGATGATGCCTCCCCTTACTAAGCATTACAGAATCTCTGCCAATATCTACCTAAAAGGCTTTTAAAAAAGTATGTAAGTGCAGGCAACAGAGACACAAATAAAAATAGATAACTCCAAAAGTAGAAAAGCTGTGATTTAAATGGGCCGATGACAAAATGTGGAAAAAATAAAATATCAGTTAATTATGAAATCTGTGGTTATAAAACAGAAAGCAAGTATCCTCGAACTCAGAAGCAGTGATATGCATACACATGTATATTTATATACATGCATACATGTATATTACATGTATATCACATATACATACATGTATGTATATATGTATGTTTAAAATATATGTGTATGTAACTGCAATGGATGCAAAAAGAGAGACACAGTAAGAGAGAAAGACACGCACAGACAGATACCAGCTTCACAGAATATGCCAAAACATATATACAGAGGGAACAGTAGATGAGAGATACTATAAATTAACTATCTGTGGCATTCTCAAATATGGAATCCATGTGTGTTATTTTATTTATTTAGTTAGTTGTTTATTATTTATGAAGCTTATTTATTTTGAGAGAGAGACAGAGATAAAGCAAGCAGGAGAGGAGCAGAGAGAGGGAGGGACAGAATCCCAAGCAGGATCCGCCCTATCAGTGTAGGGCCTGACAGGGGGCTCGAACTCACAAACTGTGAGATCATGACCTGGGCTGAGATGAAGAGTCAGACGCTTAACTGACTGAGCCACCCAGGCGCCCCCATATGACTTATTCCATTGTTGCATGTTAATCCTTTAAGTATCCAGAGGGATAATGCAAAAATAAAAAGACTATAATAGCAACATATAAGAGAAAAAAAGTAGGGAAATAATGAAAGTGGCAGGAGATCAAGGAATCCAATAACAACAACATTCTCAGCACTTCTGCTACTATTCCTTGATCCAAACTCCATCAAGATCATTGCAAGGGATTTTCTGCTGCTCCTGTCTCCCTATATCCTAGTGTCAATACAGCAGCCATATTGAGCCTCAAGAAATATTAGAGCCTTTTAAATTTCTTCTCTGGCAAGTGCATTCAAATGGTGTCTTAGGTCACTAAAATAAAAGTCAGTCATTTCCATAAACAAAGAGACTGGTGGTTTGCCCACTCCCAATCCCCTTTACCTATCAAAATTTACCTACTATTCCTTCCACTCCATTACAGCCACACTGAGGCACCTGCACTTCCTTCAACATTGCCTGATGACAGCGTCCATGCTATAAGCACAAGCACTGTCTTATATTGTCATAGCAGAAGGATAGAAAGAAGAAATAGTTTATTCATTTTCTTTTCATGCAATAGTATAATCCCTAAAATGAATTTAATAGAAATGGTAAAAAGAAAATAAAACTAGAGGTCAATTTCATTTATAAGCTTGGACAAAAATTTTACTGGTAAGTCTTCTGTGTTCTATGCTCCTTCTTGCATTTGCTGAGGTTTTTTTAATGAGGTGTCCCATTGGTGTCTTCTTTTTTTTTATTTTTATTTATTTTTGAGTGAGAAAGAGAGCACAAGCAAGGGACGGGCAGAGTGAGAGGGAGACACAGACTCTGAAGCAGGCTCCAGGCTCTGAGCTGTCAGCACAGAGCCGGACTTGGGGCTTCAACCCGCAAACCACGAGATCATGACCTGAGCCGAAGTCCGATGCTTAACTGACTGAGCCGCCCAGGTGTCCCCCCATTGATGCCTTCTGCAGTGTGACAGGTATGTCCTGATCTTCACTGGCGTCATTCTGGTATGCACATCTGGTTCTCCAGCCCTGTTCATTGCCTCTGTTATCACCATCTCCCTCCTTCTTACTGTCTATTCTCAACAGAGCAGGCTAAAACTTGGGTCAGTTCATGTCATTTCACTCCTCAGAAATACTTAACTAATTCTTAATTCACTCAATAAAATTCAAAATACTGACCTTTCAAGATTTGCCTCCCACAATTTTTCTGATGTCATCTTCCAATGCATTTCATTTATTTTCTCCACTCTGGCCAAACAGGGCTTCTAACTGTTTATCCTTCACCCAGGCACCCTGCCCCCTCACAGTCATCTCATACCAATTCCAAAAAACCTAATTTATTTTAATATTCAGATGTTATCCTTTCCCATAACTATATCTACTTCCTTTATATCTCTCTTCAAATGTTGATTTTCAGTGAGGTACCCTTAAGACTCCCTATTTGCTCTTCTTGCTTCTGACTTCTCATATACATGTATGTTGCACATTTTGCCTATGTCTATCTTAAACACCCAGAAGAGTGCCTGGTACATAAATGAAGCTCAGTAAATATTTACTAAATGAACCTGTGCCTTTGTGTCCTTTTATCATTGATTTTAGATGCTTGGATTACCTTCACCCTTATTAGTCCTTCCCAACAATGTCATTCTTAACTTTGCTTTGTCTGAATTCTATATATCTAGTCTTCAAATAGTTTATTATAGAGACTTAAATTTCACAAGCAGGGACCCAAGTCATGAAGATTGCTTACCATTTGAGCATTAGAAGTACCAAGAAGAGGAAAATATCTTGGATAAGTCACTGCTTCTTAGAGAAGGGATTTCAGTTTTTTCCAGCATCTATGTGATCCCTTGAACCAGTTAAAGTGACTCTTTATTCATGCATTATGCTTCCACAGACATAAAATAAATACTTAAAAATAAATAATTCATGAAATATAAAGTACAATATAGATTTCATTTAAGTAACTCTAATTTAGATTATGTGGGTTGTTGGTCAGCAAACATAGCTGAGATATTCAATTGATGCTTCTACTAGCAAAGTGAAATTTTATATGAAAAATGTTGTGAACCATGTAAAGGATTTGTTATTAGTTCCTCTCTTAATTTAGAAAATTATACTATGAATTAATTTTCTTAATCTAATTTTCCTTGATACAGAGGGTATACTATTCTTTCACTATTCATTTGTTGATGCCTTCATTAAATGAAGAAATAATTACCAAGCATCTATTTGTGTCAGTCAGTGGGGTTTTATAAGGTTGAAGCTCATCATGGGATTTCAGTAATGAAGTTACAAATAACTGTTTAACTAAAATCAGACACTCTATGGAGAACTTAGGATATACATAAGAAGAAGTAGAATATTAACTAACTGAATTGTTACTTCAATTCAATAATATAGGGTAAATACCCCCTTTTACAAATGGGGAACAGAAGAAGAAAGAAGGTACCTCATTTGTTCCAGGCCATGTAACTCATATTTTTGAAAATTCATCTCAAAACCATTTGGTTCCAGAATCCTTGTTCCAGAAGACTAGAGTCTATTTTCTTGAATATGAATAAATACAGTTCTTACTGCCAAAGACTTCACAGTCTAACAGGAAATATGAAAATATAAAATATTTAGTGTTATGGTATAAATGCTGTAATAAAAGTTAGTGTGGAATTTTACAGAAACTCAGATTAACAAGTAATTTTGCAAATGTGTAATAGGTAGTAAAGCATGGGAAGCTAAAGTGTGATGAGGACCTCATTAAGTCTGAGAGATAATTTAACAAGTATATCCAGCCCATTCCAGAAAATAAGAAAAAACAATTATGATGAATTATTAGATGAGTTTGTGAGGTCACTTACAATTCTTGGTGAGTTGTTTTTATCTATCTCTGTCTCCATGAAATAGCTATCTTATTACTCTGAGGTGTGAATATCTATTCTTGGAGCACTTAACTTTATAAACACTTGAAGACTGGAAGGGAGAGTATTAACATTCATTAGATGAATCCTTTATTCACTGTTAACGTGTCTCGTTTCTCTCCTTCTAAATATAAGCGGTACCCTTCAATTCCACATACAGTAAAAGATAATTGGGTACTTGGAAATAACATAACCAAAGATGAGATCCATGAACATCTCATTGTCAGTCTGTCGCATTAATAAAAGTGCAATCATCTTGCTTTATTTTAAATATGCTGTGTGAGAAGATAAAAAAAGAAATCCAGCATCCCTAGTATGCACCATTGTTATTTTTATTGCCAGGTTATTCTCTAATGCAAAAATCACAGATGTTGACCAAAATTAAAGTAATAGTTCACTCTCATGGAACTAGTGCTTTACAGATTGCTTAGATAATGTGATAACTATGAACATGGCCATATGCTTTATGTCCAGCCATTAGAAATGTTACTACATTTACATGATTTAAAACTTTACATTGTGTAATCAACCACTCAAAAAGTTTATGTTAAAATATTTTTGCATTAGATAAGATGGTACTTTATGTTTTCAGCTTTGGGTATTATCCTACACAGTTTCAGTTTACCTTCAGGACAACTGGAATTACTGGAAGTTTCTTTGTACACCTCTATTTCTACTAGCCACGAGATGAAAAGTAATGAAGTGTCTCAACTTTTAAGTTTTGTAATTAATGAAAATTAAGAGGAATCAATAACATAATTTAGCCCCTCTCTGCTTTTATCTAATTCTAGACAGATAATTGCTTCAAACAGTTCAAGTACAAATTCTACCTTTTTGTATTGAGTTTCATTCTATGCCAGTGAGCATCTGGGTATTGGAAAAGCAGATGTAAAAATGACATGGAAATATCTTTTCTAAAGGAGATTCATAGAAATAGGCAATTATACATATATAGCCAAACATAATAATACCATATAGTTATGAATTCTGCATAGACAGTAAAAGAGTGATGATTGAAAGTCCTAGCTGGGATTGTTTTGGAAGGATAAATGTGTTGCGCTTATGTGTGTGTGTGTGTGTGTGTGTGTGTGTGTGTGTGTTGTGTGTGTGTGTGTTGTGTGTGTGTGTGTGTGAGTGTGAATGAATGGTCTCCTTAGGAGATAATATGTAAACTGATATCTTTCCTCTCTGAAAAATCTAAAATACACTTGTATACTGTCATTTTTTGAATTAGAATACATTCTAAATTTATACCATGACAAATGAGAGCCAACAAGACCAGAACATGTAAATTTCTGTGAATTCTTATAATGCCATTCTGCTTAGTATGCTCAGCCACATTGATCTCTTTTCTGAAATATTGGAGGAAGAACCATTACATATGAATTAAATATGGAAGTAGAGCAATTGCATATAATTACAAGTGAAAGAAAAAGAAAAGTGAAGTGTTGTCCTCCTAGGGTTTGGACTTGAGTAACTAGGAGAATATTGGAGCCATTATGGAGGAACTATGTTTCTCTCCTTCCTCCTTTCTTCTTCTCTCCTTTCCTTTCTTTTTCACCTCCCTCCTCCCCCTCCCCCAACTCACCTCTCTCCACCCTCTTCTTCCTTCCTTCCTTCCTTCCTTCCTTCCTTCCTTCCTTCCTTCCTCCCTTCCTTCCTTCCTTCATCCCTTCTTCTCTTTTCTTTTTGGAAGGAAAGATTTCAATATATTAATCTTAAAATAATTTTAAATATTCTAGTGGTTCTTAATCCTGCTCACCCATTCACCTCCACCTTTGTATGCTTCATTTCAGTATTATTCACTTTATTTTTTTATTTAAAATTTTTTCTTAAGTTAATTTACTTATTTTGAAAGAGAAAGAGAGATTGAGAGAGGGAGAGAAAGAGAGAGAGATCATGTGCCAGGGGAGGAGAGGCAGAGAGAGAGAGAGAGAGAGAGACAGAATTCCAAGCAGGCTCTGAGCTGTCAGCTAAGATCAAGAGTTGGACACTTAACCAACTGAGATACCCAGGCACCCCAGTAATATTCACTTAAACTAACTTGGCTTTTCTGTTATTTACATATATATGTCTCAATAATATACTTGTGCTCTTATTATGAAATGTAGAAATGTTAAAATTAAGAGACTAAATATAGAAATTGTAGGCTAAAAATAGATATTTGTGACTCACATACCTGGTCATTATGAAAAAAATCAAATTTAAATTTAATTCCACCTAAGATTGACGAGTGAAATGAACAGCCATTTCACAAAAGAAGTTATCCATGTTGCCAAATAATCATATGAAAAGATATTCAAATTCTTTAATACTTAGAGAAATCCCAATTAAAACCACGAGAAGAAACTAATATAAACTCACAGAATGCCTAAAATTAGCAAATTGACACAAGTATTGAAGGGGAGGTGAAGTAAAGGAAACCCTTAAAACAATCTCAATATACTGGTAGAAGTTTTACATTTGATGTCTTTGTTTTGGAAAAATTGTTTAGCTTGTCTACTCGAGTTGAAAATTATTACATTCTGTGACTCAGCCATTCCATTTCTAAACATGTACCCAACTTGAATGCATGCACAAGTGAATCAGAAGACATTTCCAAGAACATTCATAATAACATTTTTCATAGTCACCTAAAACTGGAAACTACCTGTGCTTGTCTACTGCTTAATAAATTGTGGTTTATTTATATAGTGAAGTATCACACACATAGCAATATAAACAAGCTACATGGGCACACATCAACATGGATGAAACAAACAGTCTTAAAAAATAATTCAATCATCAAAAAAAATTGTAAAATATAGGGGCCTGATACTTTATTCTGTTTGAAAATGAGTTTGGCTTGATTCTGCATTTTAATTGAGGTTGATTGCCTAACCATAACTATAGTTGCACCAAATTAATATTTGATCTGATCAACCTATTTTGAACTGAGGGTTAATTGTTTCGTTGACCCATTAAATGGAAAGTACACCTCAAAAATTCAATTCCAAAAAGGAAGTATTAAATAGGTGACCAGTATGAAAAGGTTCAAATGGTATGAGCAGGTTCAGATTTCTATTATATGTTCCTACTTGCATTGGTTTGCTAGGACTACCATAACAACATAGCACACACTTGTTGGCTTAAATAACAGATATCTGTTTTCTGACAGTTCTGGAAGCTAGAAGCCCAAGAGCAATATATCAGCAGATTTGTTTTCTTCTGGGATCTCTTTCTTTGGCTTTAAAGAATCTTTTCACTGTGAACTCAAAAGGTCTTTTCTGGATGTGTGCATCCCTGGTATTTTTTTGTGTGTGTTTCCAAATTTTCTCTCCTTATAAGGACACTGATTAGATTGGATTAGGGTCCACCCTAATGGACTCACTTGAACTTAATCACTTATTTAAAAGTCTTATTACAGAATAAAATCATATTCTGAGGCACTACAGACTGGGGCTTCAACACATGAATTTTACAGGGACACAATTCAGCCTACAAGACTACTGTTTTGGCATCAACCTTAGAATCATTCTATGGCTTTATGGAATGGTACCTATGTCTATTGAATAAAATGAGAAATAAACATAGTCTAATTTTCTGATTAATCATCATAGAATGCTGCTTACAGTACTATTCTATATGTAGTAGTTCATGGACAGAGGCTAATATTTGGCTTGCTGTTTAAAGACCTGGAAAAAAAATTAAAATTTAGCAATAGAGTAGGAAGATGTTGTTTCTTTATTTAATTCCAACCAGAATATATATCCTTGTAGAAGAGGATCTAAGTCAAAATGTAAATGTTAAGACCCATCTTTGTCAATGGCATTCAGCCCCTTCCTCTGATTAATGAATCTGTGTAGCTAGCAGTTACCATGGCAAGGACCAAGGCCAATGCTGGGCTCAGCAGTATGAACTTCCACCTACCAACTCTAATTTGTTTATCACCACTGCTCAGTGCCCACCACTGCAGAGGCTAACACATAACTCCAGATATGGCCCCATTTCATGGACATTGTTCAGAGAATAGCAATCAGTTCGTTCTCTGGTTGCAGAAGAATAACACTAAACACCTTTTGTCATGGAGGGTTGCTGCTTTCTCATCATGTGAAAACAGACACACATCAGGAAATAGACTTGCATTCTTTGGCTGCAGCACTTGTGCTGGCACTAACGTTCATGGACATACAGAATATCTATCCATCCCATAGGGAAAGATGTGGGATAGATCTCATACAAGGTCTTTTCTAGCTAGACAATCCATTTTGTGATTATGGATTCCTGTCTAAAGAAACAATTTACCCTCAGGCACCTGGGTGCCTCAGTCACATAAGCATCCAACTTTTAGTTTCAGTGCAGGTCGTGATCTCAATGTTCGTGAAACAAGCCCTAACAGTGGGGAGCCTGCTTGGGATTCTCCCCATCTCTCTCTCTCTCTCTCTCTCTCTCTCTCTCTCCCTCTCTCTCTCTCAAAATAAATAAATAAACTTAAAAAAAGAAAACGGATAATTTATCCTGGAATCAGCTTATTTGATAGGCTAGTGAAATAACTTCCCGAAAAGTCAGGTACCACACCAACTGGGAAACAGAACCCTGAAAACTTGAACAGTTATCTTGGAAGATAGTTTTAGACATGCCTTAAACCAGAAGCCAGTGTTTGGTGACTTCTTTATCATACCAAGGAAACAAAGGCTAAAACTAGCAGATTTTTAATCATAATTATCATAATTCCTCAGAGATTTTTTTTTCTTCCTGCACCATGATTTTGAACTCAATCAGTTTGAAATCATCAGTGACCTAATAGAAGGCTTCTAATAAGGAACATCTTCCTTCTTTCACTGAATCTGAAATTGAGACTGTCCTAGGCCTATTGATTCACTACTGAATAAGCAGATATGGTGACACCAGCTAGGAAATCATAATTGCCATAGGTAAAGTGAATTGCTGCTAGACTTTGTAGGAATGGAAGATCATATCTGAAATCTAAAGGATTCACTGAAATGACTTCTAGTACTTTCACGCCCAAACCTCCTAGTCAGTGGGTAACTAGATAATAAAGATCAGATCAGCAGAGACTCAACTCCTATAAGATTAAAAATTTGAATCATTCCACCAGATAAAGATCCCTGTTAGGTGATGTGCTGGCAGAAGAGAAATGGCATATGGAAAGCCAGGTAGAAGGAGAGAGCAATGGTTACCAACTTAGACTCAGGAATAGTTGTGTAAGTGAGACAGTAGAAGTTGTCTGTAATGTTAATCTCTGTGCTGTTTTATATGAAAAGCATGGTGGTACCTAATATTTTAAGTTGCAGGTGGACATGTGACACTTCATTGTCACATTTGATAGGTGATAGGCTTTTTTGTGTTCTCTGATACACAGTTTTTCAACTGTGAGATGACAAGAGTAGATGTAGTGGCTTTAAAGGGATATAATGTACAGGATATTTTCCATTCTTCCAACTCTACTTTTGTGGCTGAAGACTGACAGACATTGATTAAATCAAGAGTCTCTCTTGCTTCTGTTCTCTGATGACCAATGACCAAAGATGGGTACCAACAGGACAATAAAGGGACAGAGGTGAGTGAGGTTGGGATATTTATTGTCTCAGCTCCATCTGTGAGGGTTTATTGCATTCTGATGTTATCTTCTAACCAAAAGACAGTGCTTATAGAAGGTAGCTCTCTTTAAACAGTCCTTTCTGTGTGTTCCGGTAGCACCTTTCCCCTCCTTTATCTTGCTGCTTCAAGATCCCTGGTGGTTAAAGTTCACCACTGTTAACAGTTGTAGCAAACTACCCTGTTTACATGATCATATTTAGGCCATATGTTTGACTTTTGCAAAGTTAACATAATTTATTGGTGATGACTGATTCAGATATTAAGAATAAAATAGGATATTAATAGAGATTTTATAAATATAATTGGTTTCATATTAACATGCCCACAGAAAGACAACTAACATCTCAAATAACCTTGAAAAAGTTTGGAAATTTTCTTTACATTGTCATAAATTACTTTCATTTGACACCTAAAACTATTACACTATATTGACAGGCAGAATTGTCTACCAAAAGACTATTAATGTACCAGAGAATCAGGCAAAGAAAAAGTGTCATTTTAGAGACATTTAGTAACTAATGGCACTTTGCCAAGCCAGAAGCAGATGTTTAACTATAACTGTCAACAAAACATGAATAGAAAAAGAAACACCATCATATTATGGAAGTTTTAGTTTAGAAAGTACAAAATCTGAACCTTAAATAAACACCAAGATGGGAAAACAAAGGTGTAGTGAAATCAGTCCCTATTTCTGGAATGTTTCTAAAGGAAAGATGGTTCCTTTTTTAATTCAAACACTATTATAATAAGAGTAATTTCAAAATAAATAAATTTGATGGTTCACAAGATTTTTTGGAAAGTTTAGAATTAAACTTCTGACAAGTAGTGAGAGCAAAGTTCAGTGATGTGGCTAGACTCTATTAACATTTGGAACAGATATGGATACAGAATCCAAGAAGCAGTGTACCAGTTTGTAGAGTTCAACAAAAACCACTGATCTAGAAAGACTTGCTTTATGAAAACAGTCTTTCACCAGAGAATTAATATCTTTCACCAGTGAGTGTTTTCAATAAAATGAAAAAAAAAATGCATTCCCTTCTACAAAAAACGTCAGTTCAGAGATCCTTCTATGCTCAATTTACAGATCATTTCATGGGCAAATGTATAAATCTCTTTTTCCTTTGGCCATATAGCATGCTTTCATTATGCTTTCATGGATATTGAATAGTAACTACAAAATGGTTATCCCTTAAAATGCTAAATTTTATATTTGGTAACATAACCATGCCAAATTTGCTACAGCAATTTTATAAATACAGCTAAGTTATTTATTATACTGTTATGTAATGACCCTTGGTTTGTTGGAACATTATCTTCATTTTTGAGCATCCCTCCCAAAAATAATAATATTGAAGTGAGTGTAGGTATGGAAATTTGTATCCAAAGGCAAAACTGGCTTTTATGTGATAACTTTTGAGAATAAAAGTCAAAATTCAGTATACTTTTATGATTATTACACCTTACAAACTTACAGGTATGATTGCACACTGTTGTTTCCAGTAATAACCAGTGTTACACACACACTCTACTCCCTACCAGATGGTGGAACAGATAATGCTATACTCCCATGGCTACACATCCGAATCTTTAAAGAACAATAGTGAATTTTTAAAAGAAATACAAACTGGCAAGCTTCTCTTCATGCATAAACATTTGTTTGAGTTTAAATTATCCGGTTAAAATGGTAGTGTATTTTTTTTGGTAAAACACTCTTAGCAGTTTTAATGTTTATGTAGGTATGTGCTTGAAGCCTATGGGGGATTTTTTCCGTTCTGTTTAAAATGTAGTTAAGAGTAAGAAGTGAAAAATACCTGATATTATTTCAATCAACATGTCAAGTTTTATATCTCTTCTATTTCCTTGGGCATAGGGAATTTGTAAAAGACCATAGAGACACCCCAGTCTATCATATTTATTCTCGAAATGTGAAAACTGACGGGCAAGATAGCTTAAGTGACATGTGAAAGGGCACATGACTAATTAGTGACGGGACATCACTAGAGGGCAACATCCTGGTTTCCAAAATTGCTCTACCAATTCTACATTCCCATCAAAAATGTGTAAGTGTTCCCTTTTCTCCACATCCTCATTAACAATTATTTTTTTGTCTTTTTGATAATGGCCTTTATAACATATGTGAAGTAATATCTCATGGTGGTTTTGACTTGCATTTCCTTGATGATTAGTGAAAAGAATTCCAAATAAAACTACCAAATGATCCAGCAATCTCTCTTCTGGATATATATTCAAAAAATTGATATCAGGATCTTGAATAATGTGCACTCCTGTGCTTATTGCAGCATTACTCACAACAGCCGTGATATGAAAATAACTTAAACATCTGTCAACAGATGAATGGGTAAAGAAAATGTGATGAATATGTACAATGAATATTTTTCAGCCTCACAAAAGAAGGAAATTCTGACATTTACAACAACAATGGTGATGAAGCTGAAGGACATTATATTAAATGAAATAAGCCAGACACATAAAGGCAAATACTACATGATCTCCCATACATGTGGAATCTAAAATAGTCAAACTCATAGAAGCAGAGAATAGAAGGGTGTTTTTCAGAGAATGGGGGAAAAAGTGATGTTTGTCAAAAGATATGGTGATTTTAGTTAACAATATTGAATTGTAAACTTGACATGTTCTAAGACGGTAGATCTTAAGTGTTTCTAACCACATAAAAAAAGAAGAAAATGGTAACTATTTGAGGTGACTGGATATATTAATTAGCTTGATTGTGCTGATCATTTCAAAATGCATTTATATATTGGGGCAGATGAGTGGCTCAATCGGTTAAGTGTCCAACTCTTGACTTTGGCTCAGGTCATGATCTCCCAGTGAGTTCAAAACCCTCATCAAGCTCTAGGATTGTCTGTCTCCACTCTCTCTCTCCCTGCCCCTACCCCGCTCGTGCTCTCTCTCTTTCAAAATAAACAAATAAACTTAAAAAATATTTAATGCATCTATATATAAAAATATCAAGTTGTATACCTCAAATAGGGACAATTTTTATTTTAAATTATACTCCCAATAAAACTTAAAAAAAAGGTACAAACTCTTGAATCATAGTTAAGAATTTTTTTCTTTCCTCTGCTAATAATTTATTTGACACATTCCAAATTGATACGTCTTTAGAATGTACATATTTTCCATAGTTCACATTCTGCTTTAGGAACTAAATACTTAAAATGTTTTTAATTTACACAAACATAAAAGATTATTTCTAAAAATGTGAGTTAGAAGAAAGATTTCATTAAATACATTGTTATTCTGAGAAACATATTAACAAACACAGAATATCCATAGGGGGCATGTTACTGAATACATGATAAATGGTAAAATATGTGTTACCTGTTACAAACAAGGCTGAGACTTGATTATTGACTTATAAATACAATATTGAAAAAAGCGATCATCTTCAGCTGAGCTAGTTGACATTATGCAGGTCGATAAACAGAAAGAAATCTATTAGCCTAAGAGTGTGAAGAAAATTACTTGTCAAGTGTGAAGAATTTGTCTGTAGGCAGTGGAGAGATCTACTGATTAGAACTCCCTTCCCACATATACTATCACATGTTACATTTCACTGCAATTGGGTGAAGTCATAAAAAGCATGCCTATTCTACTACTCAACACGTATCAATTTGTGTTTGTCATAAAGCTTCCCATAATCAGTCCTTTCAGAAGCCGATACTAGACACAACATCACATCATACCCATGTCCATTTTCCTCATTATCATCAGATCTTTTCCAATGTCTGTTGGGATCCAATCACATTTACTTCTGGTTTATTCAAAGGTGTAGAAAAGGGTCTACCACACAGCATAGCAGACACTTCTCATATCAAATGTACATTGAAACTATGTGGGTCAATTGCCTTGTCTGGACAACAGCCTTTTGTAACAAGGCTCCATTTGGATTCTGTCTCTTTTCTGGTCACTTGATATAAGTGTAACATGTTCACACCAAATGAAAAGTGTGGGCCTATCAAGATGCAAATAAATCCACTAAATGTCATGCTTCCTTCTTATTGGTGGAATCCTTCAAACACAGTGTTTTGTCTTCCAATGCTTGGGAAAATCATACAGCAATTTCCTTAAATTTCATACTGATAAGTAGCCTCTGAATTTAACTGGTAGCAGAATGTGTCAACCAACTTCTATATGTTGTGTCAGTAATTATTCTTCTTAAGCCACCTACTTAAGGCTAGCTCCATAATTTGTGAAGACCAGGATAAAATAAAAATCCATGTCCTCAGGGGCACCTGGGTGGCTCAGTCAGTTAAATGCCCCAACCCTTGATCTCAGCTCAGGGAATGACCTCACAGTTTGTGGGATTGAGCTCCTCATCAATCTCTTTGCTGACACTGTGAAGTCTTCTTGGGATTCTTTCTCTCCCTCCCTACCCCTTCCTTGTACACATACATGCATACGCAATCTCTCTCTCTCAAATAATAAATAAAAACTTTAAAAAATTCAGGTCCTCAACAAAGAACTGAGGGACTGTGTTCTGCAGTTGTTACTGATTGAATTCTCCCAACAGCCTCAAAAGCTAGAAGCAAATCCTAGTGGAGCATTTGAATAGGCCTCTGTCCCTAGCTAACATCTGGATTAGAGCTTGTGAGAAACACTGAGGTAGAGGACCTCATTAAGTCATCATCCAAATTCCTGACCTACAGAAAGTGTGACATAATAAGCATGCTGTGTTTCAAACACTAAGTTAGTGACAATTTGGTAGATAAGAATATATAACTAACTTTTAATAAGTGTTGAATATCACATCTGATTACTGATCAGTTAGTACTTATCAAGTAAGCCCTTGATAATGGTATATCTCTTATGAAGTTATTAGACTCCTTATCATTTATTCTGGGAGTTCAAAATAGTAAAGACTCTTCAGGCATTTTCTGTATTTTTCTGTATATATCCTAATTATTTTACACTGTAGTTGCAGTAGGTAATTCTTTATCCTTACACTGTGTCTGAACAGCTGTAAATTTAGTGATTAAATGCCTCATGAGATAGCACTATGATTATGATATTTTTAAGTCTCATTGAAGCATTTGGATGGCAATGTGAGCCAGCTCATATTTCCAATACTAATCTTAGAGTAATATGATTAGGGTCTCTCTCTTCCTTGGTTATTGGATTCATTTTTGCCAACGCTTTCAGTAGCCGCCGGGAATAGGAGCATTTGTAACTTTCCTGTCACTTCGGCTATCTTTTTCTACTAATTTTGCCATTTACAAAAGGATCATATGAATAATCTAAATTCCATTGATATTGTCTGTCACATGTCACTGAATTTTCATTAGCTCAAACTTGGATCAGTTGGCAACCATCCCAACATAAAAATATTGAAAGTACTCCTTCTTTATCATATTTTAAATCCAATAAACCTTTTATCCCTGTACTTATGGGGAGGGGGATGTCTTTGAATCAATCTCACTATTGTTATTAATCTTCATGCTACATAGTCAGGAACTCAGTATTAGTTGGTTTTATATTCAGAACTCACAAAAGTATCCAAGAAAACAGTTAACTAAAATGTTTGCACAGCAAGTAACAAGAATTTTCACAGTATTCCAAGTGCAACTTCCAGGCTTATCAACAACATGGTGAACATTTGATTCTCAGGATGAGCTGAAGAAGATGGGAACAATTTCAGATTATAGAAGCTATATCTTCAGTTCTCTACCTATCTTTAAAAAAATTAGGTTTATTTATTTATTTTTAGACAGAGAGAAAGAGAGAGAGAGAGACAGACAGAGAGCGACAGACAGACAGAGAGAGACAGAGAGAAGTAGAGAGAAAAGGAGAGAGAGAGAAGCCCTAGAAGACTCTTCATTGGATTCACTTGCCAACAGGGGCTTGAACTCACAAACTGCAAGATCATGACTTGAGCTGAAATCAGGAGTTGAAAGTTCAACTGACTGAGCCATCTGGGCATCCTTCTAGCTATCTTTTTTTGCTGTGCTCATTAGGTAGCCCCTCTGAGAGTACTTATTAAGGTTCACTCTTCCTTGAGAAACTTTGTATCATCAAAATGTTCTCAGAATAATCAATTCCAAACACCAAGTACAGTCCAAAAGTTCCATCTTTGTGTTAATTTATTTATTTTGCCTAGCAATATTGCAAGATAGATCAATGTCATAATTTCAAGTCTCCCTGCTACTCTTCTAAAAATGGAAAAAGGGAACAAGAACAAAGAAACAAAATTGAATGGAATGGGGACTATGAAATATAAAAATAAATAAATAAAGTCCATTATGTACAGATGTTTTCAAATGGAAACATCTCTAGCAGGTAGGAATAGGAACTAATAGAAATAACAAGTTATGTCAAAAGATCAATGTATATTTGTTGTCTATTGTTAGCCCATTATGTTCATAGATTAAGTGGAAAATATGAAAATTGAAAATTTTAAAGATACTCTCTCAATACTAAGATTATAAAGTTTATATTTATGCTTAGTCATGTTTATAGAAGTTAGACACTTTTTATCAAAGCACTTTATAAGAAGTAAGAAATATAGTCATACCATAAAAGCCTTGGCATAATTGAAATCCTTCAAATGTAAGCACATAAAATATAACAATAGAACAAACAATAAAATGATAGTCACATATTTTAAGCTAATGGCTTTTCCAGGTAATACTTCATCTTTAGAAGGAGAAGCAGTATATATATAAAATACCAATGGCAGTGTCTATAGATTCAGGCTCTTTAGTCACCATCCTAAAGGTAGAGCTTCGGGTAAGTAGTTAACATGATTATTTTCCCGTAATATGTTTTGCTAGCTTCCGTTTTAGCCCTACGCTGATGTAGTTGCTAGCTATGAACACCACTGAATAGGAGGAACTTGTCTGTCTGTTTGTTCGCTTTGATTTAAACAACCAACAGCTTTCTTGCAGTTCTGGAAGCTGGAAAGTCCAATATCAAGGTGCTGGCTAAGTGAGTTCTTGCTGAGAACTTTCTGTCCTGCAGAAGGTCATCTTCTGGCTCCCATGGTTTAGAGAGACCTCTGGAGCAAGATGTCTGTTATCTCTTCTTATAAGGACACTTATACGATCTCATTAAGAGGGCCCTATCCTCATGATCTCATACAAACTTACTTGCCTCATTCCCAAATACCATAATCAATTTGAAAGAGACACATTCAGTCCACAGTAGTCTTTTTTAAATTTCAAGATTAATGATATTGCTGAGCTGCAAGGGAGTCTGGAAAATTTAGTGTCTTTACTTTGGAGTTTTCATCCTCTGGAATAAAGAAGGTACCTTAAAAGAGGATTATGGGAGGCTGGCACCATCTGATGGGCACCACCTGAAGGCTGCATTAGAGACCGCATAGAAGCCAATTCTCCACCCATAGACACCCTCTCCATCTGTCACCCAGAGGAACCCCTACTGGTACTGTTTCATAGCTCTTGTAGACTTTTACTCAACATCTATTAACAACTTGGTAAATAAATGAGATTATATTCAATTTATAGCTCCATGGCTATTTATCCATTTGATATATTGCTGAATTTTTTCTCATATCATAAACATTCACTCATTAATTTTAAGAGCTTCCAGATATTTCAGTCTGGATAAACTATACTATATTTAACCAAAGGCCTACTGTCAGAATTTTTAGGAATATATGTAGATTGTTTCCAAATTTCTCCACAAAATTATGAAGAAAATTTCAGAAGTGAAATCTAATGATAAAGGTCTGAAAGCAAAATTGCTCAAAAAGTATCTAGAGTTTAGACTTGTAAATGCATTACTACATAGTCCTCCAAAAAAATTATATCAAATTATACCTAGGGGTGCCTCACTGGCTCAGTTAAGCAACTGATATTTGATTTCAGCTCACGTCCTGATCTCATGGTCCGTGGGATTGAGCCTTGTGTTGGGCTCTGCACTAGCAGCATCAAGACTGCTTGGGACTCCCTCAATCCCCCTTCCCCGCCCATCACCTGCTCATGCTCTCCCTTTCTCTCTTTGAAAATAAATAGAGAAACATTAAATATATATATATATACACACACACACACGCATATATATATATATATATATATATATATATATATATGAGTTACATTAGAAAGTGCTTGTTTGCCCATGTCTTCAACAACACTGTGTATTATCATTTGTATTTTTTCCCATTTGAGAGGGAAAAATCTTCTCACCCTGATTACATTTCTTTTTTTAATTGAAATATAATTGAAATATAGCATTATTTAAGTGTACAACCTATTGATTTGATGCATTTATGTATATTGCACAATGATTACCACTATAGTGTTGGCTAACACTTCCATTAGTTGCATAACTATGTTTTCTTTTTTTGGTGAAAATATATAATATTTAGTCTTATAGCAACTTTGACTATAATCACAATGCTATGCATTAGATGTCCAGAACCTGTCTTTTAATTTCAAATTTGTAATCATTGATGAACATCCATTTTTGGAGCTCCTGTGTTTGAAATGTGAATCAGAGTTGGGAATCATCACAGCAGCAAGGTGAAATGAAGTTGGTAACAGTCCATCCTAAGATCTAGGCCTCTCACTAAAGCAACAAATAATTCTAAAACCTCACATGGGGATTACCTACACATGAAAGGAAACTAGAGAGAATATTTTCATATGCACGAGTTTCCATAATTTAAATAATATTGTTATTAAAACATCATGAGATAACATATACTACACACTTACTGTGTTATACCTAATTTACATGTATTAAGTTAATCATCACAATGACTTCCTGAGGCAGGTAGATCAGTATTCCCATTTTCTTGATGAGAGAAATAAAGTAAGGGAGGATAAAATAATATAAACAAATAACACATAAAATAAGAAAAAATAGCATAAACAAAGTCACTTATCAAGATTTGAACAGTCAATCTAATTCCTGAGTTCCTACTCTTAACCATGGAATTATTATGTTGCCTTTTCTAAACACTTAGTAGGTAGAACAGTGCTCACTGATTGAGAATTAGATATTGGAGACATGGCAATATTTCTATATCAAGTGAAGTATTAATAAAATACTGATATTTTATGATTGTTTCACACTATATTAAGTGTACACACACACATATATATACAGACACACACACAGTAATTTTATGAAGAATTGTCAGAAACATTGTTTTAATTGATTAAGAAACATACTTTTTAAAGTTTATTAATTTATTATGAGGCAGAGAGAAAACATGAATGGGGGAGGGGCAGAGAGAGAGGGAGAGAGAGAATCCCAAGCAGTCTCTGAACTGTCAGCACAGAGCCTGTCATGGAGTTCAAACTCATGACCTGAGCCAAGGTCAAGAGTCACATGCTTAACTTACTGAGCCACCCAGGTGCCCTAAGAGACATTATTTTTAAAAGAGTGCTGGAATAACAAATACAAGGTATAGGACAAAATGGAGAAATAAGTAGGCGTGAGATAAGGCTGATGAACAAAGAGATCAATTCGTTGGACATGAACAAGCTTTTTTATCTGTGTGATTCCAAAACATCTATTTCTACATTGGTGTGATATCATTATAGAATACTTTGTATGTTATTTATATTAATTTTTAATGATTTTTCCTCTTTCTATTATTCTATTTCTAAGCAAAGTGTTATATTTTAGATTTTTAAAATCTGAGTGTTTATGAAAAAATATATTGCAAAATTAAGCCTAATTTTTCTATAATCTTACAAAATTATTTTCATTTACATACACTTATTACATACATTTATTACAAATACCACAACAGAGACCAATTAATACCAAAGGTGTTGAAATGTAAATTGGTTGTATTTTTAATAATAAAATAATAGTGAAACCCAGGTTTTGTATACTCTTTTCCTCATAGGTTACCATTTTAACTGTGACTCTTATCAGATTTTGATTGATCACTTTATTCATTCTTGTAGCTAATGGGGAACAAATTACTTATTACTCATGAAAGACACTAACTACCTAGTGTTGCAGAAAAAGAGAATATTACAATTTACATTTAAATGAGATTTGAAATGTTAATGAACAGATCCAGTATTCTAATTATCTCTACAAATACTTTAAATGAAGGTGAACTTTTGTAGATGGATCATTCCTTGAGCCTTAGTCTAGAGTGCCCTACAGCATTGCTTGATAGCATATAAAGTGTATAGCATACATATTAGGTACATATATTATTATAATGTAAATTATATACTCAAATAACTACAATTATTAATAAATATACTATTTTACTGTAATGAATGATCATAACCACATAATATATTTTTAATTTACAATATTATGACAGTACTGATTTGAAGGTTTTATTCATTTATATTTCTCGGCTAAAATAGAGACACCGAGCACCTGGGTGGCTCAGTCAGTTAAGCGTCTGACTTCGGCTCAGGTCATGATCTCACAGTTCGCAGGTTCAAGCCCCACATCCGGCTCTGTGCTGACAGCTCAGAGGCTGGAGCCTGCTTCAGATTCTGTGTCTCCCTCTCTCTCTGCCCATCCCCTGCTCACACTCTGTCTCTGCCTCTCTCAAAAATAAATAAATGTTAAAAAAAATTATTTAAAAAAATAGAGACATGATTGGCTAGAAACAGTTTTCATAAAAATTGTCCACACAACGTAGACATTTCCTTCTTATCTTAACATAATACTTTTTACAATGCATCATGCTTTTGTAAGCAGTATATAAGGACAAAATGGGAAAAATGTAATTTTTCGGTAGTTCATTATGCTTCAAGCTACCAATGAACGTGAATTCAATATAAAAACCTTCCATCCGACTACATGTAGTGACTCATAGGGAAAAATATAAAATACAAACATTTCATCTTGTTTTTCATATCCTTGTTTAAATATTTGTACTCTCCTTGTAACGGGCATTGTGCTTTCCACCCAAATTTATGCCATTTTCTTGATAAATGTATTTGATGAATCATCCCAAGTATGACAGCATCTCCGGGATACAAGAACGCAAGTAGTGACTGAATAAGAGGGGCCATAAGTATTGCAGAGAAGTTAATAAAACACTTTGAATAAAAAATAGAACAATAAGATTGCTCATAGGCATTGAGGGTAAGAGTGGCAGAAACAAAAGCTTAATATATCAAGTTATAATACTTATTATCTGCTTTAAATGGGATTGAAAAAAATTACAGTGAATTGAAGGTAATGGCTACAATGTGCCATGTCATAGTATTTGGTTTTATTTGGCTTCTTCTTCCTCAATGGAGAAAACCAGCACATCTAACATTAGATTTATGTTTTAAATCAGGGCAAAGAAGAAATAGGAAGGTGAACCACAGTCATCAATCCTCCCTGATGTCACAAAATTTCATGTGGATCATGATGATGTCCTTTATTAGTTTTCTCAGGCTGCTAAAACAAAATGCCATAGAATGGTAGCTAACAGAAATAAACTTCTCACAGTTTTAGAGACTCAGGATGCCAGGATGGTTGGGTTCTGGTGAGAAGCTTCTTCCTGACTTAGAGAAGACTGCCTTCTTGCTATATCCTCACATGGCAGAGGGAGAGGGAGTTCTCTGGTCTCTTCCTATAAGAGCAGCAATCCCATCATTAAGACCCCACCTTTATGACATCATATAACCTTAATTACCTTTCAAAGGCTCCACCTCCGAATAACACTGGTGGAGGGTTAGAGTTTGAACACATAAATTTTGGAGGAACACAATTCAATCCATAACGTTTCACCATTTTTGTGCTCCCAAAATACAAAGATGAGACAGGCATAGGACAGACATTCCAGTCCAAAAGGGAGAAATAGGAAAGAAAGAAGGGGTGATAGGTCTTAAGCACGTTCAAAACTAGCAAAGACAATTCTATCAGATCTTAACACACAAGAATAATCCTCCTTGGTTTATTATTCTGCCCTCCAAGCCCACTAGGGTGGCAGCTGGAATCCAGAGCACCAGCCCCATTCTTTGAAACTGAAACTGAAGTGGAACAAGCCTTGTCTCCCAGCCTGTGATGGGAGTAGAAACCCTGATGATCTTTGACTTGACTTTGTCATCATTCTCTCATTTTCTTGGGGAACCATGCCTATTCACAGCAGAATAGATCTTTGTCCTTTCTTATAGAATACAAGAAGTCCAATAGCATTCCTTCATCCTTTTCCTGTTTGATCTGCCCCTTTTAGTTCAAACTGGCAGTGTCTTTGCTGGTATAATCCTATCTCTATTCCTAGTCTCTACATAAAACAGCTGGTTAAATTCACAAATCACATCCATAATCTCTATCAAATGACTGCTGAGGCATACCTTTAGCATTCCTTCAGATTAAGCTTTCTCACTTTTTGCAATATAAATAGGCTGTTCCTTTTGGCTTAGCAAACCCATTCTGAATTTAATCTCTCTCCTGTCATGTTTTACTGTAAGCACTCAGGACAGCCCAAGGTGCTCTCATCATTTTGCTTAGAAATGTCCTCAAATTATCCAATTTCATCTCTTCCAAGGTGTACCTTACACAAAACTAGAACACAATTCAGCCAGGTTCTTTGTAACAAGAATTGCCTTTCCTCCCATTTCCAGTTGCATCTTCCTCACTTCTGTGTGAATGGCCTTTACTGTCCCTATTTCTACCAACATTCTGTTCATGACTATTTATGTATTCTCTCAGATGGTGGTAGATTTCTGTGCAGCTCTCCTCATTTTCTTTTTTCCTGAGACCTCATCAGAATCACCTTTAAGTAAGTCCCTTCATGTCAATCTCAGCTTTTTCTGACATGCATCTCAGAACACTTCCAGCCTCTACCCAATACGAGTTCCGAAGACACTCCCACATTTTTAGGTAATTGTTACAGTAGCACTCTTCTTGTGGTGCTGTTTTTTGTTGTAGCTCAGGTTGCTATAACAAAAGGCCACATTTTAGGTAGCTTCAACCACAGATACTGATTTCTCAAGTGGTAGTGTAAGAAGTTAGCTAGGTTCTAACAGGATGCCTGTAGGCTCGCAAAGATGAACTCATGGCCAACTATGAGAGAATCAGAGGTCTGTCAGGCAGCTCTCCAAAACAAAACCACCAGAAGCAGGATTAAACCAGACAAGCCCAAGATGGATGACAAAATAGGCCAAAATTCACATTGTTCTTTCATTATACTTTATTACCATACTCAAAACTCCTCCCTAAGGGTGCCATGACAGGAAACCCATGACCAAATAAGGAAAGAAAAAAACAAACAAACATGTAACTTTGTTTTCCAAGAAATCCTTGCCTCAAGTAATGAATATTCCACCCCCTTGTTAACAACTGTCAATAAAAGAGAGAGACCCAAGCTCCAGGGGCACAGCTCTCCCTTGGGCTCACCTGCTCTCAGACCTTGAGATCTGCGCTTCCACTTTAAGAAATTTTTCTGTTTGAGGGCACCTGGGTGGCTCAGTCAAGCATCCAACTCTTGACATCCACTCAGTTCATGATCTCATAGTCTGTGAGTTTGAACCTGCATGGGACAGTGCAGAGCCTTTTTGGGATTCTCTCTCTCCCTCTTTCTCTGCCCCTCCCCGGCTTGCTCCCTATTTTTCTCACTGAGGGCTGAAGGGGGAGGGAGAAAGGGAAGGGGGTTGATGGCTATGGAAGAGGGCACTTGTGGGGAAGAGCACTGGGCGTTATATGAAAACCAACTTCACAATAAACTATATATTAAAAAAATTTTTTTAAATTAAATAAATAAATAAATAAATAAAACTAAACTTTAAAACCTATAAATAAACAAACTTTCCTGCTTGTACTCCTTGCTCATCTGCTGTGTTATGTCCTTGACTTCTTTCTCATGAGGAGACCAAGAGCCTCCAGTGACATCTTTTGGATGGGCTGGGTAAAGGCTTCAAGGGCACAGTCTCACTAGTCTGCCCAGCAACAGAGGTCTGAGATTAGAGTGTCAACCTATGGACTCTCTTTCTGGTTTGTAAGTCACCTTTTTTGTCTTTCTTGTCCATGTCTTCACATGACAGACAAACAGAAAAATCTCTCTGGTGTCTGCTTACATGGGCACTAGTCCCATCATGAGGACCTGATGTCATTACCTCACCTAAATCTAATTATGTCCCAAAGACGCCATCTCCAAACATCATCACAATGTTAAATTCATAATGCTTTCTTCCTATCTTCTCTCCATAATTCAAAAGCCATACATCTTAACCACATCCACCTCAAGCAAGGGAACTTCAAACCTTTCATCTAGCTTTGGTGCCAGTACTCATGCCAGCAGCATATATACTAAAATCAGAATGATACAGAGAAGATTAGCATGGCCTCTGTGCAAGGATGACATGCAAATAAGTTTGGTGCTATAATTATTGTCGTATATTGCTCTATTTATTAGGAAGCCAAGATAATTAAGACTGGTAGAAAGGTTACCTTCAGCTTATAGAAATGAAGAGACTGCAAAAAAAAAAAGGGGGAATGAATAGTCTCATATCTACTTTTAACAAAACAAAAAACATAAATAGATAAATAAATAAATACATAAAAATAAAAAATAAAAAAAATAAAACCAAACAAAAAACAAACAAGTCCAAAAATATAATGCCAAGATTTTAGGAAGACATAGAGTACAGACCCCCGCCCCCCAAAAAATCAAACTCCTCCACCAAAAACTGAATTTGACTTCCTAATCACAAAACTAAATAGTATTGCTCAATTTACTATTAAATTTTAGTTAACATATAAGTAAAAACCTCATATATGTATTTGTGCAAAAAAATGGAGAAATTATAACTTCATAAAAAAACTCAAAAGAAACACAGATATTAAGAACTAACTCTCAAATTAGCAATTTATTTATTTTTAAATATAAAAATGGTCAAATATAAAACAAAATAAAATAAAAGTTAAAGTGGGATTGAAGTGTCTTCCTAAACTTAAATTCAGTGGGAAAAAAATCAGAAATGAAAAACAAGGTAAGTTTTACAACATACACATAAACAGTTTGAAAATAAAATTTTATAAAATACAAAACAGGGACTCCTGGGTGGCTCCATCAGTTAAGTGCCCAACCATAGATTTCGGGTCAGGTCATGATTTCATGGTTTGTGGGTTTGAGTCCTATATCAGGCTCTCTCCTGGGCATGGAATCTGCTTAAGAGTCTCTTTCTCCCTCTCTCTCTGTCCCTCCCCCACTCATACACATACACATGTGCACTCTTTCTCTAAAAAAAAAAAAAAAGTAAATAAAAATAAATTAATATTTTAAATAAAATCAAATACACAACATATCCTAAAATCACATAGTTAATGTTAATCTAATTTGTATTTTTCATTAAGCAATGATGCCAATTTTAAAAAATTATGATGTTCCCAGAACATAAGGAAAGCTAACTTAAAGTATAGGAATTATAACTGAAAGCAGAAGAAAAACTTTAAGAATGTAGCATAAATATTTGGGCTTATTTAATCTTTTCTCATTTATAGAAATTTAATCTGTTCTGGTCACAGAATGGCAGTGAGTACCCCCCCAGCCCCCCCAATGAAAATAATTCAATTATGATCTTAAACAGAATAGACTGTTTTTGTCACTTGATCCCAATTAGGCCAATGACAATCCATTTTCTACTCCTTGTGCTCTTGGGACACGGTGTTTTGTTGAGGGGTGATGCATGTTCAGGAGCGGCTAATGGACCTGAATAAGAAATTGTCCCAGGGAAATTTACCAACAAGCTAAGATAAAGTTTTTTGGTTTTGTTTTTATTTTGTTTTGTTTTGTTTGTTTTTTACCAAATGGCTTAAAGAATTAGAGAATGACAAATTACAAAAAGAGTAAGATAAATTAGATGCATAATTAAGAAGAGAAGTTAAAGAGAGGTAGAAAGTCATTGTGGTCACCAGATGCTTAGTTCCATTTTCTCCTGGGTCCCCATTTTATTATAATGCCTAAATTCTGTAGGAGTCTGAAGTTATTATAATAAGTCCCTCTTTAGATAGCCCAGTGAGTCTTTGCCACAGGGTCATATCATTGAACATCAAGACTATACTAAGTGTGGCCTATATAGGGTTCTCCTAAAAGCAAAGGATACAGGATAGCAGAAGAAAAAAAATAGCTAAGCAACAGCTTAACAGATAAGCATTGAGGACTAAGAATTCCAGGCACAGCTTCTCAGGATGCACTTATCCAGATTACAGCCATCAAGATATGTGCAAGAAATCTTAGTTTCAGAGAAACTTTAGCAAAAGTTCCAGCAGTGTCTTTTTGTTCCTTCAAATTTTTGTTTAAATTCTAGTTACTTAACATATAGTCCAATATTGTTTTCAGGAGTAGAATTCAGTGATTTATCACTTACATATAACAGTCCTCAACATGATAAGTACCCTCCTTAATACCCATCACCTATCTAGCCCACCCCCCCACCCATCTTCCTCCATCAACCTTCAGTCTGTTCTCTATCATAAAGAGTCTCTTACAGTTTGTTTCCCTCTTTCTCTTTTTTTCCTCCTTCCCATATCTTCATCTCTTTTGTTTCTTAACATATATTAAATTAAAACCTAGGTTTGCGAGCATAATCTGTTCCAGAAACAAGTTTGCAATCCAATGTACTTGCATATCAAAGCAAATTTTTCCATAAGAAATAATGGAAACTCAGATGATTCATTCCACAACCCCAAAATATTCATATAAAAATGTAATATAATATAAAATGATAAAGGAAATACAAGATATAAAGAAAAATAAACAAATTAACCTGCACTTACCTTTGAAAACCTTCATGGCTGGTGTGAGGGAGACAAGAGAGAGTAGGGTTATTTTGTAGGATGACTTTCACTATCACTAATGGTTGTTGACTACAGTATAGTATTAATATGTACTGTATTTAATGTAACTGGCAATAAGGAAGCAGAGGAAAGGGTCTATATCTGCAGGCAGCCTCACCTAGAAGGAAGCAAAGCATTCCTAAGTTTACTCTTGTGTGGAAAAGCAAAAGACTGTCCGTAGGTGTTTGATATGACAAAAATACACTAGTGCCTGTTGTGAGCACCTTCCAACATTCTGAAAAATTCACTGATTTCTGCTGAACACTGTGGCCTGAGAGTGAGCATCCAATCATGGAAGACAATCACCCACAATGAGAGAGAGAGAGAGAGGGAGGGAGAGAAGGAGGAGGAGGATGAGGAGGAGGAGGAGGAGGAGGAGGAGGAGGAGAAGAAGAAGAAGGAGAAGAAGAAGAAGAAGGAGAAGAAGAAGAAGAAGAAGAAGATGAAGAAGAATTGGCTGTTATAACCATGTGACATTCAGAGTCATATACTACTCATATTGTAAGATGTTGCTAGTTTATCAAGATAAAATTTATTAGAAATGTTTACTCATCTTGCTGAACACTCACAGAAAAAGTTACTTGCAATCCAAGTTTTTACTGTATATGTATACACACACACACACACACACACACACACACACAGGCACACACACCCTGGAATATTGCTTGGCCATCAAAAGGAATGAAATCTTGCCATTTGCTATGATGTGGATGGAACTAGCATGTATTATGCTAAGCGAAATTAGTGAGAGAAAGACAAATGCTATATGATTTCACTCATATGTTGAATTTAAGAAACAAAACAGATGAACTTGTGGGGGGGAGGGGGCAGTGTAGAAAGGAGAGTGAGGCAAACCAGAAAGCAGTCACTTAATTATAAAGAGCCAATTGAGGGTTGCTGGAGGGGAGGTGGGCAGGTGATGAGTTAAATGGGTAATGGCCATTAAGGAGAGCACTTGTGATGAACTCTAGGTGTTGTATACAATTGATGTATCACTAAATTCTACTTCTGAAACTAATAATACCCTACATGTTTACTAAACGAACTGGAATTTAAATAAAAACTTAAAACTATAAATAAATAAATAAATAGGTTTTGTAAGCCCCCCCTCCAAAAAAAGTATATTTGAAAATTTTACTTTGACGTAGTAATTTTTTAGAAATACACAAAATTAGGGAAATGGGTTAACATTCCCTATACCATTGTATGTGTATACTATTATTGAACAATTAAGTCCATAGATGGGAAGCAGTGGGAGCCAGGTTTCCCATTATTGGAGAGAAGGTTGCAGATAAGCAAGGGGGGGAAAGCTGGAGTTATGCATGTGGTAATAGATTAGAGCTAGAGAGACATCAGTATGAACAAACACTTAATATAGATACAGATAGTTACATATAGCAATTCTTATATGTACATAAATATGAGGCTCTACCAGGGTTACTATAGGCACCTTTATTCTCTTGTCCATCAGCTCTGTGGTCTAGAGGCAAGGACATGGAAGAAGCAGCAAGTACACCCAGAACTAATATTCTCTAGTATTAAAGGGAACTAGCCCTCCTTGGAGAAATGGGGATTCTAGAGTTGGGACTAAGTGTATGTAACATAAACCTGGAGCATCTTATAGGGCTAGAAAGGAAGGAACTGCTCAAAAAGTAAACACACAACAATGGAGTTATGTCAAAGAGACAAAGGAGCCAACTGAATGAGCTTCCAAAGGCCAAACTGGAACAATATGAGCAGCAAAATGCAGTGTTCGATTATAAGCCAAAAAATGAAATACTCATATGTCCACACTGACATGCATTCATGCATATCTACAGACATACACAGATGTGAGAAAAACAGCAATCTTTCTTGCAAAAGAATTCCAAATAATTTATATAAAAACTTTGTTTTCAGGGGGGTGAAGAATAACTCTCCCCTTCTTAAGCATGCATTGCACATAGTGATTTTTCAAAAGGTACATTATGGAAAAGGGTGGAAAAAAAGCATTTTCTTATAGAGAAATCTGACAAATATTATCACAGTCAGGTGATCAAGATTAACAAATGTTAAGTCAATTTGATGGCATATACCCTTGATATGATGTGATAAAGATGACACTTTATTTCTGAGAGGATTTTCCTCTCAAGAGCACATAGAGCTTCTCTAAAAATGAGAAAAACCATCATAACATATACCAAATTGAGGAGCCTTCTGCAAAATACCTGACCAGAATTCCTTGAAACTGTCAAGGACATGAAAACAAAGAAGACCTGAGAAACTGTCACAGCCAAGAGAAGGTTATGGCTAAATGTAATAGAGAATAGTGGATGAGACCATGGGACGAAAAAACAAAAACAAAAACAAACCAACAAAAACTATGACACCAGGTAAAAACCAAAGAAATATAAAGTAAGAATGACGTTTAGTTAATAATAATGTATCAATAGTTTTTCATTAGTTGTGACAAATGTATCCTACGAATAGAAGTTGTAAACAATGGAAGCAACTGGACCTGGGTTAGATGGAATATGTATTGCTTTTAAAACTCTTCTATAAAGTTAAAACTATTATAAAATGAAAAGTTTACTTTGAAACCCATATAAAAACATAAGGAGACTTTTTTAGTTTATCTATTATTATTTTTAAATGTTTATTTTCGAGAGAGAGAGAGAGAGAGAGAGAGAGAGCAGGGAAGGGGTAGAGAGAGAGGGAGACACAGAATCCAAAGCAGACTCCAGGCTCTGAGCTGACAGCACAGAGCCCGACACTGGGCCACTGGGCTCGAACTCACGGACCACAAGATCATGATCTGAGCTGAAGTCAGAAACTTAACTGACTGAGCCACCCAGGGGCCCCAGTTTATTTATTTATTTTGAGAGAGACAGAGAGAATGTGAGCAGGGGAGGGACAGAGACAGAAGGAGAGAGAGAATCCCAAGCACGCTCTGCACTGTCAGTGCAGACCCCGACATGGGGCTCAGTCTCACAACTGTGAGACCATAACGTGAGCCCAAATGAAGAGTCAGACACTTAACCAGCTGAGCCACATAGGTGCCCCACTTGGAGACATATTAAATGGAGAAATTTAATAAGTCCATCAACATCCACTTGATGGAATATTATGCAGTCATTTACCATTTTCATATTTGAAACTTTATTGCAATAATCACTCTATTTGTGTAAGTTTACATCACTATAAAACACTATAACACTATATATGACACTACATGTAACACTATGTAAAATATATAAAATAATGTATCTTACTATAACCAGTATGCTTCATGTGTATATTGATTCCTGTGTATATAACACCGTATCTTCCTATACATCTCAATTGCCAAATGTATTTGGGAAATTAGTTTTACTGTTAGTATAGTGTAAAGTTTTATAACTTTGAGCATTCGCTTTTTAACATACGGATGAGAAATAAATAAGTAAATGCAAATTTTTATTGTAGTAAATTCAGTATCACTACATTTTTGGAAGTAACCTATTCTTTATAGGTAATGAGGAATTGGTTTATTTTAAATTCTCTTTTGCAGAGATATTCAGCACACGTGGCTGTCCTTAGGCCATCTAGCAATTAGAATTTGGGAAACAACTCTTCTGGGTTACTGCAGCTATTTTCTTCATCCCGAGAGCTTATCATTAATTATAAGTCTTTTAGCATAATGCAGAACTCAATAATAAGGTTCTGTGATTTTTAGCCATATGAGGACTGCTTTGCTCTTCCTGATTACAAGAATCTTAGCCCACAGCTGGTTTGGGGAGCCTTCACTGAATAGATACCACCTTACCCCCCTTCTCTACGCTTCTTCCTCCACCTTGCAATCAAATCTGCCTTTACACAGTTGCTCTTTACCAGAGCCAGTTCCAAAACATCATTCAAGCCCAGTGTTTTCCAAACAAATAGAAGAGCATGATCAGAGTCCAGAGGTTGGCAAGATAACATTATTTTCCTCCTTCTGTAGTCCCATTAGTTTACATTCCATGGTGAGTAACACTCTCTCCCTTTTTTAAATCTACATTAAGAATGTAAAACTCAATGAACATTTTCTAAATAAGGAAAACTGGTAAGGTTATGGCTATTTCCATGTTTTGTTTTGGTTTTCCACTGCAATTACAGGGGTTTTTTTAAATGGGACTTTCAAATCCTGGTGTATAATAGAACAAATAAATGTGAATGGATTGGGTCATGTCTCAGTTACATACTGCTCTTGTAATCCAAGACACAGTTTTGGGGATTATTGCAATATTAAAATTTAGATAGAAAAGTAATGAAAAAGATGCATTGGGCATACACAAGCAACTGTTATTATTACTTTTAAAGTTCTTTTTTTTTCATGGCAAGACAGTTCAGCTATAATGCTCTCAAGTATGCTTGAAAAAGACAATGAAAAAAGGTACTGGGCTATGCTTCTGTCAAGATAAAAGGGGTACATTGTATATATATTTGATTATACAGCTACATTTTCAAAAGTATTTTCTACATAAAATCTCATTGACTTCAATTAGAATTTGCAATCTAAGTACACCATATGGCTTTGCTTAAAAGCAATGAGACTATTAAATTTAATTACTTTTATATGTGTCTCGCATGGTAAAGGTGCTTGTTAAAGGAGCAGCACTATATGAGAATTATTTCTAGTAAAAATTGAAAACTAAGAAGATGGCTACCGCCTGGTGGTTACTAATTGGCAGTCAATGCCACAAGAAAAGTAATTTTCAGTAATACTGAAAAATAGGCAGAGAACAATGTCACTTTGCTAGTTTCATTGCTGCTTTATACAGCAATATTTGAATATAATGTGAATTACCCCTAGTGTTCTAAAAGCAAAGTATTTATTCTACTTAGAGTTCTTGTCTTCCCTTCTCCCTTCCCTGTAACAAATATTGATGGCATTGTAGTTATTTCCTTCATCTTGTTCCATTGGAAAAACGTTGCAAAGTCAAATCTCTAATAAAGTCAGATATTCAACAGGATGGGTAGAAATGGGTTATATTTCACTGTGCAAATATTGTTGGATATCATTAGGGAATACTAAAGTCTGTGGCAAATTGGAAAGTGGACACCATTTTAAAAGCATAATCTTATGTTAGCTCCAGCTAATTTTCCCAGGTGACAGTTGGATTTCATCCACTATTGCCAGATCTGGTGAATTTTTTTAAGCTGAAAATCTAGATATGAATTAAATATTCAAATTTTAAAATATGAAAGGAATTAAGCAATTGATGAGCAAAACAAACATATCTTTCGGCTAAATATGGTTCATGGACTGCTTATTTTCTTTCTTTCTTTTTCTTGCATTCTGACTTGATATCACCAAAAAGGTTACTAACATTGAACAGGAACCATTATTTCCCTGCTTGCTTATGCAAGCAATAAAATCAGCACTATTGGACATTCTAAACAATGAAAGGTAGCTGTTTTTCCTTAAACAAAACAAAACAAAACATAAAGAGTTGAGAAAACAGTCCAGTAAAACTGCAAATAATTTTGCATTACAATTTCTTAGTAAAAGCTAACAAAGTTTCATTCAGGCAATTTCTAGAAAGTAGTATAATTTCCTTTATCCTTGTGGTAAACTGTTGTTTCTGATTTTGACTTGCTTTAAAATTCAGTGCTTATTCCTTGTACAAAGATGGTTGACTTGGGGCACCTGGGTGGCTCAGTTGGTTCAGCATCCGACTTCAGCTCAGGTCATGATCTCATGGTTCATGAGTTGGAGCCCCACTCAGGCTCAGTGCTGACAGCTCAGAGCCTGGAGCCTGCTTCAGGTTTTGTGTCTTCCTCTCTCTCTGCCCCTCCCCCACTCATACTAGGTCTCTCTGTCTCTCTCTCAAAAATAAATAAAACATCAAAAAAAAAAATAAAAAGATGGTTGAACACGGATGATTAACATTTCTCCTACTAGAATCTTGTTAAAATCACATAAAAATACTTTTTAAAATCAGCACAAAATTCGTCGTTGAAAAGCCATAAAGGGGATATCCTCCCTACCTGAGCAGGTATTTCCTGAAATACAATGCATTTGATGATTACAGAGCTAGTTAACTTCAATGGGGCAGGGACCTACTATTCTATGCAAACAGAAGAACAATGTCCCTTGACCTTGACCCTTTAGCACTCAGCTTGGGGGAAAAAAAGTGAATCCTTCCACTTTCAGATCATGCTTGATTAGCTTCAAGATGAGAGGAAGAGAAACAGAAAAATTTTTTCTAGTTTCCGTTTCTTCATTTTTGTCTTTTAGAAGTGGCCTTGACACTCTTGACAGGGTAAATGTTTAAGAAGCTTTGGAACAGCTGTATCTGTCACCGTTTCACGTAGAGCTGTTTTCTGCATTTTCCTCCCATTTATGTCCACAACAATCTAAATGGAGAAATATGCATTTGGAGACACCCAGAGCAGAACCAAGCAACATCCTTGGATATCATCCCCACAAGAAATGACCATCTTCACTCCAAAATGGAGTTTTTCCACATTTCCTTACCAGCAACCCATGCATGCACACCACTAACTCACTTTTAGCCGAGCTCCTTTAACCATTGCCAGAGGAGCAGAAAGTGGTACTGACATTAAGCAAATATATGCCAGTAAACAATATATCTCAGTAGACACCCCTACTTATAAATATTAGAAGACAATTATACATAAAATTGTTTGACACCTGAGAGAAGTCAATAGTATAAAGGAAAAATAAATATAACAAACTTTCAAGGAAAAACAAAACAACAACAAAGATTGCTGGAAAAGTAATGATGCCGGCAGGCTGGTCTGAAGACCCAGAGTGGGGCCCTGCAGAACCAGCCAAGAAGGTCCTTGTCTTCACGCAGGATGGAAATCAAATGTCAACCAGCAGGGGCTGAAAGCAGAGTTTATTGAAGAAAGAACTAACACAGATGGACTGAGTGTCCCAAGACTCAGAAAGGAAACGAGGGAGTCTTGTATTTGTTCAGGGTTTGGAGGTTTTTATGACAATTGTGGTCTGGTATATATGTTTTCTTAGGTGTGCAGGAACTGGTCAGAATTAGGACAAGGTCCACATGCCCAACATAAATCATTTATTGCCTGAAGTCAGGGGTCTTGGAAATGTCTAGCACCAGTGGTTTGGAATACATGTATAATAGCTTTGCCTGGTCACTTTCACCTGGTCCTTCCTTGGATGTTATCTATTCTAAAGAAATCATTAGTTCCTTGTCCTTTAATACGCTATTTGTATTCTGAGGCATTGTGTAGAGTGGGTGGGGATGCAGGTCCTAGCAAGAATAGGAGCTGCATAAGAAGAAAAAAAATTCTTCAGCTTTTTCTCTCATGGAGTCCCTTGGGTTTCCCTGTCTCAGTAGCAGGAATTTTATAAAAATAAAATTAATACCCTTGAGGTGACAAACAATATTTCATATAACCCAAAATTAGGTTGTTGTCAGAAAGTAAAGGCAGATTTAAAACTAAAATGTATGACTATTAAGAAACAAATACAGAAGATAAAATGAA
>CM053572.1:123320747-123458936 GCA_028646485.1 Cryptoprocta ferox
CGGAAATCCCTGTACTAAAGAATTTCTGAATCTCCAATAATGAAGGCTCATATATTCCTTCATAGCAAGAGGAAAAACCTGAGGAAAAACTTCACATGTTTAAATGTACCTCAGTGTGCTTACTAAATGCAGAGATCCTAGAAACACATTGCCCACAGGACTCTTTGGAAAAGGGATTGATTGCAGGCTAGGAAAATAGAAGATGAGCCTGGAGAATAGAACAACAGCAGAAAATTAGGAAACATTCAAAACAGAACATGGCATGTTGTAAGTGCAAAAGAACCAAGATGAAAGAACTCCCAGAGGTCAAAGCTAAAATGATTTCAACAGAAATATAAATAGCAATAGCATTGGATTATAACCCATCATATAAAATAAATACCCATAAAACCATACCGTTATCTATAAATAATTGAATGAATACAGGTACAGAGAAAAAGTGACAGCTCTCCCTTGTGGAAGAATTCCAGTCAATGTGAGAGGAATGTGGAAAGCAAAATTCTGCCTTCAGACACCATGACCATAATTGATGCAGGATAAAAATATGAAAAGACTGAAAGCTATGTACATCATCTCAAGTCATTTCCTCCAAAATACTTGTTAATTTCAGAGAGAAAAACGGTCAGTTTGCAGGTGAAGAAGCCAGCAAACACCATACAGGAGTGAACTAGAGGGGGCTCTTGGCATATAAAAGACATTTGGTAGGAAAACAAATCATTAAATCTACATTATAATTGTAAGAAGTATAAAATTAAAAACTTAAGAGGTGCCCAAGGTTTGTGGGATATAAAATGAGTATATTTTTTCTTAAATAGCAGGGCTCTGGGCTTTGGAAGCAATTCTATTGATAGCCTTTGAAAACACTGTTGAATTAGGTAAGAACATTTCCAAACAGCTAAGGAAAGCGTCAAATTTTGAATAGCTGATTATCCTACTCTCTGTCATTCTACTAAAGTTATGCAAAATTATTCTTTATCTTATTTGTTAGTAAAATGAGTTGAGGTAACCCAAATAAAAAATCAAGTATACTTCTTCCTATCTGTAGAAACATGATCATTGAACAGCTATGTAATTTTACTCAGTTTTAAAATGTGAGGGGGGCGCGTGAGTGGCTCAGTCTATTTAGCCTCCAACTTCGGCTCAAGCAGTGATTTTACGGTTTGAGAGGGTGAGCCCCACCTCTGGGTTTGTGCTGCCAGTTCAGAGCCTTCTTCAGATTATCTCTCTCTTTCTCTGACCCTCCGCTGCTCTCATGCTCTTGCTCTCTCAAAAATAAATAGACATTAAAAAAATAACAAAATGTGGGGGACAACCATTTGTTTTCTTGCTTTAAATACATACAAAATTCAATAAATAGACCAAAACCTGCTGGAAAACCTGTGAAATGTTTAGCTACCTTAGAGATAAGCACCACATGTGTGGATCTTAAGTTGGGAGTTCATATGTTAGTTTTTCTTCTTGTACAGTGATTCTACTACAACCCACTGGGTCAATCAGGTATTCTATGAAGTGACAGAACCAAATCTTAGAGTGGGTTTGATGGCTTTAGCATGGATGATAAGCAAGAATAGGATTTCATTTTAAGATTAAACCATTTACCTTTTCCCCCAGCTAGGGATCTATTTCTCCTAATTTTGCAAAAGTATTAAATTCAATCTCATTATGGTATAAATCTATTTCAAAGTATATTCTTCCTGTACTCATATACTACCAAATATTTTATCTGTGATTCCTGGCCATTTCTCTAAAAGTGAGCTATATTTCCTGCTTTGGAAAGGTCTTGGATCACATTTCCTCTGCTTGTGATAAACCCTCAATTTTAACTTTCCTATCAATAGAACATGATGTTATTAATAATATAGTAGATGCCATAATAACTCAATCATATCAAAAAAGAAACAGGCAGGCGTAGAATTATTTTGGAGTCCCAGAATGACTTGGCATAGGATGTAGCCAGAAAGAAACATGTTAAATTATTTGACTGAAACTTGGATACCATAAAAACTGGCATGGAGGAGCTTAAGTCAAGCTTATCTTGGTTTATTTGCTGTGGTAAAGAAAGCCTTTTCTTCTGTTCATACAACCAATGAAATACATAATTAAATATGTACATTTAATTTTTCTCACAATAAAGAATTTGATAAATTATAAAGTTATCCTTTGTTTCAAAAATCTTTTAAACCTCTAATTTTACACTATTTCATTTGAATATGAAACAGAAATATGTATACATATGTACATATGGAAAAATATAGATTATGAAGTTTTATGGTATGAATATTTATTCTTTTTTCTTAAAATGGCCAGGATACTCTCTCTAATCCTAGTGTCTAGTTCCACTGCATCTGTTTTTGAAGCTAAACAGGACAAGGGGCCACTGTCCTTGTCTTTTAAACAACATTGATCCGGTAAATCTAGTATGTGTATTTTCTCATCTATTGCCTTTGTTCATTCACCCAATCCTCACAATAATCCCTTTTCTATAGGTATAACAGACATTTTTCAAAGTGAAATAGGAAGATATTAGCCCCAAATGTCTCAATCTACAGTATAATTATAGAATTTATAACTCAATCATTATCCCCACAAATACAAGCTTCTTTAGCCTGCAGTGTTGTTCATATTTTTAATTATCCAAATAATGTCACAATCTCTAACTCTCCTCGCATACCCTGTCACTAGGCACACACCAAAAACCAATATGTTGGCTACATGTTCCACACCAATGATTGGTTTATATAGAGCCAAGGCTATATTTGTAGAAATTTCTACATTAGACACAAAGAGTGAGCTGATTCAAGATATGTCTCGAAAAGTTGAGAGTCAACTCTCAGAGGAGCTCAAGGCAGAATTGAAAAAGTGGTCAAATCAAAGACCAACAATGAAACTGATGTGAAAGTATGTTGTGAACATTCAAAAGTGAGGAACAGCAAAATGATAGATCAGGCTTCCAAAGATGGATTTCAACAGAAGTTGCCTTATTTAATACTTAATGCTTATCAGCATGTTCTTTGATATACAATGTCATATGATAAAACCTCCCAAAGATATATCCACAGCCTAATACCTGAAAACTGTGGTTTTTATCTTACACAGTACACTTTTCAGAGATGTGACTAAATTAAGGATTTTGATATGAGATTATCTTGGATTATCCTAGTGACCTCTATATCTAATCACACATAATCTTATAAAAGAGAAGCAGATAGACGTTTGTTACACACAGAAGAGGAGGAGGCAAAGTGACCATGGAGTCAGAGATTGGAGGGATGCAGCCACAAGCTAGTGGGCCAATGCTCACTAGCAGGCACCAGAAGCTAGAAGAGGCAAGAAACAGATTCTCCGGAACAGCCTCTAGAGGAAGTGAGGCCTTGCCAACACCTTGGTTTTGAATAGCTCGTCTCCAGAAATGTGAGAAAACAAATTCCTATTTGCTAAGTCATCAACTTTATGATAATTTGTTAGCCACAGAAAATGGATACATTCCTCCTCATGTTCCGTAGACACTGCATTTGGCCCTTGAGGAGGTGGCATCTTCCCACAGTGCAGAAAGTAGTGATTGTAGAGGTAGGGGCATTGTAAAAAGGTGTTATTTTGTACTGAAAACATTATGTTCAGATAGTGATTTTTATGTTTTTAGTTATAGACATATTTTGTTGGCTATAAATCCAATTGTGCATTAGTTGTTTAATATACTGTTTTAGTACATTTGACTAATTCCATCAGCTCACGAAGGTACGTAGGTCCTGATACAGAGTGCTCTCAGTAATGCTCCCAAACTTGGAGCATTGCTCCAAGTTTATTGGAAAATAAAATTGGTCACTGTAGGTGGGTAAATTATGCCCCCCCCCAAAGTACATCTATGTTGTATTCTCAAGAACCTGAAGATATCATCTTACATGGCAAAAGATTGAATATTACCTTACACGACAAATATGCGGTTAAGTTAAAGATCTTAAGAGGAGTATTATTCTGGATTATTGGAGAGGGCCCTAAATGCAATCGCATGTATCTTTATAAGAGAGAGACAGAATTTGGAGACAACCACAGAGAGGAGAAGGCAATGTGAAGATGGAGGCAGAGATTAGAATGATGCAGTCACAAGTCAAGAAATGCCTTGCTGTTAGCAATCAAAAGCTGGTAGAGACAATTAAGACAATTAACCTATTCTCTCCCAGAGCCCACAAAGGGAGCATACCCCTGCCGGGTTTGGGAGTTCTAGCTTGTGGGAGAGAATATATTTCTGTTGATTGGCTACTAAATGTATTTTGTTATAGCAAACACAGGAAACTAAAAATAATAACAGGAAAAAGTGTGGCTTAGCCATAAAAGTGGAGTATCATTTGGTGTGTGGAATGTCAAAGGGGCCATTCCAAATAATTGCCCAATGCAGATTGTAAAAATTCATTACTTCGATGACTGGTTTCACCACAAAAGTGATTTATGAGGATATTTTGGAACGCATCACATGTTGCCAAATATATTTTCTATTCTATAGTAGAGAAACTTGTCCAATCAAAAGTAAAATAAACAAGAAAAAAAAACACATAACATCTCTAGATGTTTTTGAGTTTAACAAAGAACATATTTAAGCACATTTAAGATCAACTTTCAACATGTACATGAAAGCTACTCTTACAGAGCCATTTTCCTAGGGTGAAGGCCTAGGTCATAAAAGATTGAGTAGATAAGGTAAAGAAAGCTAATTAAGAACATATTGTTTGATATTCTTTTGTTTTATTGTGTCTCATATACTTGTACATATTTTCATTTTCCTACACAAAAATATTTTGGAGTTTAATTTTTAATGCACATGGAATAGTAGGTGGTAAAGAGATTTAACCATGCCTTTCATATTGATTAATTAGAGTTTTAAAATCAATATAGTCTTAAATAATGGTATGGAAACCCAAGTAACGTACCCATACTTCTATATTTTCATACTATTTCTATAGGAAAAATATTTTTATGATATTCATATTTGTTCTTTTGTTATATTTTATAAAATAGCATGTTGATAATACATATAATGTACCTTCAATTCTTTAACATTAAGATTATTACTAGTTTGTAATAGGTGCAAAATGTTGTCTTTTGTATTAACATGCATGCCATTTACAATTAATTACGCAGAATTTTTTATTTACTCAAGAATAAATAATTTGAATTGAAGAGACTTTTACCATATAGAACAGGGCTGGCATGGTCAAAATAAAGAAATAATTGAGTGTCAACAAAAGAAAAAGTATGATTTGGACAAAAGGTTCTGAAAATATGGCTGGCAATAAATGTACCTTCTCTGCAGTCTGTTTCTTACATTAGACCCATTCTTTTTTGCTAATGCTTTTCATCTCTAGCCAGAATGTTATCTTACATAATATGAACACAGGTATATCTTAGTATTTGACATTCACAGTGTAGTAAATTCTAGGCAAAAAGTTTCAGTAGCATCTTTACCAAAGATTTCAATTCTTACTATTAAGCTAAACTTCATGCCAAAGCAGCATTTTCCCATTTTTCTTCATGAATAACATCAACAAGAATGCAACATGACTTTCTAATAATTCTTACTGTATGATAGGGCAAAACTAAATTACTTCTTTTGAAGAATATTCATTATTATGGATAATACAAGTCGATAGAAAATATGTATAGCTAAGTTAAAGTCCTTCCTTTTTCATGATCAGCTACTATCAAACAAATCCATAATGCTAAGCAAAGTAAAATAATTTGTGCATTTTCCAGTTACATTTTCAGAACTCATCTAGAAAGCATTTTGACATCTAAACTTACATTCTATGGAATCTTTATTTTCACAACTGGTTTTTAGCAACATTGCAATTTCCGCCATATATATCTACATGTGTATTTGTATATATATAAAGATTGAGAATTTTTTAAAGTTTTCTTTAAGAATAGAAATATCATTTAGAGCACTATGTCAATTTTTATTGAAATGGTGGTCTTTTTGATATATAACACAGATGTATTCAACCTACTGAATCATGTACCATCTGAAAATACACAGCATTATTTATTTTGATTACTAATTCAGAACCACCTTGTGTATGAACAGATGTTTGCTACTTTTTGCCAAGCAATTAAAAAATATTGGTACAGCTGAGTTTTGCACCTGATTGAAAAGATGAACAAAGTTGTTGTCAAGATTTATAACACTTAAAAAAAAAAAAGGATTCATGAAACTTGAAAAGTGGCCATTGATTGCAATAATCCTCACAGAACAAGGTTATTCATATGTATCCCATTGTCCTCCTCAAAAACAAACATGCAAACAAACACATATTATTAAAACTTAGCAGTGAGCAGAGCCCAGTTACAAACTTTTCCTGTATGTTGCTAAGTGATCGGAAGTACAAAAAGTACAAATGAGAGTCCCAGTTGTGGTCAACTATCACAGACTTTATAGTAACTGAGAAATTTCAAAGACATAATGTGTCCTTTGCCGTGAGTATCAGCTTCCTCATGGAAATATCTGTAATCAGTAACCATAGGTACATTTAGATATATTGGCTTGTTTTTAAAACATTGAATCAAATGTCAGCATTTTAATGTTTCTCTTCTAAAGGGAAATAATTAGCAAGGATAATATTGAAGTAAAGAGAACAAAAGGATATTTACATTATGAAAATATTTACATATTTTACATGTTCTATATTACAACAAAAATATTTTTCTATATTGTAAATGCAGTGCTAATCAAATAAAATAAAAATGAATTAACTTTTTTAAGTTTACTTATTTATATTGAGAGAGCATGTGGACACATGTGCATGAACATGAGTGGGGGAGAAGCAGAGAGAGAGAGGGAGAGAGAGAATCCCCAGCAGGCTCTGACACAGAGCCCAATGTGGGGCTTGAACTCACAAACCATAAGGTCATGACCTGAGCTGAAATCAGATGGTTAATCGACTGAGAAACGCAGGCGCCACCAAAAGTGAATTAATTTCTTGTAATGTTAGACAAATTGCAGATTAATAAAACTACATTATAGTCTTCCATAATATTTTCATGTGTATATGTTTTAGAACATTAGTAATTTGCCTCAGTTTTGTTATTGTTTTTACAAGGTTTATTACACTATGAAGAATTTCAGTATGTTTTCAAATCATTTTTATGATAAATGTATACACATATATGTGTATATGTGTATGATGAGTGCACATATATAAACATAAATATCTTTTAGTCATACTAATATTGATATATAATATATATGTAATTTATTCATTTGCTTTTCAAAAATGTCTATTGATTGCCCTCTAAATGTCAGGCACTATTGTGGGTTCTGGGAATACAGTTTCCATGGTTGTTTCAATGGAGGAAAACAGGAAATAAATATTTAGCATAACATGAGGTAATGATAAAAGATGCAAAGAAAAGTGAACAAGAATGAGAAACGCAAGTCCAATGGCAGAAACTAGGGCATTCTTTTGACAAATGGTCACCATAGACACATTTGATGAGGGGAACCTTAAGTGGAGACAAAGCAGAGATTTTTAAAAAGTAACTGTGTGAGTGCCCAGCAGGAGTGTGTTCAGGGTAAAGATTGACAACTGTGAATATCTGAAGCTTCATATCTCCATGCACGCCAGTGTGAGAAGGAAACCAACGTGGAGCACGGTAAACAAGGGGAGTGCTATGTGAGATGAAGCTGGAAAAACATTCACAAGTAAGATCATGAAAGTTTTCTGGACCATTGAATAAATGCAGTTCTCTTCTCTCCAGTCCTATGTCCTACAAACTCCTTCCTTAGTCTATCTGGAGCTTCAACTCCACCACCTAAATTCTGGGGATCTTAGTGTTTGCTTCTGTTCCCCTTCCCGATGTTATGGGCTGGAAACTCTGAAGACCGTGATCCCAAGGCTCACTTTGTTTTTTGGGGGGGGTTATTTTCATTCTTACCTCCCAGGGTTTGGTGTACTTTGTAGCCTGATGTCTTGTTACTTGAAAACTATTGTTCTATGGGTACTGTCAGTTAAACATAAAAGTTTCAGGTGGGAGGGAAAATCCAAACCTATAACTCTATTTTGGTCATAATCCAAACTTGAACTACATTGGAAATACCAACAGCAACCTATTATAAAATGAAAAATTAAAAACTCTAATTACTATAACATAAAATACATAAAATAATTAAGAAAAGTTTACTCCTCATTTCTATGTAAAAATTTCTGCCAATTTCTTAAAAACTAAGGAAAAAGGGAACTATCCTTTGACTCCACAATTCCTCTCTTAAATCTCATCCTAATAAATAATTTTAATAATAACTTTATTAATATCAGTCAAAACAGGATGTATGAAATTGATAAGCAAAATCTGACATTTTATATAATGGAACACTGTTAATCGTTTAAAAAAATGAACTTCCAATTCCCACAACATATAAATCTCAAAAGAAAGCTAACGGACAAACATTTATGGATATGTATATAATGTATGAACCCATTTACATGAAATTCTAAAAGAAGCAGAGCTAATCTAAGGTGGAAAAATCTTAACAGTGGTTGTTTCTGTGTTTGGGGGTGAGGAATGAGTCTGAGGGAATTTTCTGGGGTGTTGATAATTGTCTTTGTCTTGAAACTGTTTTGGGTTAGGCAAGTGTATGTGTTTATGAGAATTTACCTAATGAAACACTTAAGCTTTTGCATGCCATTGTATTTTATTTTAGTTAAAAAAGTTAAATCTATATACAGTAATGAACTATACTTAACTATATGTGTACTGAAATATTTTGGGTTAAATGTCTTGATATCTGCCATTTGGTTTATTTTTTTTTTAATTTATTTATTTTTGAGAGAGAGAGAGAGAGAGAGAGAGAGAGAGAGAGACAGAGTGCAAGTGGGGGAGGGGCAGAGAACGAGAGTAAGACACAGAATCCGAAGCAGGCTCCAGGCTCTGAGCTGTCAGCACAGAGCTCAATGCGGGACTCGAACTCACAGACTGTGAGATCATGACCTGAGCCGAAGTCGGATGCTTAACCAGCTAAGTCACCCAGGTGCCCCACTGCCATTTGTTTTGAAATGCATAGCATAGTAAGATAAATGACGAATACATGTATGGTAGATGGATAGACATATGATAAAATTTAGTAATATATTTATTTAATACAACAAAATATATAATTATTTCAACTTTACTGTATGCTTGACAATTTTCATAATAAATTGCTGAGGTAAAAATGAAGCATAACAAACAACAATCAAAAATGAAGATTATATTAGTCATTAATAAATAGTTTCATTTTTATCATGAATATAATGGGATTTTTTACCTCCACCTCCTTCTATCATTGCTCTCCCAAAGAAAGATCCAAAACGTATAAATACTTCAATCAATTCTTTGGAATATAATAAATATGTCTTTGTGTGCATGTGCACACTTGTGTGTGTATGTGTGCATGTGTGTGTGTGCGTGCGCAATTATTCTAAGGTATGTCAGATGAATGACAGGCATTGGTAAAGTCACATACAATATATTTTTTAATACTTATAATTAAAATAGCTTTTACTTTGTAGGAAGAAAATGTAACTGCCTGTCAGGTCTTTCATTTTTAAGATTTTATTTTTCATCAAAACTCTCAAACAATGTATAAGTGACTCATTACTTTTATATTTTTCATGATAAGGCTTAAATTTAGGAATACTTTAAAAACCTCTAATTATATTAGAACATTATTCAAATAGTCTCAGTCTCTCTTCCTTGTGTGATAGCTATCTTTCAGATTATATTAAAGACCAAACACTTATATACAGTCTGTAGTTGGTTGTATAATACTTCATGATTCAAAAAAATTACCAATTTTCTTTTTTTTAAGTGTATTTACTTATTGTGTGTGTATGAGAGAGAGAGAGAGAGAGAGAGAGAGAGAGTCCCAAGCAGACTCTGCACTGTCGACACAGAGCCCCACACGCGGCTCCATCTCTTGAACTGCGAGATCATCACCTGGGCTGAGATCAAGAGTCAGATGCTTAACTGACTGAGCCACCCAGGCGCCCCAACCAATTTTGTATTCTAATGGCTCTTTTTGGCCTATTAAATAATTTGCTTGAGATTGCTGTGTATCCTCAGGCACAGTGTATCATTATATTTAAGCATGCTTGCCTTGAATAATGGAAGTTATGCCTTCCAAAGGCAAATGTAAAGGTTAGGACTGACTGAAGTATACCTAGCTGGGGCAAGGGTAGGGGGCAAAGCTGAGAAATCTGACAAAAGTCAGAATTCATTTTCCATAACATCATGAAAAAGGACTATCCCTTTTGCTCATTAAATTAGCCCCCATGTCTTCATGTATGGAAGAATTTGAGCATGAGCAAAACTGTTATCCCCACCGTATATCTTTATACGTCTGTACAATAAACAGCACAGCATGAACAGTCCAGGACTAAGGTCACCTCAGTGATCCGGCAAACAATAGAAAGTCTCCTGTTTCCTTGAGATTTTGGTAGATGGCTATCTGTCATCATTAGTGTCTAATATTCTTCTTATTTTTACATTTTCTCTTTAAGACAATTTGAGTAAAATAAAGCAGCGATTGCTAATTGCTACCAGGTAATCCTGAGTCTCTAACCATTGGCTTCTATGAAGGAATTATATAATTGAATGACAAGTCCATCAGAAGTGGACACAGACCTCGCACACATTTGACATAAGCATCAAAATATGGTTCAACTGTTTTGAGGAAAAACATACAATTACCTCTGTTCATAAAATGCTTTGTCATATCTTACAACTTTGGTCAAGATAAACTTTAAAGAGTTGTATTGAAAGGTCTACTATATGGAAAGTTTTCTGATTATTTGAGATGGCAGAATTTTTCAACTTAAAAAAGAGTATTTCAAGACATTAATAACTTCTATTTCACAACATTTTAAGAGAATATATTCAAAAGACAAAGCAGCTTCATTATGACTTCTCCCTCATTTCTTTGAGGTGTTATTTCCATAATTTAGAATACTCGGTTTTAGACAATCAAACTCTTCTTTCAGAATTTCTTTTGATTTGCAAGTTCAAACTGACAGTCCAAAGAGCTGAAATGTGAATATTTTTCTAAATCCTCTATAAAAAAGAAAACTATTGTCACTAAGTTATAGTCTAAAAAATGCAGAACTTTCACAATTATGTTGCTGACCGTGGTAGGTAGCTTATTTACCCATCCTTGACATCCTAATTTACATAAAATAAGGCAGTTGTTTCATATTTTACTCTAATAATTTGAGTTTACATTAACCACAAAAAATTTCCCAACGTAGAGGAAGTACCACATATCTGTGACTTATTTATATTCAAATTTACTTAAGTCTAGAATATGTCAATGTCAACCCAATTTACAAAATATGAAATGGAGATGTAGAGAGATAAAGTAATATTCCTACAAAATCAGGTAGAGTGCCATTATTTGGGGAATTTATTGCTTAATGATAAATCATGTGTAACACAAATAACCCCAGAAATTATATGTACAATATAAATTCACACCTGAAGTTTTCTATTTTCTATCATACACACCTGAAATTTGCACACTATGTCTGTAAGAACTTTCATAGTTCCAAAACAGTTTCCAAATAGTTATTGGAGGTGTATATATGCATTATTTTTTTAAGACTGATTTTGAAATTGTTGGTGACAACTATTAGGCCAAATAAGCAATTTCTAATTCTCCCTCTTCAGAGTTTGTTTAAAAGATGGAAGAAATACATTAATAACAATAAATTAGTAGTAATGCTGGCAAACTTAAACGGAAAAAAACAGAGCAGTGAGAACAAACTAGATTTAAAAAAAGTATGTGTTTTAATTGAGTTAAAATAGTTCTCAGAAATATTCAAGAGAATTTAAGTAGAATGTGTGTCTTTTGACTCTATGATTTTTCCCAATGGAATTCCTTAAAAATTCTTAAGATGAGAAACTGCAGCAGCTAGGGTCAGGAGAATAGTAACTAACTAAGAACTATTACTAATATTATTATTACTATTACTATTACTAATTACTATTACTATTACTCTATTAGTAATAGTTCTTAGTTGGAACAAGTTGAGACAGTGTTGATATATATAAATGAGGTATTTATTAATGAGATTTTTCCCTTGAAAATTATCAAGGGAAAATAATATGACATGTAAAGAAAGGAAGATGTAATAAAAATTAATGGTGTATGAATAGAACTTAAGTAATTTTTATCAAACATGATATACATGTACCTACCTAGATATTTTGTCTTACATTATGTACATTTCTGCTTATCAGCTTTCATATAACACAGCTCAGAGAACTCAGGAACACACTTTACTTACATTTACTGGTTTATTGTAAAAGATATTATAAAGAATACAAATGAATAGGCAGATGAAGAGGTATATAGGAAGAGGTCCAGAAGGATCTCGAACACAGGAGGTTCTATCACATGGACTTGGGGCACATTGTCCTCTCAGCATGTGGATGTGTTTACTAACTTGGAAGCTCTCCAAACCTCACCGTTAGGCATCTTTATGGAGGCTTCATTGCATAGACATATTCAACCAATTATTAACTCAATCTCCAGCTTCTCTTCCCTTCCCAGGGGCTGAGAGTATAGACCAAAATTCCAAAGCTTCTAATGGAAGCTTGATCTTTTTAGAAACCAGTCTTCATCCTGAAACCATCCATCTAGGAGCCCTCCAAGAGTCACCTTATTAAAACAAAAGATGCTTCTATCACCCTTATTACTTATGGAATTTCAAGACTTTTTAGAAGCTGGTACCAAAGACAAAATGATTTCTATGATATCACATTTATATATTCTATAGAGTATTTAAAGCATGTTTTCCAATCTTATATATTAGACTTGTAATTTTTATTTAATACTTAAAAGTGTTTATGGAATGATTTCACAGCAACTAATATGCTTTTTAATTCACAAACTTTGCATTGTTTGTTAACTTTTATTATTTTTGAAAACAATGATTTACAAATGACATGCAATTAACAATTGGGGAAAATATAAGTAGTGTTGTACAAAAGTCATTTCAAGCATTAAATAATCTATACCCTCTACCTATGTTCCTCAAGCATTAAATAATATATTAGTAAAACAAATGAAGAGAAATCCAGGAATAAAACTAAAAGAAGTTTTACCTGATGCATAAAAGGAGAAGAGCAAACAAGAATAGATGAAAAATGTTTGAGTATTAAATAATATTTAAATTGGGGAAAAATGTTTTATTAACATGAATAAAAGTATAAAAGGTATCAACAACTTCAATGGCCTAATCAGTGATAATGGCACATGTGGGGTCAGTGACAAAGCTCAGTTGTGTTTGTAGAACCAGATGACATGTGAGAATTTTTAACTCAAAACTGTACAAATATAATTTCAAGAACATGCCTAGGAGCCAGGCAAGACATGACCAGATGGTACTGTTATTATGTTGATGGACTCTGAGCACTTGCTTTGATCTTTGCCTAAAGTTATCAGGCTCTGACTCATACTTTCTGCAAATGAAGGGCACAGAAGATTTCCACAGGTCCCAGATCTGGCCTGGGGATTAAAATATACAAAATGAAGATGATTATAATACCCTGTATGTATTTTTTTTAGTTTACTTTATTTACTCTGAGAAAGAGAGTGGGGGAGGGGCGGAGAGACAGGGGTTCAAACTCATGAATCATGAGATCCTGACCTGAGCCAAAGTCAGATGCTTAACCCACTGAGCTACATAGTTGCCCCTCAAATACCCTTTAATATGACCTCAATAGTCTTTCGGCCAAACACTTGCTTCCTAACCACTTATCTATTGTCTAGTTTCTTCTCCGTCAAGCTGTTCTCGCAAGTTAATGATTTTACCTATTTTCTCTGTAGATGTTCTAAATCCATGGTCTATGCCAAAACTTTAATTTGGAGCTACACTGTGATTAGTTGTACCCATTTTGTAATTGGGGTTGGTTGTTGAGTGAAGATTCTCTTCAAACTCTCTTAGTTGAGGCTGAGAGAAGAGATCATCACTTACATTATATCTGAAATCTACATGTATTACTTAAGCAAGGAGAAGAGAACCTGCAGAAAACAATGAGATTAAAGCGTTAAGAAATTGAATGGCTTTCATAACTCAGAAAGATTGAGGATTTTGGCAGATTTTTAAGATAACATTAAGGGACTGGATGACTTTCAACATGAGTCCTGGAACAGAAGGAATACCAATCTGGATGGATTTCAAAAGTTAGAATCACAGCCAAACTGATTGTTGGGCATGAAACATCTTTTGTGGTTTCTTATTTACTTCTTGGGTCTATGACCAAAGAAGAGTAGGGAGATTTTTCTTTCTTTCTCCCTTTCCTTCTTTCTCTTTCTTTCTTTCTTTCTTTCTTTCTTTCTTTCTTTCTTTCCTTCTTTCTTTCTTTTTTTTTTTTTGATAATTTTAAAACATTTATTCTCAAGACCAGAGTTTCACTGCTTGACACTATTTCCTTTATTTCAGGGAAGCTACATTGTGGCTTCAAAATAATTACAGAGTCATGAACATCAGGAGAAAAGAGAGAGAAGGTGAGATGTGGTTTTGAATTAGATATTTCATATAAGAAAACATCTAAAATCAGAGATGAGGAACTACCAGATCAAGATATCCCTGGTCATTGCAATGAGCTTTTGTGAAATAAAGAGAATTCTCCATGTGAGAGGTATTCTCAACATATATTTAAGTATGACTTACACAGGGTCTTTTATTTTAAATGAGAATTTCAAGGGACACTCCGAGGATGGAAAGAGGTGGTGGAAGGTTAGCTGAAAACTGACCCAGAATATTTGAGGATGAGGATATAGGAGAGTAGAGATGACCAGAAAAGTATGCATATCTGATCAGTGCTAAAGTAAGTTAACTCCACTCAGGCTTCTGGACAAGCATAATTAGGGATTCCATGTAAAGATACATCCTTGAAAAGACTATAGTGTTGTGGCCTTATTAATTTTTTAAATAAACTATCACTGACCCTTTCTCAGCTTTCACATTTGCTATTCCTTAATTCACTGAAGGTAAACTAAAGTCTAAAGTCTCCCATTAACTGTGACCTGATTTAGAAACCAAGAACATTTTTATTCAGCAATTTTTCCCTCTTCGTTCTTTCTTTAGTTTCTTTTTAATTATTGATAAATCATTTACATAATGTAAACTTGACTCGTTTAGAGCTACAGTTCTGTGAGTTTGGAAGAAATATACAGTAATGTAGGCAAAACTCAAATCAAACATAGGAAAGTTCCGTCACTCCAAAAAAAATCTCCTTAGGCAACTTTATTTATTTATTTATTTATTTATTTATGTTTAGTGTTTATTTAAATTCAGTGTAATATTAGTTTCAGGTGTACAATTTGGTGACCAACACTTCCATACAAAGCCTGATGCTCATCACAAATGCTTTCCTTAATCTCCCTTTAAGCAGCTCTATAGATAACTCCCCTAACTGTGACCTTTTACTACCATTTTGCCTTTTTGGAATGCCATATACATTGGATCACAGAGTATCCACAGAGTATACACAGAGTGTATGGTACTGGGGATCCTGTTCCTTTCATTTAGTATAATGCATTTGAACTTAACTCAAGGTCTTGCTTGTATCAATAGTTAATTCTTTTCTATTGCTGAATAGTATGGATATACCTATGGATATAACCATAGGTTATCCATTCATTCATAAGCTAATAGACATTGGGTTCTTTTCAGTTTGAAGCAATCATGAGTAAAGCTACTATAAGCATTCATACACAGGGTTTTGTGTGATCAAAAGTTCTTTTTTTCCAAACAAATTCTACCAAATTAGAATTGCCGAATCTTGTGGTAGTAAATGCTTAACTTTAAGATAAAATGCTGTATTTTTTCCCCTGTTGCTATACCATTTTACATTCTTACCACTTATGAATGAAAGATTCAGTTGCCCTGCATCCTGGAAGCCCTTAATGCTACCAGTTTTTTTTCCAATTTGACCATGCTAGTAGGAGTATGATGATACAGCATTTTGCTCTTGATTTATGAATCCAATATATGATTTTCAATATTGATATCAAGTAGCTTTTAATCTGCTTACCATTTATACTAATTATTTAGTTAAATGTTAGAATCTTTACGTATTTTTCTATTGAGTTGCTTATTTTCCTATTATTTAGTTATTAGTGTTCGGAGTATTCTGAAAACAAGTTCTTTTTCAGATGTATGGATAACAAATATTTTCTCCTAGTCAAGAGCTTATAAAAGTTTTTAATACTGATGAAGCCCATTTATCAAATGTTTACCTTATAGATAGGTCACGCTCTTGATATCATCATATATAATTTAACCTAACCAAGGTTTCAAGTTTCAAATATTTTATTCTATCCTTTCTTCCAGAAGTTTTATACCTTTAGGTTCAGCATTTAGGTCTGTGATCTCTCTCTTTCTCTCTCTCTCTCTCCTCTCTCTCTCTCTCTCTCTTTCTCTCTCTCTCTCACACACACACACACACACACACACACACAAACACACACACACAATACGGTATGACTGCTGTGTGCCTCCTGTTTGTCCCTTTTTGAACAGAGTGTTATGTGTCAGTTATGTTATGTCTGCCTCACCACTGTATGCTGGAGCTCTGAGGGCACAATAATATGTAACTTTATTTCATTGGTCTTTAAATCAAGAGGAACTGCAATCAAGGAGACATACTTAAGAACCAACACGTCATGAGCTCTCTCTGTACATATATGTTAAGATTCTGTTAAGATTCTGAGGTTCTAATTGGCTTTATAAAGGATGGAACTGGTAGAGGCTTTTTAGGGGGTAAATAACTTTTGTATATAAAAGCAATAGAAATAATCGATGGCTAGCATTAGGAATACATTCAATGATACTGTAAAAGCATTGTGTGGTGACAGATGGTAGCTACACTGTGAGCACAGCATAATGTTTAATCTTGTTGAATCATGTTCTCCACCTGAAACTAGCATAACATTATGTGTCAACAGCACAGAAATTAAAAAAAAAGAATCTATTACTGGAATGGAGACAGTGTTTGTTTTAATGTGTCTACAAATACTTTGATACTACAGCTTTCAACAAGTAGAGCCTAATTCCCTTTCCTTCAGTGTGGACTTAATATGGTTACTTGCTTCTAATAAATGATATAAAGCAGACATGATTTGTAACTTAGATGACTAGGTCACATGAACCATTGAGGCTTCTCTTTTCTCTCTATTTCACATTACTTGCTCTGGAGACAGCACTTACCATGCCATGAATACATTTAAGCTGCCTATGAAGAGGCCCACATAGCAGAGATTTGGGGGGGACACTGACCAATAGTAAGGAAGGCACTGTGCCTTCCTACCAAGTGCCAAGTTAGGGAGCTGTCTTTAATCTTCAGATAACTGTAGCTCCTGCCAACATCTTAACTACAACATATAAAATATTTTATACTAGAATCACCCATCTTAGCCACATCCAAATTTCTGATCCACTGAAACTATGATAACAAATATATGTTTGTTTTTAGCTACCAAGTTTTGGGGTAATTTGTTATGCAGTAGTGGATAACAAATACACCAACTCAGACATAAGTCTCAGTTGGGTTTTCTAAACACCAGTGGAATAGCAATTAACAAGCTGCTTTATCCTATGTGCTGGAAAAGACTATTATCTAAAGAAGATTCTTTACAATGGATTTGCATCTTTTAAAGTAATGAATGCTTTATTTCAAATCATTTGTCTTACATATGTTGAGAAATACTCATGATTCTTACTGACTCATCTGCTGACAAAGAAGAAAACCTAAAAGATTAAGTTACCACATCAACTACTTGTCTGTACCTCTTTCAGAGGTAAACAATAAAAGAAATTAGTTATTTGCATAAATATGCAAGAAGTAAACTTTTCTTAGTGGAGTTAAGTACACAAATTTTAGGAGGAAGTACAGTTCACAGCATGATACAAGTAAGTCATTTTTTAATTTATGTGTCAAAAATATGGTTTCTTTGATATAGAGATGAAAATCGATCTGGGCATTTTGTCTCCTTGATTTTGATTTATTGTAATATCAATATTCCTTGAATATTTTTGCACACTTAGTACCATATCAAAATCAAGATGTATAACAAAACTAAGAATATTAACGTCTCTTGTCAAAAGGTTAGCTCTGAAAACAATAAAGAGAATTTATAGTTTATTTAAGACTATTTAAAACAAACAGTCTAACACATTTTGTATCTTCATTGTGAAGAAGTTAATTTTCATCTTATATTGTTCACTTCTGTGGTGTGTAGATTCAAATACATTATTTATTTGAGAAGTTATTTGAGAATCAGTCTTTTGTTAGTGATTGAGAAGAAAATTTTCAAGTTCAATTATGCAATATTGATGCATTTACGATTGCTGAGCTCTTGACTTAAAGATACATATGTAATCTAAAGTTTAAGACCTCACTAGAATAGGTACTTTCCATATAGATTTATGACCATTGAGCAGCAACTGGAAAACCAATGATCTTTTAACCATCACTGAAAATAAATTCAACCAAGGACAATGACTAGTCAACCATGAAATTGTGCACTTAAGCAGACTTCACACTGACAACAGAAATGCTGAAGGGAATTTATATATACTTGCTAGGATCTCGTCTGCTGTTACTCTGGAAAAATCTTTTCTATGATCCATTTGTAGTGAAAACAGCAGTATATCCATTTGCTATTTCAATGTCTATTCTCAATACTTATATTGATCAAGAATAGTGACTTCAGTTTTTAAAAGGCAGTAACTCATACTTTCATTTCAAATTTCTCTGGTAAAGACCTTTTGATTGATCTAGAAGAGTAAAATCTTGAGAAATAACATATAGGATAAAAATCATATCATAAATATCTATATCTGTTATTAATTATATATTTTGAGTATTTTAAGGTAACCTCAGAAACCAAAACCTTAGATATAATTGCTATTCTAACTTTATAAAGGTCAAGAGACTAAGGAACAGAGGTTAAGTAAATTGTCATGGCCATAATTTTGAACTTATTCAGTCATTTTTCAGGTCCATACTCTTAACTATTGGGCAATGTGACACTACCTCAAAATAGGAGTATAGCAGATAACTAGTAAATTACAATACAATATCTATCAACATCAATATTTAAATATTTAAAAGTATAGTTTAATACAGTTTATCTTTAATATACATAATACTTATAGTACTAAAGTTAGTTATAAAATATCTATCATTCATTATTTTAAAATATGTACCAAGAACTATATTAAGATCTTCACAATACTGTAATTCATAATAGTGCTCTACCCTAATTGTACAAATGAGGCAGCTATGTAAGGCAGATCATGTGACCTCTTGAAACCCTATTGCTGATTTGTGGCAAATTCAGGATTGAAACACATACATTTAAAGACACTAATAAAAATAATCTTTTATTTTATTGATTTCTTATTATATTACTGGAAACAATTTTAAGTCAACATTGATTTTAATGGATTTTTCATTTATACCTGATATATCTAAAATTAAATGGTGTGCAGCAAGTAGGAATTAAAACTGCTTTGCATGCTTGAAAGGTGACTGAACATTTGGATAAAGGAAAACACAAGAAAATGACAATTAATAATGATTGCCTAGCTTTTATATACATCTTACTGTTCTTTTTCAACATTTTTAAATGTATGTGTCCTATGACGTATCCTTACATGTTTCTTTGAATGGACTTTATATCTCATTCAGGAGCATATTGTACAGAAGAACAAAAATTTCACATCTTAATTTAAGAAATAAAAACAATCTGTGGCATAACAGTATGCTGACAAAAGACCTAATTCATGTGAAATGATTACTGGCTATGGTGGATGCACAGTTCAAGCCTTTTATAATTATATTTAATACCCTAAGATAAAGTGCCAGAATTACGACAATGAAAAATTTACTTCTGACTTAGGGATATAAACATTATTTATCACAGCACCAAAGAATAGATATAAGCATTACATCATATGTTTTGTTTTCTTAATTTATTTTCATGTGAAAATTAAAATTTGGAGTTGAAGAACTTGCAATCAAACAAGTATAAATGGCTCTTAAAACAAATAGAATCTAAACCAAATTTAGCTTTTCTATGAAAAATTATTCATTGAATGTTATATTCAAAATTACAGGTCACCTTGAACATTATCCTCATCAGGTGACCAAAATATTCACTAAATAATATGTGCGATTCCATATTAGCCTGCCAAAATTTAAAGGGTCAGGGAAAGTCAGGTGCATGAGGGAAGAATAAAAATAGTTGCTATTGTATACTAAGAGTACTTTTCTAGAGATTGAATGCAGAAGTGGTGGCCAAAGTGATAAAGGTGAAGTACAAGATGGGATGGAAATCACAAGGAAAGACAGATGTGCATTTCTGCTGTGCGTTCTATAAACATACTCCATCAAAACGATACATTGCCAAAGTTTCCTTGCAAATTTCAAATCTCTGTTCTTATAATTTTCCACACCTTGGGTCAACATATATAGGCTAATGTACATTGTATTAAAGTATTAAATTAATTTTATTTTTTTAAGGAAAAGGAACTAACAACAACAACTAAACCTCGGTGATTTGCAGACCTACCCAATCACTACAAGTATTCTATCAAATACAGTGATATCAGTTGTTTAGAAATTGCTCCTTATCAAACTGTCCCAAATTCTGTGGCACTTTCTAACATGTTTATGACTCTGGGGAATAACAGATGTTTATCTTCTTTGAGCAAGATAACCATATGCATGTCTCTCATGGAAAAGCAGGTTTACAACTTTAACTACTTTTGAGAAAAACTTGTTTAACAACAAAGAAACATGTTGACAGGAAAGATTGTTTACCACTTCTAAGCACAGAAAACAGGTTTGCGCTCACCTCTTTTAAAATTCAGTGTCTTTCTTGACAAAAATATACTTAAACCTCCAGATGTCATATAACTGAATTGAAAATGCTGTGGCTTCAAAGAATAATTTTGACAAGGAAGACTTGTTGTACAGCTGTCATCAGAGGAAGGGTGGGCATTGAGCAGTAAGAGAATTTTCAAGCACCAGAGATGACAGCAGCAGAAAGCAGGGAAATACTTCAGATTATCCTGGTCTCTGTATCTACACCAGATTTCCAGCATTGCTGGAAGCAGCACTATGTATTATTACATGGTCACTTATTGTCACAATAGAGAAATTATTGAGCCTCAAAGGGACCACACTTGAATTCCTACATCAGAAACAGGAAGAAAGCACACAGGACCAGTCTCTAGAACCAGAAACATCATTTTGTGTAAATACTGAATATATGGTGAAGGCAGTTGTAGGAATCCATGATAGAAAAGCTGACCTTCCTGATTTTCATGAATAGTAAAGTTTTTGTTTTCACTTTTAGCACAGTAATGGCTGGTCCAAAGTCTGAAATGGAAAAATAGTAACTCACGTGTGTGTCCATGTATCTAGATCAAATGTGAATTGTGTATGATGTGTATAATGCATACGGGGTCATACATATATGCACAAGAATCTTTATATTATGAATTACAGTTTAATATGCCCACTATTAAAATGTTTGTTCTTTTAATGTCATACAACTGTTTTCATCAAAGTGTCCGTTCTGGTCATCTTAATGATAGAAATTGTCTCGAAAATACTGTTTTACAAAAAGACTGAAACAATCAATCATTAAGTTTTAAGGGAGAAAATACTTGATTTTAAGTTCAAGACATTTTCATTATATGGAAGCATGTGTGTGCTTGTGACCTTGCATGTAGGTACGTATATGCAGTCATATAAAAATTTCAGATGTATTGCAATGGCAAATTTTAAAAAGCATATGCATCCATGATAAAGAAAATAAATCTATACTTTTCAGCAGATGGCCCTATAATCTACATACCAGTCCTCTAATTTTCTTGCATTTTGATGACTCATTTTACATCATAAGAAACTCTTTACTAATCCCTGATTATAATACTGTTGTTACTATAATTCTCACTTATCTCAATCAGTCAGTTTTCTTCATCATTGCAAGTTTGGCAGAAGCTGGAAATTTCTGTAGGCTTTAGGACTGATGTAATCAGATGTTTTTGATGAAATGCCCATATATTTTTTTTATACAGTCAGCCTCATACAGTTCTTTCTCATGCCTTACCTTCACCCTCTCAAATGAAACTTACATCACTGGTTTATTCCTCAAATTTTTCTGCTGTGCCATTTGAACCTCCTTAAAATAAATCAGCTCCTTCATTTCATCTGGAAGGATTGCTTTGAATGGTTTTTTTTATTGACTCCTAGCTCTTTTAGCATAATATGAATTTCCTTAAAGCATTCATAGTAAAGAATATTCCTTTTTCTATAATTTTTCCAACTAGGTAGTAAGACCAAGAAAACAGTATGATGCTTCTAGCTTATCCATGGGCATTGAAAACTAATTGTTTTTCAAATACTTTCAAATATATTCAAGCATTGATTCTCCATTTGTTCTAATCTCCCAAATCTGGATCACTTGCTTATGTTTATTTAAAGTATGGTTCACCTAACACTCACATCCTTTTCACTGTTTTCAATTATTATCATTGTGCATGTAAAATTAAAAAGCCTAACATTAAACTTTTTATTACTTATTTTTGGGATAACTGTAGAACTACATGCAATTGTAAGAATAATTGAGAACATTCTCTCATACTCTTTACTCATTTACCCCCCACTGGTAATATCTTTCAAGATTATAGTCTAATATCACAAACTGGGTATTAACATTGATACAATCAGGATACAGAGCATTTCCACCACTACAAGGATCTTTCTTGTTTCCCTATTTTAGCCAGATCCTCTTCCTTCCGAGCCTCCTTGCTTCTTATTCCTGTTCTTCTCTCTGGAAACAAGGATTCTATTCTCTATTTCTATAATTATGCCATTTCAAGAATATCTTATAAATGGAATCATTCATTATGTAACCTTATGGTATTGAGTTTTCTTCACTCAGTATAAGTTTTAATGATTCATTCGACTGGTTGCATACATCAACAGTTCTTTCCTTTTTATTACTGAGTAATATCCCATGATATTTATGCTAATATCTACTTTCAAAAACCAATTATTTTCTTATATAATCAACTCAAGCAATCATTGTTAATACACAGACTTGTTCATACTTTCAACAGCTCAGAAATCTTAAGATCTGCTACGACGCTTCTTTCTTATCATTATCCTCTATTCATCAGCTCTAACAGAAACTTCTCTTTTACTTCAAATTCTGGTCTCATAAAAGTTATTTTCCTCTATGTCAATTTGCATTCTCCTGGAGTCATTAATTTGGCTCCCCAACTAGTTTTCACACTTCAGATTACCTATGACCTATAACCTTATTTTCCTTGCCTTGTCCAACACCAAAAACTTGCCCAGTCACGCCTCCAGGAACACTGGTTGACTTTTCTCAGCCCTTCCACATTTTTTCTAGCCAAGTGTTTACATTCTTCACAAGACTGTCCCAATCTTGCATTAAATTCTGTCACACTTCTAACATGACACTGCCTCCGATTATCATGTGAAAATGGTGTTCATCATGTAAGACATCTGTCAAATTCCTGTCAAATACCCTGCAAATGGGAACAGATGATGAGCTATCCAATCTTGTGTTCCCTCTCCAGTTATCAACTCTAGAAATGTATTATATCAATCCTTTCTCACTTTGCTAGTGGTTTCCATTCTCTTAATTGTCTCTTCTTTTAATTACTGTCATCAGAATCAAACTTTCAAATCTGCATTATTAAGTAGGAACACAGTTATTCAATGTCATTGCAAGGAAACTGAATGTTACCTGCTGGGTTGGACCTGAGTGAAACCTACTTGAATGTATTAATAAATGTCAGTAAAGAGTGACACCCATGGAAGACGAGTAAAAAGAGAATATCAGGAATCATCATTAGCAATATCCAACCAAGTACTTCAAGTATTCTAAAGCCATCTGCAAGGCCATCTGACCACTTTAAGCCCTTCCAATTATGACTCAGCCTCTTCAAATAGATGAAGGCAAGAAAAAAGTACAATATACCTGCTGATGAAAGACAAATTGTGTTATTCATGTGACACTTCGTATTTTATTGAAAATTAACAGATTAGAAAATTTTATTGAAAAATAACATGTACCTACATGAATGAATCTCCTAATTCCATTCGGTGCGGTATCGGTCTGGAAGGAATCCTGCCTTATTGTATTGCTGAATTCTTATTTTTGAATTTTCTATTGCAAGACCTCAGCCCTGGATTTTTGTGATTTTACTAAGGAATCTGTCTGTGTGTGTGTGTGTGTGTGTGTGTGTGTGTGTTTGTATACATACATATATATGTCAGTGACATATGTATTTATATATGTCAAGAGCCACATTTCTTTTATATTTTACTAATATTTGAGTCTTTCATCTGATTTTCTAGAAACATGTAAGCTATTCTTATACTAACAGATGAAGAAGTTATACCTATCAGAAACTAAGTGTTAGGTTCTTGCACCACAAGAAACTTATGTATCCCAAGCCGACTCCCATATCAAGGGAAAAACTATAAAACCCCGATTCAAATCTGTAGTTGTCACCATCGGTTTTCCAAACAAGGTCCTCCCAGATTACCTTTACCTTTCTGTGTTCCCATCCCATAGCTTCTGTGAGCTTTAGTCTTAACATGAGCCTCTGAAAACTTGGAAATGTTTTCCCCTCAGAGTTTATGTATCTTTAAGGTAACTCTCAGTCAATGACTTACTGATGCAGGAGTGTGAAAGCCCAGCTTTCCTTCCTGGAGTAGGGAGAAATTGTGAGTCGCCATTTTCCTTCCAGAGATTTCTGCAGAGTTAGGACAATACTGAATTTCACTCGAGATCACATCTTTGTTTGACTTTTTCCTTATCTTTCTTTCTTTTGCTCTCTTTTGTGTTTCCCAAATGAATCACGTGTACATAAATCTGTGCCTTAGGTTCTACTTCTAAGGAACCTAACCAAAGACAAAAGTTAATTATAACTTGTATTTGGTACCACATCTTCTCTTGCATTTTATAGGAAATTAATCTATCTCCTATTATGCTTATTTCATTAAACATTTCCCTTTCTCTGACTTTTTTTTTGATCACCCCAAAATACTTTTCTAATTATTACCAAACTTTTTTTAACCCTTAATATTTAATTGGGGCATCTGGGTGGTTCAGTTAAGCATCTGACTTTTGATTTCAGTTCAGGTCATGATCTCATGGTTCATGAATTTGAGCCCTGCATATGGCTCTCTGCTGACAACATGGAGCCTGCCTGGGATTCTCTCTTTCTCCCTCTTTCTCTCTGCATTATCTCTCTCTCTCTCTCTTTCTCAAAATAATAAACATTTTTTTTTAAATCCTAATATTAAGTTTTCTGGAAAGAAGAGTCTGTGATCATTTCTCTAGTTTATCACTTCTTCTTTACTTTCAACCCATTAAAATCTAGGTTGTTTCTTCTCCACTTCATTAAAATTATTTTTACTAAGATTAGCTAAAGCCTCCTAATTGACAAATCCAATTAGATTTCTTTTTTGCAACATGTAACACTTCTAAGCATTGATTTTTTTTCTTCAACTCTTTCTTCCTTGACACTAATGATATCAGTGTATTCATTTATGAATTCATTTAAGAACTATTTATTGAGATCTACTGTGTGCCTACTATGCCAGGCAATAGACAGATGGGGGATAGTTGCAATAATAATATAAGCAGTGTGCTATGAAAGAAAATCACAAACAAATGTAAACTGATCTTTTGAGATAAGGACATTTTGTCTGAAAGACATGACACATTAGCTGAATCCTACATGATTTGTGGGAATTATGATCTTAGGTTCAAGCCATAATCTCCCTAAATTGAAAAAATAAACTCTGTAGCAGATATGACTATTTTCACCTAAGTCCAAGCTCACATTAGCTCTTTGGGGAATTAGAATATCATTTTGTAATACTCTAAACTTTTACCTTGACCACAGAAATGACTCCTTCTCCCTTTTAAGCTCTTAATCTTACTATATTTTTAATTTATATTCCTTTTGCCAGGTATACCAATACCTCTGTGGGCTCTTCCTTGAAATCCAGATATCCAGATAATCTAGATGTTTTAAATACCTTTTTACAGCAGCTCTCACTGGTCCCAGTTTCTTAGCACGTCTTCCCAATTCTATTTCTCTTATCTGTCATAACAATTGAATAAAAAAGAATCCTATGATAGCTGAGTTAAAAATCCTATGTCAGTTTAAGACTTACAGATATTTACTATTAAAGCATATTGACTGAGGCTAAATCTCTTCTCTGAAATGCCAGGACTGGGAAATGCAAATATAAAGCACAGAGAAACATTTGATTAAAATACCCAACCATGCAGGTTAAAATTGTAGCCCAGGGAAATAGAGAAAATCTATTCCTGAATTGATAAGTAACTGGTAGAAGTCATTAAACAGAGAGCATTGGAGAAAAACAATATTACTGAATTGTTGAATCTCTGTATGCAAAGCAATAGCTTTGAGAAACAGAAAATTCTTCAGTTGGTTATAATGGCATGCTAAGGAGGAAGGGCCACCCCCACCCAGGTTGTGGCACAAGAATAATGTAGGGCAGTGGAAACTGTAGGATGAAAAAAAAAAATCTGTATTGTATGAGAACCAAAGACAGAAATTGTGCTTAAGCTTATCCAAGCACATCCTAATAAGAAAAATTGTCTGCATCCACCTTAATCTGTATGCTGGTTTACTCTGTGTTGCCGCATTGAGATAGATCTTCTCAAATGCAGGTAAATAGAATTCCCAGAGGTAGAGCAATAGCCTATGACCTCACATGGTAAGGACTGAAGGGGCTTTTTCTGGGCTAGTGATTCTAAAAGTGAATTGTTCAAAACTCGAGGTTCCTGTGAATATGGGTCTCAACACCACAGACACTTTTAGAACTTCAGGAAGTTAAATTTATGTTGTCCAATCTTGTATTTACTGATGCTTATTCAAAAGTACTATTTGCAAGGAAAAGTGATAAGTCTTGTAAACATTGTTAGTATATAATACAAACCTCTTGATATCAGTTATTAATACTGGAAACATTTAGTAGTTGTATATTCTACTGATGTAACCTCGAGAGGTCCCAGAAGCATAACATCTGCTCAGCTCACAAATCACTATCACTTTTTATTTTTTTAAGTTTATTTATTTTTAAGAGAAAGATAGTGGGCACAGGGCGCACATTAGTAGGGGAGGGGCAGAGAGAGACAGAAAGAATCCCAAGCAGGCTCTGTGCTCCCAGTATGCAGCCCTATGTGGGGCTCAACCTCATGAACTTTGTGCGAGATCATGACCTGAGCTGAAATCAGAGTAGGACCCATAACCGGCTGAGCCGCTCAGGCGCCCTATCATATTTTTTTTAAATTATGGTTTATATGTGTTATAAAATCTAAAAAATAAAATTCTAACAAACATCTAATGCCTAATAAATATGGAAATCTTTTAATCTTTTTTCCTAAAATCAGAAATTTTTTAAAGTAAAAACATATTTTAAAAAACAATGATTTTCTTTTATGTCTTATTGTTAAAGGAAAAAATGCTAAAAACAGTTCTCAAATTTACAAAGTAAGACCTTAGTCAAATCTTTATGAAATTTGAAATATTATTAATACTAGCTGATGATGACAATTTTTAATACATTATTCATGATATAATTTTGTATGGTTTCATGGTCTAGTTTTATTGAAAGTCTGCATAAAAATACAACAATATGTTTACTTTTTCTAATATTAATCTAAGAAAACCATAACACTTAACACCTATTTACAACACAACATACATAATTTATCATATAGATGAGCATTGAATGGCTTTATATTTATTATTTTAAACACAGAATGTGTTTTAAAAGGCAACATACAAATTTTGAACCATGAAAAGAAAGTATGAAAACCTTTAGACAAGCTGTTAGCTAACATTTGAAAACCAAATTAAGCAGGTTTACAATGTAATGCAGCAGATGGAAAAAGTGTGATCACCCTGGGAATAAATTTTCTTTATCATTTTACCTTAGGTATACTCATGTGCTTCTCAGAAAATAACGTTTTTTCTCCATAAATATGCTTCATATTACCATGAAATAATGTTCTTCCAAGTATTTTTTATTATACCTGCTCTAAGTTAAGGGGTAGGGCATGTTAATATAAGAAGATAGCAAGATCATGTTTCATTTCAAAGAGTAAGCAGTAATGGAATATTGCTTATTGTAGGTAGGTGTGAAATACATGTGTGCAAAAAATGGGATTTATATAGAAAAATATTACATTATTTGTACTGCCATATACTACTCAAATATATGTTGTTCTGATTGTAAACAAGGCAAAATTTTTGATAGGATGAGGATACTACCTCATTTAAAAATTAAATCAAGTGGCACTTTTTAAGAGAATAAGAGAGGGTAAACATTTGAGGTAGACAGACCAGGTAAGGCACTGTGTTACCACATTCTATGTGAGAGATGAACTAATTCAAAAATTGCAAGACAGAAAGAAATGTATAAGCAACCTTCCCAGATAGTGCATGCTGTAAAACATCCTCAAATTAAATAGTGTCTCTGAAGCAATAGTTATTTGGGGTCAATATCATGTTGACAAACTCTTCACTGAACAAATCTAAGATGTATGACTTGAAGACACTATTTTTGAAAGAAAACTGAAAATATTAATTGTGGCAAAGGAGAATGTAGCAGAAGTGGATTTGTAACTCACAAATTTACTCCAACATAAATGTGAAATAGAAACACTGAAATTCAAATTAAAAGACTTCACTTCAATTTTTATTTTGCATTTAGCTGAAGGAAATGGCAGAAGAGTGAAAGAAATAACAAACTCTGTAGTCAGGACGGTGTTCGTCAACCTGTTGAAATGGGTAGAAGCCAACTGGAATATGCCATACTATCTACAGACAGTAAAATTACAATACTTATAGAAGCATATACTTAAGTTAACTTTGGATTATATTTTCAAATTTTCCGTAAGACATAAACAGAACGGCTGTAGACACATCCATTTTGAAAGATATAAACATCAAGAATGGCAGTGAAGAAATATTTCCTGAGTATACTGAGAGTCAAAGTTGTTCAGGCACCATCAACATTACAGGGGAGCTTGTTAGAAATGTGAAATCTGAGACTCTACTCTAGATCTGAACAAGATCCCTGGGTGATTTATATGTACATTACAATTGATGCTTTGATACACATAGATTACGTTTGGCAGACGAAAATGTTTTAAATGCTTCCTATAGTTACAATTGCAGTGGTGAAAGGAAAAAGTCACCTAACTCCGAATAAAGGCAGATAAACACCATTTCACCATTTTTTCCCCATAATATGCATATCATTTTACTGGGAATAAATCAGATTCTTATCACAATTAAATTACCAAAATAGCTTATGTAATTTTTCTGGAAGTTGAGACAATAAGAAATCATCTGTCATTTAATTCATAATTCTAAACCATATCAAATTTAGAAAATGTTGCAGTATCTAAGCAGTTTCCCTAAAATTTGTATAGGCTTAAGATAAAAGAGGTTATATTTTATGATACATTTAATATGAGTTTGCTTTTGAAATAGCAAATGCAAGATGGCATATAAATGATACATTAAAACTTTTTGAAAAAGCCACCTGATTGAGGAAGGACACTGAATTAATTATATCTTTATAGTAAATATTAAGAGATTTCCTTTTTATTTCTTGCTTTGTACATTAAGGTATCATTCTACATTTCTACATTAAGGTATAAGGTATAATGTATTTCCCACTGCTGAGGAAATAGTTAAGTATATCAGAGTATATGAATAGATGCTTCATATTTATATCTTTTTATATTTTCTTAATGTTTATTTATTTTTAGGAAGAGAGAGGCAGAGCATGAGCAGGGGAGGGGCAGAGAGAGGGAGATAGAATCTGAAACAGCTCCAAGCTCTGAGCTGTCAGCACAGAGCCTGAGAGGGGGCTCAAAGTCGTGAACTGTAAGATCATGACCTGAGCTGAAGTCAGACACTTAAGCAACTGAGCCACTCAGGTGCCCTATATCTTTTCTATATAACAAATATAAAATTAATTTTGTGTATATAATCAAACAAGAAGTTAAATAAAAAGAACTAGATAGTTTTGAAAACTCAAAAATATATTTTACTCTTACTAAAATGTTTTGCCTCAAATTATCTATGGAAATAAAGAAATCTTGAAATAAGGAAGGTATAAATAGATGTTTAAATAACAGGTTGGCACTTAATAAATCATTAATAGATTCATGTTAAATATTTGATAATTATGAAAAGTTTCTCACCTTTTTTTTTGAGAGAGAAAGTCATACTAAGATTCTACTTTTCATGTAAATGAGTGGAATAAATCCAGAGAAAATAAAACATCAAAACACAGAAGAAAATTGACAGTGGTTTTTCATGATGATATTACTACTGATAATTTATTCATACCTCTAACTTTGATATTCTCTTCTATATATAGAGTGCATTTTTAATTAGAACAAATTCTAAAATCATAAATAATATCTACATTGGTATCTGACAAAGTTTTAATATGTTAAAGAAAATTACATTAATATTAGAAAGCTCAACCAATAAGCAGGGTTCAGAAATGTATGTATATAATAATTTTATCATGTTATATCTCTCCTTCTCTTATTTCAATATAAACTTTGAGAAATTGAAAGAATATATTATGCAAATTAATCAAAACATCCATAAGAAATCACCCCAGAACACATTTTATGTGAAGTATTTCATCTTCCTTTGGAAATAGATGTATTATTTAAGGCAAAATGTGTGGATAATATTCCAGTATGTTTATAACAAATTTCTTTTTCTTCTAATTATATTGGCTATTATTGTGGAGATGTGGATACATTTCTATTTAGCTAATAAAGGACATTTTATACAATATATCAATTATATTACTATTTACATATTTTGCATGAGCATATTTTAATACAAAAACATCTATTCATTTTTTAATGGCTTTAAAAACATGTAAAATAATTGGATTTGCAAAGATTGATTGGGCACTGAAATTTACTCTAAATTATGTCAAAATACCCTCTCTCATTTCTGAATGGTTTAATACCTTATATATCTATAAGTTGGGACTGTCTCTTTCTGATATCGATATAGAGGAGCTGTTTCCTAAAATGCCCTAGAAATATGCTGGCTTTTTTACCTGAAAGTCAAAGGAATGTTTTACAGATACTCATGATATTATAACACTTATGTTTCCAAAACAGTTCTGCCACCTAATTATTGATAATTTAATATAATAATTGTAACTGAATTTAGTTATCAGAAGTGACAATTGCATACAATTTTAAATCATGCTTTCCATCTAATAGACACACTTTTTTATGAATTTTGTTTACTGAATGTAACTGATAATAACAGTATACATTTTTATTTTTTAACAGTATGCATTTATTTAAAATACCACTTGTATAATTATTATGCATTAATTATACTTCAATATACAAAATGTTGTTTTAAAACACTCATGTCACTAAATTGTATAATAAAATAAAAATACAACACAGACTACACTATGCAGTTTTGAAACATTTCATTTCGACATCATTGTTATAAGAAACTAAATTTACAAATCACAGCAAAAACGTAAAACATAACAACATTAAAGTAATATCAGAATGATGATTATTAAATGATCTTTGGAAGTTGGCAAAATATTAGAGATCTAAAAGAACCTTTAACCAAAAGACAATGAGGCCTGGGGGGCTCAGTCGGTTGAGCATCCAGCTTCAGCTCAGGTCACGATCACGTGGTCGGTGAGTTCCAGCCCTCGGTTGGCTCTGTGCTGACAGCTCAGAGCCTAGAGCCTGAATCAGATTCTGTGTGTCTCTCTCTCTCTGTCCCTCCCCTACTCATGTTCTATCTCTCTAAAAATTAATAAACATTAAAAAAAGAATTAAATAAAAACCAAAAGTTTTACTGCAATTTATATATATTTATACTCAGATATAGTCATTTCACAATGACATATGAATTTATCAATATGCGTAATATGCAGTCTACAAAATGTTAGCAGGATGTATACTGACCAATTGCAATACAAGTGTAAAAGCAATGATTTAGAAGGTATTTCCTTCTCCGCCTAAATAGAAATTGTCAATTAATTATTTTAAATAATGTTTTACAAGTTATATTGTATCATTTAATAATTTAAAGTTATATTTGCAACAGGATATTTATGTCTTTATTGCAATATTTTATTTTACACAACTGATTTTTCACACATAATTTTCTCAACCATTATTCAAAATGGTAACTTTGGCATTCTCAGTTTCTGTCTCTATTTTGATTTCATTCATTTCAGGAATAAATTTTCTCAGTAGACTAGTGTTAAAATGTAAAAATGAACTTTATTACAAGCAGATGTTTATTTTATAACATAAATATTTAAATTAGTGAATTACATGGAGTTCTTTAATGGAAAGTGTAACTTTATTGAGGAAAATTTACTTGCAGAACGGTTATTACTATGAATAAGTTTTGCATGTATGTCTATCTACCTGTCTTTTATTTTTATTGCATAATTAGTTTTAATTGTTTTAATTATATCAACTTAAATCCATTTGCATATTATCATTGTGTGTAGGTATGTATTTTAGTAAGCAAGTACTTTGAGTCACAGACATCTATAACATACAATCTGTGGATAATTCTGAAATAGATTTACATATTTATTTATGGAGCTGTATTGGGATCACTGGGATAGTTTCCCAAAATAGAAGAACTAATTTCTGTGAGGATATTAAGAAGACAGCTGTCACGTAATGCTTCTCAAGTAGTTTTCAAAGTACATAAACAATATTCTGTAATGAACACTCAGATTAGCATATCAGATGAAAGAGTAGAAATTCATTCTGAATAACTTCTTAAAAGAAAGACATTTTGAAGAATTAAAGAAACAGATTTCTTTTTTTCTTGTCCAATATCACTGTGCTTTTTTAACCTAAAGTTTGAGGGTATATTTGCTGGCTTAAGCGCCTTCTGAAAATGACGAAGCCCAGGCACACATTGTGATGCCAAATGAACTAGACTAGAATGGCACTTAGTTTTTAATAAAAGTGACCCTAAGAGAAAGAAAAAGAAAGAAAATAAGCTATTGTTTTTTAATTTGAGGGGGAGAAAGAGAGAGAGAGAGAGACAAAGAGGTAGAGAGAAAGGGAGAGAGAACATGAGTTGGGAAGAAGGGCAGAGGGAGAGAGACAGAGCATCTTTTATTTTAGAGTTTATTTATTTTGAGAGAGAGAGAGAGAGAGAATGAGAGAGAGAGAGAGAGAGAGAACATGCACAGGGGAGGGGCAGAGAGAGAATCCCAAGCGGGGCTCAATCCCATGAATTGTGAGATCATGACCTGAACCAAAGCCAAGAGGCCGACACTTAACCAATTGAGCCACCCAGGCACCCTGAGAGAGAATCTTAAACAGGCTCCTCACTCAGCATGGAGCCTAATATGGGGCTCGTTTCCATGACCCTGGGATCATGACCCCAGACGAAATCAAGAGTCGGACATTCAATCAAGAGCCACACATGTGTCCCAAAAAAAAGACCCTAAAGCATGGATTTATGTAGTAGTGGATTTATGTAGTTGCTTCATCTATCTTTTTTGTAAACATTATAAAAGCTGATAACTAGTAAATATATGAAATATATAATATATAGAGCAATATATATGAAAATATAAATACTATAAATTATATATATTTACATATATCATGTATATTTACTAATATGTGTACTAGTAAAATGTATATATTTACATGTTACATATATTAAATATGTATCACATTATTGTGCATATATATTATGTATATATATTATATAATATGTATATGTGTTATTATAATAGCACTGATCTCAAGGTTTACATGAAAGTATACGTATAGTATATACTTAGTTCAACCTATACATATATATATGTACATATATACACTATATATACACTATATATACACTATATATATAGTACTATTGAGAGTAAGGTAGCCATTCACAATCAATGATAAAGGATAAACTACTGAGTGCTTCAGGTTATCTAGGAACAAACACCTATTAAGGTAACTTAGGCAGCAAGACTGCAGCCAGGGCCACTGAATATAGCTGGGTAGTTTTCACACTATACTTATAATCTCAGCAGAAGGGGAAAATGAGGTCTGAAATTCCGCTTGCTAATTATGACACCTAGTCGGAATTGCCTTAATGCAAAAGGAGTGATGATTCATAATTTATTCACTCAAAAGAGATACATATGTATGTGTGAGGGTCCTCCAGAGACCTAGTGCAGAAAGCCATCTCATCACAGTTCCTAAATAAGCTAACTCACTGCCTAGAAGTTAACTCTGAGTATTAGTAAGTGCTCCAGCTTAATATATATAAAAATGATCCTAACAGAAAATAAGCATAGAGCAGAGAAATCAAGCAGAGTCTGTATCATTGTGTGTGGTCCCATATTTTGCACACATTGACCATTCTAACTACAATGGTGAGAAAACTAATCAGATCAAACCAAAGAATAAAATTAGGAAAACAATCTTACTTTTTGAGTATAGAATAAATGTACACACCATCTACAATAAAAACTTTACAAATCCTAGTATAAAAGAGTAAAAGATGGGAAAAAGAAAATAAAATGCTGAGAGGAAAATGGGAATAATAAATTTGAGTGAGTTGTCGAAAGATGGTACAAAATCTAAATGGAAGCAATAAAAAAGGCTGCAGTAAGAAACAGCAAGATAGTACAGTGAGAGCAAACTTGGTAAATGTGGAACTCAGACAACTGAGATGACACATGTGGCAATAGTGTGGTGCCTAAACAAGGACACAGACAAAAATAAAAACTAATAAAATAGAATGTATAGGAAACTATCTAACAGAGAGCTTAGAGACAATGTTGATGTGCAGGACAAAAATTCATCAAATTCCTGGAATAATGTATAGTTGTAATACACATACGTATACTATTGATAGCTTCTCAAAATTAAAATGTAGGCAAATCATTTAAAAATATAAGCAATCAGAAGATATCTATCTTGGTTTCTGGTGCTTCTATTCTTTCTTTTTTTTTAATTTTTAAATGTTTATTTATTTTTGAAAGAGACAGATAGAATGTGAATAGGGGAGGGGCAGAGAAAGAGGGAGACACAGAATCTGAAGCAGGCTCCAGGCTCTGAGCCTTCAGCACAGAGCCTGATGTGGGGCTTGAACCCACGAACTGTGAGATCATGACCTGAGCTGAAGTCAGACACTTCATTGACTGAGCCACCCAGGCGTCCCTACTGCTTCTATTCTTTAAGCCACGGCTAAGCTAGTTTCAAGCAAAAAGGCTACAGAAAGGACAGGTGCTTAAAAAACAACTGCACTTTTAAAATAATTTCTTATAAACTTGATTTAAGTTTTAAATCTAGATTTAAATTTTAAGTTACATTTAGATTTCAATTGGTGAAATATTAGAATTTTTTTTAACTATCCCCAGCTTAAGTTCTGACCCAAATTCAATTTGAGTAGGTTACTTTGTCTCACTCTCCTCCTCCCATCTATTTTTATCTTGATTAAGAATTTAAAAATGTAAAAGCTAGAAGAGATATTGAAAAACTATACAATGTAAAGCCAAAAAAACCCATCTTACCAATTAAAGGCTTAAATATTTCTAAATACAAGTAAAGTTATATATATATATATATATATATATATAGTATATATTTTTACATATAGATGTACAAAAACATACATGTACAAAATACTTAATACATTCAACAGTATGTATATACAAAAGTAGGTATATATTTTGTATATATAATAGTAAAATTCATATATATTATTTATATACAAATTATATATTTATATGTTTATAAATATACACTATATGTGTACATATACTTTGAGCTAGATATATTAACAATAATAATAAATATAAAGATATAAAAAGCTGAAGTTTTGGCCAGAATGTTCCTAAGAAATTGGCTCTACAATGTGGGCAGGTATGTGACTAATACATATCCCAAATGGGCATTTGCAGTTTTACCACCTTAATTCTCTTTGTTTTTCTTTTTCTTTTTTTTTAGCTTTTATTTAAATTCTAGTTAGTTAACATATAGAGTTATATTGATTTCAGTAGAATTTGGTGATTCATCACTTACATACTACATGTTCATCACAACAGTTGCCCTCCTTAATACCCATCACCCATTTAACCTATGCCCCCCTCCCACCTTGCCTCTGATAACCATCGGTTTGTTCTCTATAGTTAAGGGTCTGTCTTCTGGTTGGCCTCCTTTTCTCATTTTTTTCCCTTTGTTCATTTGTTTTGTTTCTTAATGTTATTTATTTATTTATTTATTTATTTATTTATTTATTTTTGAGAGAGAAAGAGAGACAGCATGAGCAGGGGAGGGTCAGAGAGAGAGGGAGACACAGAAACCGAAGATAGGCTCTAGGCTCTGAGCTAGCTGTCAGCATAGAGCCTGATGCAGGGCTAGAATCCACGAACCGCGAGATCATGACCTGAGCCGAAGTCCGACGCTTAACTGACTGAGCCACCCAGACACCCTTGTTTCTTAAATTCAACATGTAAGTGAAATCATACAGTATTTGTCTCTCTCTGACTTATTTCACTTAACATATTATTCTCTAGCTCCATTCATGTCATTACAAATGGCAAAATTTTATTCTTTTTTATGACTGAGTAATGCCATTGTACATATATAAATCATATCTTCTTTAACCATTCATCAGTCAATGGACATTTGGGCTCTTTCCATAGTTTGGCTATTTTTGATGCTGCTGCTATAAACATCGGGAACATGCACTCTTCTGATCTATATTTTTGTATCCTTTGGTTAAATACCTTGTGATGCAATTGCCGGGTCATAGGGTAGTTCTATTTTTAAATTTTGAGGAACTTCCATACTGTTATCCAGTGGCTGCACCAGTTAGTATTCCTATCAACAGTGTAAGGTTCCTCTTTCTCTACATCCTTGCCAACACCTCTTGTTTCCTGTGCTCTTAATTTTAGCCATTCTGACAGGTGTGAGGGGGTATTTCATTATGGTTTTGACTTGTCTTTCCCTGATGATGAGTAATGTTGAACATCTTTTCAAGTGTCTGTTAGCCATCTGCATGTCTACTTTGGAAAATGTGTATTTATGTTTTATGCCCATTTCTTAACTGTATTATTTGGTTTTGGGGTGTTAATTTTGATAAGTTCTTTATAGATTTTGGATACTAACCTTTTGTCAGGTATGCCATTTGCAAATATCTTCTCCCATTCTGTAGCCTGCCTTTTTAGATTTGTTGATTATTTACTTTGCTGTACAGAAGTTTTGTATCTTAATGAGGTCCCCATAGTTCATTTTTTGTTTTGTTGCCCTTGCCTCTGGATATGTGTCCAGTAAGAAATTGCTAAGGCCTATGTCAAAGAGGTTGCTGCCTGTGTTCTCTAGGATTTTGAAGGTTTCCAATCTCACATTTCATTAGCTCTTTCATCTATTTTTAATTTATTGTTGTGTATGGTGTAAGAAAGTGCTCCACCTTTATTCTTCTTCATATTGTTGTCTAGTTTTCCCAACACCATTTGTTAAAGAGACCTTTTCCCGTTGGATATTCTTTCCAGCTTTGTTCTTCAACAAAGAAGACCATATAGTCTTCTATATATTTAGTTGACCATATAGTTGTGGGTCCGTTTCTGTGTTTTCTATTCTAATCCATCAATCTATGTGTTTGTTTTTGTGCCAGTATCATACTGTCTTGATGAATACAGCTTTGTAATACAGCTTGAAGTCTGAAGTTGTAATGCTTCCAGTTTTACTTTTCTTTTTCAAGATTCCTTTGGCTATTTCAGGTCTTTTATCATTCCATACAAATTTTAGGATTGTTTGTTCTAGCTCTGTGAAAAATGCTGGTGATATTTTTATAAGGATCGCATTAAATGTATACATAGCTTTGGGTAGTATAGGCATTTTAACAATATTTGTTCTTCCAATTCGTGAGCATGGAATGTTTTTTTTATTTCTTTGTCTCATCTTCAATTTCTTTCTAAGTGTTCTATAGTTTTCATATCATTTATCTCTTTGGTTAGGTTCATTTCTAGGTATCATATGGTTTTTGGTGCAATCGTAAATGGGATTCTCCTTGATTTTTTTTATTGATTATAAATTTCTTTGCAATTTCTGTTTACATACTGGCTTTGTGCCAAGACAGAAACAAACAAAGAAACAAACAAAAAAAAAGGAGATAACTATAAGATCACAGGTCCAGCAGCCTGATTATGGTATTAGGGAACAAGTAAAATGGTAATTGTCCATTACACTGTATAACACCTCGAGTGGTTAAAATTATACTGAGTTGGAGTAGAAATTAAAAAACGTGTAATATATAAAATCTTTTTTATATTATAAATATATTTTTAATATATTTTAATAAAAATACAATTTATATATATAAAATAATATATAAAATATATATGTACTATATATAATATCTATATAAACATTTATGAGTATATAGAAGTATAAAGCTTTCATTTGGTAGGATGTGTTATTGTAGCTTTAAATTGTACAATTTTCAATATCACTTCAAGCTTTCATATTTTTTAATTCTTGACCAAAAAAAAAAAAAGGAGTGGGAAGAGAAGAGTGAGACAAAGTAGCCTACTCAAGTTGAATTTGGTTCAGAACTTAAGCTGGAGACATAAAAAAAAAAACTCTAATATTTCACCAGTTGAAATCTAAATCTAATTTAGAACCTAAATCTAGTTTATAAGAAGCTATTTTATTTTATTTTTTTAATTTGTATTTATTTTTGAGAGACAGAGGGAGACAGAGCACAAGCAGGGGAGGGGCAGAGAGAGAGGGAGACACAGAATCCAAAGTAGGCACCAGGCTCTGAGCTATCATCACTGAGCCCGACACAGGGCCCAAACTCAGGAACCATGAGATCATGACCTGAGTCGAAGTCAGATGCTTAACTGACTGAGCCACCCAGGTGCCCCATATAAGAAGCTATTTTAAAAGTGCTTTGGTGGGACGCCTAGGTGGCTCAGTTGGTTAAGCGTCCAACTCTTGGTTTCAGCTCAGGTCATGATCTCACAGTTCAAGAGATTAAGAGATCGAGCCCTGTACTGGGCTCTGTGCTGACAGCATGGAGCCGCTTGGGATTTTCTCTCACCCTACCCCTCCGTCTCTCCCTTGTGCGCTCTCTCTCTCTCTCTCTCTCTCTCTCACACACACACACACACACACACACAAAGTGCTTTGTTTTCCAAGCACATGTAAATTAAAGTATTGTTTTAGTTTAGTTTAATTTACTTTAGGGTAAAATAGGCAAATGTTTAATAAATGTTGACATTATAATTAAAGTAAATTTTGATAATTTGCCGAAGCAAAGGCATTGAACAAATAAGTGAACATGCTAGCAACTGTTCAATATTCTGTATTTTTAAATAAATTGTTCACATGAGGAAAGAAAAATAGTGTAAAATGTTCCTTTATGAAACGATATATAAAATAACTTTAAGGAATAAATTATTAGCAAGTGAAAAACAAAATAGAAGTGTAAATTACTACCTGTAAGCTTGTGAAAATCAGAAATATAAAATTAAGAAGCAAGAATGGTAACCAAAGTAGGATTATAAATGTAAATTACTTATAACTTCTCAAGGAGCACCTGGGTGGCTCAGTAGGTTGTGTGACTTCAGCTCAGGTTATTATCTCATGATTTGTGAGTTTGAGCCCCATGTTAGGCTCTGTGCTGACAGCTCAGAGCTTAGAGCCTGCTTCAGATTCTGTGTCTCCCCCTCTCTCCGCTCCTCCCCTACTCTGTCTCTCTCTGTCTCTCAAAAATAAGTAAATGTTAAAAAAATTAAATTACTTATAACTTCTCAATCACTACCCACAAAAGATGTAAATTTTATTATCTAATAGATAATGCTATAGAGATCAATATATGCTATACATTTTACCAAAATTTTTATGAGCTACTAAAAGAATTTTCAGAATCTTCTAAACATTAATATTTTGAGAAACTGGAAAGATAAGAACAAAACAAACTCAAAATTATTACTGAAGAAAACCCTTTTCAAAAGAATTTCCTCATGGTTGGTACATTATAAGGCGAGGCAGAAAAGAGAGCCAAAGTAAAAGTTGAACAGTTAGCATTTATTTAAAATGAATCACTCAGAATATGTCTAAATACCACAATGCATTTTAACCAGTCTGACTGCAATAAACTGAAAACCAATGCTGAAAATAATTTTTATCCTTTTGAAATGATTGACTTGACATCGTGCAACTAATTGCCACAAAATCTATGATGTAGGTGCTTTGAACAACTTCAGGTTTGCTTTTATTTTCTTGTGGGTTTTTTTAATGAAAGTCATGTACAAAATGTAAACTGATCTTCATTAGAATCCTATCCACCAAGGCCCTAAAAGTTCTTGGGAACTCATTCGGCTGCTGAAGTTTCAATTCCCAAGATCATCCAAGCAGAGCGCCAGATGCTCCCATAGCAACAAGACTGAATGCCCTGTGTGGTTAGATATACAATGTGATATTTAGTGAGGGAAAGTTATTTTCCCTTTCTGTTTCTACAAGAAAGTGAACCAAAAATAGTCACAGAGGCAAGAGATGACTTTGCTATTTGCATTATCCGAATACAGCCAGTGTCAAACTTCTAAGATCACAGACAGTTCAAAGAAGAGAGTCTATTTGTTTTGAAGCAAATTCTCACATTGTCATGCAATTTGATTTCATACATGATGGAAGGCAAATTTTTTTAAGATTTAATTGAGGAATAATTCATAGGACTTTACAGAAACAGAAGGGATTGAGAGAACATATAGGTCAAATCACAGACTGCATAGATGACAAGATACAGTCAGTAAAATTAATCAAGCTAATTCAGGAAGTGGCAGGATTAACCATTAATTTACTTTCATTGGTAAAAATTATTATGTAGTTAAGTAGACCTTTGGGATACACAAAAATTGTATCTTTATGCACTTTAAAGTTTGTTCAAATGAAACATAATATCCTTTTTTTCAAGGACATTAAGTATTAAATGCCTACTTAACTTGTATATTACCTATATGCATAAAAGTATAATATTATGAATATATAAAAGGGCTTTAAAGATCAGCTTCAGTATGTTACACAGGTCAGATTTCAATATTCTTATACATATTACATCCTACACCTTACTTGTTCTCTATGTTATTAAAGGATGTAACTTTATACTGTTTAACTGTGACTCTAGATCATTGTTAACATATGTGCATCTTGTGAGAGAGGAGTTGTAGGCAAATAACCAATATGTGCATATCTTAAGTTATTATGTAAGTTAAATCAGTGAAAACATAAGGTTTTCCTATTATAAAAACAAACCCTTAAAAGAGGAATAAAAAAAAAGTTTTGCACAAAACTTTGTATCAGAACAAGAAAGAACAGCTAAGTCAGAGAATATTATTTTCTAAAGGATTTTCCACAAATCTCAGTTCAGGGAGCTGTTAAGAGTAGAAAAGCAGAACAAAATATTTCAAGGTCAACAGTTATCCTTATTTTCAACACAAGACCCACAGGATCATAGGGCACATTGGATTTGTAATGGCTCTGATGAGCCCTGCAGTAAAGAGGTTATTTGACTTTGTGTAATGTGGATTTTCTTTTAGTGGGCTTGCTTAATTACTAATATACTTAAGAATTTTGTTATGTGTAACAGAGACCCAGACTGGGACAATTTGCTATAGAAAATTTCAGGACACATGAGGATGATGAAATATTGTAAAGGTACAGAGTGTATCTTTGGTAGCAGAAGTCTATAAAGAGATCTTATTAAATTTATTTTCAAGTAGAATATTATTCAACTTATCTATATTAAATGTTCAAAAGAATACTAATATATTTAATCTTTAATTTCCAGTTTAGTTATAAAATTATGAAGACATGAAATAGAATTATGAGTTATAACTCATGGAACAGATACGAAAGTCACTATTTTCAAATAACACCTAGCAAATCTAAGAAAATAAGAAAATTATAATTAATAAAATTTTCGTAAAGTACTTGAATACAATCTAAATATATGATAGCAACTTATTTTTATACCCAAAACTAACTAAATATAAAGAAGACATTTCATTAATGGCAAGAAAGAAACCTACAAAGCTTGGGATAGTTTTGCATGAAATGCTAAAAGTTAAGTTTAATGAAACAATGAAACGTTTATGTAAGAAATACAGTTTGAATAATCAGAAGCCATACAATGCTGGCACAATATGGTATGGGGATCAATGAACACAGATTAGCACCCAGATTTTGGATTTGAAATACTGTTCTTCGCTAAATCTAGCCAGGGTACTTCAGAGAAAAGTGACTTCTGACTCCAGGAAGGCATGAAGAAACAAAACAATATTTAAAAATAAAGGTGCAAGATATTCCTAGGACATCTTTCTGTGCAAGAAAACAAATGTGCAAAGAATTATGGAGTTGTGTCAGAAAAACACAGACTCTAGCTTGAAGAATCTCCAATTGGATAAATACACAACAATCTGTGTATGGTTATAAATAATGCTATAACCCACTATACAAAATGGGAATCCATTAGAAATTATCCATATATCACACTGATTTAGATAAATAAGTAAATCATTGTATAAGAAGAGAAATGACATTCTTATCCAAGATGGAGTCATAGAGATCAGATTTACCTTCCAGTCTTAAACAACTAGAAAACTGAACAAAATTTATGAAAAAAATAGTTTTCAGATTTTTGATTCCAGGAATCAAAGGAGATACAAAAGAACAGAGATGGAGGATGGAGACTTGTTGCCTTATAATTGCCTATTTTATTTTGTGGAGGCAGTTTGAAGGCTGTGGCACAGGGAAGCAGAACCCAGAGAGTGTGACCGTATCCCTAAGTTGCAGATACTGTTGGAGTCTGGAGAAGCAAAGGCAGATGAAGTCTACTAAACAAAGCATTGGATAGAGGGAGCTATACAAAAAAATTGCTTTGACTTTTAACAGAGGAGCTCCTGTTTTGTTTTGTTTTGTTTTTGTTTTTGTTTTTGTTTTTTTCCTCTGATTTTTGATCTTTACATTTGTGGAAGAAACTCCTGAAGACTGGGGTGAAAATCATCAGAAATGAATAGAAAGGACAATGTCTGTATATCACATACAAGTAGGAATAGATTGTTGCACGATGGATAGAAAAACATGTGATATAGCAGCAGAATTTTCAGAAGCATATTTCCATGAGAGCAAGGCTAAATTAGCCCTTGAATAAAGAATCTGCCCAGATAAATTGTAAAAGCCAACCTTGAAAAGATCCAACTGATTCCAACCAACTGCCCATAAGAACAAAATCAAACAGTATTAAAAGACTGTATTCAAATGTTCAACAAGAGAAAACCAATTAATATAATCAATTGACATGATAAATAATATCAATAGGATAAAAAACAAAAACTACTGAATAATCTCAGTAAATGCAGAAAGAACGTTTGACAAATCCCAACACTATTTCATATAACAACACTCAGAAAATGAATTATAGAAGAGAATTTTTTCAACCTGATAAAGAACATCTAAGAAATAACCACAAATAACATCATACATTATGGTGAAGACTATTTATTTCCCTTCTAAGATCAGAATCAAGATAAATATGTCTGCTCTCTCCACTAGTATTCAACATTGTGCTGAAGGTTTTAGCCAGGGTGTGTGTGTGCGTATATATATATATATATATATATATATATATATGAATGAAACATCTACATAGAAAACATCTATGTATAAAATATTAAACAAATGACAAAAGAAAAACAAAAAAAGAAAGCAATTATAACAGAGTTGTAGGACACAAGCTTTATATCAAAAGTAAATCATTTATATGCTATCTATAAACAAATAGAATTTGAAATTAAAAACACAATGCCAATAACCTTAGCACCCCCAAAATAACATAAAATTAACTATAACTCTAACAAATAGTGGATCTATATGAGAAAAACTACAGAATTCTGGTGAGATTTTAAAAAAAACTAAATAAATTCCATATTTATGAATAGGAAGACTCAATGTTGTCAAGAGGCCAATTCTTCCCAAATTCATGTATAGATTCAATAAGATCCTAATTAAAGTCTTGGCAAGTTATTTTGTGAATATCAACAAAGTGATTCTAAAATTTATATGGAGGGGCAAAAACCCAGAACAGCTAACTCAATTTGGAAAGAGAATAACAAAACCAGATGACTGACACCATTCCACTACGATAGTTAACTATAAAAGCTCCACAATCAAGACAGTGTGGTATTGGTGAAATAATATACTCCCCACAAAAAAAAAATAATTAAGGGAGTAGAATAGAGAGCCCAGGAGTAGACCCTCATAAACAACTGATCTTTGACAAAGGAGCAAAGCCAATATCACGGAGAAGATAGTATTCTCAATAAATGGTGCTGGATAAATTGGACATTCACATGCAAAAAAGAAAAAAAGGATCTAGACACAGACCTTCTAACCCTCACAAAAATTATCTCAAAATAGATCATAATATAAATACAAAATGCAAAACCTTAAAACTACTAGAAGGTAACAGAAGAATATCCAGATGACTGTGAGTATAATTGATGACATTTTAAATAAAACATCAAATGATCCATGAAAGAAATAATTGATAAGCTGAACTTCATTGAAATAAGTTAAAAAAAAAAAACCCTGCTCTCCCCCGCTTTGGGTGAGCGTGAGCCTCGTTTAAGGTGAACACAATCCCTGCTTTGGGTCAACCCACTTCTCTCTCTCTCTCACTCTCTCCCTCACTGCTCCTCGATCATTTGCACCCTCTCTCTCTCTCTCTCTCTCTGTCTGTCTCTAAATAAATAAATAAAAACATGAATATGTTTTTATGTCAAATAAAAACATATGAAAATAAAAATAAAATAAAATAAATAAATATAAAAGAAGTAAAAAGACTGCTCTGTGAAACATACTGTCAAAAAAATGAATGAAAAGATAAGTTACGATATGGGGGGGGCAGATGTGTCCAGAGATATATCTGGATATATCCGAAGATATAGCTGATTAAAGACTGACATCCAAAATAGACAAAGAACTTTTAAACTTCAGCAATAAAGAAATAAACAACCGAGTTAATAAATGGGCCAAAGACCGGAACTTTACAATAGAATTATAGAAAATATATAGGCAGAAAATAGCCATATGAACAGATATTCAACATATATAACATTAGGGATTCGTGAGTTAGATGAACAATGTGATACAACTATGAACCTATGAGAAAGGCAAAAATCTGACACACTGACAATGTCAAATGCTAGTGACGATGCGAAGCCATATAAACTTTCACTTATTCTCATGAGAATGCCAAATGGTACAACCATTTGTAGAACAATTTGACAGTTTTTGCAAAACTAAAGATATTTTTACTATTTGACTCAGTGATCTTGTTCCTTGATATTTACCCAAAGGTGTTGGAAATTTATGCCCGAATGGAAACCTTCACAAGATATTTATGGCAGCTTTATTCATAATTGCCAAAACTTCTAAGCAACCAAAATGTCCTTTACCAAAGTAATGTATAAACAGAGTTATAGTCAGAAAATGAAATATTATTTAAATATATAAAAAGCAATGAGTCATCAAGTCATGAAAAGATATGGGGAAAGGGCACCTGGGTGGTTCAATCTGTTGAGCATCTGACTTAGGCTCAGGTCATGATCTCATGGTTTATGAGTTCGACCCCCGCATCAGGCTCTGTGCTGACAGCTCAAAGCCTGGAGCCTGCTTTGGATTATGTGTCTCCCTCTTTCTCTCTGCCCTTCCCCAGCTCATGATTTCTCTCTCTCTCAAAATAAATAAACTTATTTAAAAAAATTTTTTTACATTTATTTATTTTTGAGAGGCAGAGAGAGACAGAGCGTGAACAGGGGAGGGGCAGAGAAAGAAAGAGACACAGAATCCGAAAGCAGGTTCCAGGCTCTGAGCTAGCAGTCAGCACAGAGCCCAATGCAGGGCTCCAACCCACGAACCGTGAGATCATGACCTGATGTGAAGTCGGACGCTCAACTGACTGAGCCACCCAGGTGCCCCTAAAAAATTGTTTTTAAAAATTTAAAAAAAAAAAAGATATGGGGAAACCCAAAACACATATTACTGAGTGAGAGGAACCAAAACTCTTTGTACTGCATGATTCTGATCTTATGACATTCTGGAAAAGGCAAAACAAAAGAAACACTAAAAAGATCAGTGACTGCCAGGAGTTCAGGAGAGGGAAAGATGAATAGGCTGAGAACAGAGGATTTTTAGTTTAATGCAATTATTCTATATGATACCATAACAGTGGCAGATGACGGCATACATTTGACAAAACCCAGTCCAATGACAGAGTGCCGTAATGTAAACTATGGACTTTGAGGGATAATGATGTGTCCATATAATTTTATCAGTTGTAACAAAAGTACACCCTGATGTGGGATGCTGAGAGTGGGGAGGTTGGATTGTGGAGGTTGAGCATATCTGGGAACTCTGGACTGCATATGCAATTTTGCTGTGAACCTAAAACTCTTCTAAAAAACAAAGCCTATTTAAGCATCTTATAATAAATAAACATGACAATCGCCATCATCATCTAGTAGTCAAAAAAGGAAAATCAACATTATGTACCAGCCAAAGAACTTCAACGAGAAGGCAACAGTTTTCTTTATGGTATTCTAGTCCTAGTTTGTAGGAATAATGACCATTTGGTTGAGTTCACTGCTACTGCTGAATTCCCCTGGACTGGCCCATGTAGACCAAATTTCGGTATATAATAGACCTTGATCAATGTTGTAAAGAAATGTCTTTGTTTCTGTAGTATTTGACTCTTACAGGAAAACTTGTGGAAGTGAGTTAAAGATGATTAGTTAAAAGCTAATATCTGGCTATTACAAAGGGACTCACCAATTTTGTGGCAATTTTAGAGAGGAAAAGCCCTGGCACTTGGAAAAAAAACACATTAGACCCCTGGAGGTATGAAGATAGGAAGAATACCAATAATCTTTCCTTTCTGAGTCAGCTCTGCATCCTCCTTCATAAAAGGAAAATGCCTAGATACAGCTCTTTCAAACTCACAAAATCAATTGTGACCATGACTTAATTTGCACCCTCCTTAACCCCACTGTGCAATTCACCTAAGGACAGCAAAGGCTGATTCCAGCTCCTGCACTGCACTATTATATTGCTATATCTGCTGAAACCAATGCCAAAAAATTTGGTGGCTTAAAACATACATGGATATATGTACTTACACTTCTAGAGGTGAGAAATCCAAAATCAGGTGTCAGGAAGGCCACGTTCCCTCCAAAGAATCTAGAGGAGAATCTGTTCTTTTTTTTGCTTTTCTGAGGTTCTAAATCCGTATTCCTTGTATTTATTTCTTGGCTCACAGTCACTTCCTCCAACTTCAAAGCCAGAAACATAGTATAGAACCCTTCTGTAGTAGAATCTTACTCTGTATTCCTCTTATAAGGATGTCTGTAACCAAAATTAGATTCACCAGGAAAACTCAGGACAGTTTCGGCATCTCAAGATCCTTAATACAGTGCAAAGTCCCTTTTGCCATATAAAATAATAATTACAATATACATTTGGACATTGATATTTTTGGGGGACCATTTGGACCTTGACAGATGTCTGGCTGGGCCCTAAGATTCTGCAGTAGAAGCCTATGTTCAGGCACCAGGCTTTGGGCCTCCAGGAAGGCTAGAAATTGTGGCCTGTGCATGTGCAGTTAGCTCTAGCCTGTGAGGTCTGGTGGGCAAGAGGCGGGTGGGGGTCAAGGGTAGGAGGCAAGGAGAGGATCGGGTTTTGCTTAATAGGTGACATGAGGCAGGCTCCTTTTTGACAGCTGGATCTGGGACAAGGGGCATCTAGCTCACAGGCCATCTAGGTGTCTCTCATGCCAGGGGTCCCCTGCTGACTAAAGTACTCCCGAGATCACATGAAATTAATTAGCTTCTGTGAAGGGTGGGTCACAGCAGCTGCTCCTCAGACCTGTTTCCTCCTTTCTGGGAGCCTCCTCTGATGCTCTGCACATCCCAGACCATCCTCTCCTTGCCTCTCCATCAGGATTCATGCTTGCTGCTACACACACACACACACACACACACACACACACACACACAAAAGGAAAAATTATTCAGCCTAACACCATCTATCTCAGGCATCCACTGTTTCACAACACAACACACCCCACATACAAAATACAGTCCAAATATATTCACTTCTTCCAAACATTCTCTGGAGTCTTGGGGGAGTTTCCAAGAGGTATATTTCACAGTTATTAAATTCACACTCCGGAAAGTTATCCCTGTGATGGAAGTCATCGAATTAGAAAAGGCAATACAAAATCCATCCTTGACTTTAACTGAAGTAATCAATAAAACTACCTCAGCCCAAGAAGGCATTCTGGTTAGCCTCAACACACTGGGGAGAATAAATTCTATGGGATATTACTTTCCATATGAGTATTTTCTTTAGCCTTTCAGGTAGGTTATTATTTTTATATTTACTCTCCTAGCACACTATACTGTTTATCATACTGATTTGTGTTGACTTATTTTGCTGTGTGTGTCATTAAACTATGCCCTCTCCAAAATGAGATCATGTTTTGCCCACCTTTTTTATTCTGAATAGTGTGGTACCATGAGGTATAAAATATGCTTTTAGTAAATTGTTTTGAAAAAAATGCCTATTCAGATATTTTTTTGTGGAATATTTTAATTGGGGTATGAACAGCTCATCCTGGGCTTTTACTAAAGAGGCAATTGGGAATCCATTGACCACTTTTTGAGTATGAAAACGATATAGTCACATATGCAATTTAGCAAGATTAATTTGAAAGCGGTTGTTATGGTGCATTGGAGCAAGACATGCATGAGACAATTACTTCTGTTAGGAGAGGATTTCAATAGCACAAGTGGTAGATGTAACAGAGTTAATCTTAGGTGGCTCAGAGTCATTATGGAAAAGAAATAAGATATCACATGGAAATATGCTCTAAAAATTAGAAGGAAAAGAATCTAAAACTCAATGATGATGTAGTGGGAAGGAAAGAAGTGGATATTTATTTTTTTAAGTAGACCATTGATAATGTAATTTATATCTTATAACTAAAGGTTAATAGAGCACACAATAGTTAATGAATTAAAATTGGCTGCCTTTTTATTTTACATTGATAGAAAAATGTTTGAATCACTCAATTTTTTAAATTTGTTTTGTGTGAAGTCATACAAATAGAATCTTCATTGGCAATATTTATTGAAATCTTTGTAGTCTACAAAATAGTGAACAAGAAATTTTCTTCATTTTAATCAATACTCAAAGTATTAGTGCTACTGAGTTTTAAAGAAATAACATTATCATTGTACTTTATGATATAAAAGTATAAATCTAATTATAGTTCATATAGCAAATGGCCATTTAAACAGTATGTAGATTTTAGCTATGTTCTAATTATTTACTATAAATATAAAGTCAAACTATTCATCAAAATCTACATGCATAAGAAGATTGTAATTTTTTAATAGATTTTATTTTTTAGAGCCCCTTTAAGTTCAGAGCAAAATTGAGTGGAAGGAACAGGGATAAAGATTTTTTAGGATTTATTAAAGAAGATATCCAAGAGAGGTGGGAATTAAATGGACATAAAAGCCTGGAACTTATGTTTGCATTAAACATTGAGAGATTATATATAGTTTTTCTGGAACTGGCTCATGCTGGCTATTAAAAGCCTATTTTTATGTATTATATTTTATTTTAATATATTTTATTTTATTTTATTTATTTTTTATTTTATTATTTTATTTTTGTTGTTCAAAGCCTATTTTTAAATGTCAAGAATTTTTTAGTTGGGTGCTAAACAAAATAAAATAAAATATATTTTAAAAAGATAAAATACAATCCATTGCTTTCCAATTATTTTTTGAAGTTTTACTATTATCTATTCTCTTGAGATTAATTTTGTCTACTGTATGTGTATGGTGGGAAAACCATATAATGTATTACTGTTAGTCTCTTCCTAAATCTGTGTTCAGTAATATCACATAGATAATGTTATAGGTTGGATTGCATTCACCCAAAACTCATGTGTTGAAGTCCTAACACCATGTAACTTAAAATGTGACTGTGACTGAATTTAGTGATGGGGTCACCATTTAGTAATAGGTACAGAAGTAATCGAGTTGAAAAGAGGTCATTAGGGTGAGGCCTAATCCAATATGATTGGTATTTTTACAGAAGGGGGAAATTAGAGGGGCATGTGGGTGGCTCAGTTGGTTCAGCATCCAACTCTTAATTTTGGCTCAGGTTTTGATCTCACAATTCGTGGGACTGAGCCCCGTGTCTGGCTCTATGCTGAGCATGACGTCTGCTTGGGATTCTCTCTCTCCCTCTCTCTCTGCCCCTCCCCTGCACTCCCTTTTTCTCTCTCTCTCTCTCAAGATAAACAAACTCTAAAATAAAAGAAAGGGGAAATGTGAACACAGACACGTACAGAGAAAGATGATGTGAGGAGGCTTAGAGAAGACAGCCATCTAAAAGCCAAGACGAGAGGCTTGGCATAGACACTCCCCTCACAGCCCTCAAAAAAATCAACCCTACCGACACCTTGATTTTAGACTTCTATCCTCCAAAAGTGTGACCCAATAATTGTTCTTTGTTTAAACTGCCTAGTCTGTGGTACTTTGTCATGGTAACCCTAGAAAATTAGCACAGAAGCTTGGAATTTGCCATGACAGGAGTTTTTATATCATGAAAATTGGCAAAGACTAAAAATCACATCTGTTGTCTTTGCAGGGTTGATTGGTAAACATGTAGAAGCATACACACTGTGTGTGTGTGTGTGTGTGTGTGTGTGTGTGTGTAGTTTGCAGGAATTATGAAATATGTTGCTACCATAAATGACCATTCTACCCTCCATAAAGACTTGTAAAGTAAAGCAGATTTTAATTTGTTAATAATTTAATCTCTGGCTTAATAAACCACCATGAGGAACTTTGAACAAAAAATGGAAAACTCTAGGGGTGGCTGAGTGGCTCAGTCATTTAAGTGTCCAACTTTGGCTCAGGTCATGATATCCCAGTTTGTGAGTTTGAATCCCAGGTCGGACTCTGTGCTGACAGCTCAGAGCCTTGAGCCTGCTTCCGTTTCTGTGTCTCCCTCCTTCTCTGCCCTTCCCCTGTCTGCACTCTGTCTATCTCATTCAAAAATAAGCATTAAAAAAAAAGTGGAAAACTCTACTTTCATAAGTGAAAAAATCACAGAGGCTGATGGAAATATACAGTCTGTACCTCCCTAGATTCTTTATAATAATAGATGAAAGTGGGACAGTGATCTGAGAAAATATGACTGAGTCAGTGAAAAAAAAAAATGTACAAGCCAGATGTCAGTCAGAGAAACTTAACAATATTTGGCAATCATAATGTTTAACATGTCTACCCAGAAGGAGCTATGAGTCCTCTTTGGCCTACTAGATATTCCTGTTAAGTTGAGAAAAGGTTCCCAGCACCATTAGTTATTAAGTGCTACTGCAGTCGTGATTCTTGATGGCTACAAAATCAACTTTGCTTGAACTACTCTCTCCAAAAGCAGTCTCAGCCCATAAAGGCACATGCCTGTGAAGCATTGAATGAAAACACTCTGCCAGGCACCTGTTGTGACCTTCCTAGGATGTTACAGCCTTCTGTTTGCTTCATTATAAACCAGTTATGGAGTGAGGGTGTAGGGAGGTATTTGGCACTTCTGAGCACTACAAGAGAAGTGTAAATAACTTAATGTCCTATATTCCTCACATGTAAAATGGATATAATAATCTTTCCATACCACTTATTTCTTGTTAAACAGATAATTAATGAAAAGATCCCTAGAATGAGAACTGGGAAGTAAGTGCTTAAAAATATTAGCTATTATTTTTTGGTAGTCATATTATTCCTCTTTCTGTGAAGGAGGGAGGTGGAGAGCCCCTCATTATCATGACAGGCTGTTACAAATGGAGACTCAATTTAGGAAACATCATCTTGTTCGAGGTTATGTTTTTAATATTTTAGAGTCAAGTGGACTTGGGTTTGCTTCTGGATTTTCTGTCACATAGAACACAGCTTTGAGAACATTTCTACATTTCCCCAAATCTGGATTTACTCATCTTTACAATGTATAATTAGAGTGCTTTTCAAAGAGGGCATTGTATGACAAGATAATATATTCAATGTGTGTATATGTATATGTAATATTACTATCTGGTGTATGACAAATATTCAATAATTATATCCATGATTGTTATATTACTAACATTACTTTTATCATTACCACTATCCAGATTTTCTCATAGTTCTAAGGGAAAGGTGTAATTATTATATTCATTATAAAACCCACAGTAAATATCTCCCACAAGGGTTAAGCCTGTGTGAAAGACCCTTATGGATTTTTAGGTCTATTATTGGTTGTAGGCATTCCCCACAATAGTCAGACATGTTAAAAGACAATACATTTGTGCTCACTTGGGCAGCACATATACTAAAGACAATACATGAAGTAGAGCACATTATTTCTTGATTGTTGGTGCCCAGTAACTTTGAACTGTTTACCTACCCCATTTCATTTATTGCCATTAACATGGTTTTCTATTTTGAAGTTAAATGTTTATTGATTATCTACTGAATGCTAGGTGTGAGATAAATAGTGGCAAACAAAAGAAAGTCCTCAAGCTCAGGAAAAAAAAAAAAAAAGAAAAAGAAAAAGAAGAAGAAGAAGAAGAAGAAGAAGCAAATTAATATATGCCCTGTCAGTGATGCTAAGTCTGATAAAGAAAATGAAGTATGATCATGAGACAGATCATTTGGGGGAAGTGTTATTTGAGTCAAAATAATCAATATAATCATCTTAGATAAATAAGGATACGTGTGAACAAATACCTAAATAAAGTGAAGCAACAAGTGATACAGATCAAGGAAGAGAGCGTTCTAGCAAGAGAAATAGTAAGGGCTGAGGCGCAGGAAGTAGGTATGTTTGGATGGCTCAAGAAATACCAAAGAAGCCAGGGTTGGAAGGTTGGAAGTGGTGTGTGAACAAACAAGGAAGGGGAAGGGGAAGGTCACAGTTGATGTATGTGAAGATGGCTATATCTTGTAGGGACTTGTAGAGCATAATGGGGACCTTAAATTTTATTTTGAGTGAGATATAAACTCCTGGAGGGCTTCAAGTATAAAAGTCACATATCTACATTAGTTTTAAAAGTAATACTGGCTGATGGGTAGAGACTATAAATAAGCAAAAGTAGAAGAGGAGAGATCATTTTGGAAGTTAGAAGCTGATGCCATTTTCTATGCCTATCGGATGCCCAGTTTGTAAAAACCACCTTAAGGGAATCCACTAAAAAGAGGAAACTTTTATTCTTGTGGAGCCTATATCTCCTTATTTTGAAAAATAAACCTTAATATATTTTTACCTCATTTTGTATTTAGGAATATTACATTTTTACTCCATATTTTTCCTAAAGAAATTATATAAAATTTTGATTTTCTTTTACAAAACTCATATGAAAACATCTATATTACATTTGTCTTTTGCACCCACCTTAAAGTGTCTCATTTCTTAAAAATTATTTCAGAATTTCATTGATCTCTCTTGGTATTTAACTCATTGTCTAGCGAAGACAGAAAATCATATACATTTTCACATTTTTCCTTCTTTCATGGTAGCTGGTCAAATGCTGCCAGTTCCTCACATGACAATAGTGTTGTGTGAGATTTGCTAATCTCATGATTTCTCATACATCTTACCCTTTGTATAAATCTTACAATTTTATCTCATAGCTTAGTTGTATTATTTCATTGCCCTGTATTTGTTGCTGTTGATAATCAGAAAATGAGAGCAAGAAGCTGAGGTAGTGGGCTGGGATGAACATAATAAATATCACCTAATTTTATAATGACTAAATTGACTAGTAAATAATTTTATTTCATGATGACTTGTCACTCTGAAGGAAATCTAAGCTACCTGAAAGCAAGTCAAGATAGATATATTCAGGAGGCAGGCACTGCCTTTACATAATTAACTACATTCTATGGTTTATTGATATTTCAGTTGTTTTGAGACGGTTTACAGCCAGCGATGCCGAAGAAGTGATATATGATTTGAAGGAAATGAAATATTAGGGAAAACTCCTTTAATGTGCTGAATTCCCCCCCCCCAATTTTTCAAAACGATTCTAAGCCCAAATTCCAAAGGATTTATGCCCTCTTAGAACATATATCTGGAAGACCAAAAAGCAGTGTTGGTCCTCTATGGTCTTTATTTATACCAAAGAAAGTTTACCTAAGTCGGGGCTTCAAGGTCTTAAGGAAGCAGAAGGAAAACATTTGCCTGCATTGGGAATATTCTTGAAAATATGCTATTAAGAGTCTGTTAAATTTTCCATTTTAATGCTTCAAAAATGGTGTTATATATCACAATCAAGACCCAAATAAATTGGCTCTTAAATGCCCAAAATGTTTTTTCCACAGCCAGGAGCAAACACTATAAGATGCAAAGGGTTGACAGTGTCGAATGAATTACAGGAAATACAAAAACTGCCCAATGTTTAGGCTGTCTTATGTCAGGTTGGTACACATTTTGTTTAGCACAATATTGGGGTCCTGACTCATTAGGAAATGAAAAGGACATATGTTGAAGGGGAAACACACATGAATTTATTCTGTTAATAACCAAGTGATCAGAGAGGGGGATACATGTAATAAATGTACACAGATTTTTGGGAATACTTCCAATGAAAAGTTCTATCTTTATTATTTTTCTTTAAAGAGAGGGAAAAATAACCACGGGTTCTTCTGAAAATAATCTGCTGTAAATGAGTAATGAAGGGAATGGGGAAAAATCATGAAGGAAATGCATTATTAAATAAGTGCCTTTCTCTGTAGATAAATGATTGATGATAGGTAGATTATAGATATAAGATAGGTAGATAGATACATTGATACATAGACAGATAGAGATGGACAGCTAGTTATATAGGAGATTCTATGATGAAAACTCTCCAATGTTCTGGAGCTAGAAAGATAAAATATAGTTTCTGCCCCTAGAAATCTTACAAGTGAGTAGGAGCAGAAAGACACATAAACCTGTAATTATAGGAAAATGTGCTATCTTCTTTACTAATGGCTGCACAATACATTATAAAAATACAGAGTAAGGTAGATTGTACCAGATTTTAGTTGTCACTACATTTTAAATGCACGCATCTCTGGAATTTATAAATATATATTAATAAAAATCAGAGTTAACAACTATTTGATAAAAAGAGTGGATATTTATCTTAAAATAAGATTCCTAAAAATTCATAACCTTAAGGAAAATACATTGACAAAGCATACTATCTGATGAACTGCTAACTTCTACTCCTCAAACCAATATGCTATACATTAGCTAACTAGAATTTAAATAAAATCTTAAAAAATATATATATCATCTAATCAACAAATGGGCAAAAAACTTGGATAGGTACTTCACAAATGAATATTTCAAAATAGGTCAGAAATGTATAAAATGCAAGCAAAATCATTAGTTATCAGAGAAAATAAAGAACTCTGAAATCCTCATATAGACAGTGATGTAGTTGGTTTGTGTTAGACAAAGTTACAAAAGTCATTCAATAGAGAATGAACAGACTTTCTGATAAATTATGCAGGGCTAACTGGATGACTGTATGCAAAAAATGATTCCTGTGGTACCTGGGTGGCTCAGTCAGTTAAGTGTCTAACTCTTGATTTTGGCTCAGGTCATGATCTCATGGTTCGTGATTTTGAGCCCAGAGTCAGTCTCTGCACTGGCAGCATGGAGCTTGCCTGGGATTCTATTTCTTTCTCACTCTCTCTGCCCCTCTCCTGCTTGCTCTCCCTCTCTGTCTCTCCCAAAATAAATAAATAAAGATTAAAACAATGATTCCTGATACATACATCACAAATTATACAAACACTAACTTAAAATAGGCAAAAACATAAATATAAAACAAAAATTATAAAATGTATAGAAAAAGAAAACGTAGGACAAAATTAGCATGATCTTGGATCTGGAAAGAATTTTTAGATATGACACAAAGACACATTTTATAAAAGAAAAAAGGTGTACATTGGACTTTATCAAAATTAAAAATTTTGTTCTGTTGAAGACATGTTAAATGGAAATAAAAGCAATGGATTTTACTTAAAATTTATAAAATACATTTATGATAAGGGACTTATACCCAGAATATGTATAAAGAACTCTCAAAATTCAATGATAAGAAAATAATGGCACATTTTTTTAAAACAACAGGCAAAAGATCAAATAAGATTCTTCGTCAAAGAATACATATGATAACAAATAATCATATGGAAAGACACTCAGCATCATTATCAAGAAAATACAATTTTAAGTAACCACGAGATAACCAAGATATAAGTAAATATCTAATATAACAGATAACTCACATATATTGTGGTTGGAAATAGAAAATGATACAACCCCTTTGGAAAACAGTTTGGAGGTTACCCATAAAGTTAAATACATACACGTGACTCAGAAATTATATTCCTAAGTATTTATCAAAATTCATAATAAAACTTGTATGTAAATATTTGTAACAACTTTATTCACTGTTGACAAAAATCTAAAACACTCTAGATACATATCAACAAGTGAATAGATAAACTGTGGTACATTCATACAATGGAAGGCTATTCAGTAATAAAAATTTACGTAACAACACCTGGGGCACCTGGATGGCTCAGTTGGTTAAGCATCTAGCTTCTGACTTTTAATTTGACACAGGTCATGATCTCAAGGTTGTGCTATCAAGCTGATTTAGGCTCCTTGCTAGATCTGGAGGCTTTTTAAGATTCTCTTTCTCCCTCTTGCTTTGCCTTTACCCTTCCCCAGTTCACATGGGTGCGCTCTCTCTAAAAAAAAAAAAAAAAAAAAAATTACGTAACAGGACAAATGCATTGCAAGAATTCAGGTTTAAAAAGCTACATTGTGTATGGTTCCCTTTCTATTCTGGGAAAGTTAAAACAATAAGAACAAGAAAATGATCAGCAGTTGCCAGGGAATAATAGCAGCAGTAGGGGTGAGGAGAGAGGTGAACTCAAGGAGGCAGCCTAAGTTCATTTTTGGGATAACATAGCTATTCTGAACGGTCAGTACATTTTTAAAATGCATGAATATCTGGAAACAAATTTTTCCAGAGTGGACATATGGTTTTGTGCTAAACAAAATGATCAGAGACATGCAAATTAAAACCACTATTATAGTCGACCACATTCACAGTGGAATGTCTAAAATTAAATAAATAAGTGAGCAAATAAATAAATGATGATATTACGTACTTGAGGATGTGGAGCACCTGGGATTTAATATATTAGCTGTGGGAGGGTAAACTGTTACAACCACTTGGAAAAATTTTGACAGTATCCCTTAAATTAAATGTATGGATATGTTATGACCCAGAAATTCTACTCATATATAAAGAATCCTACAAATATAAATGTGTACTTCTCCATGTATCTGTGCCTATCTATCTATCTACTCTCTATAAAACACATGTATAATAATGTTTGAAGTTTCATTCTTCATAATCATCCAAAACTGAAAACACCACCAAAGGTTCAGCAACACTGGAAAAGATACATACTCTTGGCATATATTCCTGTAATGGAATACTAAGCAGCAATGAATTGAACAAAGTAGAGCTTGTACATCATTATCATAAATTATAATGCTATGTAAGAGAAACCAGATACAAAAGGTCCATACTGTTTTATTCCATTTATATAAAATTCAAAAAGAGAAAAATAATCAAGTTGTGTATTAGTTTCTTATGGTGCTGTAGAATATTATCTTAAATTTAGAGGTTTAAAACAACACAAATTTATTCTCTTACTGTTCTAAAGGTCAGGAGTCTAAAATGGGTCTCACTGAGCTAAAATCAATGTGTGGGCATGGCTGCATTCCTTCTGGAGGACCAAGGGGAGAAGCCATTTCCTAACCATTGTTAGCTGGGGGGAATGCCTGAATTCCTAGGCTTGGGCCTGGCCCCTCCACCCCTCCACCGTTCCTTCATCTTCAAAGCCAGTGTTTACTTCTCTCCAACTTCTGCTTCTGTTGTCACAGCTCCTCTGACTCTGATTTTTCTGCTCTCTTCTTTGACTTACAAGGACCCTTGTATTTACATTGGGCCAAACTGGATAATCCAGAATTACCTTCTCATTTAAGGTCAATTATGAGGAACCTTAATTCATTCTGCAATTTTAATTCATCCTGGCTATGTAACATAACATATTCATAGGTACCAGAGATTAAGATATGGTCATCTTTGAGAGTTCTCTCTCACTAGATGATAAAGTATTAGAATACTGGTTACATGTTCATAGGAGAAATGACCTATAGCCAGTACTAACCAGACTTGTCATGGTAGTAAGATCCTATTTTGATCAGGGTTGTCTTTACAGTTATGTTCCCTTTGGATAGTGATGATGGTTTTAAGCACTACAGTCATATTTTTTTCACACTTCTAAGTGATATATTAAATTTTGGTGGATTAGTAAATAAAACACAAGAAAGAGGATGTATAAAGTGATTTTTAATGTAAAATAATATAAAACATTTTGTAAGAGTAAATGCATAATTTTAAGAAATTTTAAATTACTGTTTTTTTCAGAAAGGAAATATATGTATATAATAATTTATATAATATGCTTTAAATAGCTTTATGACCAAACAATTGTCTTAGTAGAGTCTTTAAAGCTTATGAGAAATATGTTTTCAATGACCCTTTTACATTACAAGAACAATTTAATGAGATAAAGATGTTCCAGTGTGTTTGAATCATACCCTAAGCATAATACCAAGGGCTGAGAAATATGTCTCTTGATATTTATGTATGGAATAAAAATAAAAATAATGCATATTAAATATTTTGGAGGTAATAGGATGACAACTTTAAAATAAAGTTGATTAAATGCATTATGGATCATAGAGAAAACAGTACCAGGCAGGCATTCAAGATATATTATTATAAATAGCAAGCCAGTAAGATTTCTAATATTGTACATAATCACTAAAGGAGAATGTTCTTTAAGTATAGGGTCAGAATAGGAAAATGTTTATGTTTACATTCTGTTTGTATATTTTCTCTATATTCATAAGTATGGTTTTATTATGAAAATTAGCTCTTTGAAAATAAATTTATTTTGTAAAAATTTTTAACTATTTATTTTTGAGAGACAGACAGAGAGAGTGTGAGCAGGGGAGGAGCGGAGAGAGAGGAGACACAGAATTACAAGCAGCTCCTGACTGAGCAGTCCGCACAGAGCCCAACACAGAGCTCAGACTCACAAACCGTGAGATCATGAGTTGAGCCAAAGTTGGATGCTCAACTGACTGAGCCACCCAGGTGCCCCATGTTATTTCTTTTTTAAAGAGTGATTTTATTAAAATCAAGTCAAAACCCAGAGAATGAACTTTTGCTAGGCAAAAATTATACAACTGACTCATAATTTTTAGGTCTTTTCTAACTATGTTTTTCTTGAGTTTTCAAGCACTCTTTACTTCCTGGTGCTAACTCTCATTTAAAAGCTGTTGAACTCACAGAGGTCTGGAAACTCACCAGTTCAGTGAAACATTCAACCCATCAAGAAATTCTGAGAGTCTCTTGGGTGTAAACCCTTTTTCTATTTTAGCTCCTAATCCTCTAATCCTTTTTTTGTGAGGAATCTTCAATTATCCCTTATTTTTAAGCCCTTATTTTTTTAGCCCTTATTTCTCAACTTTCCCTTTGAAAAACAGGATTTCCATCATGTCTTATAGGTGAAGGCAATAGAAAGCCTTCCTTCAGCAAAGCCACGTTGGTTGCATAAGGATACCAGTCACCTCTGTTCCTTGAGGCTCCAGTCAGGCATTCTCTTAGATTTTCCAGACTCTTTACTCTGCACTCTCTGTGATCTTTTATTTCCCTTTTATTTTATCTTTTTTTAAATTTAAATCCAAGTTAGTTAACATATAGTTTTACAATGATTTTAGGAATCTAATCTGGTGATTCATCACATACATGTAACATTCAGTGCTCATCCCAACAAGTGCCCTCCTTAATGTCCATCACCCAATTAGCCCACTCACCCAACCAACACCCCACCAGAGACCCTCCATTCATCTGTCAATGGACATTTGACATTTGGGCTCTTTCCATTGGGGTGCATGTGCCCCTTCAAGTTAGCATACCGGTATCCCTTGGATAAATACCTAGTAGTGCAAGTGCTGGGTTGTAGGGTAGTTCTATTTTTAATTTTTTGAGGGAACTCCATACTGTTTTCCAAAATGCCTGCACAAGTTTGCACTCCTACCAGCAGTGCAAAAGGGTTCATCTTTCTCGACATCCTCATCAACATCTATTGCTGCCTGAATTGTTAATTGTAGCTGTTCCAACAGGTGTGAGGTGGTATCTCATTGTGGTTTTGATTTGTATTTCCCTGATGATGAGTGATGTTGAGCATTGTTTCATGTTTCTTTTAGCCATTTGAATGTCTTCTTTGGAAAAGTGTCTATTCATGTCTTCTGCTCATTTCTTCACTGGATTATTTGTTTTGGGGATGTTGAGTTTGCTAAGTTCTTCATAGATTTTAGATACTAACCCTTTATCTGATGTGTATTTGCAAATATCTTCTCCCATTCCTTTGGTTGGCTTTTAGTTTTGCTGATTATTTCCTTCACTGTGCAGAAGCTTTTTGTCTTGAGGTCCCAATAGTTCATTTTCACTTTTGTTTCTCTTCTGGAGACATATCCAGTGAGAAGTTTCTGCAGCTGAGGTGAGGTAAGTTGTTGCTTGTTTTCTCCACTAGGATTTTGATGGCTTCCTTTCTTACGTTTAGGTCTTTCATCCATTTTGGGTTTATTTTTGTGGAAAGTGTAGGAAAGTGGTTCAGGTTTATTCTTCTGCATGTCGCTGTCCAGTCTTCCCAACATTTGCTAAAGAGATGGTCTTTTTTTCCATTGAACATTCTTTTCTGCTTTGTCAAAGATGAGTTGACCATATATTTGTGGGTCCATTTCTGGGTTCTCTATTCTGTTCCATTGGTCTATGTGTCTGTTTTTGTAACAGTACCATACTGTCTTGATGATTACAGCTTTTTAATACATCTTGAAGTCTGGGATCATGATGCCTACAGCTTTGGGTTTCTATTTCAGGATTACTTTGGCTATTCAAAGTCTTTGTGTTTCCATACACATTTTAGGATTGTTTATTCTAGCTCTGTGAAGAATGCTCGTGCTATTTTGATCAGGATTGCATACAATGTGTAGATTGCTTTGGATAGCATTGACATTTTAACAATAGTTGTTCTTCCAACCCATGAGCATGGAATGTTTTTCCATTTCCTTTTGTCTTCTTCAATTTCCTTCATAAATTTTCTATAGTTCTCAGCATACAGATCTTTTACATCTTTGGTTAGGCTTGGACTAGGGATGACCCTCTGGGGAGGGTCTTGCTGCGCAATGGCTGGGTTCTAGCTTGCCCCAGAAAATGTTCCTGTGATCATGCCATGGCAGATTCAGAGATTATGGTAAATCACAACACACAGCCACCCAGGTTTCACTGGTATTGTATTGTCCTAATATCAGCAACATGGGTGCTCTCCAAGGTCTGCTGGAACCTTTGCCTGAGAGAAGGCCATACGACCTCTTTCAAATGCACTCCAAGCCAGGGAACCTCTTCTCCCCATGTGGCACATGGACCTCTCAGACCCCACTGCCTGCTCCTGGGGATTCATGCTACTTCCTCACCAGAGCACCACCAGGCACTGAGCTCTGAAATATCAGACCTTCTGCTCCACTGTTTATAGAACCTGGTGGTATTGAAACCCTCTCTTTTCTTCCTGCCAATGGTTTTGGGGAGCAGATTTTTTGTTTAATCCCCTGTGGGTGTTTTCATTCTTTCTCTCTCTCTCTCCAGCTACTTTTGGGGGAGTACTTTTCCTGCATGATCCTGATGTCCTGCACTCTCACCCTTTCCCTTTCTCTATCCTCTTTCTGCAAAAATGGCTCTCACTACCCTCCATGGTTTTTCTCTCCCCCAGTTCACCTCTGCACCATGTACCTACTGAGTTCTGTGTCTCAAGTTATACATATTGCTGGGTTAATCTTCAGATCAATTTCCTAGGTGTTAAAAATGGTTTGGTGCTGATCTAGCTGAGTTTCAGGGACAAGACAAGGTCAGGGTCTCCATGCTGCTCCACCATCTTAACTCCTTCCCCAAATAAATTTACTTTTAAAATTGGTTGTATACATATACACATGTACATCTGTACAAACATGTATACACACACACATGCATATACAAATACGAGAGTATATGCAAAAATGTACATATGTATATATATGTACATCCATATATTTTCATACATCTTCTCAGTTTTCTTTCCAGCATTTATCAGGACCTTACACAAGGTATTTATTTCTTTATTTGTTTGTTTATTATAAACCCCATGGCAGTGGGGTCTTTTAGTGCTGCAAAATAAACCCACTTTGGAAACAGTATATTTCTTAGTAATGGGATCTTTATATACTAGCATTTGTATTTTTTAAAATGTTTACTTATTTTTGAGAGAGAGAGAGAGAGAGAACACAAGCAGGGGAGGGGCAGAGAGAGAGGGAGACACAGAATCTGAAGCAGGTTTCAGGCTTTGAACTGTCAGCACAGAGCTGGCTGTAGGCCTTGAACTCATAAACTGGGAGGTCATGACCTGAGCCAAAGTTGGATGCCCAACCAACTAAGTCACCCAGGTGCCCCTGCATTTGTATTTTATTTAAACTAAATATTCCTTCTATATATTTAATGTTACAATGTAATTTTAATGACCTGAAAGTTTTTATGTATACATGTATTCTTTAACAGTATAGCTTTTAATAGATAAAATATAATATTATTTTTTCATAATTTTCATTTCTTATATAAATAATTTTTAAAGCCTTTATTACCTCTTTTTATTTACTTTTCTGAAACTTTTCCACTTTCATCATGCTTTACTTAAACTCTGCTGGGCAACCCTCTGTGAAAACAGGAATACACTAGAATTTTATGTAGATATAGGATTATGTTACACAGTTTAAATTTGAATATGTCTATTTATTTTAGTGTATCTACAAAACACTCTATATTTTTGTTTATATTTCAATATGTAAAGTAGATATTAGGCAGATTATTATTTTCATAGTTAAACTGAAATGACCAAGTGCCTTTACTCAGCAAACATACGTACTATAAACATTCCTACTTTTCTTGATGTGAGCTTAACTCAAACACACTTAACTAATTCACAATAATTTATATCCAGCTACGGTCACTAATATGTCGGCCTGCCTTTATCAAGACATTTTTTGTAACTTTTCCTGAAATTTTCCACAAAACAGTAATTCACCCATAATGTCTCTGACTGTTGTATTATCAGAAGTTGCTTTTCCCTCTCCTAAATCATAAAGTGATGTGCCCAATTCTTATTAACTCCACTGACTAGAAATCTTTAAGAGGTGATTGATGTGGTGATTCTGAAATGAAGCGGCTACCCGCATTGCAACGACAAAGGTGATCACTGAAGATGATGGACCACAAGAGAGAGAATTTTTCTATTAAGGTATGATAAACGACAGCAACTTCTGTGTTCATTTACTTTTCATTTTGCTTTAACCACTTCATTTTTTTAACTTAAGTTTTCTAATCCATCTTGATCTCAGAAGTGGCTTATCACGTATTAGTTTAATAAAATAACTGTAAACATGTTTGCAGACACCCAAACTACTTGTTTAAATAGAATGACAAAGCATAATTTGATAATTTCATCAAATTTAATTTCACTATAAATTTAATAGTGGTCTTGTTATATTTCCTAGATTTTTTTTTCCTGCAGCCACTGATTCAGTTAGTCTTATAGAAAAGGCTAGTTTTGGCAATTCTAATTTTTTTTATAGTTTATTTATTTTTGAGACAGAGAATGAGTGGGGAAGGGACAGAGAGAGAGGGAGACACAGAATCTGAAACAGGCTCCAGGCTCTGAGCTCTCAGCACAGAACCCGACATGGGGCTTGAACACACGAACCGTGAGATCATGACCTGAGCTGAAGTCAGCCGCTTAACCGACTGAGCCACCCAGGCACCCCTAGTTGTGGCAATTCTAAAATTCACAGTTCCTTGTGAGCATCTGTCAGTATAACATTACCACTGCTTGCAACCAACCCCAGCAGAATTAGTGTTAAGATTCTGAAGTTGAATTTAATCTAAATTTCATGTGCTTATAATAAATTGTAAAGATATGTAATGTGAGCATATAGGTTTTTGTGTGTGTGTTTGCCATTGTGCAAGAAATCATTCCTTTTCTCAATATATGCTTTAAAAACAAACTTTAGTACATCTACAAATATGTATTTCCACCTTTACTATATTTATGTAAGCATAAAAATGAATGACTGAATCCTACTAACCTAGCTATATAGATCTGCCAACATTTTTAGAACCTGTCCTATTGATAATAATGAGTGGCATATTTTATTAGCTCTAGAGTTCTGTACTTTTTTAAAAAGTATCATTTATTTTGCCAACATTTATGTAAATGGATTGTAAAATATTCAGTGACTGTTACATTTCTGTCCCTCTATTTTCCAGTTACTGATCAGGAAGTTAGAATGAGTTATTATTGCCAGCTTACTCAAAAATTTGAATAATTTAAATATTATTTGCTTTCTTTCCCATGCTATAATTTGGCATTGAACTATGTTAACTACATGCAGTGTTAGCAAACTAGAGGTAAGGGAATTCAAAACTAACTCATATTTTGGCTGATGTGTAAAACATTCTCTGGGAAATAACCCGCCTCTGTTAGAATTCTCATGTTCTTTTAATCCTTTTTGATGGCTGCAGATCTGAACGTCTTCAAATTAAAGGAAAACAACACAATAGGAAAAACACAAAGTTAACAATGGCTGACATTTATTGAGCAGATACTATGCAGTGGGCGATACACTTTGAATTTTACCCGGACTTATCATTTAATCTTTACAAAATTCTACACGAATTACTGGCATGTTATCTATCACACATATAAGAAATTAATTTACATATAGAGAAAGTGATCTTCCAAGGTAAGGAAGCTTGTCAATGGAGGGATTTAAGACATTTTACACCCAGTCTTCAACACAATTGTGTGTGGCTACATATTTGAGCTGTCTCAACACAATATACTCTTTACAAATAGTTGTTCCTTTTATTACCGCTTGTTGAGATAAGTTTAGTAAGTGTATTTTTTTCTGTAAGTTTACTTATTTATTTTTGAGAGAGAGAGAGAGAGAGAGAGAGAGAGAGAGAGAACATGAGCTGAGGAGGGGCAGAGAGAGAGGGAGACACAGAATCCCAAGCAGGCTCCAGGGTGTCGGTACAGAGCCCAACATGGGGCTCAAACTCAGGAACTGCCAGATCATAACCTGAGCCAAAGTCAGATGCTTAACCGACTGAGGCTCCCAGCACCCCAATAAGTGTATTTTTAATATATTTTAACTAAAAGAATATGCCACCTCCAGTGGCCCTGACACATAGCTCTGACTTATGCTCTGTCCATTCATTGGCCCTGCTTTCCAAAATATTAGGGTATGTTCTGATTTTTCCAGTTCCACAGACTATTATATCTGAAATAGTTGTTTTTCTCCCATCACCTTTCTTCCTGCAATGGTCACTCAGTTAAGCTGGTAGTTACATTTAATTTGCACAATTATTTTATTGGATTAAAAATTTTTAATTAGATATATTTAGAAATCAAATTATGTATGTGTTTTAAATATATATTATCAATTTAGTCATGGCAACTAGTCCAAGATAATATATTTTAGAGGAAATGTAAGCAGAAACGATAGTAAATCCATAAATATAAATACATCAAATGCCATTGAAACATCTAATATGCCATTGAATAAAATATCCATGAAAAAGTGAACTGCATACTTTTTTTAATACAGTATGATATTAAAAGTAGTAAGAAAATTAGTAATATTAACAAAATTAAGTACTATTTAATTCATGGTGAGATTGTTTTGTAATCCTCTCCTTAGAAGCTTGCCCTTTAGAAATACTGTGTTCACTATTACTTTGTGTGTTTTTAAGTTGGTTATTTCCTCAAACCAGAATTATCCTTTCTTGACAACAAAACAAATTTCTATCTCAATTGAAAATTTAATATCATGCATAAGCATAGAATTAGCAACTTTTATATTTAAGATAATGAAAGGACATGCTTGTGTACCATAACTACTCATAGTAATATTGATCTGAATTTTCTAGTTGAGATAATAATACATACATACATACACACATGGTCATGAATACCAAAAAGACTGTGAAAACACTATCACTATTGCAGATGGCACACCATTCTCCTCCTGAGAATTCTTAAACATCAAGTAAAATAGAAAAACAATTAGTGTTCAATTATATGGCTGCATAAAATAAATAATAAAATCTATATTTTGTGTATGTCATCAATAGATAAAAATTAAAATGGTTAAAAACAATCTTACCAATAGGAGCAAAGTGCAAGGATAAACATATCAATTCAACAGAATAGTAAGTACAAAAAAACAAAACGCTCGAACCTGTGGACATTTATTTTAGAAAAAGTGAGCTTAATCTTTTTAGTATCCTTATGGGAAAAAAATGGAATTTGAATACTACCTCACTTTGTTTTTGAAAATCAATCCCTAGCCAATTGTAGACTGAATGTGATAATAAAACTATAAAGCTTCTAGAAGAAAACATGGGAGAATGGTTTCAAGTCTTGATATTTGGATTTTTTTTAACAAATAACACTAAAGGCACTGATTTCAAGGAAAATATATATAAATTGAACTGCATTAAAACTAAGTAAATTTGTTCACCAAAAGACCCTTTTGTGAAGTGAAAAGAAAGCTGCAAAATAGTAGTAGATATGTGCCAGATGAATACTAAAGATGTATACCAGAGAAGGTCTCAGAGCAAGAATAATCTAACTTCTGCAAGTTAATAAAATCATAGCAAAGATGGAATTTTTAAAGCCTCTTACAAAATTAGATATTCAGCTGCTATAATAGATAATAGAATATAATAGGTGTTCAATCTCAGTAATGATCAAGAAAATACAAGATAAATCATTATATGATGACACTGCATCACCTCTGGATAGGTAAAGTTGTAAAAAAAAACTGACGTAATGATAATGCTGAGGGTTGAAATGCTTGTGGAGTAGCAAGAGCTCTCATGATTCCTGGTATAGGTAAATTATTAAAAACACTTTGGAAAACCTTTAACACTGTCTATTTAATTGGAGTATACACATTCCCTTAGATAATTATAGATATGGTGATAGAGATATATTACATAGATACAGGTGATTTAGATATGCATGTAACAAAAATGAGTACATATATGAACCAATAAATGTATACACAAATATATCTGGTACTACTCTTCATAATAGCCTACTTAGAAAAAACCTAATGTTCTTCAGCAATAGAATGAATTCAAATATTAAAATAATATATGCTCTAATGGTGTTGCCTAACACAACTGTTGCCAGATATAGAACGTTTCCATCTTAGAACTATGTTCATTGTACAGTGCTACACAGGACAAAAACAGAATTAGTCTGTGCTACACACAACCACGTAGATAAACTTCACAAACATAAGGTTGATTGAGAGAAATCAGTCACAAAAGAATGAATACTGTATGGATTCATTTACATAAATTACAGGCAACCTAATCTGTAATGCTAAATTTTATGATGTTTTTCTTTTCTCAACTCAGGAGAAATTAATGAATGAAAAAGAGTATGAAAGGTAAATTCTAATAAATGATTAATATTTATTTCATAATATGGGAAGTAGGTACCTTGGTGTATTCATTTTGTGACAGTTCATAAACTCTTCACTGATTTGTTCATAATAAGCATGAAATAGTGTTTCAAATGATCAGGAACAAAGAGAAAAGAAACCTTAGAAAATCAAAATGTTCAGAAAACAAAACCAAAAATTTGGCTTAATATCCATTTTCTTTTAAAGGGTGTCAATTTTCACCTTGTCAGAAATGCATTTCTAATTATCTATCTATCTACCTATCCATCTTATATATTTACATAAAATTATATGAATACAAATTAATTGACATTTAACACCTACATATGAAGTACATTTTTTTTACATGGGATGTAAGCCATTTTCTAAGCTAAATCAATTTGATAATGTAAATTATTAGAGGATAAATTGAATGTGTATGAATTTGAGTTTCATGTAATACATTCCATTGACGAAGGTCATATCTGTACGGGGAATCATTTTATTAAATAATTTTACTGAAATTGCACACCTTACATTATAAAGGGATACTTTTCTAATTGAAGAAAAATAGATTTGATTTACATCGTTTCAGTGTTTTAGGGATGTGAAAACAAGATTTTTTCCCTATAAATGGATAATTAAATGTGACCAAAGCAAATATGTATAATTGAGAAAACATCATATTGTTTATTGTCAAATGTCACTAAGAGTTCCACTATCAGTTTCTTGAAATCTGTTTTTATGTAACAGATTAAATACATAAAAAATAAACATGAATTTTTTAATGAGAGGGCCACTGAATTTTAGAGAATGGTCAGCTCAACTCTTCTCTGAACCATTTGATTTTACAGTGAGGGGAGCTTTTTGCAAGTGATATCTAACACAGAAACTCAATATATTTAAAAAAATTCAAAATTTAAAAAGTGTTGTTATAAAAGGGGGGTACCTCGGTGGTCCAGTTGGTTAAGTGTCTGACTCTAGGTTTTGGCTGAGGTCATGATCTTACTTATGGTTTGGGGAGTCAGGCCCCATGTCCTGCTCTTAGCTGGCAGCACAGAGCCAGCTTGGGATTCTCTCTCTCTCCCTCTCTCTCTGTCCTTCCCTCACTTGTGCTGTCTCTGTCTCTCTCAAAATAAATAAACGCTAAAAATTAAAAAATAAAAAGTGCTGTTACATATGAAAAAGCAGAAGGCAGAGGGATATTTCTCTGTTCACTTAGTTTCCGAATACCCCTCACAGGGGCCCTTACAATACCTTCAAGTAACCACTCTAGATAGTCAGAAAACAGCTTGAGAATCAGATAACAGATTTACTTGATGCTTTAGGTTATTAAAATAAAATCCATGAGACAGACCAGGTGAAACATTGTATTCAGTTTCACATATTTGGTCACATTCTTATTTCCTTTTTTTTCCTGCTCAATTTCTTTCATGACCAGAGTCCTGGGGTTGGGAAGGGATACAGAAGTGTTTTTAGGAGTTTCTTAGTAGATCTTCTGGCTTCTTGTCAGGAGATTGTTCTGTTTTCATCAAAACAATCTATAAAGAATTTTTGTTCTAAATCATGTATAATGTAAAGCAGATGCTGTTTTTAATGAAAGGAGTGGTGTATTTTCACCTCTTTTAATTGTTTTTTGTGAGTTAATTTTGAAGTTTTTTCCTCTTTGAAAGGAAAACATTTTGATTATCTCCTTGAATGAATTCATTCTTTAGATGCCCTAGTTTGGAGTATAGGATGCAAAATGGGATTATAACAATTCTGTAGGCATATCTGATAGATAAGTGAATTGATGACCATTGTACCTATTATCAATCAACTCCCCCAAGAATCTGACAATACATAAATGTATCTCTCTGCCTCAATAAGAATAATGTGTAAGGGCAATATTAAATATCAGATAAGAAGAAGAAGAAGAATTGAACAGAGGAGGATTACAAGAGATATTTAGGAATGGGGTGAAAATCCTTGGAAGAATATGTGGACGTGGTATCTGTACGTATTTGATTAAGCAAGATGCTATGAACATAGAATGTACGAAATGAAATAATAAGAGAGCTCCTCCTAGCACTTTACTTTGAAAACATTAGCATGATGATCCATCTACAATGACACCAATTTACCAAATTACCTGACACAAATGTGACACAAAGGTATGTTGCTATAGCTGTTACTGAGGAATCGGTTAGGACTTGTTAAAATACAGCAAAAAAAGTTTATCTCAAAAGAAAAAGATTAGATTCTTTTATCATCATATGTGTCACACACCTACATAATACAGAGGCCTAGAGGGCTAAAGAATCAGCTCTATTTCTGGCTCTAAATTAAAGATTGATAAATTGATTCATGTTGTTTCTGACAACTGTTTGGTAGCCTATTCTATTATCGGTTTTGAGTATCTTTTGAGAAAATTGCTATAACATCCTGTTCTTGGTTACTCTTTCTTTACACATAAGATTTACGTTGATTCATGAGAAGTGGTTGTTAGGTGAAATGAATGCCAAATATTCATAGGAATCAAGATTGTGTAGCTAATGGTAGTGGATGACACTCTTAGAAGAGTTTCAGGATCTGAATCTCTACATCACACATGAAAATCACCAGAAAATTCCCACTGGAAAAGGGGCTCTTAAAGTGAACTGAATAGAGTTACTTGAGTGGCTCAGTCAGTTAAGCATCCAACTCTTGATTTCAGTTCAGCTTAGGATCTCATGGCTCATGAGATTGAACCTCATTTGAACTTTGCGTAACAGCACAAAGCCTGCTTGATATTCTCCCTCCTCCCGCACCTGCCTCTCTCCTGCTCATGCTATCTCTCTGTTTCTCAAAATAAATAAATAAACATTTTTTTATGAAGTGGACAGAAGAACACGTTTTATGAATACCATTCATAACTAATACTCATGGGCTCATTCATGACCACAGAAGCAGAATTTCCTGAGTACACAGAATGGATATCACCTCAACAGCTTTTGTCATCACAGTGTTGCTAGTTTTCCAGCAAAACCTCCAAAGGTGTCTGATGACATAGTGCTGTGCTCAAATACAACAGCCAGTTACACACAGTGTTGCAGGCTGACCATGTTGGAATTTCATGATGTGAAGAGTGAACACTGGAATAGATGTTAATATTGGATTTGGAAGGGCCATTCATATTCCACGGGCCTCTGGGAGTATCAGGAAATACTTGTTTACATTATTTTACTAAGGTACTACATGAAAAATTAATTACTTCCAAGATGCCAGCTTAAAAACAAGTAAATGGTGCAATGTAGCCTAGCATTCAGAAGAAACCAGACAATGTACCAATGAACTATTGAAAGAAAGCATTAAGGATAAAGAGCTTCTTTAGTGAAGTTTCTCTTACAGTGAGTTTATAAGGATAGGATCAAAAAAAAAAACAGAGTGATCCATCTAAGAGTAATTTCTGAAAACATAATCCCTGACTGTTCATTTATCTATTCTTGAAAGTCTGGTTTCACTGCTATAGATATTCTAAAATATGAGAGAGAACTAAATTAACCAGAAGTATTGATGATCATTTTGCTAATCCAAAACATAAAACTCCTAAAAGTTTCAGGCTCTCGAAGTTAATAAATCAATAGACTCAACAAATAGGGTTGTTGTCAGAATCACATTAGTTACTATGTAAAGATCTTATAAGAGTGCCTCACACTTGGTGAACTCCTTATCAAGGTAAGCTATTGTAATTGATAACATCATAGATGTATAATTTCTTGTCTTGGTAAGTATCACAAAATGTCTCCCATTTTCCTTTCACTATATTTAGCTCCTTATTCCATTCATTTCAAATGAGATCCTACATAATTCTGAAAGTCCTCAAATAGCACTCTCAAAGACCAACAGATAAAATATCTATCAAATGACTACCAAAACCCTCCGACCACCAGCACACTCACCATCTTACTTGAGTTTACCTCTTTCTCTACCACTTTGTCTTAGTGCTTATGTCAGTGAAAGACACGTTCCAATATATTTCCCCCAAGTGCTTGCTTCATCTGTCACTCTTCTTATTTCACATATGTTCACATCCCTTATTCTACACCTTTTCCCTCAAGTTCATGAAAATGCTCAATCTGCATTCTATCCCACAAAAACTCCCTCCCTAGTAAAACATGCTCATCTAAAAGCACTTGTTTTTCCCTAGGATTTTCATTGCTAGACAAATTACTATACTCCATAGTTCTCCAATTCCTCATCTGCTATTCACTTTTTAACAAGCTTTCATTTAGTTTTACCCCCAGTAATCAATGTAATCAATAATATTAATAATTTGTTTTGGTGAGTCTAGGGATATTTTCTATAGGTGTTCTATTCTAATTTTTTTTTACTTCCTGATCAAAAGCTGTACTACTCCCAAGAAGATTCTGACAATTTTCAATGCAGTTTCTACTGTGGAAATCCCCAGTTCTACAACATGTATCTAGAGGAATGTTTCAATTTGCTACACCCAAGTGCTTACTGGTGGCTCTACTTAGGTTAGTACGATTGCCTCAAACCCAGAAGGTCTAGGGTCCATCTTCCTGTAACTGTTATGAAATTTTGCTTCCTAATACCCTGTCAATATTAAGTCAGTGGACCCATCTTATACAGTGTCCTAAATCAGAGTCCTGCCACTTCTACATCCTAATATTTAATTTGCCTTGTGTCTGACTTTCATTTTCACTACCACTCAGTATGCCATTCTCACTGATGTTTCACTACTTTAGTCTGACCCTTTCAAATCCTTTCTCAATCTGAATGCTAAAACATTTTGCTTTTATTTTCTCCTGACTTTTAATTCCTCCACATTATATACTAATTAATATCTATGTTGGTTGGTACATTATATATGCTTCTTTATCCAATTGCATGCTCGTTTGTATCTTCACTTATCTCCAAGGATTTTCTCACACTTTTTGACCAGTATCACAGAACCCTTGGGCTTTCCTGAGTATTTGATTTCAACAGTTCATACTTTTTCACGTTCATCTTTTGCTTATAATGATTTTATTCTCATTAAATGCCCACCTCAATTTTTCCCTCCTTCTTCTTGGAAAACTCATTTTCATTTTTGAAGCCTAGAGAAGGTGTCAACTTCCTAGAAAGATTTTTTCCCCCACGGCCACCATAGAGTGTTCATTCTTATCTACTTATCTACTGTTATAGTTTGTTTCTATTCTCTCCTACTTTATGCCCCATAATAATCACTTTTAATAATTTTTATTTCCTTACAAAATTACAGTCTACTTAAGGCCAAGATCTATTTAATCTGCCCCTGCTTAAGAATAATGTCCCTAATAAAATTAGCATAACTACACATTTAACAATTGAATTAATAAATACCTTTCTTTTTGTCTCTTCTATTTTATTCCATTTCAAATCCCTACACACGAAGTTGAAAGAAATTAGCAAGATATAAAAAATGGTTTACTGTTTCAGTTCAGGCCAGTTTACTATATTTAATGAGACAGTATTATTAACATGTGTCAGCACAGAGTCCAACATGGAGCTCAAACCCACAAACCGTGAGATCATGATCTGAGCCAAAGTCGGAAGCTCAACCAACTGCACCAACCAGGTGCCCCTTTTCAGTCTTATTTGGAGTTTCTAAGCTTTATTTTCTATATATACATAAGTATGCATATAATAATTATGTATATTTATGTATTATTTACATATAATTTTAAATGAAAGAAAATTTCACATTTTCAAAAGTCAGGCCAACAAAGTAACCTATAAACTTTTTCATATGTCTGAAGAATGGTTTCCTTTCTTCAATTTCCATCTGTGTTTCAGGAGGAACGGAAGGGGAAGATGTGATAGACTGAATAACTCCTTCTCCTCCTACAATGCCCACGTTCTAATACCCAGCATCTCTGAATACATTTCCTTCATTACAAAAGGAACTTTGACTAAATTATTAAAATAAGGATTGGGGCACATGTGTGACTCAGTCAGTTAAAGGTCTGACTCTTGATTTTGGCTCAGGTCATAATCTCATGTTTTGTGGGCTCAAGTCCTATATGGGGATCCATGCTGACAGTGAGGAGCCTGCTTGGGATTCTCTCTCTTTACCTCTCTTGCTCTCTCTCAAAATAAGTAAATAAACTTTAAAATAAAATAACAAAATAAAATAATAAAATAAAATAAAATAAAATAAAATGAAATAAAATAAAATAAAATAAAATAAAATAAAATAAAATAAAATAAAAACAAACTTGGGCACTTGAGTAGCTCAGTCGGTTAAGCATATGACTCTTGGTTTCAGCTCAGGTCATGATCTCACCGTTGGTGAGTTCAAGCCTCACTTCAGGCTCTGTGCTGATAGGGCATAGCCTGCTTGGGATTGTCTCTCTCCCTCTCTTTCTGCCACTCCCCAGCTTGGTCTCTCTCTCTCTTAAAAAATTAATAAATAAACATAATTTTTTAAATAAAGATCTTAAAATGGGGAGATTACCTTGGATTATCTGAGTGGGCCCAATGTAATCACAAGGGAAGGAGAATCAGAGTTAGAAACAGGAAATGTTGTTCTCAAGAACAGAAGCAAAGATTGCAGTAATGGGAGAAATGAGTCTTCAGTTCAAGAATGCAGATGATCTCTAGAAGCTGAAAAGACAAGAAAAAGGATTCTGCCCTAAAATATTCTGGATGGAGCAAGCCCTGAAGACACTTTGCATTTAGCCCAGTGAGGTTGATGTGCTTCGGATCTCCAGAACTGTGAGATAACAAACTTGTGTTGTTTTAAGCCACTAAGTGCATGGTACTTTTTTTTACAGCAGCAATAAGAAATTAATATAGAAAGTTTGTTCATGATGCTTACAGGCTCTTAACAGGTTACTGTTCTCCAGAAACCTTTGCTATCAGCTTCTCTTTCATACAGGAAATAATTGCCACAATGACATCCCCAAAGATTTTTTGTCTTTTAAGAAATATTTTTAATGTTCATTTATTTTTGAGAGACAGAGAGAGAGAGAGAGAGAGAGTCAGAGACAGAAGGTGAGCAGGGGAGGGGAGGAGAGAGAGGGAAACACAGAATCTGAAGCAGACTCCAGGCTCTGAGCTGTGAGCATGGAGCCTGACGCAGGGCTTGAACCCATTAAAACTCACAAACCATGAGATCATGACCTGAGCCAATGGTGGATGCTTAATCGACTGAGCCACCCAAGCACCCCTTTTCAGTCTTATTTGGAGTTCCTGAGCTTTAGTTTCTATCATCTAATAGAAAAATAATAATGCATCAAGTATGTTAACATTCCTGTGGTATAAAGCAACTTGAAAAGATAGGGGAAAAAAAACCAAACAAACAAAAGCAGCAAACCTCAGGCTTACATTATTTCCTCAACTTGTAACCTTACTGAATTATATATTAGAATTGGAAATGCCAAACATTCAGGTAATGTACTGCCATGGTGACAGTTAATTTCCTAATTAGGAAAAGCACTGTCATGGAGACAGTCAATGAAGATTATCTAAGAAGCAGATGTCAAAGAAGGCTTTTTAAAGCTTGCAAGAGTTTTATTAGAAGGAACGCCTGTGAGAGCCAATGGAGAGGTGGCAGGAAGAGGCTTGTCAGTCATCAGTTTATAATATTTAAAGTCTGACCCAGTGATGTAGAGAAGGAAGGAAGTTTGGGTAAAAATGTCAGTACTGCTTAAGTTTAAGCAAGGCTACTGGAGACTTCTTAAACAAAGGTCCGTGACTCCCAGTAATAAACTCATCTCTGACCCATATTTCCTGCTGTACTCGCCTTGGCTTTCACATAAACACAGTGACAGATTTCCAAGTACAGCATCCGGGCCTTTGGTCAGTTACAGGCACTATATTTGGATCTCTGGGAGGTGCATGGCCTCACGTGTGGCAATACCAGGAAACAAACAGTTGTCCTGAGGCAGTTAATCAATGGCTCCACTGAAACACTGTAAATATTAGCGTGCCACCCATAATCAATTTACTCCATTTTTTTTCCCACAGGAAGCACATTAGAGAAAGTGAAAAGTTTTAGTGATGTATCGGACTTAAAGTTGGAAATCCTAAATTTTAAAACAATATTAATCTTCTTGAGCTATCGAGGCTCTTATGCAATTTTTTTATTCTCACCTAATTTGTTTTATTCTTTCAAGTAGGCATTTCTTGGTTTAAATGTTAATCAACACATTGCTGCGGAGAGAGAGATATACACAGACATACAAACACACACACATTTCTATTTCTATGCTAATATTCAGTAACATTTTCAAGAAAGTCTATTTATTTATCTATTTATATCCTCTATCTATCTATCTATCTAGCTCTCATCTATCAATTTTGGCTGAGTTATTCTTCAATAGAGGCACCATTGCAGTATTTTTCTGAATAATAAAAATAGAATGAAACTCAATCTTCTACATAACTATAGAAAACAGACTCTTAACAATAGAGAACAAACTGAGGGTTGATGGAGGGAAGTGGGTGGGGGGATGGGTTAAATGAGTGATGGGGGTTAAGGAGGGTGCTTGTTGTGATAAGCACTGGGTGGTGTATGTTAGTGCTGAATCATTAAATTCTACTCCTGAAACTATTACACTATATGTTAACTAAATTTAAATAAAAGCTCGAAAAAGATAGATAAATACATAAATACATAAATAAATAAATAGTCCTGTATGCCTTACTCTTAATGCTTAGTGATAGAAATAACACTTATGCCTGTTTTTTTTAAATATATGAAACTATTCAATAGATGCTGTTTCTCCAATACGTAAAGGAAACTAAAGAAGAAACAAAATCACCATTCTTTTCCACAACTTGACAAATTACAAAAAAAAGGAAGTTTATTTTATCATAAAGGTAATTGAGGACAGATAATCTTTACATATGGGTGCTATAAATTAGCACTAACAATCCTGGTAAATTTTAGATAATGTGTTCAAAATATTTTCCATAAGCCATATTCACTTTGCCTTTCATTCTTCCACCTGTTCAAACAAGATTAGCACCTGCTAGCAAAAATAAAAACAAACAATTCAGAAAGAATCAGACATCCCTGAATTTATTAAGACAAAATTGTTTCAGCTGAGTATTCCATCATCTGTTCCAAAGTCTACACTTACTGGGTATAAATGTATTTCTTTAGAGGGTCCAGACAACTTCCTATTTTATACAATTTGGAACTGAAGTATTACAGTATAAATAAATAAACTGGTAATTTCACATGTTATATAGCTGTTTATTAAATACTACAGTTAAATATTAAATTTAATTGCTTGCTTATCCAGAATTCTGAATATATAAAATAAACATCCCATTTGGGATATACACCATTAACCTATAATGGATGGTATTTATGTTTTTTCCTGAATAGTTTTCTTCACTCAATTATTTCAGCATACTCACGTATAAGATAGAGTCTATCCATGTGAAAAATTACCATTGGTAAATTCATGTTCATCACTGATCAAACATTTCAACAAATTATTGTGTTTATACTCTCTGTGAAATTGTTCTTTTTCCTACTACCAATAACAAAACCTCGTAAAATGCATACTAGGTTAAAAATGTGATACAAAGTGTGGAGAGAGCATATTTGAAAGGAAATCTAGGAAAAATTTCATTCAAGTGAGCAAATGGTAGCTTAGCTGGTTTTTTTCCACAGTAATGATTAGAGGGAGAGGAAGGCAGAGAGAGAGACAGAGAGAATGAAAGGGGACACATATACTCAAGAGAGAAGCCATGCTCGTCATATAACCTAATGCTGGAAATGACATTGTATTACTTTTGCCATGTTCCATTCTTTATTTTTTTTAATATTTATTTATTTTTGAGAGAGAGAGACAGAGTGCAAGTGGGGGAGGAGCAGAGAAAGAAGGAGACACAGAATCTGAAATGGGCTCCAGGCTCTGAGCTGTCAGCACAGAGACAAACTCGGGGCTCAAATCCACAAACCGCGAGATCATGACCTGAGTCAAAGTCATATATTCAACAGACTGAGCCACCCAGGCGCCCCTCCATTCTTTAAGTTATGGTCAGGGAGACTACAGGTAAGGGGAGGGAAATTAAGTTCCATTTATTGTGGAGAGGCATATTAAATGACTGTGGATGTATCATCCTTTCACTCTGCAGCACTTGATAGGATTTCAGTGAGTGTGTCACTGCAGAAAATTTGTTTTCCTCTTTTTTTTTATTGAGATATAATTGATATATAACATTCTGTAAGTTTAAGGTGTTTATTTGCTGCATTTTTATATTGTAATATGATTATCGCCAGAGAGTTAACTAACACTTTCATCACTTCCCATAACATCTTCTTTTGTGGTAAGAATACTTCAGATCTAGTTTGATTATTTAACACCTTATTCTTGCTATCAGGTCATTATGTGTTGGTTACTTTCTTCCACCAAAGTCCACAGCCGCAGCACCACACAGCTCTCATCACTCAAAGTTTTACAGTGTATCTCTCTTATTTCTTTGCTTGCCTATAGGTAGAAATAGCTCTCTGTTACTATTCTTTGCTCTTGTACAACCAAATGCACTTAAAATGAGCTAAGAATGACATTGGATTCTGATATACACTAGGAAATGGTATTACACTAAGAATGGAACTGCACTATTAGCATTATATATTATCTAATTATATATGTAAATATTAATCATGGAAGAATGGTAATGAACTAAATATGCTATTACAACATTTTTTTGTTGTTTTCCATAAACCGGGACTACATCTATGTGAATTATCCTTTAGCAAAACTCTCTTCACATTACCTAGACTACAGCATCTGCTTTCTACAGGGCTTCTAACTGATGTAATAATTAAGAAGACATTCAACTCAGATGAACCGGATTCTAATCTAAGCTTTATGCTACTTAATAGCTGTGTGACATGGGACAGCTAATTAATTTCCCAGTGCCAATTTCATCATCTATCACATCTATTAAGAGCTTACTATATGTCAAGCACTGATCAGGCACAGAAAGAGTTACAAGTCAATTTGTGGAACACATAGGGGATTGTAGTCCCATGATGTTGATTGATTATGGCTCACATCTGATAGTTATCAATTACTAATGAACTCATCTGAGTTCATACAGCCAGAATGATGTTGGGCAGCAGTGGAATTTAATTCTTCTGACTCTAGAGCACACACATTTGCCCATTGCACTGCCATTGTGCCTATTTCCAAGGCTTCCTGTGAGAGGTCACTATGTTTACAAAAGTATAAAGTGCTTAGACTTGCATGGGCCAAACCTCAATAGAGGTCAATTCTTGTAATTATTATTTATACATTTTCCTTTTGAAAAATTTAACAAGAAGTTTAAACGTAATTTTATTTTAATAAGAAGTTTTCTCCTGACTAGAAATAAAATTTATTCTTTAGGAGAAGGGGATGTTACAAATATTTTGATTCAAAAATTAGTTATACCAGATCATCAGTAACAAATTCAATAACTTTGAATTGTGTTCAGCCTAAAACCTTAAGACGATTCACAAAAAGGCATAAGAAGATCACATACAGTATGTAGTTATTTTTAATAATGTCAAAGCACTACAATTAGAGTAAAACTATTTTTATAAAAAAGTAACTGAAAATCATACCTATAATTTGCTCTTAGTCTTGTTTACAGCCTAGTTAAACCATGACTAAAAAAAATAAGCTGGGTGAAACATGGAAGTTCCTTTTAAAAGTTTTTGCTTCATATATGAATATAAACACTTAAATGTATATAACTTTAACACATACAGTTGTTCGAGTAACAGTCTACACTTAGAAAATAGAAATAAAGTAAACTTTTTCTAAAATATAACATTTTTACTAGCGTAGTCTTTGTCTAAGTGGAATTTAGAAAGAAGTGCTGATTTTCTGTTTGTAAGGATCCTTACGAATCTGGACCAACTCTCTTAATAAAGGCAAAAAAAAAAAAAAAAAGAGCCTCTTGGGAAGGCTCCCTGGACTTGTTAGGTGACCAAGGAGGCTGTAAGTTTCCCCTCAGCTTGCCTAAGGTTAATTTAGGCTTCTTGGGACTTGGCCTGATCACACTGTTCTTAGAACAGTTACTTAGAAAACTTGTAATCCTTTCTCTGCCTCTTTGTGATGTAAATTTCTTAAAAAACCTCTTGCCACTTTTACAGTCCAGTAATGTCTTCCTCAAGGACTTGGGAATCACCCCTTTTAATGTCCTCTTTAAAGAAGATACAGTCTCTGTCTTTTAATCTCCACAGGGGAGTGGAAACCTACATTCTGTGGGGCGGGACCCAGCATACTGCTCTAAATGCTTAAATTGTAAACTGAAGACAGAAAGTTTATTTTCCATTAAGTAAGACCAATTAGAAAACACAATGGCCTATGCTCTCCATTCCCATCCCATCCCAGCTCTTAAAAACTCTAGCTGTTTGTCTTGGCAGAGCACAGTATTCAAGGCTTTCTCTCCTCTTGCTACCAGTGAAATCAACTTCTTTGTCTGCCCATCTGTCTGGTGTGATATTTTTCCTCAAAAAGGTCAGCTGCGGAAGTATATGTGAAAACTGGTCTCTGGGAGGGAGTGACTTCTCCAAAATACTTCAAGAGGTAAGATTTTTCTCTTTCTCCTGAGTAGGTTCTATGTGCTCACGTTTTGGCTGAGTCAAATTTCATGTTCAAATCTTTCTCACTGAAGTCTGAACACTGATTAGAACCTAAGAGTCTGGCCGGCCTAGGTTCTCAAAGAAATATGCCTAGTATCCCAACTATAGTGGTGTTTTCTGTTGCACTGAAGGTCAGTTAAGAAATTAAGTTTGTTTGGTTTCAATGCAAATAATTACAAGCAGATCTATACTCACCGAGGAATATTCCTTTTGTACAGTATTCCCCTCATCCTTAGTTTCACTTTTTGCAATTTATCTACTTTCTTCAACTATTTGGAAGCAGATGATCCTTCTACTGACCTTAGAAGATTAGGAAGTAGTAGTAGCCTAATGCTACATCATAATGCCTACGTCATTCACCCCATTTCCTCTCATTACAAGCATTTTAGCATCTCACATCAACACAAAAAGAAGAATGAATACACTACAAAAGATATTTTGAGAGAGAGAGACCACATTCACATAACTTGTTAATACGGTATATTGTTATAATTATCCTATTTCTTAGTTATTGTTGTTAATCTCTTGCTGTGCCTTATTTATAAATTAAACTTTATTACAGGTACGTATAAATAGGGGGAAAACACAGTATATTAAAGGTTTGGTACTGTCTGTGATTTCACACATCCAGTGAGGGTCTTAGAACGTGTTTTTGGAGGATGAGGGGGACTACTGTATTTTAAAAGATGGACATAATTACATACATAGTTATAATTGCTAAGGAACTGAAATTATAGGTAAAAGAGTCATAGAATGTCAAAATTGGGGAGGATCTTTAACTGCTATTTTTTTTAAATAATATTTTGTAATTGAGGAAGTAATTAATGTCTGCATGTGTAATTTTAGTCCCTAGAAAGGTAACTATGGTACTCAAGGCATAATAGGTGTTAAGCAAACAAATATACACTAAATTATTTCCTCTGTAATTTTCATTCACTTGTCCTTGTTTAAACCCTTCAATCAATGCATATCAAATGGATTACCTTTTCCAAATGATGTTTTAAAAAATACTTGGAATATATTATCTCCCTATCTCATTCTGCCTACCGAATTCATGCTTCTCTTCTCCCCATTCTTCCCCCCGAAGGAAATTGTTTTTCTTCAAAGGTAATATTCATACAGTTCTTTACATGTCCTTTATAATATTATTATTTATGTTATTTTATTAAGACTGCCCTAAGTAGAATGTCCTTATATTCCCCCATTATCATTTTTAAAAGGCAGTAGTCAAAATTAAGAGTAACATTTTATATATTATATGAGCAGAAATATCCGAACAGAAATAACACAAACTCAATCGAGTTCTGTTTTCAGGCTGAGTTTGAATGATTAGCTTTCTTGAAAGCCACATCACAGGCTAGCTCACATTGAATTTATTGTGTGGTGAATCACTTAAACATTTTTGTCACATGCGGATGTTAACTCAGTTCTTACATCATTTGCAATTTGGATCTAAGTATGGTATCTTCTATGTGCACATCTCTACTATATTTCATTTGTTCAATTCAGCCCATCATTACAGGTTATAAAGATCACTTCTGGATCGTAATTGTTCTGCAGTGCATTCACTAACCCTTCAAGCTTCCAGTGACCCACAAATTTAATGAACATACGAGATCCTTCTCTGTATGCTCATCCAACTTACTGATTAAAATGTTGAACAGAACACCACTGGAGACACAGTTCTGAGGCCTCTATCCAAAATTATATTAGTCTTATGATCTTTTTTGGCATTTTTATTTTTTAATGACTTATTAATGTACCTAATCAATGGTCCTTGCATTTAGACTATAACATAAAATGTGTGCCGTGACATATTGGCAATAAACAGTGAGAACATTTTATTGAAAAGATAAAAAAATGATTACCTGTTATGTATTTCTTATATGGCATACACAGAGGATCTAAAAGCAAAGTAGAAAGAGTAAATGCTGAAATTGTAATAGAGTGCATATCTGTGATTCACTCTAACCTGGGCTACATGGTAAACCTATATTTAAGTCTCTAATTAGCCATTTATATATATATATATATATATATATATATATATATATATATATATAAACCTGTATTTAAGTCTCTAGCCATATATATATATATATGCATCTGGGGGAATAATTGTATTTACATATATGAATTTCTCATAAGTTTCACAGGGTTGTTTTTGACCCTTCCTAAAAGGTTTAAGTGTTCCTTAAAGCTTTAAAATAAATACAGCCTCCCAATTTCATTATATATAGGATGGAGCACTTCGGATATTTATCAAAAGCACCAGATGAGCAAAAGTGATACTGTAAAGTGAAGAGCAAAGTACAAATGCATATTAGAAAATAATCTTGGGGTGCCTGGGTGGCTCAGTCAGTTAAACGTATGACTTCATCTCAGGTCATGATCTTGAGGTTTGTGAGTTTGAGCCTCGCATAGGGCTCTGTGCTGACAGCTCAGAGCCTGGAGCAGGCTTCAAATTCTGTGTTTCCCTCTCTCTCTGCAACTGCCCCACTTGAGCACTCTTTCTCTCTCTCTCTCTCTCTAATAAAATAAACATTTAAAAAATTAATAAAAAAGAAAAAGATCTTAATTCATTATATAGTTCATTTAAATACAGTTGAAATAGATATTGTGTTCTTTCTTCCCCATCGTAGTGTGCTTGGAACTTCATCAAATTTGTATTAAAATGTCTTCGTCACTTACTCTGGACTTTGGACTATACTTGAGCTTTGTAAGCTTGGGTTTACTTATCTTTAAAAGTAAGAAATTATTATGTAGAGGTATATATATACACACTTGTATATAATTTGATATATTTATTTATTTATAAACACTTGCCTTATAAATCATTGTAAGCATAAAATGATAGAATGCATGTGAAGCATGTTAACACAGTGACAGACACATAGTAAATATTTTCCAGTGTGTTTATGTTCTCGGGGATTTGTGTTGTTATTATTTTGTTGTTTTAAGACTGTTTTGGGGCACTTGGGTGGCTCAGTTTGGTTGGGCTTCCCACTTCAGCTCAGGTCATGATCTCATCCTTCGTTGGTTCTAGTCCTGTGTCGGGCTCTGTGCTGACAGCTCAGAGCCTGGAGCCTGCTTTGGATTCTGTGTCTCCCTCTTTCTCTGACCCTCCCCTGCTAACACCTGTCTCTCTCCATCTCTCAAAAATGAATAAAGATTAAAAAATTAAAAAAAAAAACACTGTTTCATGTTGCCCTTTTTTTTTCCTGTTACAAGAGGAAAGGGCCTGGAATCTTCCTTCTCATTTTAAATATTCAAATTTAGAAACCAAAAGAAGCACTAAAAAGATGATAGAGTAAACTGGGCATGGGGCAGGCCATCAGCTTTTTATAGATTATGGACTACAAAATCTTGTAAACAATTGAATAATCTTGTCTAATTCACAGTGTTGTGAGAACAGATAAAGATTAAGGACTATATGATGATTTTCTTTACACTTGTATATGTTGTATCCAAACAGTGGGAAGACCACCTGGGGCTCTATATTTGTCCCAGTTACTTTAATGTAAGTATAAGATAGAGCAGCCATCCCCATGGGTCTTTCCCATGGGCTGGGTCTTTCCTGAGAGAGGCAGGCCTCGTACTGAATCATCTGAGTTACTTAATCCTATGCTAAAGGTCTTGATGTTTCAGTACACAAAGAGCCATAAAAAAATGACAATTATATAAATCCTTACCTTTGCCTTCTGAAAGAATGGTGTTGCTCAAAGTATCTATATATATATATCATTCTACACTATAGTATAATCCAAAATTTATAGAACCTTTCTTATTTCCAGTTTTGTTAATTCTGGGTTTTTTGGTATATTTTCTCTCTGCTGCTCTTCAGAGATAACAGATTTGAAACCTGAATAAAATAAAGAAAACTTTTTTTCTAAAATTCAGAACTTGAATAAAGGATAAGTAAAATAAAAAATATACATTTATAAAAATATTTGATATGATGGCCTAAATATAAACTTGTCTGCTTTCTTTATATGTTGCAGCTTAAATATTCAATGAGTGTATAGCCCTAACTACTTTGTCTATTTTTCCATTTTCAAATGAACATTTCAAGCCATATTAGTTTCCTCTTGTCTGAGTAGTTTCCAGTGTGCCAATTGTTTTATTTTCCTATCTCAAATACCAGAAAGTGAAATACTGTTATTTACACATGACCTTTCAGTATATCACTGGCAAAGACATCTCTTAAATTCAGTGAATGATTTAAGTCTACTATGTATTACCTTGCTCTCTAGAGGTCACAATAAAGAATGTCCAAACATTAGGCCAAAATAATCGAGAGAAAACATATGACCATCTGCATAGCTAAAAAAGTTACTCCTGTAGATAGGATGTGCTACATATTTTGCAACATTTACCTCACTTCCCGGGATTAAGGGTGGAAATATTTGGATCTTGTGCATAGAGTGTGCTTTGATTATAAAAATAATTAAAATTGATAAAAATGAAAACTTTAGTTCATTTATTTATTCATGTAGTCAACAAAATATTTTGGGCCCTTACAACACAGTTAATTGTTTCTTTCTCTGTCTGCCTCTTTCCCCAAAGATTTTTCTTAATCTACTGTTCTTTTAAAGAGGGGAGGTGTCTCATTTACACTCTATTTCCAGAGCATAAAATAGAGCATGGTACATAGAAGATGCTCAGTAAATATTGGGAGAACTAATTAAATGAGTATGCAATGTGAATTTCAGAATACCTGACTTTTGCATAGCACTGGATTGTTCTAAGCATCATAGTCAGATGAGAGCCTCTATTTAGACATGTTTTAAATTTAAAAGCATTGTACAAGCGTAATTAATTATGTCATGAATATGGGTTCATTATTTCCTAAAATATGCAGATGGGTGCTGTATGTTCAAGAAGGTGAAGAACACATTTTTGCAGTATGGTTTTCTGTTCTCTCACGGAACCAATCCAAGCTGGATTTTCAGACTTTCCTACCTGCACCCTATACCTAGGCAAATTTAGGTATATTCATTTCACATATTTTGCCCTCTTCCACCTCTGTTCCCTTTCTTAAATTGTCCTTGACTTTGGAGCAAACTAATCCCTGCATCTTTTTCATTCCACAGTCCTGTCTTCTGTAAGTACTCAGCTGGAATTTTACTTATTCAAAGAGCAGTTCCTCATTAACCCAGGCTCAAGAGCCTTCCTCTTACTCATCAGAAAGAACAATCAATTCTAATTTACATGCACAACAATCACTGGCCAGTAGTGCTTTGGGAAACCATGGTTTTGTCTATTACCGTTTTAAGAAAACACTGAATTATATCTGTATGCTTCAAATTTCAGGTCTGCAGTTCTCATATGTTTGGTTCATTTTGGTTCATTTTGAAGGACAAGGAAAAAAACACTTGTCTTTCTCCTGGCCCTCACTATCATGTGAACAGGCTGGGGGCAGATACTACAGGGAAAGATGGTCTGAGGTCTGTTGGTCTTCTTAACATCAAGTATATGGTTATGCCTAGGTCCAGGATTCATGTCCTTAAAATGACCATGGTTCCTTTGAATTTATTGTATGTTTGTGATAATTGATAATATCATAAGGGAAAGTATAAATGCAGAATATATGACATATCAAGCCAATAGTACCAAGACCACCTCATTCAATACATAACAAAGCATAGATGGAGAATTTATCTTAAAAATCACCATACTGAAGCTCTGAAGGGGTCATCAAGGCTATTTCTGAAGCAAGAACATTCTAAGAATTTTACTTACTGTTGCAGATAAATATACCTGATTTCATTAGTTTATATATTAATGTGTCTATCTGCTTGCTTACTTGCTCCCATATGCCCTCTCATGTGATATTTTGGGCTACTGCTCTGCCTCAGTGAAATATATGATAATTACTCATAGATTAGGGAAGAAAGGAGAGACTGAGCAACTCAAGTTTCATCATGAAAGCTTTATATATATACATATATTTATAAAATATGGATTGTTATCATTTATCATATCTATTAAAGTGACATAAAATACTGTTGGTGACAATTCACATTTTTTACTTAGTATGCAAAGCCACTGCAGAAAATGGCTCTGCTGGCTTTCAATTTGCTGCAAAATTACTTCAATCAAAAGGAAGACTGCCTTGATTTTAATTGACTTTATATTAAATCAAAAGTGCTATGTGATCCATAGTTCAGGTTTCTAAAAATGAAATATGTTCAGATACACCAGTCAAGGCCATCTGATATTTTTATTTCTTACTGCAAATGATAAAATTGATACTGATGTACTCTCTGCAGCTATTTCAGAGTGGGAGTTCTGTGAAATAAAATAAATATGATAAACTAAGCAAAAAGAATGAAACAAAGCACATCCTCTGGTTCTCTTCATTATCTCATTAATGTAGTTTCCATTGAGCTTGCTCATTCACTAATTTTTGAAGTAAGTCTTGTATTGAGATTAATGTGAAACTACTTTTTCACATTCTGTGGTAGGATTTCCTTGGGTCCTGGGGAGACGACGAGCGGGATGCAATGACAGTTCCCAAAGGCGGAGGGCCAATGGAAACAGGGACGTTTCCAAACACCGCTGATGGGAACGTGAGGGACCTTTCTCAATGGAAACGTGAACGGTCCCAGAAAGCAAGGGCACCTTGACGGTCCCGGAAAGCAAGGGCACCGTGAACGTCCCCGAAAGCCATGGAGATGGACCAAGAGCTGAGGGCTAATGGCAAACTTTATTAAGAACAGCATCTTATTTTATACCCTCCTTGCAAGCTTGGAGAGCACAGTAAATGTTACAGTGAATGTTTTACTCAGAACAATAGCTACTGATCAGGAACATCCTGCAACTGTGCGTGGGTATATCTCCTGTGCGTGGTTTCTCGACGCACTTGGCTGATGACCAGGAAGGCTCTGTCCTGCACGTCCTCCTGGGACTTCATCAGGTTCCATAGTCCCAGCATTCTGGGAACAGAGGTCCGATAAGGACAATGCATACACAAGGACAGTGCTGAGAACAGAGGTCCAATAAGGACAGTTTGTCCCATTTCCCAACAACGTTCCCTTCCATCTAGGCTTTCAGGTTCATTTTTAAAAATGGAAATAATGAAACTGCAGGCCTTGTACAGAGAGAATAATCCCTCTGGGTATAAGCGTGCCAGATGTGAGTCCATAATAGCTTCTATAAGCTACGTAGCAATTCTGTATTGCCAGATCTTATATTATAGAATTCACATAACCACATTCCTTGGAGACTTACTTTTCCTTATATATAATAGTAAAACATGCATATGTGGAACTCTTATTATCAGAGTCTTCTGTCATGCTTTTGAATAAAGGGCTTTCTATAACGTCGAAGAAACATAGTAGACTTAATATGTGTTTTTCCTGAATCTTTTCAAGGGAAAAAATACAAATCAGCAGTTGGATGCTAAGTAAGAATCTAATAATCTAGCTCCATCTGAACTATACTGAATGGATATGAGAGTTTACACAAAGACAATGGAGAAGAGAAGAAAAATAAAACAAAATAAATGCTTGTAGGCAGCTTTATGCATTTTATCTGGAAAAAAAAGTTTTAAACGTACACAAACAGGTTAGTTCATTAAATTTAGCAATAGACTTTTTACAATTATTTTCAGACAAAATAGTAAATAATTTTTCAATAAATTCGGAATTTATTTTACCTATATGTGCTAGTACATGTTGAAATAATATACAGTTGACTCTTGAAAAACATGGATTTGAACTGCACGTGTCCACTTACACAGGAATTTTTTTGATACGTACGGTATGGTTCTATAAATCTTTTTTCTTTTCCTTATGATTTTCTTAATAACATTTCCTTTTCTCTAGCTTACTTTATTATAAGAACACAGTATATAATACATATAACTTTAAATTTCTGTGGTAATTGAGTATTTATGCTCTCAGTATGACTTCTGGTCAACAGGAAGATATTCATTTTAGGGGAATCAAAAGCTCTAAGTGGATTTTTGACTGCATGGGAGAAGGGGTGATATCATCTCCCATATTGCTCAAAGGTCAACTGTATATATCTATCTCACTTATTCACAAATATATGAACTTCCCTTATAAATAGAAGTAACATGAATTCTGAAAAGGGCATAAAATAACAATGACTGTTTTTCCCCAAAATTCTAAGTATAAAATTGTATATTTTATTTATTACATTGAAAGATTTAAAAACTATAAAATATTTTGTGAACTACTGTAAAAATAATCAATCAAATTTAAATTTAAGAATTTTTTTTGCAAACCAAGCATTTAAGGAATATATTTTTTATCCACATTAAAAAAACACTCCACTAAAACCCTCACACTACTTAATGATGTTATATATAAAAAGCTTAAAATTCACAAGACAAAATATTATTAACTGCTGTGAAAATGTCTACATAAAATGCCTATGATTATTTATCATTAGGATTAGTATGGAAGCTTAACAATACAGCTGAATACAAAAATAAAGTACATATGATTCATGGTAGCTTATTGGCAATGAATTGAAAATCTCTTTGAAGCTATATCCCGAGATAGTTGGTAGAAACTCTTTCAAAGATTCTTGAAAATGTTTGCAGATGCCTCACAAGGTCAGGAGAACCACAACTTTGAACTGATATAGTATCTGATAGATGAATTATTAAAAAAAATAGAGAAATGATAGGTTATTAAATAAGTGGTGATTTAACAAAGCACTGTCTATATTTAAAATGATAGATTCTTCCAAGTCATAAACAAAACCTCCGAGTCGAACACATGCTGAAAAATAAAGGTTATTTTTAGCCAAAAAAGCAATAATAACATCCAAAAATTTTAAAGAAGGATATCTTAAAACAGATGGCAGGAGAATTTATGGGTTACAAGATAGAGAAATTTGGAGTCAGCTCTTTCATATATCTGCTTCTACTATTAAAGTCAGTAATTTAAAAGCAACTTAAAAATATAAAAATGGATGAAGACAAAGACTCTTACTATCCATCCAACTTCCAATTATGCTTTCTTCACAGTGATACACCATGGAATTCATTTAAGGGAACAAAACACAAACTAAAATGCTGTTTTCCCATCCTGAGTCTGGGCATGTTCGTTCGATTACATTCAGAATAGTGAAATGTCATTAAACTCAAGATAGTAAATGTACCTGAACAAAATTCTACAAGTAATTCTAAGAAATGAGACAAAGAATGCCAAATGACAAAATAATAATAATAAGGATTGGTACAAACTTGGGCTCTTTTACATAACTGGAAACGATTTCAGTTTTGATATTATTAAAGAATGAGTTGGAGAACAACTTGACAAAATCTCGAAAAATGCTTTACTATAACCAACTACACTTTTTATCATTTATCCATTTCACTAGTTTTGTCATGTATAATTAGTTATAGTATAGTCCTTAGAATTTTGGAAAGTTGTTCTCCATATATATATTTTCAAACTACTATATATATATCCCAAAATACTACAAAAATTAAGACAAATATGGTATGTTCTTAATCTCTCTAGTAATTGAAATAACTGATTAAACTTCTATGTAACTTCATCAATAAGTCTTAAATACTGTGCGGTGTGGAAAAATATTTCAAAAATTACTTACAATAGTATATTTTTTAAGATATGCTGATATGCTGAGCAGGAAACTTTGAGAAGGTAAGAGGCAAGAGTTAAAACCTAAACACCCCCAAAATCAGTGATATAGCATCATGTTTTTGGTCTTGTCAGTGTGTGTATGTCAGCAGTGGGGAGGAGAGGGGAGACTGTTCCACACGGTCACTCAGAGATCAAGTGTCCTTTGATCACAGGGTTCTGCAGCCTTTAGGGTCTTCTGCTTTTCTGTGTTCAGCCAGCTAATGGTGGAAAGGGTGTGGAGAATTTTCACGATGTTTCCAGTTCATAATTAAAATGTGAATTTCAAAGACTAAACTAACCCATGAGTATACATTGGGTATATGTATACATTACCAAAATTGATGAATACCATTACATATGAGTATACATTTGGTAATGTATACATTACCAAAATTGATGAATAAAATAATTATGAATTTGGTCACCAAAGTCAGTCATTAAGAAAAAATATATCAAATATCAATATTGTCATAGAAAAAATTAGAATTTCACTCAAATCAAAAGGATGGTAAGAATCACGCACGCATAACTTGACAAAAATAGGAAAACTTTGACAGATTTCGGGCATTGGGATATACGTGAGAAACTTCTACCTTCACTTAGAAGTTTAAAGTTTCTCCTGAAGTTGAGGGAGGGGGCTGTGTAGTGCCTGGGGAAAAAGAATTTCAATTACAATCTGCAAATTTTTTTTCATCTCCACCAGGAAGCTTTTGATCTGAGGTTGCCACACATGATTTATGTTCTGTGAAGGGCAGACCTACAAATAGAAAAACTCCATGTTAAGCCTTGGCAAATGCTACTGAGTAGGAGGAAGCTAGAGTAACAGGTGAAGATCTTACTGTAAAGAGGGAATAAGTTTATGTCTTTTTGTACCAAAAAAATGACCTTACTGCAAAAGATGGAAAATGTAAGATGAAGTGGAGAGGGGGAAATTAGGAATTTGATATGACTATAGTCTTTTAAAAATTTAACAAGTGTTTATATCTTGGAATGAAATATTTAAAAATTTAAGATTATAGATTATTTTTTCTCTACAGATCTCTGTGGCATTTAGCCATTTTATAGTCACTCTTTCATGTTCAGAACAACTATAGTTCTAACCACCACACAGGACAATTATGAAAGTAATAATTGTTTTTCTGTGTTAAAAATGCCTTAAACTTAGTTGTAAGGTTTTGTAAACCAGTTATTTTCTTGGTAAATTGATTTGGGTAGCACTGGCTAGATGTCAGGTGTTGAGTATTTCATATTATTCTAGTGCTGAATGAAGGCATATATAATGATACTTCTCAAATAACTATAATCTTGGCAGTGAGATCTGGATTACGCTTGCATATTGGTTTCCTGCAGTGTATGCATGAGAGTTTTTCATATTCCAATTGACATCACTCTCTTTAACTGTGTACATTTTCAATGCCTTCAAAGCTTTTAAAATTTTAAAAGACTAAGCATAAGATCAATTGAAGTAATCATCGTTTTCATCTGAATGCGTGTCAGAGTACAACTTTTTAAACCCTCATTTTTGGATTGTTTTATAAAAATAATATACATTTAAAAATTAGAGAGTTATTTCTTTAGTTAGTTATTTAGCTCATTATTTTTAGGACAGTTTACCTTTCCATGTGCAGGCAAAATACCGAAGATACAGGAGCAAATATGAGCACTAAACTGTTAATGCCAAAAAGAAATTTGGGGAAACAAATCAGCGTTACTTTCAACTCAGTCCACACTTATATTCTGAATTTTATCTTATCCTGAGCAATATCAAAATTGATTACAACACACACACACACACACACACACACACACACACACTTTAAACTCCCTTTCATAGCACACATTTTATTACCAAAAAAGGAAATGTACCACATAGTCTGCTTTTGAGGAACTAAGAAAGGAGATTTCAGACACACAAATATGGTTTATTATTAACCTAAAGATAAAGAATGTCAGAAGCCATTAATATAAAATAAAACAAAATAAATTCTACAGATGGAGGGTGATAAATGGGTGGGAGTTGTGATTTATGCTGAACCTTGAAAAAGGTGAATAAAAATGAGAGAAAGTAATCTAGGGAGATGGATTCTCTATCAGTCGCATTTTCTCATAACGAGCTAGACCTGTTTCCGTGTTACACTGTGAGGTCAGTGACACTTACTATGGTTCACACTGTTGTTTCACTTCTTTATGCCCAAATACATCATTGCTGTTGCCTTCCTTTCCCATTCTCCTATTACTGCTTCCCCTGTAGGCCTTCCAATCTGCTCTGGATGTAGCTGCAGAGGTGATCTTCTTGGATTATGTCACCACCTGGCATAATGTGACTCAAATTCATTTTGCATTGCCGTTGTGAATATGGGCCTACTCAAAAACAAGATAAACTTTTCAATCTATCAGCATGATGTAAAAGCTGAAACTATGAACCTGCTGAATTACAGTTCCGGGGACAGAAGAGGAATGCGGAGTTTCATTTATGGTGGAGAAGTGGCCCATGCATTGCAGGGAACAAAAGCCAGGTTCATAATATGTAACTAATCGCTGATGAACCCTTCAGCACCCAGGAGCTAGGACCATTAAACATCTGAAACTGAGCCCTAGGGCCATGGCTTTTATGGATATTAATCACGTGGGCAAGTGAGGAAAAGAGAAAAACCATTGAACCCTGGCTTAGGTGAGGTTACTTGAGCTGTGGTATCTCCCTGGTTATCACTGAACACCCGCCTCAAATAGCAGGGCCCAGAATTGAAGTCAGGCCACTATAAAATCACTAGATGGGGAGAAGACACTGACCAAAAAAACAAAACAAAGCAAAACAAGACAAAACAAAAAACTAAACAAAGGAAATATGCTACCTAAGACATTTTACAATGAGCAGTGAGCTGACAAAGATTACAAAGCAAGTGAAAAAAAAATGAAAAAAAAATGTTTTCAGAAACCCTCATTATTAATGAACTAAAGTAATTTACAAAAGTTTTCAATAGTAGGGAATATGAAAATGATTTCAAAATAAGTGCATTTAGGGGTGCCTGGGTGGCTCAGTCAGCAAAGCGTTCGACTTCGGCTCAGGTCATGATCTCACGGTCTGTGAGTTCAAGCCCCACATCGGGCTCTGTGCTGACAGCTCAGAGCCTGGAGCCTCCTTCCGATTTCGTGTCTCCCTCTCTCTCTGACTCTTTCCCACTCACACGTGGTCTCTCTCTGTCTCAAAATTAATAAAAACACTAAAAACAAAACAAAACAAAATAAGTGCGTTTATATTTCTTAAAGATAAGAAACAGTAAGTAAAGTACTTAAAGGACACATGAATACAGAAATCAGGAAATGATACCAAGTGGAAACTCCTTATAAAGGGAGAGAAGATACCATGATGGCCATGGAGGTGGAGGACGGAGGTGGAGGGTTGGAGAGGGAAAAGTTCCTCAGTGAGATCAATGCTGGCTTAATCCTAATTAGAAGATTCTGTTGATATGATATACTTAAGAATTCAGAACATAACAAAAAGATATATAAAGAAATAAAATCTAAGTATAGATAAATGGCAGAAAGATTTTGAGACCCTATCAATTAATGGATATTCCTGAGAAAAAAAGCACACAGACAATGACAGAGAAGCATTTATTGAAAGGCTGTTGAGTGTCCTGAATTTTATAATTTCACCTCTTCTCAATTTGAAAGAAGAACCGAATACAATTAATTCAACAAATTCACATATTTAGGTACACTGTGCCAAAACTGGAGGACACTGTGTATAAAGGAAAAACAATCTTAAAAGACACCAAGGAAATAAACAGAACACAAATAACAAATAGACCAGAATGGCCTACAAGACCCTGGATGACTAGATTATAGACGTTACCCCATTCTCCAGCCTCTCTCATGAGCTCTCTCCACCAAGGTCTAGGCTTCTGCCACATTGACCTTCCTCATTTTCCTGAGTACATCAGCTTTTTTCAAACCCAGTACCTTCCTCTATCCTGTTTTCTCTGACATAATCATTGCTTTTACTATATTTCTCATAATTAAGTTCTACCTATCCGTCAGATCTCTGCTTAAATGTTTCTATCTTAGAAAGAACATTCCTGAACAATCTTCGCACTCACACTCACACTCATTATCTCATACATCCTGTCCTTTTCCTTGATTGCAATGAACAGTAGTTACAATTACTCAATTAAATTCACATTTTTAAAAGGTAACTTGTAAGGTTTAACTTATAATTAAGCATTTTCTGTAGTCTTTCCATTGGTCTGTGTTATCTTTTTAGATGGATCTCTCAATCTTGCAGGTTGACTTATAGGTAAATCCTTTAAGTCGATCATCACACATGTATGGTTTCTCTCCTTTATAGATTATCCATTCAACATTGGAGTGCTGCAAGAAACCTTTATATCAAGAATTGCTTTTAAGTAGTATCTCTCCTGAATGTCTCTATCCTCTACCATATATCAATCTGGAGTGTTTAGAAGGAACTTCTTTCATATACCCCACAAAGCTATTTTGCCAATTACACAGGCTCCTGATTTTAACCAACAATATAGACAGTTGATCTCCTGGTACTCAAACAAGGAACTGAGTAACATATGTTTTAAGATTTTAAGATTTTATTCCAGCCCTATCCTCAAGAAAACAATTTGTTGCCTTGTCTTGAGGCCTGTCTTATGTAATAGATGGAGTCCCTGCCTTGCATCCTTTAGACTTAATCACATTCTTCTGCAAATTCCTTTTACCTATACTCTTTTATGAGTCTTTGCTCATTTATGTACCTTTGCAGAATCAGTCCTGTTCTGCCAGTGATACTCTGGGCTTGATGCAATGCCATCCATGATTTCTCTGTCCTGGATCCTTCTCTGACTTTGACCTATGGGTCAAACCTTTCTCAGAGAAAGGGAGCTTTACAGGGAATCTTATATTTCATTATTTCTCAACACTGTCTTTAGTCCCCTAGTGACTTTCTGGCTTCTTATTGGATGTATCTCATTCACAGAGATGCAAGACTCCCTAAGCTGTGTTCCCGCATGAAACTGGTTATTATCTCAGATTCAGCCCTCAACTTCAGGAGTTTGCAAAGGAAAGCCCTGTTCTTCCAAAAAGATATACACAATGTCTTTGATTTTCTGCTACTTATTAGCATATTTTGCTATTGTTCCTTCAGTTCTTTGTGACTTTATAAATCTCCTTTCCTTCATAAGGTCCTAAAGATACTTATGCATGGAGATTGTACCATTTTGTCGAGAATCTCCTTCTTGGTTTGTATGTTCGGACCTAGCCAGGAATAGTAAAAGCTTAGATATTCCTCACAGCGATGGGTCTGAGAGGTAAGTATATAAATTTTTTAATGTTTAATGTGACAGGTTTCAGCCATGCAATATTGCTTTGAAGACCAGGTCTTTGGGAATATAGAAACATACTGCTGACTGAAGACTGTCACAGGATATTTCATGCTCCTACAAAAAAATCTCTGATCTGCAGTCAGCCTTAGCTGCACATTTATTACTGTACCTCAGTAAGTGGGGTATTGAGAATCTATTTCCTGATTTGGATTTACCTATGTGGGTAAATTATCTATCTACCTACCTACCTAGGTAAATTATGTGTGGGGATTTTCTTTGTCTTCTTTTGCTTTTAAAACACTCTCTTGGGGCACCTGGGTGGCTCAGTCAGTTGGGCATCCAACTTCGGCTCTGGTCATGATCCCGTGGTCTGTGGGTTCGAGCCCCGCATTGGGCTCTGTGCTGACACCTCAGAGCCTGGAGCCTGCTTCAGATTCTGTGTTTCCCTCTCTTTCTCTCTCTCTCTGTCTCTCTCTCAAAAATTAACATTAAAAAGAAGAGACTCTCTCATTAATAGAATCATACAGTATTTGTAAATATTTTCCTTATTTTCCACCATTCCAAAATTTAATATATGAGCATATGAGCTGCCTGAACGTCTTCTGTTTAATTATAAATATCTTCCTAACTTTTAAATGCTATATCTGCAATGTATTTCAGGTAATAGAGGTTATTTTTTTTTTCAGGGAGAGAGAGAGAGAGGGTGCAAGTGAGTGAGGGGCAGAGAGAGAGAGAAAGAGAGAAAGAGGAGAGAGAGAGAAAGAGAGAAAGAGGAGAGAGAGAGAAGAGGTGAGGCTCATGTTTTTATCCAAAGTAGGGCTTGTGTTACCGGAAGTGGGGCTCAAGGTCACCCTAATTGGGCCTCAAACTCAGGAACCATGAGATCATGACCTGAACTGAAGTCAGATGCTTAACCGACTGAATCACCCAGGTGCCCTAGAGGCTCTACTTTTGTAAATAATGTGTACCTACTATCTAGCTCCTGATAGGTGCTCAATAATGGTTTATTATAAAAAGAAGGATGCTGTGAGTTTTTTCCTTTCCCATTTTTTCCTGACCCATTTGTACATTTATTTTTCAATTCACGCGTGTTTATACTGCACCATCTCAATGAACTCTTTTTGCTTCTTAACTCATTTGCAGAAAGTTTACTACTTCCTTGTTTAACTGATTTGAGTCGTTCAAGTGAACAATCAAATATTTGGTTCAGGCTTCAGGCAATGCAGACCCAACATGAACAAGGTCTGAGACACTGGGCTCAGTGCAGCATTTCCCATCGACACCAAGTTGACTCACTCTGCTTCTGCTAATCCAGTATATTTTCCACAATGCATCTAGAAGGAACAGGAATGTCCCTAGTAACTCATTTACAGTAGAAATTTAGTTAATTCCTGCCACTTCCCTTCCTACTCTACTGATGGTGAAAGAAAAGATCTAAGAAGGTTGACTAGGGGCGCCTGGGTGACTCAGTCAGTTAAACGTCTGACTCTCGATTTTGGGTCAGATCATGGTCTCACAGTTTGTAAGATCAAGCCCTGTTTTGGGCTCTGCGCTATCCTCATAGAGCCTGGTTGGGATTCTCTCTCTCCCTCTCTCTCTTCTCCTCCCCTGCTTGCTCTCTCTCTCTCAAAATAAATAAACTTTAAAAAAAAGTTGACTAATATATAATGGACTGTATAACTTATCATCTAAACAGGGACAATTTTCAGAGTTAAAAGGAGAATAAAATTAAATAAAATCAGCTAATTCTAAAATATATTTGTTTTACCAAAATATTAATTTATATATTGAAGGATGTAGTAAATATTTGTAGTACAAACATGTTCAAAAATAAAATTACATCTAAACAGAAACACAACTTTGTTAATGAAATAAAATAATAAAAATAATTATTATTATTGTTATCATATGAGCAACAAATTAAGAATAAAATGAGCAGTGGAAGTAAGATGCATATTCATTTATGTAACTTGCTTTCTTAGTCTTGGTTGTCTTTAAAAGCTTATTATATTTTTGATCAGTCTATTTTTCAATATGATCATATTAGTTTATTTTGTATAAAAGCACAAGCAATCATCTTCAAATTTACATTGTATTGTTGCAAAATTTGAAATTGAGACACTCCTTCATTTCAACCATAATATTTTTCATTGAAAAAGTAATTTCTCTAAAAGTGCTGAGCTGAAAAAGAAATTCTACTAATGGAGTGTTTTCTTAAAGCTATTTTTTCTACATTTGAATGTGTAAATATTTACATTCTAGCTTTTACCCAGATGCTGCTTTTTTCCTGCATTTAGAGTCTTTCCTTGACAAACATTTCATAAAATGAAAATCATTGAATAAGTTATCTCTACTTATGATTATTAACCATATAGTCAGAAGCTGAAAAAGCAAAGCCTTTCTCAGTTTTATCCCATTTTGGTACTGAATATTCACAGATCCACTTAAAAATGAGTGTCCTATCTTGAATACTGAAAACAAACTGAGGGCGGAGGGGGGAGGGAGAAAGAGGAAGGGGGGTGATGGTCATGGTGGAGGTCACTTGTGGGGAAGAGCACTGGGTGTTATATGGAAACCAACCTGACAATAAACTATAAAGTTAATAAAAAAATATATATATATAATATTAAAAAAATGAGTGTCCTATAAAATTATTATTCCAACAAGTAGAAATTAAAAATTCAAAAATAATCCACGTACAATAATTGAGCTCTACTCACTTAATATTGTCTGGACCTCTCTTGCCTTTATAAGGGTAACTATAAATGTCTCCCTGTTAAAATATTTGTTTTCGATAAGTGCAATTCACTAAAAAGCTTCAAAAGCTGTGTTTGCTAGCTGTTTCTATTGTGGAATATTTCACTCTTTTACTAATATTTTACTAATATTTTCAACTGATATTAAACAAATTACAACCAAACTATATCCACTACCACTGCAGCATGTAGACTGACTTTTAACATAGTTCTTCAAGAGTTCAAACATTTCCAAAATCTTACTAGTGACAGGCAGTAAAAAGAAAAAGAACAATTACATATGGAACAAGTTGAAAGAGAAATCTAAATTTCTGCCAAGGGAGCAACACACTGATATTCCATGTTACACATGTTCATGTATATAGAAAACTTGGAACAGAATATAAGTGGAGTCACTTCAGAACAATAGCCATTTGATCTAAATGAAAAGTCAGGCTGAAAAAAGTGATATGCACAGACATTTTCTATATACACCTGTGATAATTTCTTGCCCAGGGAGATAGTCTTAAAATAACTAAGTTATCATCTCTCCACATGTTTGTTTCTTCTGGTTTTATAAGACAGGGCCCTACAGCTTCCCTAATGGATGCAAATGTTGACATTTTATTCAAATTGCATATTCATCATCAAATTTCTTGAGATATTGAACTCTAATATTTAAGTTTAAATTAAATGCACAATGTATCTTTGGAAGAAGAGTTTCTATTGGGTTTCATCTGAGAAGGGTTGAAGAAAAAAGAAACAGTGTCTTGTTATAAAAAGAATAGCTTGAAAACATGCTAAAATAAATGAGAAGTTAAGGCAACAAATATAAATTAGGGCTGTGGCAAACAGAAAACAGTCACCATTTAAGAAGATGACATATGTCCTATCATCTCCATCCTGTGAAGCAGCAGTCCCTAATCATTGATCAATGCCTTTTGTCCTTTTGCCCCATGTTCTGCCCCATAATCTTTCTCAACACAGAACATTGAAAGATAATGTTAACCTATCTTTGGCAAGATACAGACTTGACCTAAGCCACAGCTGACTCCACAGAGCCTTGATAAATAAGAGTATTAACCAAAAGGAGAGAAAAAGAGAGAAAGAGAGGGAGAGAGATCTTCCATAAGCAAAGGAAAGCAAACAACAAATAATCCCAAGGAATTCCTAGAGTGTATGATGATTGATTATTGGAGACAAGGTATAAAAAATAAGTATGTTTCAACTGATTAAAGTGGGAAAGAAAAATCTAATATAAATTAATTAGAAGGTACCATAAGAATTCAGAATGTGGAAAACACAGCAAATAACTTACAATTACAAAATTGAATTTATAATTACTGTTGAAACATTTAGTAATTGAATTTGAAAACACAAACATATACAGATTAGCTCTCTTTTTGGAAAGTGTATTCTAAGATCACCAGCAACCTGCCACAGGTTGAATTACGTATATCTGACCAACTTCCAAACGTTTTTGGTAAGAAATGCACTCCTTACTCTTGCCAATTAGGTTAATTAATTCTTTTTTTTAAAATGTTTATTTATTTTAAGGGAGAGAGAGACGGAGTGTGAGAAGGGGAGGGGCAGAGAGAGAGGGAGACACAGAATGTGAAGCAGGCCCCAGGCTCTGAAGCTGTCAGCACAGAGCCCAATGCAGGGCTCCATCCCACAACCCTGGGATCATGACCGGAGCCTAAATCAAGAGTCAGACGCTCAGCTAACTGAGCCATTCAGGAACCACAATGAAGTAAATCTTTTTTTTTAAGTTTGTTTACTTTTAAGAGAGAGAGAGAGAGAGAGAGAGAGTGTGTGTGTGTGTGTGTGTGTGTGTGTATGTGTGTGTTTGCAAGCAGGGGAGGGGCATAGAGAGAGGAAAAGAGAGAATTTCCAAGCAGGTTCTGCACTGACAGCCTGCATGGGGCTTGATCTCACAAACTGTGAGATCATGACCTGAGCTGAAATCAAGAGTAGCTTGTTTAATCACATGAGCCACCAGACGCCCCTGGAAGAGGTAAATCTTAAAGAAAAATAACTTCATAAAAGTCACCCATGTCTTAGAAATCAAAAATAATTTTATGTGAAATATAAGTGTTTTTAGAAAAAATTTTCATTCAAATCCAAATTGAATAGCAGTTATATATATTGATTTTATTACATCCCCATATTATTTTCTTAAGATACTTGATACTATCTTTTAAAATACAATCTTGTGAAGCACATGGTTGGATCAGTCGGTTATGCGTCCAACTTCATCTTAGGTAATGATCTCACAGTTCGTGAGTTTGAGCCCTGCAAAGGGCTCTGTACTGACAGCTCAGAGCCTGGAGCCTGCTTTGGGTTCTCTGTCTCCCTCTGAGCCTCTCCCCTGCTTGTGCTCTGTCTCTCTCTCTCTCTCTCAAAAAATAAACAAACATTTAAAAAATACAATCTTGTGTAGTGTACTTGTGTAGTGTACTTGTGTAGTACTTTTTAGGTAAATACTTTAAAATATTTACCTGCTGAACAGAGTAACATGGTTTTAAATATACTATCTTTACTCTCCAGAAAGCTGCCCCCAATAATTTCATTATATGTTTGTATGAATCAAGACTACAATTAAAAGTAGAGACTACTAAAAGAAATCGTAATTGACTCCATTCTTCTAGAAGAGCTGAATTAACTACTTAAAATTTAACAAGGGTTAATATAAAGAAATTTGTGTTATCACAATTAAATTAAGCAAGTAATAATGTCTACTAAATTGCTGAATTTTAAAATATGGAGTAAATAGTTATTTCTGTTTCAAATATATCTATATTTAGAATACATATATAATTTTAATAGTTAGAATTGATTTACACAGTTCAATGGAAAAGCATGGTAAATATAAGCCTATAAGACCAGTGCTGATTTTTACTGAAACAGAAGGCACTAAAAATAATTTATCATTCTCTTATACAAGAAGTAGGATTTAGATTAAAGTTATAATTGGCACAGTAACAGTTCTGAATAGAACAAAACAAAACATAGCATCTGCTTATTAAGTAGAGACTACAAAGTAAAGAACTAGTCTAAAGCAGAATTGAGTTAATATTGTAGGTGACATCATATAATCCTGCGACAGAGTAATCTCATTAGAGATTTTATATTTTACATTATATATTTTAATATTTTATAACATGGAAATAAGTGGAAATTTTTGTTACACCTCCAAGTGCAAGCATTGTAAATAGATTTAGCATTTCGCCATGTGTAGAATAAGAGAATTTTAAGCAAATTGCAGATGAGGCTTTCATTATTTCTATAATCAACTATCTTTTACCGACAGTACGACGTTTGGGTGTGGATTCGATAGATCGCTGTTTCAGTTTCAGCCAGGTGTGCTACTTACTGTTTATATGATTCGTGCAACTGTTTGTTTCTTTTCTTCATTTTCCAAAACACTAAGAACTACCTTACAAAGTGATCAGGTTAATTAGATTATAAACACGAAAAGACGTATAAATTATAATGCTTTATAGAAATGTGGTCTTCATTTCCCCACAAAGAATGACAAGATCCTAACTGGTGTTACAATAGCACAAGCAAGTTTCTTCAAATGTATTATATTATAATGTGCTTTGGAACATTTGTAATGTAAGAGGAGGAAATTCCCCTCAAGTATCTTCATCTTTCATCAATATTTTTTCCACAATAAAAATACTTCATACTGAATTTTTCCTATGATCTGCTGATTATTTTGAATGTGCATTACTTATAACCAGGTCATTAGCTACCTGAGGAAAGAGTTTCGATGTGGCAAATGGTCCAGTTTGCGAAAACGAAGAAGAAATACAGATTCCCACTTCTCAATGGGACAAGTGTTAAAAAATTTGCAGTTATCTTTTAAAACTACCATACACATAACAGTGTGTGTGAGTGTTTATGTACATATGAATATCTGTACATATGTTACTGACTGTATATACACATATATATTGTAAAAATATGTATATTTGTTTAAATAAAGATTATATTTAATACTAAGTACCATAGTTTAGTAAGTAGAGCCACTGATGAATGTGTACCTGTGGATCCTTGGGAGATATATTTTTCAGATATGACAGACATTAAAATTGAGTGTTAAACTGAAATTAGAAATGTATAAGAAAAATACAATCATATCACCTTTATTAAAAGGGTAAAAGAGTTTAATAAGAGTTTATATATAACAAGTATAAAATCATTTATCTTTGTCTTATATTTTTAAAATTTAAATTTATTTCTATATCTTATAAAATAGGTAACAGATTATAATATTCTTTATATCCTGTTAAGTAATAATAATACATGTATTCACGTTGAAAGCCCACATTTGTTTAAATGATAGGATATAAAACAAAGGTATTTTGAAGCTACCATCTTATAAAATCTCCAAAAAGCAGGGCTAGACTTGATTTGGGTTGATTTAAGTTCATTCAGTTGAGTACCAAAGCCCCCAAATGAAATCAGACACCTGATTTTGTCCACAATACATTTGTCCATCTGTATGTCGGGTGCAGACTTGGGATCACGTCACTCTTCCAGCAGCTGGGAAAGTACCATTAATAAATTGTTTCTGCTTTGCACTGTCGTATACTATTTCACTAAGAGCATGACAGACACTTTACCTTTGATCACCCATTTCCTGCCATTGTATAAATACATGATTTAGTGGTAAAAAAGAGCTCAAATATTCATCCAATAAGTGATTTTTAGGGAGAATTGTTAATATTATTCTTTCACAGTGTTTTACCTTAGTACCTAATGCAACAATTTTGATTCTTGAAATATTGGGTTTAGAAATCTGGGCAGTGTGTTACTTCCTGAAAAAATTCCTATGATTTTCAACATATGGCACCTAACTTCTATTAGGTGGCAATATTCCATAGGTGACCCATATCTGGAAACAAAACCTTTTACAGCGCCATTTGAAAATTGCAGTTATTAATCTTTCTTTTTTGTGACTCAGCATCTACTTTTTAAGATACATCGAATTTCAATTTGAACTGTAATATTATTTGTCAACTTTTTTCCCTATTCTGTTTCTTTTGCTGAAGGACTATCATACCAAATGCAGAAGAATAAAGCTTCATATAATGATTTGATTATAGCTTGTTAAGAATAGACTTGTTTTCCACTCATCATTCCCTTTTCAATTTTTCACTGAGCTGTGCTCTTTTAGAAATCTTGTTGAGTGGGAAGATGTGAGCTTATGTAAACATGCATTGAACAGCTGAACTGAAATGTTTATAGCCCCAAACAGGAGATTACTCATTGGCACTAGTACAATGCACAGACATTTTCATGCACAGTCTGTAATTGCAATATTGTATTTGAGGGAAAATGTGTTTGATATAGAATGAAAACAACTCTACAGTTGCTCAGGAAGATAACATTAGTTAAGTTAACCAAATCAATGTTTCATCCACTGGTTTATATTTCATCAGATTTATGGAACATTATGTTACAAAGCATGCTGAAAATACTAAATTATAATTAAATAAAATATGATAAAATTAATTCTGATTATCCAATTGAGTATAAGGTAGGGTACTGGCAAATTCGGATGTACATAATAGTGTCATTTATAGAAAGAGATTACTCAATGGCCTTGCTATTTTCTCTGTCTGTGAAAAAAAGTAATATCAATACCAGTTCTACTACTTTTTATCAATCTATTCAAAATGCTTTAATATAGCTGGAAAAAAATGAATTCAGTACTGTATCATTTTACTTAAACCAATTAGGTATATAGTTTTTCCACAGATTGTCTTCAAGTTCATTATTCAAATTTCAGGATTTTATGTAAAACAAAATGAGAGATTCTTTTGATTAAATTTTTTAACTTTTAATATATTAATAAGATGACTTTGGGAAGAGAAAACAGAAAGATTTCAAGTTCCGTATCTCCACTTCATGATTCCTCTGCTATCACTGGTGTAGCTCTTTATCTTGTTCTAAGGGCTGGAGCAAAGCTCTTTCCAGCTTTTTCAAGTTCTGACCTGTAAGCAACAACCCTTTGCCACTTTCGAATCAGAGTTTAAAAGAGCTTAAAGGAATGTTGCACTCAAAAAAAAAAAATAAATAAATAAATAAATAAGAATGTTGCACTCACCCTTAGAACAAGATAAAAAGCTACACGTACTACAAATTAATGACTTCCTTGGAAACACTGGAGAACTGAAAGTCTAACTACCTGAAATCTATTGAAAGTTAGGTCCCTGGGAACAGAAATGGAATCTGAGCATTTGCTTATCTGGGACAGACACCTGGTCATATAATCTGCTGAATATATTTAACTAGAAAATTTAAATGAGTTGCTAAGTATGGGCTAACATGACAGTGTAAAGCTCTTGCAGACCATAAAGGAAGGGAGAATTGCATTTACTTGCAGGCTGTCTCTCCTGGAACTCCACCAGGAGCTCACATGGAAGATCAAGAAGAATGCTTAGAAAGTTTTCGATGTAGTGTTGACTTGATAGGGCCACAAGGCACTTCAGAAGTCCATCCAGATCAATTTAGTAATGTTATATTATATATTATAGCATATGTAAATACATATATATTTATAACATACAAATGTAATTAATACACACACATATCAATATCTGGGGGCAAGAAAATATATGTAGTCTGTGGGCATTTGTGTAAACCACAACAGCAGGAAAAAGGAGAAAGAAATAGAGGGGAATAAAAGAGATTCTAACCCTGGCCGGAAGTGGGGGGTAGGGAAAAGGGGAGAGAGAGTAATCCCTATATAGGTTAAAGAGTAGAATTGAGAAGATAGAAGAAAGAATCAGTGAATATGAAGTGGAATTTTAGAAACTAACGAATCTATATAGCAGAGGGAGAATAGACTAAAGACAATGAAGAACCCCTTGGGTGTGTAGAGAAGCAGGCAGTGATTCAGGCCAACTGGAGGGCTACATCAGAAAAAGGTAAACTAAGAGTGTTTTCTGTCAATGTGACCTGCCATAAAATAAATATCCATGAAATCAAACTGTTACAAAGGATTGAATAAATTAATTAATTAAAGAGAAGATTCAAATCTCTCCCTCAGAGAAGAATTTTGATTTACAAACGTAAAAGGAAACTCAAATAGGATAGCTCCAAAGAAGAACATGCCAGGACACATTAGAAGACAGTAACCTTAATGGAAGCTGGGTGAAGGATACAAAGGGACACTCTGTACTGTCTTGGCTCTTCTTCTGAAATACAACATGATTTCCAAATTACAAGTTTTTCAAAAAGCCTGAGATGAATATCTGTAATATTTCCAGCTCCAAGAATTCTCCTTCAGGATGTTCTATCTGATCCTTGCTTTTACTACATCTCTAGTTAGATACAAATTATTTTGTGATATCAGGACAAAATCCAACCCCAAATATGCACAGATCAGCAAAATACACTTTTTGAAGTATTTAAACTTAAGAAGCACATTCATGGATTTACATTCATCCTTTAATGCAGTCCTTCATATGAATTTAAGCATGGATAAGTCAATAATGCAAATATTCTGCATCATCATAGAAAAATTGTTCCTGACAGCACCATTCTCTCACCTAAAGGAATGTTCTCATGTGCATAAAATTGCTCCTTAAGCAACAACTACCTATTTCTATTAATAGGGATGGTGTTTTTTACTGCTCTTAGCCTGCTTCTGGGAAGATATTCTCCCCATGTGACTGCTTCAGTAACATTGCTTTTCACTTTTCACAATCAATGGTTTATATATTATTTTGTATTTTTGTGCCTATGTTATTTTTCATTCCTCCAAATAGTCCAAGGATTTGTTGCACATTCTTGTGATTTTCAGGAGGAACATTCCAGCTACTATATTGCCCTTTAAAGTATTTTTACTCTTTTGGTTGACAGTATCTTCTAGACCATAGGCTTGTATTTTTCTTGCACTTTATGTATGGAGATACGAGCTTATTAGTTAAAGATTAGAGTTTGAATTTATAGATAAAGAAATTCCAAATTACTATAAGCCAGCAAGGCCCCTTCATTTCTATCTGGAAATTTAAATCTTATTTGGAAAGACTATGTAAATTTTCACATCTCCCCATGCTTAGTTGTTACTCCACAAAATCAGCAATGAGTTAGTCCATTCTCCTTTAATATCCACTAGGGTTTTTTTTTTTGGTCATCTATTCAATTAAGTTATGCTTATTCCTACTTTCTTTCTCATCACCATAAACAGCAGGTGCTTGAATTGTCCAAGGTCTATGTCTTTTAAAAAGTCTCAATCCAGATTCACTTCCCATAAAAAAATTTTCCTGAAGATCACAGCTTCCACTGCATTCACTTCATTTGAATTAATAAAATCTAAACAAGAAGAAATAAAGGGAAAATTTTAATTTTTTACTCTGTGTGAAGTGTTGCAGTGTTTTCACCATCTTATTAATTATCATATTCATTCTGCAATATGGATATGATTAATGTCCCTTTGAAAGAAGATTTCAAATACTAAGCACTCTACTCTAAAGCTCTTAGTCCATGTTCTTTTATTAGTAATTTTTTACATGTTATATAATCCATTTTATTTTAAATTTCTCTGGCTACTAAAGATATGTGCAAAATATACCAACTAGTAGTGTTTAGAATATAGTAAGAACTCAACATAATTTGGATTATGATTTAAGGATATCAAACAAGAGAGGAGGAGTGTTACAGATTGTTCCCAGCACAAATGAAGATGTTAGCAGAATTATTAGACTTGTAAGCACTGATGGATTCTGCTAAATTTGTATAAGCATTGCCTTCATGTTCTAGTATATTTCTATTTTGCTTGCCATCTCTGTAAATAATTAGCCTATAGCAAGTGCCCCCTAACCTCCACAATCTATAGTCACCTTTAACAAAGGAAATCTAAATTGAAGTGTGATTCGATAAAGTATTACTAATCTCTTCCTCGTTTGGTATCTTTTTTTTAACATAGATGACTTCTTAATCTTGATTAGGTCAGTTGTGATTACTTTTAGCCCCCAACACATGGGTCAGTTCTTATTTTCACAGTTGATTTAGTGGGTAGATGAAAAGAAAATTAGGTCATGATGTATTTGTCTGACTTATCTTCACGGGGAATCTCTTATATTGATTAGCCCTCAGGAGAACAGCATCCTAAAACTCTGTGCAAGACGGCATGGCATTTTAGTTAACATCCATGGTACAACTGAGGACAATGGGGAAGCTTGCTTAGTACAGTAACTAAAACTATAGTTGCCTTGGCAACCAAGGATAACTTGTGCCTATTCTCCATGTGACTTTCTTGGTATGTGTAAAATTCCACTCTGAGATTAATGATTTTTCCTTCCTCAAATTGATTTTTAAGAAATATGCCCCTTAGGAATGCTGAAGACATTAGTCTTATCTACCAAATGAATTACAGTTAAGAATCTATTTTATTCCCTATCTAAAATTCCTGTTTTATACAGCAAGATCTTTCTGCTTACCTTTAAACTTGTAAAACAACCATGCACCTTTACAAAAAAGAAAGCTAGTCTCTGTGTTCTGAACATGATTTGGGGTTACTTGGGTATAGATACACGGTATGCCAGCCCTTCTGCACAATGTTAAAGGCCACAGATCTGTGCTAAAGTACAGATGGAATGTCTTATCTTTTTTAGCACTTTAGATAAAGGCAATGCATCGGGGGGAATACAGCATGCAGAGATTCAGAATATTTCCCTTGAGTTTCCCTATACATTTTGCTGACTTGCATAGTGTACAATTTTGTAGGACCCCTTCACAAGAATAAGAATGATGCCCTTTTTCCAATCCATGCCACTCTTTTATTGCTACTATTGCTACAGTCTTTTTATTTCTTCCTTTACAAAAAATACACAATTCCTCACAGAAAGACATTTTGATTTAAACTTCTGTTTGGAAGGGACAAAATTCAATGGATGTGTCATAAAGGACAGTGATGAACAATTTATTCTCCTAAAAGAGTTGTTTCACAGGATGGAAAGGCCTAATATAAACATCCCGCAATTTTCTAGACTTATTCAGAAGACTTGTGTATCTGCAATGACCTTCACAAGGGGCAGATCATCACCAGATGCTAAGATGTAGCTCTATCATATACTTGATAGTGGAAAGTTTGAGAATAGTCAGAGGTGGAAGAGAATCAGATTATATATATATATATATATATATATATGAATTCAAATATATATATTTGAAGTGAAGACTAACAGAATTTTTTGATCAGAGTCAATGGTAAAATAAAAAAGGAAAGAAAGAAAGAGAGAGAAAGAGAGGAAGGAAGGAACAAAGGAAGGAAGGAAGGAAGGAAGGAAGGAAGAAAGGAAGGAACGAAGGAACGAAGGTAGGAAGAAAGGAAGGAAGGAAGGAAGGAAGGAATCCTAGATTTTTGGCTTTGGTAACTATGTGGATTACAGAAAATTAGCAATTTAGATACAAAAATAACAGGTAGAGGGAGGTATAAGCAGGTAAACTTAAAAAATGTTCCTATGTAATATGTTATGTTTATATGCCTAGGCGTTATCAAATAGGCAATGATAAATAGGCAGTGTAATATACAAGTCTGGACTGATGAGGAAAATTTTTTCCTGAATACATAAAAATGGTGATTTATGAACTAAAGAATCTATACTACATGTAGAACCATGATGATATAATCCAGGGGAAGAATGTAGATTGTGAATAGGTCTTAGTAACAAGCCTTAAGGGTCTTTAAAAAGTTCAGTTCAGTTAGGGGCACCTGGGTGGCCAGTCAGTTGAGGGTCCCACTCTTGATTTCAGCTCAGGCCATGATCTGAGGGTTGTAGGATCCAGCCCTCCTACCGTGAGATCCAGGCCCACAGTGGGCTCTGCCCTGGGCATGGAGCCTGCTTGAGATCTCTCTCTTCCTTTGCCCCTCTCTCCTTCTCACACTCTCTCTCTCTCAAAAATGAATTAAAAAAAAAAGTTCAGTTGATGTCCATTTAGGCGACAATGAGCTTTAGAATTTACATACAAATAAAAGTTGCTTTAATGGGATTATGTCAGGTGAGAAAAATGTGGGCGATATACCATATTAATTCAGTTTATCTTTAATATTGTATAATATGGTAGCCCCAGTCTACCAAATTTTTGGTGATTAAATGGGATGAATGAACTAAATTTGACAATACATGGTGGCATCAGGGCCATCCTGGGAACTGCAGGTCACTTCAAGTAAAGCCCTGATATTAGAACACTGAGGACAAGTGCACAGTGTGCCCATGAGCACTGCACCCGAAGATGAATTGGTGTCTTTCCAGTTCTCTGGAATAGCAAGTAACAGCAGTAAAAGTATAACTTAAAGCATTCATACAATATGGCTTTCTCTTTGCCGTTGCCTTGAGGAAAGGAAATGGTGATGATTTTCAGCCTTTGAAAGATGACCTCTCTTAGTGATACTGACTAGCATGAAGGTATCTGAGATGATTTTAGATAAGTACACGATCCGTCATAAACTAATATGACAAGTTATTCTAAGCATTTGCAAATGACATTCTTCAAACAATAGTAAATGAAACTGAATGAGGTCAATATGCAATTGACTGCAACTGCATGCCAGATACTGAGGTTCAAATAAATATGAAGTCATGATCATAAAGTTCCTGGACTTTCTTATTGAACTGATGACATTTTATCCTAAGCGTCTTTGATAAATATTAATTGATAAGATGTATTTCTTCTCTGTTCAAATTTACTTTTCTCCATTTCTACTGTATCCTGTTTAGACCAGTAACAGTCTTAGAGAGGCCCTTGTTTGTCTATGTTTTTGCTACTTTTATCATTGATAAAAAAAATACATCCCTAATTCTCCAAGTTTCAAAGGGGTTGACTTTAGAAAACTAAATTAAGCCTCCCAAAGATGTTATTCTTGGTAATTTTCTAAATTCTTATTATATAAAATTGAAAGAAGTTTCAGAAGAAAATAAATAAAAAGAAAACAGCACAAAATTAAAATGTAAGTAAAATGACTGTAATGTTAAAACTGATGAAACTGGAAGTCATATACATAAACTTTACAAAGTGACCAAAAACATCTCAAGGACAATGAAATGATTAAATTGAACAATAATTCTCTCTACAGTTACTTTGAGTTTATATATTTATTTATCTATTTATTTAATGTGGAAGCCAGAAATAAAAATATATGTTTCCTTCTTGGCCACTTGCCAGGGAAAATTTTATGTTACTTTCCTCTAAATTTAAAAGGGGTAATAAGCAATAAGATAACACATTTATAAATAAGTTTTTCCAGTGATTGCAGCAATCCTAGCTATGGAAATCAGTCCATTTGAGGTGAAAGGCAGTCAGAATTTTCCCTCCACATTACCTCCTTCCACTCCCCAGCCTACCACCATATACTCAAAAGGGTAAGGCTTTTAGGTTGGCTGTCACCATTTTTTTTTACTTTCTAAAACGTGCAGCAAATATATATGCTCTTTAGTATTATGTTTTACTCTCAACTTTTTATCTCAAGTGTAACTTCCTAAGTTCGCTTTATAACCAAGATGGACAACTTCGGAATCAGAACTAGTCCACATGAAGTCGTCTTTGAGAAAGGAATGTACTGGACAATTAGGAGCCGCCTATCTGGTTTGGCCAATTTTCTAAAGAGTAAATGGTTTCTTTTGTAAATAAATCATTTCTGAGATGTTATTGGAGAGTAATTTACATGGGTTTTTTAGACTATATTATATTTGATTTTTCTAGACTCTCTAAAATAATCAGTTACATTTGTTGATATTTTCCTATTTTAATGCATTTATCATCCATCATCATATGTTAAAGTTTAGTCATGCATATAAACAAAATTTATGTGGTATTCAATTTACCATTCAGCAGATCTTAGAATGACCATCACACAAGTAAAATTGTGTAAGATGATTAACTTTCAACCACAACATACACAAGAATTAATCACCTAGTTTCAGACAAAATGCTTCCAGTAAAGGTTATCTCTCCGCCTCATCATGGAATTTGGAACGTATCTCTATTCTTTATGGATAAAAGAACATTATTTTTTTAGGTTTGGGGAAGAAACTGTAAAACTATGAATTTCAAATATCTATCACTGTACACCAAATTTCTCTTACATAGGAAAGGATTTTGTTTAATAAATTAAAGATAGTGTTCAAGTTAAATGGGTAAGGGGCATCAAGGAATCTATTCCTGAAATCATTGTTGCACTATGTGCTAACTAACTTGGATGTAAATTAAAAAAAAAAAATACAAATTAAAGTAGTGTCCAAGTGAAAAATATCAGTGTATTTCAAATAATTTATTCTTATGCGGCACAGTCCTAGATACTACACATCTTTACTTGTTATTCTCCAAGAAGGATATGTTTGTTATCGCTACTCTATTTTGACAGCAAAATTAATTTCATGTTATTGAAAGCTCATCATATTAATTACTTGTTAATTATGTTTTAACTACCTTTTAAAAGGTTAACTCCTAGCTGATTTGCTTTGGATTTTAAAACCATTAAACTGTAAATGCTTTACTAATATTGATCTTTAGTGCTGTCCATATTTGTTTAAAGAATAAATTAAAAGAAAAATATGTTATCCATGCCTGCTTTTAATCAGATATTTACAACCCTTATTGTTTTCCTCTTTTTTTAAATTACTATTATTATTATTTATTTATGTATTTTTGAGAGAGAGACACAGAGCGCGAGCAGGGGAGTGGCAGAGAGAGAGGGAGACACAGAATCCAAAGCAGGCTCCAGACTCTGAGCTGTCAGCACAGAGCCTTATGCAAGGCTCCAACCCACAAGCAGTGAGATCATGACCTGAGCTGAAGTCAGACACTTAACCGAGTGAGCCATCCAGGCATACTCTCATTTTTATAAAACTATATTTTCTTTTCTTTGATCATGTGGATAATGGAAAAATGGAGTGAGCCGTTATGTCATTCTCTATAGATTGCCCACTTTCTGTTGAAAATGTAGCTCTCTGAATTTGATAAGGATAATTTTTAAATAATAAGATCATAAACTTAAATTTTTCAAGTGAATTTCTTTTACACTTTAACTTTAGGAATTTGCAATAAGAATATTTTAAATCATTTATAGCAAAAACATTTCACAGTTAGAATATAGCTATTTTTATCTACTTCTATGTATAATGTTGTATTGTTTGAAAGCCTATCTACATTTCAACATGATATAAAAAACTTAAAATGTAGTAGTGTTTGGAAGATCATACACTACAGCTTACTAGCCAACACATGACTTTTCTCAATGGCATTGAACATGACTCATTCTGGATAGCATAGCTAATGCAATTATTTGAAAATATAATAATTATTTAAAAATCTTATGCACAATGAAGTGTATTCTTTATCATTTTTTATCTAAAAGATCTTTTGTGCACCATGACACTCAAGAAATAAGTGAGTTTTTCCCAACAAAAATTTTAAAATATTTTATGATAGCTATTTTGTTTTTTCAGGAAAAAAAAGTCTATTGATGTGCCTTAATGTGCATCATTAAATCCAAATGAATATTTGCACAGGGCTTCAAGATATGTAATTTTGTATTTCCATAGAGGAAACCATAAACACTGAAGTCAATTTAAGGTAATTTATTGCTGTTTTTTAAGACATAGAAGGATTCTATACAAATAGGTAATTGGTAGGAATACTGCTTGCCTCCTGGGTACTTTAAAATCCATTTTTATGACCTATTTAGTATATCATCAAAAAATTTAAAACTCACTAGAAAATTAAAAAAAAAAGGAGGCAAGCAGAGAAGAGGATAGTAGGAAATCACTTATAATCAGTAAAATGAGGAACCCTTAGTAACCTAAACTTTGTTTTATTAAATTAACTGTATATTAGGTCTTCAACACATTTAGACTGATTTTAATAACGTACATAATGCTAAAATCAGGGACAGAAATTAGGGTAACAGGAAACCTGCTTACATTGATCCCAGAGCAACTTGCATTTGGAATGAGGAGAACAGACTGGACTTTATCCAGAAGACCCTGGACTTCTCTGCTGCTACACTGATGACCAAATTAGGTGAGAAAACAGAGAAAAGCAGTGTCATGCTATATCCCACACAGATATGACTAGGGTTGTTCGAAAAATCTATAGGTTTTGGGTTACCAGAGGTCTCTCAAGCCCACAGACTCAATGTGTGTGTGTGTGTGTTTAAAGATAAAAATATTCCACATTTTAACCTCATTGTCTGTGGTACAAACTTCTCATCAACTCCTTCCTACTTGTGCTTTTCCCATTAGGGTAATTTCTTCAGTTTGAGTTTTTATCCACCTTGACTGAAATATACACAATCACAAAAACAAAAGACCTACCTAAATTTTGAATTGCTATTTTGTTTAGATCTCCCATTATTGTAGTGTTTAAAAGAATGCAAAGCATTGTACATTTCTCTCTCCATTTATCTAAATATGGTCTCAATTTCTTTAGTCTCTCTTTTCATTCACTGTCACATTATCTTTCTCTCTTAATCACTCTTCTTCCCAGGAAGATTTAGTTGATTCACTTCTCTATAATTTTTTTGTGTATTTTCCTAAATAATATATTTCTCTGACAAATTCTCCCTTATTCTCTTTCTCAAAATTTAGAAATGCAATAGTTAACTTTAATCATAGAATTTTCCTAACATATAGTTATAAAGTCACTAGGTTTTAATAATTTATTGATCCACCTTACCATTAATTATGTTATAGTTCCAAGACCCATTTTTTATTAACTATGAAGTTTGTTTTTTTCCAACAGCAATTAAATAAATATATCAATGTGCTTTATACATTCAAAAGGGCTACATTAATTCATGGTGCCAAAGCTCTAGTTCATAGACATAAAAGATATACGAGGAATAAAAGATGAATTACTCCAAAGACAAAGGGGCTGTTAATTGTACACATTTCTTAAATCAACCCTTTAATAGTCATAGGCCTGTTGTGTGCTTAAAGCAAATTCGGTGTAATGATGATTTTAGATTATTTATGTTCTGGTTAATCTTAAAACAGAGGTTCTTTTAAAAGAGATTATATCACAGAGTTTTATAACACAATTTTTGAAGTCAATATGCCATCTCTCTGAATTTCTAGTCCTCCATTTACAAGTTGTGTGATCTTAGCTAGTTACTATTTAAATCTACTTACTTCTTTCTAATAAAGCTTTCCTAAGGCTCCTCTGGGTTGTTGTAAAGATTAAAACTCTGTAGGTACAGTAAAGTTAGTCTCATTCCACAGATTACTATGAACCATTTTTTGTTTCCTTTTTTTTTTAAATAATCTCAATTTCAAAGAAATACCATTGTGCACATGAGCCCAAATAAACAAAACTCAAGCAAAAAATAGTCATTATGAAGTTAAGTGAATGATTAAAAAGAAAATGAGATATTTGGAATGAGAACCCAGTCTACAGTTTAAAATAAATTGTTTCTTATTGTGGACATTTAAAATGGGTAAATAGCAAGATATTTCTTGAAAATAAGTAGATAGAAGATAGAGGGAAAAGTACCTCAAGTTATGAAGGAAAAAAGACGTTGGGACAGACAGAAAAGGAATTTGAAGATGTAGCAAGGAAGAATCACAGACACCCCCCACAAAAGTAGTTTTTTAAAGATTTCTGTGGCTCCAAAATTATTTTAAATCTTCAGAAATAAAGGTAAGGGTTTTAAGTGACAAAAAAAATAACATTTATTGTCAAATTTTCCCTATTGTTTGTCACTGATTTTAAAGCTGCCTAAAGACAGAAACTTTGTAGAGAGGATCTATGATGCACCTCTAATCACAGACATGAGAGTAGCCCCTATGGTCATAGGAGCATCGCCATGGAAAGGAAAAGGCAATGACCGTGGAAGTTAAATTCTGATTTCGGTTCAGTTCAAGTAGAATGTAAAAACCTTCCTCTTTCTTTTCTTTTTCTTTTTTCTTTTTTTTTTTCACCCAGCAGCAGCTGCGTCAGAATAGGAACAGATGAGAGATTTAGATATAGATTAGGAACAGTTAGAGGAATTAGTGTGATTAAAAGCTTTTATACCTAATATGCCTAGATGCATAAAAGCCTCTGAAGCGCCTACCATCAAAGAAAAGCCAGCAGATAGCAAATGCTGGGAGATACAAGTAGCACAGTGCAGTGACAGCAGTTTCTAAATAAGATTTATCTCACCTCTGGAAGAACACCAGTCATGAATGAGTTAATCAGTATGCTGAGAGAGGATTAAAGACAAAAATAAGCTATTGTATTGTGTCTTTTGTTGTAATTATTAGCTTTCTCACTGTTATCAAGGGTTAACCACACATAATGGAGACAATTAACTAGGCCAATGACTACTGTGTTGTTGAATATAGTTTACTTAAATTTTAAGTTAGCCTTGGTTTTTCTGTTTTGTTTTTGTTTTTCGAAAAAACAGGTTGGGAAGAGTTTAATTTCGATTTTATGGACCATCCCAGGGTTTGCTGTGGCATGCAATTAGAAGGCAAATAAGCAGTAACCAGAGCATATATTGTCAACATTGTAACCATACCTGAATTGTGAACACCCATTTGTTTTGAATGTTTTTAGTTCCAGTTCCCCCTTTTTATAATTTGAAACAATGATACATTAAAAATCGTTTACTTTGTCTTTGTAAACAAAAACAAAAACATTTTGTAAATCTAGATTTACGTCAATTTATTGAATATTGTACTAAATAACTTAGTTTGCAAGAGATGCTGCAACAAAGGGCTACATCCTGGATGACTTATATGGCCAGAAGACTGAGATCAAGGTGTCAGAGAGATTGCTTTCTTCTGTGGTCTGTAAGACAGAAGGTATGTGTCTCTCCTAGCTCCTAGTAGCTTCTTCCTTGTGGACAGTATTTCCTTTTTTATGAGGTCAGCAATCATATTGGATTAGAGTCCATCCTAAGAATCTTATCTTAACTGGATCAACTGCAAATATTATATTTCCAAATAAGGTCACATTCGTAGGTACGGGGAGGGGGGGCTAGACCTTTTAAATCTTTCTGGAAAAATAATTCAATGACAAAGTCATTGTCAATGTCAATTCAATATCAAATGACAATAACCTCTGCCATTAATTGATTTCAAATACTTGCATTTGTTTTTTGAGTGAATGCGAAAAACTCTTTCTGCAATGTGAACAGCAAATAATTTGAAAAATATTAATGAATTTTTTTCCAGAGATAATTTTCCCACTGGTCAAAATAAATTTTAAAATGACAACTAAATCCTTTGGGATTTACAAATATAATAAGGCATTCTCGATCCAAATTTAGGGTGGCTTGAAATGGATTAAGTTTAAATACATGAATATAAATAACAAGAAATAGAACAAGTCAAATATTGAATAAAAGATGATGCTTGATTAGTTGCTAACTAAATGTTATAGATATTAGCTCTAAGAGTTAAGAAGAGAACATGATTCTTTTTAGCTGGACTTAACAGCTAATTTGATAAAAATTAAACTAGAAAGCGGAGACTAAATACATTCAGAAATCCCAAAAAAAGAAAGAAAAAGGAAATTAATGAGTAAATTATTAGATATGAAAAAACAAACCTTGAATTTAGAGGGTGATAGGCTACTCAATTCATCAAAAGCACATTTCTGTTCTTATAAGGTACACTGAGAAGTGAATAGAAGTGTAGGCTAAAGAAAAAATGAATCTCGATGCCAGACACAAGAGTTAGGTTAATGGTGAAGTAGAAATTGTTTTCACTCCTAACAAGTAAATTCAAATCCATCTCTTCACATTTATGAGTTATGAGTCTTAAAAAAGTAACATAATTCTGAGCCTTTGTTTACTTTAATACATACATACATACACACATATATACACACATACATACATAAATACACACATGTATATGTACATACATATACACATACATGCATGCATACATACATACAAAGGGTTGAGTAGCTTGCAAGTTTGGTTGGAGTGTTGCTCATGGAGGATTAAAAGTGACGTAAAGAATGATCTAATCATGGGGCACCTGGGTGGCTCAGTAGTTAGGCATCTGACCTCAGCTCAGGTCATGATATCAGTTTGTGAGTTCAAGCCCCGTATCAATTTCGCCACTGTCAGTGCTGATTCCACTTTGGATCCTCTGTCCCCCTCTCTTTCTGCCCTTCCACAACTCACACTCACTCTCACAAAAATAAATAAAAACAACAACAAAAGAATGATCTAATCTTTAAAGTCACAATGACTTTTTTTTTTTAATATCTGAGTTTGATCTTGTCTCAGGGCTTTTCCCCATGCTATTATTCTCTTGGCTTCTGTCAATATTGCCCCAGTCCTTTCTAAAATTGTTTTCTTTGCACTTTTCAGTGCTCAGCTTAAATATTACCTTTTCAGAGAACTGTCCTCTGATTACTTTCCTCTCTTTTATTCTTTAATTTCAGTTGAATTTCAATATCCCAAAGATCAAAATTAACAATTATTTAATGCTTATTTATACTTTTCCATGTCTTCCATTAAACTATGATTTATAAGACAAGGACCAGATTGTTTGTGTTCACTTTTTTTTTACTTCAGCTTCAACAACAGTATATAAAGCAGACAAATATGGGTACACAAATGCATTTAATTTTAGCTATTATTGTTTTATAGATAATGTAAAACTGATTTTGGGGAGGCTCAGGTAGCATGAAGCTCGACAAACTATGTGCCTCATGCTGTGCAAATGTTCTTTATATATAAATATATATATATAAATATATATACATAAATAAATATATACATATATACACACACACATACATATCAAATTCATTATCCTAACTCCAACTTTGAAGCTGGACTCTGGCATTCATAGAAAAACATAGCACAAAACCCACAGGCATTAGATATATGCAGGGACTGCTTGATGACCAAAGTTTACTTTCTCCAAGATTCTGAGAAAGAAATTAATGAGTAAATTATTAGATATGAAAAAACAAACCTTGAATTTAGAGGGTGATAGGCTCTGGCATCGAGATTCATTTTTTCTTTAGCCTACACTTCTATTCACTTCTCAGTGTACCTTATAAGAACAGAAATGTGCTTTTGATGAATTGAGTAGCCTATCACCCTCTAATTCAAGGTTTGTTTTTTCATATCTAATAATTTACTCATTAATTTCTTTCTCAGAATCTTGGAGAAAGTAAACTTTGGTCATCAAGCAGTCCCTGCATATATTCCAAATGATATCAGAACATTCACTTAAGCTCTCAAGGTGTACAAATATATATCCTCACAATCATAGCATGATCAGGGAATCCCAGAGAAATAGAACCAACAGGATATGTGTACATATAGAAAGAGATTTATTTTAAGCCATTGGCTTATGTGATTGTGTGGGGATGGCAAGTCCCAAATCTGATTGGGAGGTCAACATTTGGGATATTCAGGAAAGAGGTGCAGTTCCAGTCCAAAGCCAGTCTACCGGCAGAATTTCCTCTTGCTTATGGGATAGTCTATTCAGGCCTTCAACTGATTGGAAAGGTCCACCATGTTATGGAGAACAATACGCTTTACTCAAAGTGAACTGATATATATAAATCTCATCCCTAGACACCCACATAGAACATCCAGAATAATGTTTATTCAAATGTCTGCAGATATTAGGCAAGTCAAGTTGATATGGAAAAGTAGCCATCCCAATGTCAATCACAGAATCAACCATAGAGAGTGAGCAAGCAGAACCAGGAAACTGAAAGGAGCAAGACTTGAAGGAGTTTTGCGTTTCTTCTCTTTTCTAGACTGTGAAGATTAGCACCTTTTCTCTTGCCCATTTCTCTTTAAACTCTGTCATCATCTAGACTAGCAAATCTTTGAAGGATTCTAAAAAAGACTCTTAGAAAAGTGAGTGACAAAATTCTTACATACATCTCACTTAAAGAGCAGGAGATAATCACTAAATTTCTATTTTCATCATTGAAACCACACCATCTGTCTCTCTCACTGTAATAAAGGCACTGTGAATACAGATACTGTGTACTTTTCATTGATGTATTTGCAGAATCTAGTATGATGGCTAGTATATGGAAAGTTTAAAAACCAAACAAAACAAACTAAAAATCATTGTGTTAGAAATAAGTGATAAAAGATAATAAGATTTGCACCCTAAGGCAAAACAACATAATACAAATAATTAATAGTAAAATCAGTCTAATGATAATGCTTGTGCATATTCCTATCAACGCATCAAAATAGAAATTAAACACAAACCAAGAATACATAAATATTGAACAAATAATTCACGTCAATAGAATTGTTCAAAATTGGTGTTAATATATTTTAAATACAATTAGGAAAATAATAGTGGAAATAGGAAAATTTGAGCATTTAAATGTTAAAGATACCATGCTAAGGATTTTATGTGTAGCTGTTTCTTTAAGTGGGTCAGTATTACTTGGTTTGTTAGGATAGATTGCTTGGCCCCATCTCAGGATTCAGATTAATAGGTTTCGTGTGGACTCAATAATTTGTATTTTTAACAAAAGGGCACATTTGAGAATCACTGATATATATAGTGATAATTTTTCTTTTAAAAAGCAGCTTTAAGATACATTAAAAGCACATTGGTTTCTCTTATTAAGTAAGTTTAATATCAATACAGTAGTAAAAATTCTAAACATGCTTAAAACTATTTGATATTACCCAGGATGTTGAAAATCCCATAAAGTGTAATTGTTTTATACAGGCATAACTCACTGTATTGCACTTTGCTTTACTGCATTTCACAGATACTGCATTTTTTACAAATTGAAGATTTGTGGCAACATTGGGTTGAGCAAGTCCTATCAGTGCCATTTTTTTCCAACAACATTTGGTCACTTCATATCTCTGTCTCATTTTGGTATATATTTTTCATTATTATTATGTTTGTAATGGTGATGTGTGATCAGTGAACTTTGATGTTCTATTGTAATTATTTTAGGGTGCCATGAACGGTGTCCACATAAGATAGCAAACCTAATTGATAAATGTTGTGCGTGTTCTGACAGCTCTGCTGACTGACCATTCCCTATCTCTCTCCCTTTTCTCGTACCTCCCTCTTCCCTGTGCCTCCCTCTTCCCTGAGACACAGTATTTAAATTAGGCCAATTTATAACCCTAAAATGGCCTCTATATGTTCAAGTGAAAGGAAGAGTCATATGTCTCTCACTTTATTTTATTTTTAATTTTTTAATGTTTGTTTATTTTTGAGAGAGACAGAGACTTAGCACTAGTGGGGGAGGGGCAGAGAGAGAGGGAGACACAGCCTCCAGGCTCTGAGCTGTCAGCACAGAGCCTGAGGGGGTGGGGGGTGGGGGCTCAAACTCATTCTGTGAGTTCATGACCTGAGCCGAAGTCACAAGCCTAACCGGCTGAACCACCCAGGTGTCCCTGTCTCTCACTTTGAACCAAAAGCCAGAAACGATTAGTGACGAAAGGCATGTCAAAAGCAGAGACAGGCCAAAAACTAGGCATGTTGTGCCAAACAGCAAGCCAGTTTGTGAATCCAAAGGAAAAGTTCTTGAAGTAAATGAACAGTTCTACTCCGGTGAACATGGAATGGTAAGAAAGCAGTACAATCTTACTGATGAGATGAAGAAAGTTTTAATGATCTGGTTAGAGGACCCAACCAGCCACAACATTCCCTTAAACCAAAGCCCAATCCAGAGCAAGGTCCTGACTCTGCAATTCTATGAAGGCTTACAGAGGGGAGGACGTTGCAAAGGAAAGGGTTGAAGCCAGTAGAGTTTGGTTCCTGAGGTCTAAGGAAAGATGCTATCCCCGTAACAGAAAAGTGCAAGGTGCAGTGGCAGGTGCTAACACACCTGGGAGAAATAATAATATTGACAACATTCTAGATATATAGTTCAAGATTAACAATATATCCTGGAATTCAATGTTTGTTTCTGAATGAATGAAAGATAACTGTAGCAGTAGTGTTTATAGTTTAAAATAAATAGTTTATATGTGACAGTTTGACCATGTATCCTCACGCAAACTAATGAACATTTTGACAAGAAAGTGTCCAAGACAGAAATGTTCACATTTTCTTGACCAGTGAGTTAACAGACATTGAGAAGGGCTTTCGCGATACAGAATCCCACCTTTTGACTGATTCTGTCAGCACCTCAACATCACAGGAGCATCCTGTTAAAAACTCTCCATCCCTTTTTAACTATTTTTCACTTAATTTCAGCAAATATGGCTAAGGAATAACAACATTACTTGGAAATGCCATCCTCAGATTTCTTAATTATGCTCATTTATTATTTAAACCCTTAAAATGCCTTATTTCAAAAGGGCTTTCATTTCTATAACAGCTAGTAAGACAAAATGCTTATGTATAAAATTATATCAAGAATATTCATTTTAACATAGTGTTATACAAACATTTAAAAATTAAAATAATTAAATTTTGCAGAGTACTCGCATAACAAAAGTTGTTTTGCTTTTAGAAATCTCTGACTTTTTTATTTTATTTAATTTAAATTAAGCTTCCCATTATGACAGCACTTTACTTTGAAGTGGGATTTTTTAATGTCAAGAAGGAAAATCATCTCCCAGTTGGTTGACAATTTATTAAGCAAGAGGTCTCAAGAGATTAGCACACATAATATTATAAGACATAATGTCATAGGGCTTGTCATTACAAAACAAACAATTTAAGGTGGATCAGAATGAATTTCGATCCTCTCTTTTAAAGTCAGAAAAAGCCTTCAAAAGGATAATATTTGGCATTAATATGAATATGTGTATACTCTCTTCTGAGAAAAAATATACTGTTGATTAAAACTTAGAAATATGTAAGCATTAAAGCCTGTGCCAGTAAATAATAATTGGCCATGTTTGTACTGTTAATAAGAAAGAAAGTGGAGAAACATCCAATCAGGTGATATATGTTACATTTCTTTTCCATACCAGAATTTTAATTGCCCCTCACCAGTTCCTACTGCCAGTACTATGCTCACAATTTCGTCATAGTTGATTACTAATCATCCTCTAAATTTACAAAAAGTTGGTTATGAGGATTAGTATCATCTGACGTTCCATTATATTCGAGTAACATGTTGAAGACTTAAGCTGAAATATAATTTGAATTTGAATGTAGGAATGATTGAATTGCATAGGCAAGGGCTATTATGTTGTAGCAGATCCTTCACTGTTAGGTTTGGTAAAGGAAGAATTTCAATACGAAGTTTAATCTTAAGAAGTTACCTATGCTTTACTAAAAAAAAAAGATAAATCAGGAAGAAAAGCATAAAAAAGGGAGAGATACCTACTTGGTCTCTAGTGTTTATACTGCCTCAGTTTAATGTCAGTCAATAAATTATACTTTAATTTCCTTATATGTAGAATTAAATTTTGAAAGTTTATATGTATCTATTAATATATTGTATAAAACAAATTTATGAATGATTACTAAAATTATTGTTATTTGAGTTATCACCTATAACAGTTTAACTTAAAAGTATATTTCTTTTTTTTTTTTTGAGAGATAGAGAGAGACAGCGCGAGCAGGGGACGGTCAGAGAGAGTGGAAGACACAGAATCTGAAGCAGACTCCAGGCTCTGAGCTAGCTGTCAGCACAGAGCCCGACGCAGGGCTCGAACCCACGAACCTGTGAGATTATGACCTGAGCCAACGCCGGACGCTCAACCTACTGAGCCACCCAGGCACCCCTAAAAGTATATTTCTGAATATCTTAATCAGTAATGAATACCTTTTTTTAACCTAATCCTGTCCAAAAAGGAAGTAGTATTTAAATTCAGACATTGATCTTTTGGTTAATTATGCACCATTTTAAATTATAAATTCAGACCTTAATAAAATGGCCTTATTAATTCTATAATTAACTCTATAATTCTATTGGTGATTACTACTACCCAAAGCAACCACGTATCAAATGAAACTCTACACTCTACACTAATGTACAATTAGAATGTATCTTTCCTTAATTACTTATTTATCAAATCATATATGCATTTATCTGGATGTACATTCAAGCTGGAACATCATAGACAAGAATATGACCAATCACACATATTCATTCAGTGACCAAATGCCATTAAAAAAATTCATTAGATTCTAGTTAAACACATTATTAATATATACCAGAAAATTACTTTATAAAAATTTTTATTATGGAATGCATGAAAATAAACTAGCAAAAATAATTTCTATATACATTTACCTAAGGAGAAATGCCATCCTGTTTAACAGTCTTGATATAATGGAATTTAATAACATTCGCTTAGCAAAGTAAAATTAATAGAATATACCAAAGAATGCAATTGTCAGAATCCAATGAGATAAAAAAGTTTAAAAATACATTATAAATCTTAAGTCACTATAGAAATTAAAATAGTAATTTCTATATGTTTAAAAGAGTTATATGTGAAGTTATACAATTTTCTGCTATCGTCAGTAGAATTATAGTCAAAATACTGACTTAGTTAAATGAAGAGCAATTGTAATTATGAAATTAAGACCCTCATTTTATGTGATGGTTAATTTTATCTATTAACTTGACTTGACTCAATGAGTGCCCATATATTTGGGCAAACATTATCTGGATATGTCTATGAGGATATTTCTAATGATATTAACATTCACATCAATAAACTAAGTAGATTTTGCTCTTTTAATGTGGGTGGGCTTTACCAAATCAGTTTAAGGCCTTAACACAACAAAAACACTGACCCTTTCTTAAGTAGGGGAGAATTTTTCTTGCCTTTGGACTTGAACTGCAACATTAGTTCTTTCTGGATCTCAAGCTTGCTGGCCATCAGACTGGAACTGCACCATCAGGTATTGTGGGTCTCCAGTTTGCTGACTCACCCTGTAGATCTGGGGACATTTCAGCCTCCATAATCCCGGAGTCAATTCCTTATGTACATTCTGTTGCCCTCTCCCTACTCCAAGGAACCTAGAATAAACACTATAAATATCACCTTTAAAAGAATGAGAAATGTGCTTTAATAAACTTTTATTTTCCCAGTCTTTAGCTGCTGCTTAGTAAATGAATGTTTGTTGAGTGAGAAATTCTTGGATCAATACGTTTCTTATTGTTAGAACAAATTTTCATGTAACTGATTACCAATAGCCAGTGACGGCAGCTAGCATTTATTCTCTTTTAACTTTATACTCAATTTTTCCTAATACAGAAAGATATTGACGTTAACATTATCAATATGTAAGTGAAGAGTAAGAGTTCCAAAATAGTTTCATTTCTATAAAATTAAATTATACTTTGCATTAGCTATTTAGATTATAGAATAAATGTGACAGCTGGTCTAAGGGCTTTTCTGCATGATTCATGGAGACTGAAGAAACTGACCTCTATTTTACTTTTATAGCCTTAAATTTGGGAATATACTCAGCTCTCTTACCCTTGAAAACCTTAGCCTGAAGGATGAAAATTTGTTTATTTACAAATATGCTGCATACTTTATTTTAGATGCCATATTCCTACGGAAAAACTTTGACATTAGGAGATACCCTGAACAAGAAAAAGAAGGCTTTAACACATAATCCAACTCTGCAATATGGCTGGAATTTAAAATAGATTTCTGTATTTCCAGAAGATCTGACAGACTTACCTCCTCAGGCATTATCATACACAATTGTTTAGATTTAAAAGATAGTAGATTACACTTCCTTCCATAACAAAACATGGAGCTACTTTATTTTTTTTATTGTAACTGAGATAATTTTCTTCAAAATTTTATGGGATAAGTAAAATTTACTTGAGTAACTTTGACTTAATTGGTGGAGGGCTTTTCAGCAATAACAACTTTAAATAACATTATTTAAAACTGTAGTAATGAATTAGTTAATTATTATTATATATGCTTAAAACATCCAAAATATGAAATGTAAAAAGCATCCAGGGTATAGGAATGGTAAAAAAACAATTTGTAAGTGTAAAGTGTAGATATTACCTTTAGAAACACAATAAGAGAATAACTATTAAAAATAATTTGGTTTTACAGAAGAAAAACTAACGTGTTAGCAAGAATGAAAGAATGTGTTCTATGAAATTTTACTTATGATTTTTTCTGAAATAGAAGAAAATTTAAATTTATGTAACAGCTGATAGGATCCAACAAAGAGGGATGTCTTGTAGACATTGGTGATAAATGGAATCATGGATCGAAATGTCTTTTGGGAGCACAGAAATTAAAGGAATACCGTAAACATATTGAATACTTATCTTTAGCCCTGAGGAAGACATCTTACCCCTTGGAATTGTTGGCAAAAAGCAAAGGGATCTGAGCCATATTTTCAGTTGTCAATTAAGCTTTTCTACTGTCAACTTTTGCAACTCTTCCTGGTACCATATAGACCGGAAACCTGAGAACAATTTTTCTCAGAATTCTTACCATCATAATGTCAGCTTAGAGTCTGCCATCAAGAGGCATTTGCATGTTACATATAAATTGGAAGCTGTAATTGTCTTCTAGCAGGCTTGAAATATCATGAGAAGAAAGAAAAAAATAAGTTTTTGTGTTAATTCTGAGAATACTCTTGAAAATAATCTACTTTAATACCCAACTCTTGATTTTGACTCAGGTTATAACCTGATCTCATAACTTGATCTCAAAAATCGAGCCCTGAGTCAAGCTCTGAGTTGACAGTGCAGAGCCTCCTTGGGATTTTCTCACTCCCTCTCTCTCCGCTCTTCCCCTACTCATGTTCTCTCTGTCTCCCACAAAATAAATAATAAGTAAATAAATAAATAAATAAATAATAAAATAAAATAAGTAGATTGATTAATTAATTAACTTAAGCCATACAGCATGATGGTTTGATGTGCTTGATTAAATCAAAATAGATAGAATAAAACATATATCTTTGACAATGAGAGAAGAGAAGTAACTATAGAAGTAAAAAAGATTGAAGTGATCAACTGAGGATACTGATTGAAATTTTAGTGACATATAAAGTAATGATTAACCCAATGTATAAAATTACCAAAATTGTTCCGATTTTAAAGTAAGACACAAGTTTCAAGTGTTTTCATAGGTAATTTCCTCTTAACTTTTAAGGAACAAGTGATTCAGGCTGCCTGGGTGACTCAGTCGGTTAAGCATTGGAGTTCGGCTCAGGTCATGATCTCACGGGTCCATGAGTTCGAGCCCCCCCATCAGGCTTTGAGCTGTCATGAGCCCAGCATTGGGTTCTGTGCCGACAGCTCAGAGGCCTGGAGCCTACTATGGATTCTGTGCCTCCCTCTCTCCTCCTCCCCTGCTCATGCTCTCTCTCTCTCTCTCTCTCTCTCTCTCTCTGTCTCTCTTTCTCAAAAATAAACATCTAAAAATAATAATAATAAAACAATAAAGAACAAGTTATTCTAATGGTATTTAAAGAATTCCTTGCCTTGAAATAGTAATAATAATAATAATAATAATAATAGCAACAGTAATAATATGTTTGAAAATTTCATAGTTCACTTATAAAGTCAGCATTTATCATAAGAGTAAGCTACTGGCAAAAGGGGAGACAAATATTTGAGTGGAATAAAGTAAAAGATCCACAAATTTGTCATAGTTATTTATGGCATTTGAAGAGATGAATAAATTGTTATTTCACAAGCCAAATGAAATAGAATTGGACACTTATAGCCCATCACACACCTTAAAAATATAAAATTTCAGTGAATTTCAAGTTTTGTTTTTATTAAATTATAATCTTCTTATCAGCTTAGATCTGGTGAGATATTTTTCCCAGGAAGGAAATAGCAACTATATAGAAAAATAATAGACTACTAAAAATTAAAACCTACAGATTTAAAAGCACAGTCAACAGAAAAAAGATATTAAGAAAATATTTTCAATTCATGTGAAAGATAAATGATTTTACATGTTTCCATAATAAGAGAGGAGAGTTTTTTTGTAGTATCCAACTTATTTATTTTGATTTTTGACAAACAAATAAAATGTGTTTGGCATTATTGTGAGCATTCATGTTACCAATAGTTAAATGTATCATTGCCAGTTATACTCCAAATACAGGTCAGAGATATAAGCAATGTATTACAAAGTAGAAATGAAACAAGTAAATTGAGATATAAGGAAAAAAAAGATATAAGGAAATAATCATTTCTGAAAAAATATTTATTGAATGCTTTTGATATGTGAACTACTGTTATAGACATCATTTTATAGCAATGAATGAAAGAGAAAAAAATAAAATTCCTGTCTTCATGAGTTTATTATACTTTACTGAGTATAGATCTTCACCTGAAAATTGACTGCTCTGTTATCTCATGCTAAGACATCATTGTACCCATGAAGTGCTGTCATATAATCATAATTCACATATTTTTAAATTACATACTGTGTTTCATATAATATTAATTTTACCTAGTTTCTTTTTTCTTTGAAATTATAATAAAAACGTACAAGGCCCCAAGACTCTACATATCTGTCCTTATTATGAAACAGATTTTGCCCATGTAGATTTCACACGCGATCAGGCACGTTCAGGGTGGCATGACCCTAGACAGCCCATGTAGATTTCAATGGACACATTTCCCTTCCCAACAAGTATAGATATTTCACAGACACAGCAAAACGTATCAAAACACTATTTTTTAGCACTTTCCTGAATCAAAATCAATGTGCAGCAACTTATTTTCAATACAAATGAAAACTTACTTTATATTTTAATTATTTTATTAAGTAATCTCTAATACTGATGTGGGGCTCGCACTCACAACCTCCAAGATCAAGAGTCATAGGCACCACTGACTGAGCCAACCAGGAACCCCACCTTATATTTTAAAGATACAGGAAAGGATGCTGAGAAACACTTGAATATGCTCTTTTTTTCCAATGTGCTAAAATCACTGATCTCCAGGGGGTGAAAGTAACCTTTTATGCAAAAAAAAAAAATCATGTTCCTTAGAAAAAACATATCATCTAATCCTTTGCCCTAAGATCCACTTTGAAATGGAATAGTATACATTTTTTAAATTAAATACTTACCATAATTGGTTATTTTAAAAACTAATTTATAATTGAAGCTTACGTATTTTAAGCATCAGCTTCTCAGAACCAGCCAGTTTTAAAACCATGGGATGCCCCAGGCACTTTTACACTGTGACCTTTATTTTTCATTAAATGTGCTATATAAAATTGAATTTTGATGTAGTCTAGTCCCTGACTTAGTCTAACCCTTAGTGACTTACAAAATCAAGCAATTAACACATTTTTTAAAAAATCATTTTACTTCAGATTATCACAGTGCATTTTCCCCACACCTTTGTGCCTGATTTGACCCATGGTGCCTGACCCTACGAATGATTGCTTCATGGGATACTTAGAGCTCACTGTACCACGTGAACCCACACGGACATGGCATTTATTTCCCTTTTAACAAGCCGTGTCAAGGTAAGGAGACCTAATTTCACACATTAGAGGAAGAGACACAAGCACTAATCAGAGATGAGAGAAAACACACATGAAATGATTATGGATGGCCTGGGTGAACTTTTCTTCCAATTACCAGGCTATATGCTATAAAGAAAAGATGATTAAAAATAAACAAACAGAAGAACGAATAGCCTTTCCTTCATTCTTTTCTGGAAAAGAAAGACAGTAATTATTAATATGGAGTATTTACCAATTTGCCACATACAAATATGGCAGAAAATGATTTAATGTTCATAGAGGGTGTCAAATTATTTCTAACTAAGAAAGGGATACAGATGTTAAAATAGCGAGCATGACAGTGGCACAAAGAAGCCGTAGTCACGTGCAACTCTCTCATTTCATTATAATTTAATTAGAGCAATTTGTTAAGTTCTATGTACCACCGTCATTGAGAAAAATAGATTAAAATGGTTAAGTTGTTAGAAAATAAGAACATGAGAAAGTCTGAAATGAAATAAGCCAGGCCTATGTAGAAAATTAAAACAAAAACTAAAGTTACATTTTTAAACAAGCATAAGACATGTTTCTTATTCTAAATGCTCACTTATGCACACATGGACTCACCCACACAGACTCACCAAGGATCACTCATCTATAGTATGCTCTGACTGAGCCACCCTTGTGTCCCAATACTTGATGTGATATTAATATAGCTACATGTCCTTTTCTTGATTTTAACTCTTAATCTGCCTATGTTTGAAATGAATTTCTTATAGACAATGTGTGGTTGGTAATCTTGGTTTATTTGTTTTTAGTCCATTCTGAAAATGGTATGTTTAAGCTATTTGCAAAATTTATATATAATGCATTTACTGATATGTTTGGGTTTAATTCACTGTTTTACTATTTGTATTCTTGTGTCCTCTGTTTTCTGTTCTGTTTTCCTTTTCTACCTTGTTTCAGGTTATTTTAAAAATATTGGTATTAAATTATCTTTGTATTTTTGGTTATATCTACTTGGAGAAGATTTTATTAATGATATTCTAGAGATTACAAAATATATAGTTAACCCCTCACAGTCTACCTAAAATTAATATCTTACTTAAATATCTAATTTAGATAAATTAAATGGGATGTAAACAAATTACCACAATATAAGTCCTGTTATTCTTTATTCTTAAGTCTTCATATTGTAGTTGTCAAATACATATATATGTATATATATAACTATAATACATAAGTTATATATAAAGCAATATTATTGTTTTGCTTTCAATTGTCAAACATAAGTATTAGGAAATCAATGGAAAAATAGAATTTACTATTTACCCAGATGTTTAAGATTTCTTCTTTAATTGCTGATAATTACAGTCTCCATATTCTATCATTTTCTTTATTTAGAAATTTTTCAAAGTCAGTTTGTAGAAAACATTTTTTTAATTTCCTCCATCTGAGAATATTGCTAAATGTGGAATTTTGGATACTTATTTTTTTTCAACACCTTATAAATATTTTTCAATTTCATTTTCTTGTTAGCTAAAGTTCTATTTTCTTCTTACTATTGTTTTGAAGGTGTTGCCTTTGTCTTTGTTTTCAGCAGTTTGATGATGATATTTCTGTGTGTAGATTTACTTGGTTTATCTGGTTGGAGCTTACTAAGCTGCTTGAATCTATAAATGTATATCTTTTGCTTAATTTGGAAAGTTTTTAGCTGTTATTTCTTTAAACATTTTTCTTGTAATACATTCTTCTCTTTTTTCCTCAACTCTAACATATGTTGCAATTATTACTTATTATTATTATCATCATCATCATCATCATCATTATCATATTAGTTAGGGTTCTACAGAAAAACAGAAATAAGATACGTCCAGAGAGAAAGAGAGATTTATTTTAAGGAATTGGCTCACAAGATTGTGGGGACTAGTAAATCTGATATCTGCAGAGCAGGTTGGCATGCTGGAAATTCAGGTAAGTTATGTTGCAGTCTTGAGTCCAAAATCTGCAGACTGGAAACTCAGGCAAGAGCCTGTGTTATAGTCTTGAAACAAAACTCCTTCTTGTTCCTCAAGTCCTCAGTGTCTACTCCTAAGCCCTTTAAGTTATTAAATGAAGCCCACACACATTATGGAGGATCATCTGCTTTACTCAAAGTCATTTGATTTAAATATCAATCACACCTAAAGAACTCAATACCTATAGTGGTGTGTGTGTGTGTGTGTGTGTGTGTGTGTGTGTATAATGTATATATTATATATATAATGTTATAACATTATATATAATGTTATAAACGTTATTATAAGTATAGACTAAGTATTAGCCTATAATGAATATTATAGGAAATAGTAAAAACTTTAAGGGTGATGTCACATTAATACTTTGTCTATTGCTTTGTAAATGGAGGACCCAAGGGAATAATATTCATTTGTTATCGGTAGCAATTATTAGTTATATGCATCAATCTGGGACTGGGGAAAGGAAGGAAGAGCGACTTGGTTTCATATGCATACTGTAGATGGTGATCCTTGGTGAGTCTTTGTGTGTGTGTGTGTGTGTGTGTGTGTGTGAGTCGATGTGTGTATAGGTGAGCATTTAGAATAAGAAACACATCTAATGCTTGTTTTAAAATGTAACATCATTTTTTCTTAAATTTTCTACATAGACCTGGGTTATTTCCTCTCAGACTTTCTCATGTTGTTCTTATTCACTGACTCTTGGTCTCAGCCCAGGTCCTGATCTCAGAGTCGTGAATTCAAGCCCCACATTGGGCTTCATGCTGAGTGTGAAGCTTACTTAAAAAAAAATCACACCAAGTATACATCAAAAAAAAAAAAAAAAGGAAAAGAAAATTACTGTGGGAAGAGAGTGATATTGCACTATTATAAAATAAACAGTTCTCTAATATGATGCTCAATTCCTAAATGCACAGGCACCTAACAACAGAGTTTCAAAATACACAAGGAATGATTGAAAAAGTTAAAAGTATAAATAGACAAATCTAAATTATCTAGTGACACTTTAACACACTTCTCTGTAACCTTTTATAACTGGCAGAAAGAAAATCAGCAAGGTTATAGAGAACCAAGAAGCACTATGAAAAGACTAGATCTAATTTACACATATTGAACACCCAACTCAGAAACAGTAAAATACAAATTCATTTCAAGTGCACATGGAACATTCAGCTAGCTTACCATATCCTGAACCAAAAAAATAAAATTTACCAAAATTGCTGGAACAATTGGGAAAACTTGTGCTTTGACTCAAATTTTGTTATACAAAATTTAATTCAAGATGGATCATTGATTTAAATGTAAACATAAAACTATACAACTGTTAGTGGAAAATTTATGAGAAAATCATTATGGTCTGTGTTTGGCACACAATCTTAGCCATGACGCCAAAAAGCATGACCATTAAAGAAAAAATAACACATTAGACTTAACTGAAATGAAAAAGTTGGGCTCCATGAGAAGAGACTGGGAAGAGAAGGAAAAGAAAAACTACATATAGGGAGAAAATATTTGCTTTCATAAATCTAACAAAAAGACTTTAGCAGGAGTCTGGTATTTCAAAACCTAGCATTATAAAAAAGAAACAATGAAATAAAAAGTGACTAAAATAATAAACATGTAAGCAAAGGAAATAGGACATACGACAGTAAATAGGTATTAGGGAAATGTAAATTAAAGCCACAAAATGAAATAGTACCACATATCCATTAGAATGGAAGGTAACAACAATAACAAAAATGTGATACCAAGTGTTGATGATTATATAGAAAATCTGGAACTTTAATACCTGGCAAGTGTGAATGCAAAATGGCCCAGTATGGCTGGAAAATAGTTGGGCAGTTGCTAATAAAACTACATGCATTGACTCTAGGATCCAGAAATTCCTCTCAGGAATTTACTGTAGAGAGTTGAAAATTATGTTCACACAAAAACCTGTACAGAAATGTTTGTAGCAGGTGTATTCATAATGTCCCCAAACTGGAAACAACCCACATGTTCCACATAGGTAAGTGAATAAACAAATTGGGGTACAGACTCACAATGGAATATTTATTCCACAATATGAAGGCAGCAACTTGGATAAATATCAGAGGAGTTATGTTGAGTAACAAAAATCATCATCAAAGGGTTCTATACTCCATATTAATTTATATATTATATTTCTAGTAGGCAACTGCTATGGTGGTTTGCAGATTGAGTGTGGTTGCAAACAGATAGGTGGAGGGAGCTTTTAGAACTGATGGAATTGTGGTAGTTACATGAGTAATTTGTATTACAAATACTCCTGTGTTAAAATTCATATAACTGCACACAAACCTTATTTTAGATTAATTAAAAATCAGACAAAAATGAAAAGGTAAGTGTGTATAATGAATGCATTTTAATGAAGCATTTGTGTGCCAGTGTGTGTGTGTGTGTGTATGTGTGTGTGTGTGTGAGTGTGTGTGTGGCCAACTCTTTTCCTCAGAGCATGGATGTTGTGGTTGGAGTACATTCTGTTTTTTTTTTTCCTATTGGTGAAAATATGCTCATAGTGATTCATGTATTGCTTCTAATTGTTTTTCCCCAAAGTGCAATGATGTATTCCAGACACTTGTGAACAAATCTGAGGGTAAAAATCCACCAAAAAAAAGGTGGAATGAATAATTACATGAATGCAAGGGAAAATTACTACATCATTACATATTCCCACACAGTTACTTGACTCTCTATTAGGCAAATTTGACCTTGGAACTCAAAAAAGAAAAAGGATGCTGTACTTATATTTCTAAAGAGTTTGTGGACAGTCTAGTCTGTCACTAGAGTAAAATGAGTGATATGTGAAGAGTAAAATGAGTAAGAACAACGAAGAAGAAAACCTTTCTTTAATTTGTGTGGCAGTATTTTTTGAACTTTGATACATCAATTTTCCCTATACTCTAGTTGATGTATTTGGTAAATCTATTATTTGTATGTATAGAAATATCACAGAATCTTTTCACAGGACAGATGAAATTAATAAATGTTATAAGGTTTAGTGGAAGAAGTAGCCATGTTTTCTTGTAGGTTATTGGATATGCTGTTGAGTGTATTGTTATTGATTTGATTGTGATAACAATTTTCAAAAAAAACCCCACATTTTATGTAAAGGAAAACATATTAATATTTATATTCTGATTATGTACATTCTTATAATAGTATTCCAGCCATTAATAGACCCTTAACATTTTACATGGTCATTATGACCCGACATCTGTCTAGACTATAAAGCAATTCACCACATATAGTTTATTATTATTCATTTAATTTCAGTTCATCAAGTTGTGGTTAATAATTTAGAATGCTAAAGTAATAACTTGGACTCTATTGTCATTGAATGAAGAAAGATGGAATAGTCTGCCACAGAAATGGCCTTTATTAAAAGTAAGAACAAGAAAAAGTTTTAAAAACCTGCAAAATGTTAAAAAGCAAATTAAAAATCCTTACCTATAGTAACAAGTACCTATTCCTTGGACTGTGCCTAGAAGTAAATTATATGAATAAGATAATAAATCTTTTAGGTCCACAGAGTAAAATAAAGGTTAAGGACTGAGAAGAAAATTGCAATGTATTTTACTGGAACACGTTTACATCTCAGGAGCAAGTGAGTTGTGTTCCAGAAGTATGATCCTGAATCAATTGTTTAAGGCTTAAAACATATACCCCTTTCACAAACCTTATTATACATGGGTTCAGTTCCACAAATATCACAACCATCCTACATAATTAATCTAGGTCTCTACTCCTTTATCTCATCAACTGGCCGAGAATAGACTCAGCCATCAAAAGTATGGCAGCATCATCGGTTTTTTTCCTTCCCCCAAAACCATTTCACCATGGAAAAAAGTATAAAACCTCTAAATGGATCTAAATAATTCTAAATGTTTCAAACACATTTAGTTGGTTATTTTTACAATACCTGTACTTGTCCCTTAGGAAAATCTAGCTTCCTCTATTATCTATCATTTCAACCATTATTCTTAGTTTCCTTTGCTCTGTTGGTCTTCTCAACCCATTATTTTTCTTATCCTACTTTTATTCTAGGAATACTAATTACTAATGAAAAAAAACCTACATTGTGGTCACTATATATTCACTACATCTAGTCTTTACTGCTGCTAAGCTACACCCTATTTGCCAAGTTGATTTTTTTCTCTTATTCTCTGCAGGGAAATATTGTTTATAAAAAAGTATTTAACTTCCCCTTGTTACGTCTAAATTTGTTTTCTACAATTCATATTGAAACTGCTTCAAATTTCAGCCACCATAACTATAAATGCATTTGCGCAGTATCAGTCAGGGTTGAGTCAAGAAAGTAAAAATTGTGCTAGGTCTTTCACAATATATATCACAGGAGGAAATGATATATAAGGAATTATATATTGGCAAACCAATGGAGGAAGTAATAGAGTAAAGGACAGTAAAATGCCTCTCATGTTAGAAATTGAGGAAACGATACCAGTGATCGCTGCCAATCAAGCACATCAAACCATATAATTATACTAATATATTTAAGAACAGTACTTTGTTATATTTTTGTTGTTTATTATTTATAATAGGTCTTCAATTTGTGTGTTGAGTTTGTATTTTAAAAATAATTTTTACATTTCCCAAAAGTCATTTTCTGTTTAATACTGAAATTTAGGTATTAGTTTAACTGTCTGTTTGATTTTACATTATCCATCTCCTCCATCATTTATTTTTCATTTGGAAATCACCATTCTGCTTACTCTTCTTTTTCACTTCTGGATTCCATAAGTGAACAAGAACTTTCTACTGCTTCCTCATGACTTGTTCCCTTTGTAACCAGCAAACTGAAGAGTGTAAGTACTAACAGGTACTAGAAACAGTGATTTCCATAGTGAGAGATCTGTGGTGGTACTGGCAAGAATCTCTTTTACTACCCTATTTAGTCAAACACAGAACTCTTCAGGCAATGAAATACCAGCAGGTCCCTTCAGAAGTGTTCATTTAAGCTGGAAATGCCTTTTCCTTCAAGACCTCTTGCGAGTTAGAGGACCAAACTTTCCCACTTAGGATTTCTGATGTTCGGAAGATAATTTTTCATACTATTAGGAACTCCAGGTCTCTTGATAATTTTTGTACATTTCTGTTCAGTTGATAAATTATTTTCCTTGTATCCAGTTTATCTGTGGGCACTTTACTCATGGCCCTGTGATCACCGGCTGGCCCCTGACATCTAAATGGAAGACAGATTCAATAATACCTACAGATAATCTTGGTAGTTGTAAACAATACAAACAAATAAATATGCCACCCAAAAAAGAACTTCAGAATTAATGATAAAAAGAAATGCAGTCATTGGTTTTAAAACTGAACTGAAAGAAAATGAATCATATTACTATATAGAACTCTTGGATAAAGAATAAAACATACATATTTTTTTAAATATCCAAGAATTAAAAAATTAAAAATGTATTTTCTAAAGTTTATATATACTTCAAAAAACTTTCCTGAAGCATTATAATACTAACATGACTCCATTTCATATTGTAAAAATTAAACCTAAAACCTAAATGTAACTTTTTTCAGTATTACTTCCACTTAAATTCTTGAACTTTTACCAAAATGACAATTTTTTCCCTATTGATGATTGTGTGGCGTCCAGTATTTTATTTTACTTAAATAAAAACATTTTTTCTAAATAAAATTAGCAATTTTATACCTTTGCTACATACATAGTATCTCCATATGTGCAATGTTTTTGTACATTATTGAATTTCAAACACTTAGCAAAATGCCCATCATAGGATGAGCTTTTAATACATTTACTTTTGAAGTCTGATATTATATATGTAATTTATAAAAAGCCCTCAAAACAGGAACTAGTGGAACACACTTTAGATCATGCCTAGAAATAAAATATACTCTGAGAAGTTGTTGCCCATAAAGCTTAACAGATTGCAAAATAAATTTCTACAAAGAAAAGTAAAATAACTACCTTTTAAGAACAAAACAAGCAAAGAAAAAAAAAGAACAATAAACCAAGAAATGGACTCTTAACTATAGAGAACTATAAAGAAACAACGATGATTACAAAGGGGAGATGGGTGGAGGGATGGATATAAAAAAAAAAAGTACACATATCATGATGAACACTCAGTAATGCATAGAATTACTGAGTCACAATATTGTGCACCTGAAACTAATATCACAATGTATGTTAACTATATTTGAATTATAGTTTTAAAAATAACTACCTTTTAATCACATAAAATAAAAATCTCTTATGAAGATAAAATAATAGTAAAAGTTGCTATTATTATAGCTATAAGTTTTGAGCCCATATTATGTACCAGATGTGTGCTAGAAGCTTCATGGGAATTACACTTAAAATTATGTGCAGCTAAACACTAATTGCAAGAAGGTGGGGACAGATTAGAGTGTAAGAAAAGTGGGGAAAGTGATATTTTAAATTTGGCAGCTGATTAACTGTATTAAAGCCGAAAGAAAAAAATAAAACCTCAACAGCTGGCAGACTTGATGACATTTTTCATCTTTGGCCAAGTATGTGTTGCTCCAGAAGAGAATAGATAGTGGGAAAAGCCTTAGGCTAGCTATTGCTGCATCTAAATGTGCTTGGAAGGGCATCAAGTGTAGATTATTTATCAGATTTTAGCTTAAAATTAAATTGGTGTTGCATTGCATTCTGTGTAATAAAATATGTATATATTAAACATTTATATGTTACAAATATGATAATATAAAAAGCCAGCTATCTGGTTTATATCTTAACTTCCTTAAAAGCGTATAAGCAATCATTAAACAATAAATTCTAAGAGAGTATGTTGGAGTCATCATTTAAAAAGCTGGGAAAAAAGTGACCATATATTTAATTGTGTTTTTGATATGATATAATTTTTTAAGGTGAAATTAGATTTTATGAAAATCAGAATGGTGAAATATATTTCAAGTACAATAAAATTTAAGTTTAATTGAAACTGAAATTACAACTAGTTTGACAAATGTATACGTTTATATAAGAACTGCCACATCATCACAAATGTTCCCTTGTGCCTCTTTATAGCCAATCCTTCCCTCCAAACCAAAGCCTGTGAGCCACTGATCCAAAATCTTTCCTGATACTTTTGTCTTTTCCAAAATGACATTTTCCAGAATGACATGTGAATGGAATAATAAAAAAGCCCTTTTTCTTTGCTGGGATTATTTTACTATTTTTGAGACCCATCCATGTCTGCATATTATTAGTAATTTGGTGTCTGCTATTGTCAAGTAAACTCTACTGTATGGATACACAAAATTTTGTTTATCCATTAGTCAGTTGAGGAACATGTAACTTTTGTAGACTATGGTGATTATGAAAACAGCTACTATATATTCAAATAGAGGTTTTTTTTTTAACTTTATAGTTTATTGTCAGGTTGGTTTCCATAGAACACCCAGTGCTCTTCCCCACAAGTGACCTCCACCATGACCATCACCCCCCTTTACCTTTCCCCCTTCCCCTTCTGCCCTCAGTTTGTTTTCA
>CM053572.1:123459436-123710467 GCA_028646485.1 Cryptoprocta ferox
CTCCACATCCTCGCCAGCATCTATAGTCTCTTGAGTTGTTCATTTTAGCCACTCTGATTGGCGTGAGGTGGTATCTCAGTGTGGTTTTGATTTGTATTTCCCTGATGAGTGATGCTGAGCATCGTTTCATGTGTTTGTTGGCCATCTCAAATAGAGGTTTTTGTGTAGATATAAATTTTCAGGTCTCTTGAGTAAATAATTAGATATAAGATTAGAGGGTAATAGGGCAAATATATGTTTATTTTATAAGAAACTGACAAGTAATTTTTCAAAGTAGAAATTTTATTTCAAACTCTGTTAGGTGACATGTGAGAGTATCAATTAGAGCACATTTTGATCAACATTTGATATTTTGTTGATTTTAGCCATTCTGATAGTGTTTAGAGAATCACATTGTGGTTTTAACTGTAATTTGCGTAGTAACTAATGATGTTGACCACCTCTTCATGTTTATTTGCAATCAGTGTATCTTCTTTAATAAAATGTTCAAATTTTGTGACCAATTATTATTGTTTTCTTCATGTACTGAATATGTATTTTATATATATATACCATTGTATATATTATATATTATATTGAATATATATATGTTGGCTTGATTTTATATATTTTTATATATATTGAATATATAAATAAGTTTGTATATTTTGAATATGTATATATATTATATATATTGGCTTGATTTTTCATTTATTAAACAAGGTCCTAAAGTTTCCAATTTTTTTAATTTAAAGTTTATTTTAAGTTTATTTATTTATTTTGAGAAAGACAGAGACAGCATGAGCAGGGGAGTGGAAGAGAGAGAGAGAAATACTCAAGCGGACCTGCACTGTTAATGCAGAGACTGACGTGGGGCTGAACTTACAAAATCATGAAAACATGACCTGAGCCGAAACTGAGAGTCACATGCTTAATGGACTGAGCCACCCAGGGGCCCCAAAAGTTTCTAATTTTGATGAAGTATAATTTATCAATTTTTTTGTCAAGATATCTCAAATGTATGAAAATTTCCCCCTCTGAAGTGAAGATACATAACTTGGAATTATCTCAGTGGGAAAACAAAAGACCAAAAAGTGAAATTTGCTGGAAGTGTCATCTTGTCACCAGGTATGACTTATAACCAATATATACAAAGATGTTACTGTCTTTTATGTTGTCACAGTTATAGAATGTTTGCAGACCATGAATTTATAAATATATCCATAGTATTAAACTTTAATTATTATTATTTTTTCAAGATATTCTAGAGTCTCCAATTATAAATTGATAAGATTTTGTGTGCATAATTTACATATTTATACATTTTTACATATTTTACAGTAGGATAGCCAAGAACACAGGCTCAGGAGTCAAAGAGTTTGAGTCTCAACCTTCAATCAGTCTTTTTCAAGATGTGCAGCTTTAGAAACTTTACTTAACTTCAGGTATCTTTTTTGACTTGTCAGCTAAATCAGAGATTCTCAGATTTTCACAGTTCAGAATGCCCTTAGTGGCCATTCTTTTGTTTCAGCACACGTAGAGCAAAGGAATACCTAACAGCTCCATTTATTAAGTAGTGTGTTATATCAAAGTTAGAAGTATTTATGTCTTGACAACTTCATGGTCATTTGAGAAAAGTGATGCTCCCAAATTAAAAGAGAAATACAGTTATTTAATTCTTAAATAGGTTTGTTATTACCTAGAATCAGTAACTGTAGCAAGTATTTTCTTTTATTCAGGATATTGCCTATTGCATTATTAAATACTACTCACCTTCTAAAATACTGGACTCTGATTTGACAATACCAGTCTCATTTACTGTTCTAAACTGATTTTTGCACTGTTCCTGCCTTTTACATAAAGACCTCTAAAATCTGGGCTTCCAAACATATGTCATTGAAAGAAGTATAGGGCAATCTAAATTAAAAAAAAAATAATGTTTATTTAGTTTTGAGATGGAGCAGAAACAGAGTGTGAGTCGGGGAAGGGGCAGAGAGGGAAGGAGACACAGAATCTGAAGCAGGCTCCAGGCACCATGCTCTGTGCTCCTGATGTCAGCACAGAACCAGACATGGGGCTGAACTCACAAGCCTGACATCATAACCTGAGCCGAAGTCGATGCTTAACCGACTGAGCCACCCAGGAGCCCCAAAAGAAGTCTAGTGCAATCTAATTTCAAAACAGTGGACTTCTGTCTAGCAGATAATTCCCATGGTGTCTGGCAAATTTCAAGGATTGCAGTGTCTCCCCTTAAATTTCAAATACTTCATGTGCATTTCTGGGTGCCTTGGGGCAACTTTGTGCTCAATTTGGAAACCATGGTGTTAAATGGAGGTAGGAAATGTCCATATCAAAGATTAAGGGACAGAGAACATTCTCTCTCTCTCCCCTTCACACACCATTTCATTTTTAAGTTCTAATAGCTCTACCTTCAAACTGTTTCTCATCATCTCCATTTCTGGCATCTAATTAAATTAATTATTCTGAATTATGGACTATTAATCTCTCTTCTTTACCTTATCAAGTTTTTCTCCTTACTCCTCAAGACCAATATTTATTCATATCCAGATCCCTAGAGGACTAGTCCAGTGATTTGCCACAGTAGATGCATAAGAATTGAGTGGGATATGGCCTGAAATAGATGTCTATTGTCACAAAATACACCCAAGCTGAAGACTAAAAATCAGATGTCTACATTCCTAATCTAGTACATTGTTTATGAGAATGCTAGGCTATTAAACATTTTCTCAAAGCAATATTGGTAGACAGTATGAAAACAAGAGTGGGGGGTTTTTGTCCCTTCTGAGTAATAACTACACAAAGTATCATGTCTATGTTCCCAAAAGGAGAGTAACTATTGTTTTAGTCCAGCAGCAGCCTTATCTACAAGGTATCAATCTGAGATGCTGTAGATAACTCCCATCTGTGATGATAAACTCTATATATCCTTAAATAAATATTTTATTAAATAAATTAAATTGCATATGAGACATTTAAAAAGAAATATTTTATTAATATTCAGTTATAAATAGGTCTACATTTATATTGTGATTCCTTCTTTGAATCCAGCATTATTTTGAAGGTTTTTTAAGTACTGAGATTTAAACGTGTTGTCAATTATTTTAATTTAATTGCATTTTCATCAGAGAACAAATTCTTATGTTTCTCTTTTTTAAAATATTTTTGAGATTTTATTTACAGTTCAGTGCATGCTAAAATAGCATGTTCTTCATGATTGAAAACCATCCAGATGCCTATACCTTAGATGTGGTGGTTTCTATATGTATGTTCAATCATTGTTATTAATTGTGCTGTTGCAATTGTCTAAATACCTTATTTTCTGCCTGATTTATTATCATAAGAAAGGCGTTAAAAATCTTGAATTCTGATTATCTATTTGTTTTTGTAATTACATTGATTTTTTTGCTTCATATATTGTTGAGGCTTTATTAGCTGTACATTACATTAGAATCATTATAGTTTTCTAATTATTTAATACTTAATTCAATTTTAGTGATTTATTTTATCATTATTAATGGCATTTTATACAAGATGATTTTATATAATATTACAAGGACAAATCTAGTATTATTTGGTTTACATTTACATAAGCTTTATGTGGATATTTATCTACCTACCTACCTACCTACCTATATTCCCTCCTGTCTTTTAATTTTCTATATCATTTTGATTTTGCTATGTCTTCAATAATTGGAATATTAGTTAATTTATATTTTTCATTCAGCCTTTCAATTACCTCTATTATATAGAGTGGTGAGTTTGTTTGTATTTATTATCACTAATGTAATGTTAATCATATCTACTATCATATTTATACTATTACCCCTCATTTTCTTTTTTTTCCTTTTCTGCTTTCTATTAGATTGATCAAATTTTCTGTTTCCTTTTTTTTCAGTTGCATACTCCCTCAACCCCAGACTCCAAAAGTTTGGAATATCTACAGTCTATAATTTTTCTTTTAGTGTTTATCTCTTTTAAATCCATTAATAATTTTTAAGGAAGAAATTAATTAGTATCTTCTTCCTCTAGCTGAACACTATATGGTTTTAAAAATCTGATGTCCTCCTATGTTATATAATATTTAGGTGCATTACCCTAATATCAACATACTCTACCTCCAGTTAGCCTTTTTTAAAATTCTTACATAATAAGCAATTTGTTTTCTCCAGATGTCTTTACATTGTATTCCTTCTACTGGGTTCGGTGTTGTTCCTTTTTAAATGCCAACTTTAGTAGTTATTGTGGTTCATTCACGTTAGTGCTATTTTTTTTACTGAAAATATTGTGTGTGTATTTAAATCAAATAATAGTTTATGTGGACATATTAGATTCTAGATTAGTAACATTTGGTCTCAGCACTTTAAAGAAATTTTCTCACTTTCTGGTCTCCATTTTTGATTTTAGGAGTATGTTGTCAGTCTAGTAATCTGCATTTTCTTTGAAGTTGCTTCTTAAAATGGTTTTCTCTAATTGACCTACTAATATTCATTTATATTTACTTGTCTTGCCCCAAATCAACTATGCTTTCTTAATCTGAGGACTCAGGTTTTTCATTATTTCTGAAATATTATTTTTTGATACTCTTCTCCTCTAGACTCTCCATCTGGAGTTTCCATCACATGCTCCAAATTTTCTATTTCTTTGTTTTATGTCATTTTGAAACATGATCATTTGAATCATATTATCGTGTTATTTCTTTTCTTTAAACTCTCCAAAACTCCCCCTTGAACTTAGATCAAAACACTGATCTCTACTATGAATTATAATTATGGTCAAGCCATTTTCCACATTCACATCTTCATGTCTTATCACATCTCCTTCTTTCCTGATGCTCATAAGTGGCCGCCTCAGTCATATAACTTTAACATGGAAAGGCATTATCAGAAAAGTTTATTTGGGATTAAATTACTGTGTTATAATTAAAAATAAAATAAAATTATGGGGGCCTGGATGGCTCAGTCAGCTGAGTGTCCGACTTGGGCTCATATCATAGTCTCGCAGTTAGTGAGTTCAAGGCCCACATTCAACTCTGTGCTGACAACTGAGCCTGGAGCCTGCTTTGGAATCTGTGTCTCACTCTCCCTCTGTCTCTCTCCCACTTGTTCTCTCTCTCTCTCTCTCTCTTTCTCTCTCTCTTAAAAATAAAAATAAACATTAAAAATAAATAAATAAATAAATAAATAAATAAATAAGTAAAATTATTGAAAAACATAGTTATTTAATGATTAATTTTGAAAGGTGAATTAATTAAATGAGCTACTCAACAACAGGGATTTCATCAAATGTCCGTTTATTTTTTTAGCCATGAATACTGCTGGCACAATGTAGGTGCTCAACACTGACTGAAAGAAATATAATTGACTTCAATGGAATGGAATTTTTAAAGGGAGTTGTTTATAGGTATCAGCAACCATGTTGTTGGATATATAAAATACTTAACCCAAGAATTAGAAACCACATGAGAAAAAAGCTTTGGAAAGATTTTAAAAAGTGATGATGAGAATTTTTCAGGGCCACATAAATGTAGTTAATACAGCAAATTCATTAAACTTTATGTATTATAAATTGAAATATATTTGATATGTAACATTATACAGGATTAAAGTGTACATCATTAAACTTTGAGTTTTCCTAAAATCGTCTACTTACAAGTTTATTGGATATTATGAGAAACTGAAATAAAAGAGCAGAGCATCAGCCTTTGAGATGAGGTAACCTTACCTTACTTTCTTTTCTATACAAAATAATGAAATCTATATTAGCCCATAGTTCAGACTTCCCTGCATAAACTGTACTGGCAATTACCATAAAAACATAGAGTGCCTAATAAGAATGAATCCACTGTTTGGAATAAAACTTGCCTTTTATTGAAGTCAGAGTCATCACATTTCTTCTATCCAACTTCTTGAATAATAAGAATTTCTACTTTCTTTAATGTTCTGAGAATTTTCTTTCTGAAAAACATAAAGACATATTATCATGCAGAGTAAAAGGTTTGGGCTTCTATTGTGAATGTGCTGTAATATTCCATTGAAATAAAGTTGATTCAGCACAAGTTTTCCAGATACGAGCAATTTTATAGTTTGAATAAATGTAGGATACTTGCCTGGGTTGCCTTTCTCATTATATTCAGGCTTTCTATCATGAGAGACTGTCTCAGGATCTTTGTTAAAGTACATTTTGGAAAGAAAGCATAATGAAAAGATATTATTACTTCTTTTTTTTGCAGGTGTGATATAAACACACCTTTGACTATTAACAGATAGTAGTTATGGATTCAAGAGGTTTCTATTGCTTAAGATAACCCTCACCTTATTGTGCATAAAAATAACTTATTTGGGACTTGAATATTTTAAGGATTTTTTAAAACCAATTTTAGAACATTCTAAAATTCTGAAGTCTTCCTTATAAGGTATCCATTTATCCCCCATTCGGTTATTGAATCTAATGCCAAATTATGTATTTGTCAGAATAATTAAAATAATTGGGGTATTTTAAAAGCAAGCTTTTTTCTTATAACTAATTGTAACAAACAAATTCATTAATACTGAAACATAAATGCATATAAAAATATTAATGTATGGAATATGTTGATGCAGTGAATATACCTGAATTTAAAGCTGTAAAAGGAAGTCACGTTTTAAAAATAATGGAGTGAGAGTGAAATCTTTCATACCAAAACTATTTCTTTACTGGAAAATTTACTTGTTTCAAACTCTAATAAAAGGTTAGTTAAAATGTTAATACTAGACAGAAAGCATTTTTTAAAAAGATTGTTAATGTTTTTTATTTATTTTTGAGATATAGAGAGAGACAGTGCAAGCAGGGGAGGGTCAGAGAGAGAAGCAGACTCCAGGCTCTGAGCTAGCTGTCAGCACAGAGCCCGAAGCGGGGCTTGAACCCATGAACCATAAGATCATGACCTGAGCCAAAGCTGGACCCAGGCGCCCCAGAAAGCACTTTTTGTCATATACTTTTTAAAAAAAGTTTTAATTATTTATTTTCAGAGATGAGAGAGCATGCATTTGCGGGGGGGGGGGGGGCAGAGAGAAAGGGAGAGATAGAATCCTAAGCCGTCTCCATGCTGTCAGTGCAAAGCCTGATGCAAGACCAAACCCACAAACTGTGAGATCATGGCCTGAGCTGAAATCAAGAGTCACATGCTTAACTGGCTGAGCCAGGCACTGACAGGCACCCCTGTCATATAATTTTTAATCACAGTAGTGTACATTATTACACACCATGCCAGCTAAAACTTGTCCTTTTGCGTCAGAAAGTTCAAGAGCCTTTAAGAGCCTTTTAATTACATAAATTTGACTAAGCTACTTACCCTCTCTCTGATCAATTCCTTATCTTTAAATTTAATGAAAATATTAACACTTATTTCAAAAGATTGTTACGGAATCTGTTATGGATTGTTAATTGAGATCATGTATGAAACATTAAAAACAATGTTAGGTACAAATTAAATGCTCAACAGATGTTAGCTTTTTTATTATCAGTTAATATTTTTAAAAATCTCCATTCTGTCAAATGGTCTATTCCCCAAAAAAGCAAACAATTAGTATGTGTTGCCTAGATTCAAAAAAATCATGAGGGAAATTAATCATGTAAATCTTCACACCTTAGAGGAAACATTGGGTTGCTGTATATCTTAAAGTAAGTAGAAGCTTGTAGTGGGCTTTGCGGTTTTATATAGAATAACCTTATTATCAGAACTCTGATTCTGTTTATCCTTTCTGCCCCCTACCAGCCAGTTAAACATTCTCCAAAGCTACTATTTTTGTAAAATTAAATGTGACCATATTGCAGAATGCCTGGCAATGGAAAGTGTTGGAAATAGTCCTTCTCACAGCCTCATTAAGAGAAAGACTTGACTTCTCTTTTACTTTCTCAATTCTTCATGCCTGGAAGTGTGGCAGCCATCTTGCATTATGAGTGAAACAGCATGTATGAAGATAGAAGATGACCATACAAGCATTGGAGGGAAGATAGAATCTGAGTCCCTGTTAATCCTCAGCACCAGGGCTGAACTATTTACATCTGGACTTCACTTCCTGTTGACAACCTCTGTGATTAAGCCACTTAAGAGCCCCTTTTCATTCTAAATAGTTTAATGTCATCCTGACATAAAATTGATGGATCAAGGAAACAGTAACGTGCAAAGATATCCTATGCAAACCAAAAATGTAACCTTTTCTTATTAACAGGACTCTGCTTCCTTACTATCTTCCTTTGCCCATTACAATGCTTGTTTTTGCTAGTTTTCTCTTACCAACATTCTAGCTGTCCCTCTTCCATTTTCTTTGCTATTTTATCTTCTACTTGATCCTTGAGGTTTATGGCAGACTCTTATAGAAATACTCCTTAAATGCATGATGTGTCCTTGTGTCTATGCTTATGTAGAGTTTCTTCCTACATTGGCTGAGAGCTTAGGCAGCTTATATTTCTTTGACCAGTGAGATCTTAGCAAACACTATGCAAACAGAGGCTTGAAAAATAATACTTATTGAGGGTTGCCTTTTTCCTTGCTGTTTTTGGAAGCAACTTCCCATATAAAAAATCCCAGGCTAACCTGATGAAAACGTGTGGCCTGGAAAACAGCTAGAACCAGCTGCCAAACTATGAGTAAAGCTATTTAAAAATATCCAGACCAAGACAAAGTGCTGAGTAATATCACTTTTAAACAACCAAAAAACTATCCGGCTGAACTCAACCCACATTGCTAACACAGGTGAACATAAACAAGTAAAATTATAAATTTTAAAGCTACTTAGTTTTAGGGTGGGTTACTACACAGAACAGAGAAATGATAAAAATTTCATAAAATGTCTTTTATGTTCTTTTATTATATGTCTGTATTCTCTCCATCACTCTCAAATGGGTATCATCAAACTATATATCTTTTCTGTCCTCCAGACCCTCATTTCCAACTCTCTTCTTAACGACTCTATGGGAAGATGTTACCTATACAAGGGACTTCAAACTAAACATATTCTTAAATCTCCCTTGTGGGCAATCTGAATTCTGCCTTAGCTCCCACTTCTGTCCCTGCATATCTCTTATCTCAATAAACAACACTCCCTAAATGAGTAGATCAAAGAAGAAATCTGTAGGTCATAACTTTTCCTTTTGTCTTTCATGTTTCACATATCCAAATGACCATGTCCTGTCCATTTTTCATGAAACAGTTCTTTTATATCCAGTTGTCCTCAACTCCATTTCCACTACTTTTGTTAGAGTAGGCAGTTAGGTTCTGACAGGATACCTGGAGGTCAGCAACTTGGAAGTCATGGCCAGCTGTTGGGAAGGTCAGAGACCTGCCCTGGCAGCACTGCACAAGAAGCCAGATCAAACCAGACAGGCCCAAGATGGAGCATGTAATAACAGGAAACCCCTGACCAAGTCTAGAAGAAAAAGCATGAAGGGCTCAGTCAGTTAAGCATCCTACTGTTGGTTTTTGCTCAGGTCATGATCTCATGGTTTATGAGTTTGAGGCCTGTGTCAGGCTCTGTGCTGCCAGGTGCAGAGTCTGCTTGGGATTCTCTCTCTCCCTCTGTCTCCCCTCCCTGACTCATACTGTCTCTGTCTCTCTCAAGATAAATAAACAAACTTTAAAAAAACAGGAAGAGGGGTGCCTGGGTGGCTCAGTCAGTTGAGCGTCCGACTTCATCTCAGGTCATGATCTCACAGTTCGTGGGTTCAAGCCCCATGTCAGGCTCTCTGCTGACCGCTCAGAGCCTGGAGCCTGCTTCCAATTCTGTGTGTCCCTCTCTCTCTGCCCCTCCCCTGCTCATGATCTGTCTCTCCTTGCCTTTCAAAAATACATAAATGTTTAGAAAAAAAATAAAAGGAAGAAAAAACATAAAACCCTGCTTCTCCACAGGAAGTAATGAATATTTTGCCCCTGGTTAACAAATGCTGATTAAAGAGAGAAACCCAAAACCCAAGGACTCCACTCTCTCTGTCTCTCTGGAGCTGGAGCTTGCCTGTTCTCATCTTTCAAGTGTACTCATCACTTTAATAATGTTTCCCACTTGTGTCACTTACACCCTGCGTTTCATGTCTGTCCTTGAAATCATTGTCCTGACAAGATCAAGAACCTTCAGCATCTCCTTCAGGTCTATCTGGGCCTAGGTTAAGGGCCCAGGGCCCCGGGTTTTCCCAGTTCACCCAGCAATGCCATACAAGACAAAAGCATCTCTCTGACTGGAGAAACAATTTCCACCTATCCAATTCCCATAGAACTCTTATTTCCTCTTCAATTCATTCTGCAAACCATAGCAGAATTACTATTTCAAATGCAGACATGATTAAATAATACTGCATTATATCTCCACTGCCTTTGAGATTTAAAATACCCCACATATTCATATGATTGGGAAGTTTTTACATGAGAATTTCCCTCTCCATTTCCACAGCATAAATTTCTGTCATTCTCCTCTCTCTTTATTTTCTAATTTAAGCCATATTAAACTTCTTTCATTGCTTTTGAGACATTGCAACTTTTTCTATGTATCTTTGCTTTTGTGATTATGCACTTTCATCAGCAAAAAAATCTATCTTCTCTATCCACCGAGATCTATTTTGTCTATCAGCTTAAGCATTGCACCATACAGGAGATTTTTCAATGATACTTTTTCCAACTTCTGACCTTGCAGATTGCCCTTAATTTGTATTTCAAAGAGTGGTTGAATGAAAAATACTTAAGCCAGATAAGGGGTGCAGGGAAAGAAACCAAAATCCAAGCAAACACATTTTTAATGTTTTTTTTATTTTTGAGAGAGAGAGAGAGAGAGAGAAAGAGAGAATGAGAGAGAGAGAGAGAGAGAGAGAGAGAGAATGAGCAGGGTAAGGGCAGAGAGAGAGAGAGAGACAGAATCTGAAACCAGCTCCAGGCTCCAAGCTCCAAGCTGTTAGCACAGAGCCCGAATAATGTGAGACTCGAACTTGCGAACTGTGAGATTATGACCTGAGCCGAAGTCGGACACCCAACTGACTGATCCACCAGGTGTTCCCTAGCAAACAGATTTTTATTTTAGCATTTGTTGATTTCTATGGTTTAAATATTCCCACCATGGTTTTCAAGTAATATGACATCAACTGGTCAGCCAAATTTATAAAAAAGGAACAATACAACCTGACCTCATGAGCTGTTATATATCAGCTCCAGCACAACACCTTCTGTAGAGTCCTACATTTCTGTCAGGATGCCCGGTGCACTGTCAATGTGAAGGTCCCATGGAGTGAGGGTCCATTTCTTCCTTTCTCACTTTTGCATATCCAGGGGATGGCATAGTGCTCAATCCATAGGATAAAACACCCAAAATGTGCTGAGTGCAAGAAAGAAGGAATGCATGATATTGATGCTTCCCTGACCTCCACGGTTGCATATAACTTAGATGGCCAGATAGTGTCTGAAAATAAACATCCACCCTCCTCTGTTCTGGACTACTCTTGTAATTATACTTGGAAAAGAAGTTGAAATGAATTTATATAGGCTGACAATGCTTAGCTGGTGATTCTGATTCAAACTGTGTTAAAAATCATTCTTTTAAAATTATGTATCTTGAGGGGCACATGGGTGGCTTAGTTGGTTAAGTGTCTGTCTCTTGGTTTGGGCTCAGGTCATGATCTCGTGGTTCATGAGTTTGAGTCCCACATGGGCTCTGAGCTATCAGTTCCGAGTCTACTTTGGATTCTCTCTCCCCTCTCTCTCTCTGCCACTTACCCACTAATGCTCTCTCTCTCAAAATAAATAAACTTAAAAAAATTTAAAATTATATATCTTGGGTGCATGTATATTGGTTGAAAAGAGATGACAGTGAAGAAATATTTAAGACAATATTTAAATGATATTATGCAAGGGCTTTTGTATGCATAGCTGTTAAAAACAACTGAACTTCACAGCTATTCAGTTGCACATGTAGTTAACTGGCAAAGAAAAATTTGGAACTAAGTAATGATGGGTGCATCACTTGGTCTCTTTCAACTACTCTATTATTTGTAGTCTTAAGTATTTGAAATAAAATTTTCTTGATTCCTATAAAAAAGTTCCTTAAATAAGTACAATTTACTCTATTGACTATAGAGTAGGAAGTCAACAGAAATTTCAATGAATATAAGCACATTTTAGAAACTTTGGGACAACAGCCCCAAGGGAATTGTCCATGGCCTGAGCCCCCAAGAAACTGATGCTGAGGTATTTGATGGCCGTGCTTGCCAGTTAAATGACAGTTTCTTTAATGAACAGTAAAAATATTATTCACTATATTACCCCATGTTCACGATTCTAACATGGACATTTTTAATTTTCATGCCTCTGAAAATCGTATATAATAAGTAAGACACATTGGATTATTATTTAATTGTAGCTTTTGCTTTCATATTGGTAATAGACAAAAACAATGGCATCATCAATTTGGTAAATTACAGCAATGGTTTTTATGTCACATTAGATGTCATTTTATACACAGGAAATAAAATTACAAAAATGTCCTTTTTCAAAACCCTGATCCAGAACAACAAAATGAAAGAGTTGGAGGTAATAAATATTAGATTAAAATTAAAACAGTAAGGTCAGGGGAACTGCAAATATAATTATGGTGCTTAAAATAGACTTGGTCTGTTCCCACTATGGCTTTCAGGCATGAGGGGAGGCATACTCAAAAGATGTTTTATGTATACAATCACTTCAATATTCTACTTCTTTTGCCACATATCTATAACATTTGGTTTATCACACAGAGGGAAACAAAGACAGAGAGAGGTGGAGGGAGAGAAAAGGTCTAAAATTAAGCTAAATGTTAAAAAGGATGGGCATGAGCAATCAAGATAAATAGTATTTCTAAAAATGTGGTCCGGGAATCATATCCATAATAATTACCTGGCATACTTGTTAAAAATGAAGATTCTTTGGCTGGGACCCAAACCTACTGAATCACAAAATCTGTGGCTGAGAACTAGAAGCCTTTATTTTTAACACAAGCTTTCCAGCAAGTTTTATGCATAGTAAAGTTTGAAAAATCCTGTTTAGTATGAAATGGAAAAAAATATATAAGCCAAAAAATTAGATGAACATGGAATGTTACACCATAATTTTTATTAGACAATAGGAACTTCCAAATAAATATGCTGAGGAAGCACTTAAAATCATAATGCTTGCCTATGAGAACGTTTTTTAAAATGGAGTATATCAATGGAGTCTGGAATGGCCGCTTACCAATAGAGCTCTAGAAAAGACTAAGTACTATTAAACTGTATGTGTTATTGACAAATTTGATGCAAGGCTATGTTTCTTTTCCCCTAAAGAATTTAAAGTTAAGGTTGAATATTCTGACATAAGTTGTTGGTTTATTTAAAAAGATTTACATATTTTTCACATTTTTTTATCCAAGGTTATAATCTACTTATTTCGTCAGGGTGGAGACATTTACAATACCACCATTTCATTAGAAAATTAGCAATTATTATATGTGCTTCAGATGGTTATTAGTAAACTTTTATTCATAAATTATAGAAAGGTGTTACATATTTTTTGCTTAATACTGAATATTAGCAACAAAGTAGGTTAACTTATAACAAGGAGTTATGTGTTAACTTGAATACACAAAAATCATTTATATATATGTATCTCTTAAAAAACATAATGTGCTATATTGAAAAACAGAATTAAAAAATTGAAATTTGTCTTAATCAATTGCATTTTCGCTTAACTACAAGACTATTGCCTGAATTGTTAAAACTTCTCTGAAAATGTTAGTTATAAAAATGACAAGATGACTCTAATATTCTTTACTCAGTCTCAATTATTTTGTTATTTTATTGTATTACCAGATAATCCTTACCATTTATATATACCATCGAAATATTTTAATAAGTAATTGCATCACCATCACATTTTGGAGAAAATGCAATCAAAAGTAATTTTAATGTAAATTTGTCATTCTTTAAATAGAAATTTTAGTATTCTTTTTTTACCTAACTACACATGTCACTATTTAAACTTTTTGTAAATGATAACATATTGAATGCATATGTCCCATAGTTGGACAAAAATGAAAGACTTCCTATAATTCGGAAGCTTTAAATCATCATAGACAACTTTTATTTGCCTAAATTTCATATGAAGAGTGAAGGACAGAAATGAAAGCCAAGGGGGAAAATAAAGTGCCTTTGGTCTATATTTTCTGAGTGGAAGTTTGCTTGTTACCATATTTCTCTTATTTTCCTGATCAACTTCAAGGAGGAGAATATCTTCTCAAGTCAAGATTATGCAAGAGTAACATATTAGCTATGAATTGGTTCAGACAGCTTTCTAACCATTTAAAATTGCTCAGAAATACATAAAAGCCATGGATGTTAAAGGGAAAGCTCTTTCTAAGCTTGCTATGTTCTTGATTTATAAAGTAGGGCAGCTAAAAAAAAGTCAAAGTTTAAACAAATTGTGCCTTTTCTACTTGTGCTTATTTAACAGAATTCTTAAAAGATCAAGCCACAGACATAAGAAAAATGACATGAGGACAGAAGTAAATATTGTTAAATTTGAACAAGTATATTTTTGACACTAATAGGAAACTAATTAAATGTAGTTTTGAACTGAAGTGAATGCCAAACTCATTTCTGTAGAACTTTGTCCTTGATGGTCTATAAATGGCAATTTCCTTACATTATATAATGTACACACACACACACACACACACACACATGCAAACGTACACACATGGAAAAGCATTTGAGTCTTGCTATTTTACTTTTTAACTTTCTCTTGAAAGATACTTTTCTTCTTTTCATGTCATTAGAGAATCTCATATATCTACATTGTCGTTATGTTAGTGAGCAAAATTTACTTTTCTATGGGCAATTCTGTTTTGCAGAATGAAACAAAACCAACAAAAGAGCATCTGACTCTTGGTGTCAGCTCAGGTCATGAGATCATGGTTTGTGAGTTTGAGCCCCGCCTTAAGCTGTGCCTTGATGGCTGGAGCCTGCTTGGGATCCCTTCTCTCCTCTCTGCCCCTCCCCCTCTTGTGCTATCCCTCAAAATAAATAAATAAACTCAAAAAACCCACAAAGAACAAAACCTATGATACATGGCACTTTTAGCAATCTTCATAACATACTAGCCCTGTATGTCAATACGATGACCACTAATGCCATACTTTTAGGTTAAAAGTTCTAATAAAAATTGTAAAAAAATCTTAATGCATATTTTATACTTTACTTTTGATATTTTACTACAAGGATGGTCATCACTTCTTGTGAGTCAAAAGAATGATGAACTACAAAATCCATTTTATAAAATTATGCAATTTCTGTCTGATTATGAATGACCCATGCAGTCATTCCAAAGTTGGTTCATAAGGAAAGTAAACCTTGGAGCTGTCAAACAAAAATTGGACAAAATGGAGTTAAAGAAGCAAAGAAGACTGTTTCAGGCCTATTACAATAGGGAAGAGAGATTGAACCAAACTGTGCTGAAACAAAAAGTGAGAAATTTTTAAGTCCTGTGAGCCAATGGAAAAATACTGGAGAACCTTAGGAAAGAGATTGGTCAATCATGATTAGGTCATCCGTGTGTGCTAATTGGACCTTAGTTAGGCTTCTACTTCTCACAGAGAGTGGGATAACATATCTTTCTTAATGATTACATTTCAAAGAGTTGGCTCCCAGGTCCTTGAGAGAAGCATTAGTGGGTTACAAACCACAGAGGATGGGAGAATATTTACATGTCAAAGGGGTGAAGAAAGAATTTACAATCAAAAGTTTTCTTAAGAAAGTGTTCTAAGAAAAGGGAGAAAGGAAGCCTGGGTCAGGAAGAAGCCTGTCTCAAGGTTTGTCAAGTTGAGGGAAACATTAAGGCCATCTTAGTCAAAATAGGATAGGGGAACACACCAGCTTCATTTACATGCTGGGTCTGCAGCAAGAAGGCCTGAGGGAAAGTGGATCCATTTGAAGACAAGTTGGATGTTAAAGCCTTAAAGTCCTTTTCCCCCAATGCTTCTTCTTTGTGAGTTAAATAGTTTTTCTTCTCCAAAAAACCTTTAAAATACTCCCTTTACTCTTCACCTATTTGACTTAGATGTCTTCTTTCTGTGATCCCAAGCAGTCTAGCAGTATTTCTTTCAAAATACTTATAGTAGACATGTAATTTGGGAGATCAGTTTTGCCTTCCCATCAACTGTGAGTATTTTAAGGGCAAGATACTGTAATTTTTTATCTCTGAATCCCTGGCAACAAGCTGAGTGTCACACATAGTAGGTACATAATAATGACTGCTGAATAAAAGAAATTTGGTTCTTTCACATTAAATAATTTAAAGTCAGGGTGATGAGAATCATAGATGGACAAAGTCCCTTAAATCTTGAGTGTTAAAACATTTACTCTGTTACTTTGAGCAGTAAGGCCAACCCTATTAGAGAGCATTACAAATGAAAAATATGCAAATGTTTAAAAATAGCCCAGTTTTAACAGGGATTATAGCAAAATCGAATATGAGCTTAACTTTGAATTTGTTGGCTTTTATGTTTCAAGTTAAATCCAGGATACCATTTGAAACTATCTTTTGGAATGCAAATCAACACCAGTACTGCTGAGCTTAGTGGAAATTAATGAAAATAATAACAGAAAAGACCTTACAAGGTATACTGGATTCTGTTTTAACATAATAAGTAGATTCAAGGTGGTCTTTATTATTATTATGATTAACTGATTGCATACAAATACAACCTTGCTTACCATTTCACTTAAAGTAAACTTAAATATAAAAATGATTGAATTTCTAACACAAAGATAAATAAAATGCAATTTAACTAGCCAACCAAAACACCACAATTCACATTTTACCTAGGAGATTGTAAGAATGAATAACTTCAAATATTTTATTTGGTGGGAAAATACTCATTGTGGTCTGAATAAAATTTTAAAGTTTTTTCTTCTAAATTGCAGGCAAATTATAGCTTAAAGAAATAAATCATTGGGGCACCTGGGTGGCTCAGTCAGTTGAGCATCCAGCTTTGGATCATGTCATGATCTCGTGGTTCACAAGTTCAAGCCCCACGTCGGGCTCTGGGCTGACAGCTCAGAGCCTGGAGTCTGCTTTGGATTCTGTGTCTCCTGCTCTCTCTGCCCCTCCCCTGCTTGCCCCCCCCCCCTCTGAAATATAAATAGGAACATTTTTAAATTTTTTTAAAAAGAAAAAATCATTAAAAGTTGTCAATTTTACTGCATTAATATCTTTATAAGGAACTATAACTGAAAAATAATATTCTTGTATTGTACATATAATTTAATTTCAGATAATCACATTTGACAGATAATTTCAATATTTAAATAAGTAAATTCTATTGTTAATAATGTATAGAAGCCCAATTATTTTTATGTAACTATTTTTCATGGAATTTAACTTTTTTCTCACATGTTGCCTTAGAGTATTTCACAGTAATTATAAATGATTTTTAAAAATATACTTATTTAAAGTGTTCCTTTATTCCAAACACACTTTTTTGTAAACATTTTAATTCAGTGCAGTTTAACTCAACAATGGGGCTATGTCTCAATACAATCAATTTTGCTATACAGCTTTATTTTAGAAAAAATTAAATTTGTATAAACTTCTGGTTGTAAGATGCTTGTCTAATGCTTCTCAATTGAAAAAAATCTTATAAGAGAGACTAACAGAGGGCGGGGGGGAATCTGAAACTCCATAATTACAAACATAAGGCATACATCTTCCTAGTTTTCAATTTGTGTGATCCCTTACTAAATATTTTCTGACATTAAAAATTTTAGATATTGACATTTCAATGGTTATCTATTATTCCATGAAATAAATAAATAATACCTAATTAATGATTATATTATTGCTGGAAATTTATATTATTAGTGTGCATCCATTAACACCATATGTTAACATTTACATAATCAATAACAAGTGAGTAACAGAAAATTGATTAAATAATCTGAAACAATGAGAAAAAGGCAATATAGTTACACAGTGGTGAATTCCATCGTTCAACAATGCCATATACAACTCGCCTCTTCTGAGTCAGACCTGTTTTGACACTCAGATTAGAAGAGTGACCATAGTAGTTATAAAAATTATATGCTGATAACTGCATCCACCATTTTAAAATATTTCTAGCAGAAAAGAAAAAAAAAAGGAAATACTTCTATTTTGTCTTCCTTCAGAGAACTTCCCAGAGCTACAGAAGACTTCCTTTTACATTGCAGTAGATTCTCAACAGTGCCCATGCCCAATACTACTTTTTCAAGTGAATGACTCTTCAGTAACTGATTTGCAATAAGACTCTATACCTGGAGTAGGACAGAGATGTGGAATTGACAAAGGGCCATTAGGAGAAAGGTAAAGAAAATCCGACTTCTGCCATGTGTATCTGCCATCTCAGATTTGGAAGATGCTATAGTTATTTTATAGACAAATTTTATCACAGATTGTAGGATTGTTTGTTATTAATTGCAATAATTTCAGATACATTTATTTACAGAAGCCAGTAGAAATTGAAATAATATTTTGTTATCTAAGATGGGAGAATTTTCCAGGAAACGAGTATTTGTGAATTCTGTGTTCCACAAAGTATACCTGGTTGTTTGTTTGTAGGGTTCATATAAATAACAGTAAATAACTAATTTATCACATCGTAGAATACATTCAATGCATAATTAAGTTATTCATGTTTCTGAAGGCTGTTATTAAAAATATCTTTATACAGAAATTGGATTTACGATGAGAAAATGACTCTTGTCCAGTTGGTTGAAAGCAAGGGTGATAGAATGTTTAAGATTTATAAAACAATCCTGTGGATATATCTTTTTTATCATTGTGTGTATGTTTTAAAGTATTAAATTTATGAAAAATTTTCTGAGCAGTTTCTGAAATTCATGAGGTTCTATCATAGTTTTTCTAAGTAATGACAAAAATAAGTAACAACAAACATTGTTTTAAGAATTATGTGTGATATAAATTATATTTACATTATTCGGAAGGGAGTGAAGCAGAGCCCTATATTCACAAGTTGAGTGAGGTAAGAATAATGTTTGTATTAGCCTTTCAAATAACCCACTAATGTTCTACCTTACCTGAGAGGACACTCCATAAAACTGAAAAATTTGCTACAGATTTTGTTATTTCAACTTTTGAACTCACAATCAAGTTGAAATATTTACTGGTTATAAATTCAATTATGTATATTATATGGAAAAGAGTCATTAATTGGTGCACGATGATATGTTTGTTTTTAAAAGACACTTCTAGGCAAATTGCTTGGATTTATACTGCATGTAGAATAAAGCGTGAACTAAAAAAGGACATAGTAATTGTCTTGATTTCTCTATAGTACACAAACAAAAGAAGTTGAAAAAGGAAGCATAAATAAATAATTCCTTTTATCTCCTAGAAATGATTTGTTTCTTACCCTTCCACAAGCTGATGGTCAAAGAGAGAGAGAGAGACAGAGACAGAGACAGAGACAGAGAGAAAGGCAATGTGTGGTGATTCTCTTGGTTTTGTCCCTGGAACTAAAAAATCTGGTGCTGGCTAATCTGAGTGTAGGTTACAACAACACAACAAGCTGCCTGAATATTTTTCTAGTTAATTCAGGCATAGTATAAAAATTTATATTAAATTTTGAACTACTTCTTCATTAAGTTCAGCAAAATACTTAGGTATGTTCCAGACATTAAAGGGATAATAAAGACCTGTAATGAACAATTTTAATACAATACTGACCTGAGAAATAGGAAACCTGAATATCCTATAAACATTTTGAAAAATGAATAGATAATTAGAAACCTTCACATAAAGGAAACCCCAGGCCCAGATGGCCACACTGGTGAATTCTATAAAACATCTAACAAAGAAATGTTACAAATCCTTCACAAATGTTTTTAGAAAATTCAGGGACTCCTGGGTGTCTCAGTCAGTTACATGTCTGACTCTTGGTTTCGGCTCAGGTCATGAACTCATGGATCGTGAGTTCGAGCCTCTCATCCGCCTCTGCACTGGCAGTGTGGAGCTTGCTTGGGATTCTCTCTCTCCCTCTCTCTCTGCTCCCCCCACTTGCTCTCTCTGTCTCTCAAAATAAATACATAAACTTAAAAAAAATTAAAAGAAGAAAATAGACGAGGGAATAATTGATTTCTCTGATGAATGCTGATGATAAATTTTCCATCAGTATAAATGAATATCCTTTCAAACTCTTCCAGACTGACAAATAAAATGGAAGATCATTTCACAAAAGCTGTCTGCTCCCATGAAACACTAACAACTATTAAAACTGTTAAGTTTCTATGAAAGATGGAGATAAAAGGCTAATACATTTTCAGCAGAAATCTGGGTGCTATAAATATGAAAGATAAATAAAATGGACAGTGGCACATAAGTGCAAAAGGAGAGTCCGGAAACAGGGAGGCAAGCATGTGGGCATTCCTCTGCTATCTGCACCAGATCTCTGCACACATGCCTCATCCAACCTTTATGGAAAACTGCTTGACAGTTTCTTATAAACTTAAAGATACACTTACCATGCAGCTGAGAAATGTCACTCCAAGGTATTTAGTTATCCACAAGAGATGGAAACCAATGTGCATTTCATAGATTCAAAATTTCATAGCTTTATTCACAATAGCCAAAAACCTGAAAAACTTAAATTCGTCAGCATGTAAATGGATAGACAGTGGTGTTCTATCCATTCACTGGATTCCTGGCCAGCAATAAAATATAATCACTACTGACACAGGTGATGACATAGATGAATCTTATAACCATAACATTGAGCAACAGACTCCAAATACAAATACATTCTCTGTAATTCGATTTCTGTGACTTTTAGAAAAGATTTATTAAATCCAGGGAAATAGAAAGCAGATGATGCTTGCATGAGACACATGGTGCTGTATACAGTGATTACAAAGGGGAACAAAATAACTGTTAGTGACAATAAATAGTTCTACATCTTGGTTTTGGGTGGGTACATGGATTTATATATTTATGAAAATCCATTAAACTGTATACTGAATATTAGTTTGTTTTATAGAAGGTCATGACAACTGACGATCACTGATATTTAAAAATAAGTGAATCTTGACACTAGGAAAACAAAAACAAAAAATACAAAAGAATATTACAGCAGAAATCCAAGGAAGAAAATTTATGCCAGTATGGATCACAAATAATACAAATAAAATACATACGGAAAAATGCAAATTAAAAATGATAAAAAGGTAAGGTGTTTTCAGATTATGCCATTAAGTGTGTTTATAAATGCATGTATGCCATTAAAAATCTAAAACTGCAAACCACTCTTTGGAAGAAAACATTTGCCATACCTATTTTCCATACCTATGACTTGATTGAGAGTATTTAAATAACACAGTTAATCGAAAGAAGGTAGCCCAATACAATTTGGACTAATGGTTTGAGCAAGTATTTCATAAAATCCGATATACAGCCAATATGTGTATAAAATGAAGCTCATTATCATTATTCATCAAGGAAATAAAAAGTAAAAGCACAATGAACTACCAATAAACATCCACTAGAATGGTTAAATTAAAAGGAATAATAACTTCAAAGGTCAGGAATAGGAATCAATTGGAACTCCCATTTTGCTGTTGGGAGCATAAATGCTACAACCACATTATAGAACTCTGGAATTTTCTTATACCGCTAAACACACACATCATATTACCAACTATTCCACTTGTACTTATTAATCAAAGATAAATTAAAGCATATATTCCCTATAAATACTTGTACAGGATATTCATAGCAGTGTTAATCATAAGAGGCAAACACATAATAATCTGGGTCCATCAACAGATAACTGGCTGAGCATGTTTTGTATATTCATCCATTTGATGACTACTTGGTAGTAGAAATAATCAAAATACTTATGCAAACAATGAAAAGAATGAATCTCTGAAATATTATACTGCGGAAAAAAGTCATGGACAAAAGAACAAGTATTGTGTGATTTTGTTTATTTGAAATTCTAGGAGATGTGAAAGTGTATCAATAATGACAGAAAGCAGATCGGTGGTGCGGAATGCAGTTTTGACCACAAACTGACACACCCAGGGATCTAATTTGATTGGTGTGGTTATTACACACATGTATGCATTGTCCACGCTGATCTCATGATATGGATACAAGGTGTGTTATTTCCTGCAAAATTGCCTTAATCACGTTTAAAAAATTAAAAGAAATAATGAATTAAAAAAAAACAGTATGTGCTTTCATGGAAAAGGATGTGATTAAGCATGTGTAAAATAATTGAAACCAAAAAAAAAGGGATCATGTAAGAGAATTTATGTGGGGAACAAGAAACATGATTTATTTGTTTGGTTATTGATTTTTATATCTGAAATGATGATAAAATAGGGAAATGTTTCCAGAAAATAATCAGGGGTATAGATTTTTCTTTCATTTACTGTTGAGATATGCTGGGAACCTGGATTAATTCACTCAGAGACAGGTACCAGCTATTAAAGATGTATTTTTAAACAAATTCTCTTTAGTGAATAGCCCCAAAGGATCTTGTCTGAATTGCCGGACATAATCCCCTAGAAAACATAGCAGGTTAGCCTGCTGTAATCATAAAATGGTTTGCAACCTAAGAGGTGTACATTAGTAACAAGATGATTATCAAACAAATGAGTAAAACTTCGGTGATAATCTCCTCCAGGCCTATCAAAATAACAGCTACCTTAAATTGTGGACACAAAATCCCAATATATGCTTAAACCATTAGCTGTAATCTAGTGTAATGTCTGACAAAATAATTTTGTAATGATTTTGAAGTTAGTAAAATTTCAAAATTACAAATACTTTTAAAACACTGGATATTTTTCCTTAGTGAAATAATCTGTGAGACATTTTCCCTTCAAAACAACTTGCACTCCATGTTTATCAGAACACAGAAACTCAATTTTTATCATGTAAGTTAGGGGTGTAGAATCCATCTAAAATGAATATTTATGACTCAAATAAATTGGACATATAGTGTTATGATATTGGTGTGGGACAAATTATAATTTTCAAACTGGTTATACATATTCTGAATATTTAAGTCCTTATTTCTCACTGAAATGGGTTTATTCAGATGCTTAGTAGTAGGTGACACATCTCCAACAAAATGAGTTATTCATTAAAAGTACAACTTAATGCATGGTGTACACCACTATGAAGTTTTAAAAATGTATATGTTACCTAATAAGTATGAATATGAATTTGTACTTTTATAATATTTCTTTTTAAATATATAAGATAGGGTATATTTGACTTTAACATTACTTAACATTTATTTAGTACTTTTTCTATGCCAGGCATTGTACACCAGTTTTCCCATTTGATGTTTACAATAACCCTTAGAATAATTATAATTATATTCTACACTTTCCAAGTGAGACAAGTGAGGTTCAGTGTTAAGCAACTCACACAATTTCAGCTAAGTTGGCTCTTGGCTTCCAAGCCTTTGCACTGATGGTCCCCAGTTGACTTCCTGCCAGGTTTTGTGTTTCTGAACCCCAAACTCCCACTATTATATACTCCCTTATGTTGTTTACAACACCATATGAAGAATTTAAATTTATTAATTCCAACTGCATGGTACTCGTTGACTGTGCTTATATTTTCTTTGTCTTTCTTTTGTAGCTAGTTATCATGTTTTTCTGCCTGTTTCTAAATCAGAAGTTATAAAATGACTCATGGTGAATAAAAACCAAGGATATCCCTATGTAAGAGCATACTGATATGGAGAGCAACTTACGTAATAATTGTACCTTTAATTTAGAACAAAAATTAATGAATAATTGGCCCCAAATGTTTGGGAAAGTTTTATAGTTCCCTGGTGCTGATCAGCCTTTTCAGAACAGAGAACAATCATATTACACAGGACCCCCTCTGAAATATATCACGAGTCACAGAGAACAGGCTCAGATGTACAGAGATTTATGACGCTGATGGAAGATTGTGCCTTTTATATATTTTGTTGTTAGTGTATAACACTTCACTTAAATTATGTATGTTGATTTTATGTCCTACAAGTCTACAGAATCCGTTAATTAGTTCCAACAATTTTTTGGTTGAGTCTTTATGATTTTCTATTTATAAGGCAAGAGGAGATTTGGGTGGAAGGTGAGGAAAAAAAGATAAAACTAATTAAGAGGTACAAAGTTCCAGTTATAAAATAATATGAAGGAATGAAAAGCGCATCTTGGGAATAGAGTCAATAAGATTGTAATAACGTTGTATGGTGACATATAATAACTACAGTTATCATGGTGTATTAGGTAATGTATAGAATTGTTGAATCAATGTGTTGTATACCTGAAACTAATATAGCATTGTATATTAACCAAAATTCAATTAAAAAAGAGATTATGTAATCTGCAAACAGCAGCAATTTTACTATTTCCTTTATGATTTAATGTATTTTTTTTCTTACTTGATTGTTCTGATTAGGACTTCTCATACTATGTTAATGAGTGGTGATAGTAGACACTTTTGTCTTGTTCATGATCTTAGAGGAAAAGGTTTCAGTCTTTCACTATATTAGCTGTAGTTTCATCATATATGGCCTTATTATATTGAGGCATATTCATCCCGTATAAAATTTGTTGAAGATCATTATCACAAAAAGATATCAGCAAAACAAATTCAACAACATATTAAAAGGATCAGATACCATGATCAAGTGGGATTTATCCCTGGGGTGCAAGGATGTTTCAACACACACCAACCAATAAATGTGATATGCCACATTAATAGAATAAAAGATAAAAATCATATAATCATCTCAATAAATGCATAAAAAATGATTTGATAAAATACAATATCCTTTTATAATAAAAACACCTAACAAACTGAGTATACTACATCTTGTAATAAAAATACTGTTAGTCTTCCAACTTTGTTCTTTTAGAAGTTCTACGTCCTTTCCATTTCTATATGAGTTTTGAAGTAAGTTTGTCAATTTCTCCAAAAAAGAATAATTGGATTTTGATTGAGATTATTGTGAATGTATAGATTAGTTTAGGGCAAATTGATATATTAATGATATTGAGCATCTGACCTATAAGCTTGGTATAGATTTATTTACTAGGTTTTCGGTTTTTATCAGAGGTATTTTGTTATTTTCGGGGTACAGACCATTCACAAACTTTGTCTGATTTATCTCAAATTATTTCATGTTTTTAAATGCAATTTTAATTAGTATTATTTTAAAATTTTCACTTTATGATTATTAATTTTGATTCTATAGTAATAAATTTGATTTTTGTATTAATCTTTTATCCCACCATGCTTTTCTAAACTCACTATTCAGTTCTGCTAGTTCATTAATCCCATCACATTTTTGTATAGACAAATGGGTCTTCTACAAATAAAAATAATTTTACTTCTTCTTTCCTATCTAGATTCCTTTTACTTCTTTCCTTGCCTGATTATCATGGTTAAAACCTACAACTTATTATTGAATAGAAGTGACATTTTTATACTGTTTCAGTTCTTAGGGAGAAACATTCAGTCTTTTACCAAATTGAATGAAATCAGCTGTGGAGTTTTCATATATGTAATTTAGCAGGTTAAAAAAAATCCCTTCCATTACTGGTTTGCTAAGCGTTTTAATCAGGAAGGAATGTTGGAGTTTGTGCTTTTTCTGTATTTATTGAGATGATCACATGGTTTTCCTTCTTCAGTGTGCTAATGTGGTAAATTGCCTTGGTCGCTTTTACATTCAGGATAATACCCACTTGACCATGATGTACTATCTTTTATGTACAGTATTATTTTTTTTAAATATATTTTATTTTATTTCATTTTATTTTATTATTTTTTAAATTTTTTTCTAATGTTTTTATTTATTTTTGAGAGAGAGAGAGAGACAGCATGAGGAGGGGAGGGTCAGAGAGAGAGGGAGACACAGAATCTGAAGCAGGCTCCAGGCTCTGAGCTAGCTGTCAGCACAGAGCCCGACATGGGGCTAGAACCCACGAACCGCAAGATCATGACCTGAGCTGAAGCCGACACTCAACCGACTGAGCCACCCAGGCTCCCCTGTATATTTTAAATCTTACATAAGTACCAGTGTATTTATTATATTCTTTGCTAACGATGAATTTATTACTTGTTTAGTTTGTCAGAAAAGGTCTTCAGTTTCACTGGTATGCAATTCTTGGTGAATATTGTTTTGTTTTGTTTTAGCACTTTTAAAAATGTTGTTCTGCTGTCTTCCTGGATTATTTTTGATGAGAAGTTTGCTAATTATTTTTTTCCTTTCAGACTGCATTTAAGAATTTTTTATGACTGGTATTAAGCAATTTGACTTATTATGTGACTTGGAGTAATTTTCATGTTGCTTTTGTGTTAGATTCATCAAGCTCTTTTTATCTGTGAGTTTATAGTTTTCATCACATTTGGATACATTTTGGGCATTATTCTCTCTTTGCTGTTCCTGGACTCTCAGCTCAGTTCTTGACTCTGTGAGTTCCCCCGAACTCTGTCTGAGTTTCCCCTTCCTACTCAGGACTTGGAAATTCTCTCAAGGCAATAAGCTTGGGCAAATGTAGGGCTAACTCTATTTGCTTCCTGTCTCTAAATGTTCATTGTGCTTAGTTGCCTAATGTTCTCTGTCTTGAAAAGCATGGTCTTAGATATTTTGCTTATTTAGTAATTACTTAAGATGGTAAGGTGAATCTAGTCCCTGTTAGCCCATTTTGTCCAGAGATGATAAGGTATAATTTAAGTGTACGCAGCTATACTTCATATTATTTAAGCACAGTCACATTAAAGCTTATAGAAACCCAAACTCTCTAGTCTGTTGATTTCACAGCAAACAAACAAATATACAAACAAAAACTGGTTTATTAATTAGGATAATGTGGTATAACAATTAAACCTCAATATCTCATTGACTTAAAAGAATGAAGCTTTACTGTTCAATTACTCAAAATAAAATACAAAATGGGGTGGGGGGCACCTGGGTGACTCAGTCAGTTAAGTCTCTGACTTTTGATTTCTGCTCGTGTCATGATGACATGGGTTAGAGCACCGCGTCGAGCTCTGTGCTGACAGTGAGGAGTCTGCTTGGGATTCTGTCTCCCTCTTCCTCTCTCCCTGCTCCTTCTCTGCTTGCTGTCTACCTCTCCCTCAAAATAAATAAATAAAAAAAACAAAATATACTGTTTGGGTAACTCTCAGTCTACTTTGTAGTGATGCAAAATAGAACCTTGCTACTCAAAGTGAATTCTATAAACCAGCAGCAACAGCATCTGAGAGCTTGCTAGAAATGTACGATCTCACCTGATATCACAAATATCCTCTATCATAATTTGTCTTTTAACCAGAAGCCTTGGATGGCTGTATGAACATCAAGTCTAGAAAGCACTGTCTTTTTATTAGAAGCATATGGCTCCCAAAGTTTCTGAATCAGCGTAAGAAAGAATTAAAGTACCTCAAAAGACACTTTTTAATGACCTATTCTGGAAGTGTCTTCCACCATTCCCAATCATCCAATTGGCCATAACACAATCACAAGACTTCAATCTATATGCAAAGAAGGCTGAGGATTATAAAGGGACAAATGGATCTTTGAAGTTTGACTGAAAATACCACATTTATCTACCTACCTGATCCTTTTAATGTGAAACGAGCCTAAAGTTTATGTTGTACTTAAATATGTAGATTTAAAAACACATTGCAATTATTACAGCTTAAATGTACATGCACAGTGGAATACTTGTCCGGCTCCCCCTTCTATAAAATGGATCATGCTAAGCTCAATTAAGAGCTTCACTTATCCTCTATGGAAAACACAGTTTTCCAATGTTACTAATCATTTTCCAGAAGCAGAATATATTAAAAGGAGCAATTCATAAAATTGAGCATAGAGCTCAATGGGGTAACAATGACAAACCATGACAATTTGCAAATGATAACTAAGAGTGAAAAAAAGTTAAAATGAACAAAAATAACAAAACATGTATAGATTGGTATCATTTGTATAAGGGCAAAAAACAACACCCCAAACTACTACATATGTGTTTATTTATGACAAAAATATTTGTATGAGGGCAAAAAAGAGTGGATTAACACCAACCATTACATATAATCCTTTGATCTTACACAAAAGAACTCCATATTCATAAATAAATATTAGAAAATTAAAGAAGTAAAACTCATACTTATTAAGTATAGAATACCCTCTTTAAAAGATTATTTGTATTTGTACATGGTTTTATAAAAAGACTCAAATTTCATTTGTATAAATGTTTAGTCTAGCTTTGAAAAACATATATTTTGTACTAAAGAACATAGTTGAATATATACTTTTTTATAAATCAATATTCTCAAATATTCACTCGGAGTGATAAATTTCAAAATAACAAACATGATGAATTTATTTTTCTGCAATAAATTTAAGCACTGACTCTTTCATGTTTGTATTTTAATGTAATTCAAGAATACCCTTTTTTAGATTAAATATATTAAAATCACTGAGTCTAACCTCTGATTTCATATAAAACTTATACTGGTACACATTATGTTTTATTGACTACTCTTTCAATCAGTATACAACATAATATTAATCATCAGTAAGTTTACAAATTACTTTATTTTTCAATTTTGTATAAGAAAAAATTATTAATTAAAAAGGTATGATATTATAGGACTTTTCCTTAAAAATAAATAATTTATTTGACGTTACCTTTAAATATATCAGGGAGAGACAATGAACTAGGGTGAAGAAAAGGCAGAGAAAGAATGTTTATTAGTTAGTATTAACTTTTACAAATTATTATAAACATTTATACCAGAAAATAAACATGTAAATTAGATAATATTGTCCAGTTGCTATAGTAAATCATTTACATTATGAATTTGTGTTCAGATGCCTGTTTTAAGTATTTTTTAAATTTTTAAATTTTTATTTTTGAGAGAGAGAAAGAGAGAGAGAGAGAGAATGCGAGCAAGGGAGAGGCAGAGAGAGAAGGAGACACAGAATCCAAAGCAGGCTCCAGGTTCTGAGCTGTCAGCACAAAGCCAGACACGAGCTCGAACTCTTGAATTGTGCGATCATGACCTGAGCCGATGTTGGATGCTTAACCGACTCAGCCACCCAGGTGCCCCTTAAGTATTTTCAAATCTGTTGAATACATAGCATTCATGTATAATCTCTGAAGAACATTATATTCATAATTATCTAGACTTCCTTTTATTTAAAAATCCCTATTATTTGCGATTGAATTATTAATAAATCATTATATAAAATTTATTTTAAAGAATAAAGTTAATAACAGTTTTTCAGTTATAGTCATTTATTTGTACAAAATTTTTTTCTCAGTTAATTTACCATCAGTTATTGAAGTGACATTTTTATTGCTTGCAATTATTTATAGAGAGTCCTACCAGTGTCATTTTTTGCACATGTGGCAGGTAAAAAAAAGAATAGAAAAAATAACTATAAAACCACTGGTACATAGCACTGGAAGTCTGCATGGAAATAAGCCAATTTTTGTGGAAATGACCTCATTAATGCAAAATTTTTGCTGACTTCCAACTGATCGAAAAACTGCTTTACAAAATTCAAAAGGCGCTTCATGAATTGTGGAAGAAATGAGAAGAAAGAGAATGAGCCAACCATAACCAAGCACATTTTACTCATTTGGCTTCCAACAAACTCCTATCTAATCTATAGCTGTGATCTGGGGGGAAAAAGTGAGTGAAATTGATGAGGGTGACAGAGGGTTCCGTCAGAATGGCACAAAAATCTTCTTGTTTAGCAGTTTAGATATGAAGTGCGGCTAGGCTTTGATTGTTTATTAGATTTTATTTTGGCTTTCCTTGCACTTGCAAGTATTCTGCATATTATTTATTAAAATGTCAACTTGTCTAAGTGAGCTTTAGACAGTGGAAGCGGCAAATTGAGAAACAAAATGGAATATGAAATAGACACACTACAGACGTAAAGCTAAGAGGAAAAATAAGCCTCTCATGTTTGATTAGAGTACTTATCCAAAATATCATTTAAAAATACTGGATAAAATTGCAAATAGTTTATAAACATCTGTAGTTTAAAAAACAGAAAAGAACTTATTTAAATCAAAGTACTTATCAAAAAACCTGGGTTTTATGGCAACAATTATTTTTATTTAAATAACCCCGAACCTGTATGGTTCACTTTAATGCACATGGTAAGTCAACATATATCTGGTGTGGAATTCAAATATGAGGTTTTCAACATCAGAATAAGGCACCCAAAACTTGATTTTTCCTTTTCAGTTAATCTTTAAAATATGCTAACACATTATTCATCTGCTACAACTCTTCACAATATATTTATTGAAAGAAGTGGACACAGACAGGCCTAACTATGTTCCTTTATGTGTGTCCAAGGTATGACTGATTTAAAACTAAGGGAAGCAAACTGCCTTCCAAACTGAAGATATTCTGAGTTAAGGGGCAAATACAGTTTTTACTCTTTTGTTTCTAACACACCTCCAAAACTGTATGCTACAGTCAAAAAAATACCAAAAATAAAAAGCAATCTTTTAAGCAAAAGTCAATGCAAAATTCAAGTAATAAATTACAGCTATAAGAGATCTATTATACAACAGACAGACGATTAAAATCAAGTTCCGGACTTACAAGAAGCTATTAAAATTATCAGAAGAACCAAAAATGGACTAGAATGTTTCTGGAGATTAAGTTGACCAGCTAAAATTTGTTGCAATGAGTACCTTTCTGTTTTCTACAATACATAGACTAAAAATATAAAATACCTTATCAAACAGCTGCACAAACAGAAGTTGAAACAGAAATGAGAAAAAATGACTCATGGAAACCTACTAAAAATTGAGCTAACTAAAAGAAGCAATTCAATTATTTGTTTTTTAGCATCAGTCTATTTGAATGTTAGTTTGTTCCTTTTAGATAATCAATATGTCACATATCAGAAAAGAGAAATTAAATTTAACTCAATAAAATGGTTAGAATGTACATCATTCAAGTAAGAAAGAAGTAAATGAGCAGTTTACTATCTCCTGGTGCTATGGAATAAATGTTAGAAGTATTCTATTTTCATAAAGATATAGTATTGTGTTTTAGAAGACATACTACCAATAATTTAAATGTAAATTATTATAGGGTCACAGAACCCTTGAAAGAGCAATTATTTTAGTGGTTACACAAGAGGATTTTAATGGAAGAGATTGTATGTCAACTGACCAAAAGTGATAGATAGCAATGGGCTAATCAATCAAATGAAATGATATGGGAAAATATAATTTACAGAAAATGATTCAAACTGTGTTTTTAAATGGATATGTGTGTATAATTACATGCATGTTATATACGCATGCATTATGTATATGAACATATGCACATATATATGTATATACGATTATTGGAAACATTGTGATATGACTTTGAAGAACTTGTATGTTGCAATAGAGTTTAAATGTTATCCTTTTAGTCCCAGGGATTGACATGATCAAATGTGGTTTCAAGAGGTTTGGTCCCTCTACATCTATTTGTCCTCTTAATAAAGATTTGCTGAAACCTATAGTGAAATTTCACCAAAGATAAACAAATTCGCCACATTTAGCCCCTGGTAGTTGAATAAAATATACTGTAGAGAGGTCAGCAGGGCATGTGCTTGAAAAAGTCCCTTCTTTGCCATATTTCTTAATCACCATTCTATCACACAGTATCCAGAGTTCCTTATTATTCCTAAATTTAAAATATTTGTTTAATGACTCCTAAATTGGATCATACCTACAAAATTATTCTGCCCACTCAAATTCTTATTTTCCACTGATACGCTGATGGGATTAAGTTGGGTCTTTCAGCCCTCTCTTACAAGAGCCCTTACTCTCCTTCTGGTCCAAGCATTAATTATAGACTTTAAAAGAAGTATTTAAATTCAAAATTCAGATGCCCAAATGGCTTACCTCTGTGATAAGTTAAACTGTCTATAAAAAGTGAAAAAACATAAAACATTTTTTTTAAAAACCACAAAAAATAAGAAAATCAAACCTGATGTTTTCAAGATTTATTTTATAGCATGTATTTGTACTTAGTTCTTTTCATAGTTGAATGCTATTTTATTGTAAGGGTATGCCACTTCTTTAAATCAATGGACATTTTGGGTTGTTTACACTTTTTGACTATAATGAATGAGGTTGTTATAAATATTCTTGTATTTTTGTGTATTTGTACATGTGCATGTTTTCAATCTTGAGTGTATATCTAGGAGTGGAATAAATGGGTAGCATGTGAACCCTATGCGTTATGAGGTATGACAACACATTTTCCAGAATAATTGCCCTGCTTTTCATTTCTGCCAATATTTCAGAGTTCCAATTTGTTTATATTTTCTCTAATGCTTACTTTCTATATTTTTGCTTATGACTACCTATTGGGTATGAAGTGATATCTCATTGTGGCTTTTATTTGCATTCCCCTAGTGACTATGTTGCCTTTTTACATATCTCATTGGACTTCTAATGTGCTTATTACCTTCTATGGAGAATGTTTTTCAAATCCTCTCCTCATTTATTTTAAAATATATCATTTATATTTTTTATCATTTAGTTGTAAGAGTTTTAATGTATTCTGGATACAAGGTCCTTATAAAATACATAATTTGTGAATATTTTCTCTCATAGTGTAGGTTTTCATTTACTTTCTTAATGGTATACTTTAAAACAAAAATGTTTTTAATTTGTTGAGTACCTTTTCTGAGCCATTTACTGCTTTTTTTTTTTGTATCATATCAGAAAACCGTTGCCTAATCCAAGGTCAGGAACATGTATGCTTGTTTTCCTCCAAGAATTCTATAGGTTTAAGTCTTACATTTATGTATTTGATATTTTTTGTTAATTTTTGTATATGGTGTAAGGCATCAGTCTAACTTCACTCGTCTGTATGTAGGTTTCCACTTGACCAGTATCATTTATTGAAGACTCTTGTTTCCTTCATTGAATTTTCTTTGTCATTATTATTGAAAATCAGCTGATCATAAATGTAAGGTTTATTGCTGGACTCTGAGTTCTATTCCATCAATGTATGTGTCTACCTTGTGACACTAACACAATGTAATGATTACTGTTGCTTTGTGGTAAATTTTGAAATCGGGAAGTGTGACTCCTCCAACTTTGCTATTTTTCAAGAATTTAGGGCTGTTCTGGTCTCTTACATTTCCACATGCATTTTTGTTTTTATTTTTATTTTTTAAAATGTTTACTTATTTATTTTGAAAGAGACAGAGAGAGTGCAGGGGAGGGGTAGAGAGAGAGGGAAAGAGACAGTCCCAAGCAGACTCAGCGCTGTCAGTGCAGAGCCTGATGCGGGCTTAACCCCACAAACCATGGGATCATGACCTGAACCTAAATCAAGAGTCAGATGCTTAACTGACTGAGACACCCAGGTGCCCCACCACATAAATTTTTGAATCAGCTTGTCAACTTCTGCAAAAAATGCAGCTGTGATTTTGAAAGGGATTGTGTTGAATACATATAGATCAATTTAAACATCATCACAATGATCATGAGATGTCTTTCTGTTCATTTAGGTCTTTTTAGTTACTTTCAATGATATGTAATTTTCACTGTACATTTATTTTGAAAACCAGAAATTTTGGCTATTTTAGTCATTTTTATATAAATCAGAATGGTTTCTCAATTTTATTTTCATATTATTCATTGCAGTGTTTCAAAATAAAACTGATTTTGTATCTTAATCTTGGATCCTATAATTTTGAGGAACTCATTTATTAATTTTAACACCCTTTTGTGGATTGCTTATGATTTTCTACATATAAGATCATGTCATCTATAAATAGATATAGTTTTATATCTTTCTTCCCAATCTGGATGCCATTTATATATTTATTTATTTATTTTGACTGATTGCCTTGACTGGAACCTCCAGTATAACATTAAGTGGAAGTGGCGAGAATATGTTTCTTTGTCTTTTTCTTGATTTCAAGGGACACATTTCCAGTCTTTTAACATTAAGTATGATGATAGCAGCAGTTTAGACACCCTTAATAGTTTGAAGAAGTGTCCTCTTATTTCTAGTGTATTGAGTATTTTATCATTATGTCGTTTAATACAAATACATTGTATTGAGATGATGATGTGGTTTTTGCCCTTTGTCCAATTTATATGGTTTATGCATAGATTGATTTTTTATGTTAAACTAATATTGTATTTCGTGGCTAAATCCCACTTTGGTCATGAAGTATAATCATTTTATCTGTTGCTGACTTTGATAGCTACTGTGATGATAAATATATAAAGTTTGTCTGTAGTTTTCTTGCTATGTTTTTGTCTGTTTTTTGTAATCAGGGTAATTCTAGCCTCATTTAATGAGTTGGGAAGTGTGTCCCATCCCCAACCTTTCTATTTTTCTGGAGGAATTTATAAATAATGGATATTAATTCTCCTTTAACGTTTGGTAGAATTTACCAAGGAAGCCACCTGGGTTTTGTCCTTTTGTCCTTTCTACAGTTTTTGGATTAGTAATTCGAAGACTTTACATTTTATAGGTATATTCAGATTTTGCATTTCTTCCTGGGTCATTTTTAGTAGTTTGTGTCTTCTAGAAAATATTTCAGTACATCTGAGCTATTTTGTTGACACGGTATTTTATTTATTAATTTCTATAATGTGAGTAGTGAGGAACCTACTTCTTTACTGATTTTAGTAATTTCAGTTTTCATTCTGTTTGCTTTGGTTTAGTTTAAGTTTTTGGGTTTTTCTTTCTTATTTTAGTTTCTTATATTGAAAGGTTAGGTTATTAATTTTATGCCTTTCCTTTTTTAACATAAGCATTTATACTTATTTGTTTCCCTCTCAGCATTTTCCAGCTTCATTCCAGAATTTTGCATATGTTGTGATTTTGTTTTCATTTATGTCAAAGCATTTCTAATTCGCTTTGTGATTTTTTCAATGATTCATTGATTATTTAATAGTGTCTTATTTAATTTACACATATTCTTGAATCCCAAATTTATTTCTGTTCTTTTAACTTTAACTTCATTCTTTGTGGTATGAACATATATTGTATGAATTTAATTTTTTAAATTGAGACTTTTTTGTGACCTAATATATGGTCTTTCCTGGGCAATGCTCTATGTGCACTTTAGAATAATGTGTATTAGGCTAATGATAAGGCTGTTCCAGATAAGCTACAAAATTACAGATTTTTAAAGATCCCCTGAGAGTGGACGGTGCAAAGATGCCTAAATAAAATAAACTTTATATACATGCTTTATACTGCTCACTTTGTTATTCAACATAAAATGGAAGCCAGTAAGGAGAAAGACATCCAATTGTTAATAAATTTCTAATGGCTGACATAGGTTGGGATGATGAATTTGATGCTCATGAAACAGTGTCTGCACCTTTTTCGCTAGAGCTTTACCAACTGCATGGCCGCAGTGCACCTGAGGACTGTCACTGCCAGGGGGCTAAGTAGGATCCATAAAAGAAATCTGGTGTTCACCACCTGCAAGTTAGCAACCTGCCAAAGGGAGGGATAAGGAAGGAGAGCCAAGAGAGATTCTCAAAAAGAGCACATTCACTCAAAACTAAACACACACACAACATAGTGACCTGACACTGAATGAAGCCCTCCCTATTCTGGGGCCGGGGTGAGTGGGGGGAGGTAGAGGGCTAAGAATGACTTATTTCAGTCTCTGAATTCCTTATTCTACTCTAAGACAAGTACAAGAGAGTATAGTAAGAAGGATTTATTTTTAAAATTCACTTATGGTACAAAAGGAATTTTGCCTTCAAATGTTGGCCCCTTAGTGCAAAAGTATTCTATTTTATTTATTGCCAGCAACTCACGTGCCCTTTCACATTTTAATTCAATCAATACTCTTGCACTGTTTCACTGATTTTTAATTTGCAAGAGCATGCCTTGTCATTAAAGATAGAGAGGAAGTTGGAAACTTAAAAAAAACACACACGAGAATTGCTTTGGTAAATAACTTATATACTTATTAATGTTCTTTAAATGGCATCTCATATGGATATTTTACCACAGAATTGAATGTATCCAGTAACTGGTTATTGGAAATGTTTTTAAAATTATATTGTGAAGTATTTCTGCTTTTAAGCCAATTAAAATATTTTTGAAAATGGTATATATATATACATACATATATATGTTTATTTATTTATTTATTTAGAGAGAGAATGCAAAAGGGGTAGGGACATACTAAGAGGAAGAGAAACCAAGCAGGCTCCCTGCTCAGTGTGGATGCCAATGCGAGGCTTGCTCTCACTGTTGTAGGCTTGATCCCATGACTAGGAGATCATGACTTGAGCCACAATCAAGACTTGGGTGCTGAGCACTCAACCAACTGAGCCACCCAGGTGCCCCCAAATTCCATATTCTTAAAATAAAATATTAACCAGTGCATTCAAATTCGTTCATCTTGACATTAAGATGGTATTATTGACTCTAATTTTAAAGGCAAATCCAAAAATATATAATTTTCCTTTTTTATATCTGTAAACTACCTTTTTTTCTCCTCTGGCAAAAATGAAATTTGTGTTAAATTCTATCTTTTCCTTAATATTCTTGAGTTGATGCCAAATTTGGCTTGAGAATATAGTAGAGCCTCCCTTACCCAGGAATATTATTGGTATGTAAAGACAATGATGACTATCTTCAATTTATTGTCCTTCTCCCAAGAGAAGAAACACAGGAAAATTAAAGACTACAAACAGGAATTTCATTAAGACAAGATCTTAAGATTTTGGGGCATACAGAGATTTTTTTCTAAATTCATGTGTTTATCTTCATAGGAGAAAAGGTATATTTGCTTATAGTTCCCACCGAAGCATAGTAAGAGCCAGCTCCTAAATACTGCCCATTCTGATCTTCTCAGAAAGGAGCATTTCCCTGGCCACCCTGTGATTAAAGCCTGACCCACAGACAGCACTCCCTAGTTACTTGATATTGTCTCCATGGTGTGCCTTTGTGAATTGCTAGTTTGGTGGTTGAATCTTGTGTTTTAAGAACTCTATTTGGCTGATTCATCAAGTCCCAAACCAATGCAGGTGATCTGAACCAGAATTCCGGTAAATTTCTCCACTTCAAATAACAAAGTTGACATTCTTTTCCTGGATTGAAAAGGTTTTCATTTGCTCCGAATAAATCTTTGGATAAACAAAAGGGACCTCCAGACGTGTTTAGGCTATACCTAATGATTGTACTTTTTTTTTTAATATTAAGAACTTTTTTAAATGACAAATTTTTGTCTACTATTTTTTCCCACAATTTAGAAACTGCATGTCTTGGTTCATCTGTTGGGTTGCAATTTTATACCCTATTGGGTGTTAGAAATTTTACATCTCCATTTTCATAGATCTCTCACTCCATCAACATTTTCAGGAAAAAATAAATGTTAGAAGAACTGGGTAGTTGGCTGTAACTGAAAACTTTACGAAAACGAATTGATCTTTTCAGTTTATGAGCCTGGAGGTTTCTCACTAGACTTGTTTTAATTTCCTGGTAAGCTGGAACTGATTGGTTTAACATGGTGAATCTCAGCTTATTAAAATCATTTCAGATGCTTTTCAAAAATACCCAATTCACTGCACCCTACTTCAGCATGATTAAATCAGCATCTCCCTCTGGAAGCAGGGACCAGACACGCTAATATGATTCCGAGGCCAGACCCAGCTCGATGACTACAAACCAAACTACAAAAACACTCTGAGGTAGCATCTCATGTTGAGAACTATTTTGTTCTTATTTTGGGCATGTACTTCAGAGTAAAATTGATCATGTTAGGGGACCTAAATCCTAACAGTAGTGAAAGTAGTGGATATCTTTTCTGCAGTTAATCAGTTTAGGTACAGATGTATCAAACTGCATTTTAAAATAAGTAATGGTCCTGAATGAAAGCATATAGTACAAATGCAAACTATTTGAAATTGCATTTCTATTTGGGAAGACACTATTGTATATCACCTCATAGTCATTCCACACATACTGCAAGATGTGGAGGATTATTATAAATCAAATAAAATGTGGTTATAGGTTATACTTTTACAAACATGTGGAGATTTTTGTTAGGAAGACTATATGATGGAGGCCTTTACGGACTTTACTTCAGGCTGTGCTTTTGTGGTAAGAAAGTCACAATAAGCCAAAAAGCTAGAATCTAATAGAAAGCTCTGGATAGTGATGCTTATAAAAGACTTTAATATTCATGGAAGAATCAGTGTTGGTTGAAACTGTTTTTTGATGGATCAGATGGCAGTCTCCACTGGGTCATCCTACATCCTTTCTCACTTTGTAAATCAAAATCATCTGAAGGGCTGTATATCAAATATCCTTGAGTCAAGGTCGTGGTGTATAGTGTTACCTTTGTTGTTACTTTTACCATACTCTCATATTTAACTGACTTATGCTAAGTGATACAATGAAAGCATTTAACTGGTGTAATTAAATAGGTATCCTCCACAACAGCAGAAAATAATATGCGGGTTGTATTATTCTGATCCTTTAAGAACTGAATTTACCGAATTTTAACTGACAGTTTTAATAGTGGTATAATTTTCTTTCTTTATGTAGCTAATTTGACTTCATTATCATCATGAATTACTGATCTGACAATGTCATCTTCTTTTCATTAACTTTGAGACTAGTTTGAGATCATGTGTATCTCTCTACACTAGTAACATTTTTGATAAAGTAGTTTTGACTAAAGCATGCCCTCTCTGATCTTCTGGCTTTGTCTTTCTCACTGATGTTTTCCCTTCATGCCATTTATCTTCCAATGCATTTTTTTTTCAATATCTCCTTTTGTATTACATGTATTTAAGTCACTTTATATCTTTTGTGAAACAAAGTAAGACATCTATAAATAAACAAAAGTCTCACAAATACAAGATATAGATTAAAGATCTTGAGAAGAAACATATTGGCATTTCCACCTCAAAATAATAAACACTTGACAAAAGGGAACCAAAGACCATCCTTTTTTTTCTTCCCTCCTTTCAAATTAGTCTGTCAATAAGCATTGCTGAGATTTTGCCGGGGTCCAATTTCTACGTGGATATTTACATTTGCAGAGTCACTGCTATTATCAACTTGTCTCCAGTCTCAAAAATACCCATGTATGTTGTATACATACATTTCAATAATTAATTGGATGTGCAGTTGAATTTGATCTGTGAAAAATTTAAAAGCCTCCATCCTTAGGAAAGTTACCTAGTTTCAATGTTGTATTTAGGAAGGTGACAGCGATCTGAGAGTCAGTGAATCAAGTCAAATGGCTAAGGACGCTGAAAATAATGGAAAGAGCAACAGAAGGAAAAATGATTTTCCTTCAGCACAACAATTTAAATAAATTGAATACACTATCAGAAAGGCAGTGTGCTATTTTCAGGAGTTAGAAATTGTCAGAACAGCCCTTTCTAGATTTGCTTCAAGCTGCTGGCAGTCTCATTCCATTCACCCATTAGGCTGAGGATGAAAAGCAAGCCAGGTGGCTTATGTATGCATTCAAAAACAAAATTGTTTTATCCAAATGTGAGAATGGACAAGAAGCGAAAATAGTTCTGTGATCTGCAAATGAGAATGGGACTTCTTTCAAAAAGATTTCTCACGTTGAAAAAATCTTGAAATATAGAAGAAATTTCTGCTGGCAAACAACGAAACTTGCTCATTTTGGCAGGAAAGGGACCTACTTTCCTGCATTGCCTTTTCAAGCTTTTGAAGGCTGAGGCATAGTGTATTAAAAAAGAAAGCACAAAGAAGTAACATTTGAAATCCTTGTTAATTAACTTTTAACTTGTTTCCATGTGTGTCAATTGAAGTCAACATTACAACTATTTTAAAATAAAGATATATTGGGGTGCCTGGGTGGCTCAGTCTCATTAGTGTCTGACTTCAGCTCAGGTCATGATCTCATGGTTCATGGGTTTAAGCATCACATGGGGCTCCCTGCTGTCAGCCAGGAACCTGCTTTGGATCCTCTGTTCCCCTCTTTCTCCGCCCCTCCCCCACTTGTGCATAGATGTTCTCTCAAACAGTAAAAAAAATCTTTAAAATAAAGATATATTTACAGCTACCAATAGCCAGAATCATGAAAAGACGATGATATGTGGAATTACTGAGCATGAATATGTACACTATTAATGAGGTTAAAATATACAAATATAAATTATTTATTTAGATAGATAATGATTTTTCATCTGAAAGTCATTCCTTTCCGTCACAATTTTACCAAGTAAGAAAATGTCAACTACCCAGATTTTAGAAATTGCTTGAGAATACATTTTATTTAGAATCCTGTATTTGTCGCACCATTAAGACAGAACAAAATTAACAAAATTGTGATAACTTCCTTTCACCATATTTATAAAATGTTTGGTTGAAAAGGACAAAGTGAGAATTAAGGAGGAAACGAGTTCTGATTCCTAACTCACCCAACTCCTAAAACAAGCAGCTCTTACCCACAATTTGTAGCTCTCCCACTGTCTGCATTACACTCTCCAGACAGAAATGATCATGGCTTGCCCTACAGGAAGTGTTAGGACATAATAACACATGGGCATTTGTAAAGAACAGAAAAGTATGCAAAACAAGAAAAAAAGGGTGAGGAGAAACCCGAGGATTTGCAAAGGGGAAGTAATTTCTTCTGTTCCCAATTTTAGCCCTGCAAATATGATAACCCATGAACATTGTGCATTACAGCTCAGACTTTACGCCTCACTCTTGAAGGGGAGAAAAAATATCACAGAACTTATTTCAAATATTAACATCTTTATTTCGCAGTCCTGGAAACAAGTCACTTTAAAAGAACGAAGTTACCTCTGACTGAGGTCAGAGGTATTAACACTTTTGTTTGTCAGAAAATTAAATAATGTCATAGGTATGAATGTGGCTCAGGACTGCATTGTGTGAGATATAGTGAAATTTTTCTTTTGTCACTCTGCCTTTTCATCAGTCTGCCCATGTGTCTTTTGTCAAAACGATGCAATACTAAATTCCTAACATTGAACTGTCGAAAATTTCTTCCTTTGAGTCTGTTATAGCATATTACAGAAAGGTGTCTCTAAATAATTAGCACCAAGTCATGGAGGCGAGAACCCTATATGTTTCAATGCTCTTTCAATGTCATTAAAAGGACTTGAACTTTTTGATGAGGATGGAAACTGCTGAGTTTAGCAGCCAGTAGCCCTGAGTTTGCCATTTAACTATTTCCCTTTAGATTTCTTCTAGGACACAACCGGGAATAATCAGAATTCTGTCATCACAGCTGATTAGAATCAGTTTTTAGTATTTTTCCAAATATCCAGGATTTCTCTCTTAATAGTAAATGCCCCCAAACCCTCTGATTCTAGACCAGTATGCATTATTCCTTCACTGAATTGGACATTGATTAAACAAAATATTCATTTAACTCGAGCTTCTTCAAACTCTCAGAGACAAAAAATTACAAAGTCTAGCTACTTGTTAAGACAAGGACAAGAAAACCATAAGGAGGCCAATAATAACAATATTTTATTATGTGAACCTGCCACAAATATATTATATTTTGAGAATAAATGTTCATTTCAGAGACAAAAATTGCCAAATTTCATGTTCGAAATTCCTTAGAATTGTTCTAAGAGAACTTGAAGGTGCATATAATTCTATTCAGTTTACTTTGTTACAATCTGTATTTTAAATTTTATTTAAGGTTTATTCATTTTTCAGAGACCGAGCGTGAGAGGCTGAGGGGCAGAGAGAGAGGGACACACAGGATCTGAAGCAGGCTCCAGGCTTTGAGCTGTTAAGGCAGAGCCGGACACCAGGCTCAAACTCAGAAAGTGAGAACATGACGTGAGCTTTAGTTGGATGCTTAATCAACGGACCTACCCAGGCACCCCTTCAATCTTTAGTTTACAGATTTCATGAGGAAGAGGAACTTATCAAAGTCATTAAACAATATGAGTGATAGAACATGGGCCAGAGTGAGGTCTCTGGTTCATATTCATTTCTTTTTATTTCAACTTTACCACTTTATAATTTTTTTTAATATTTATTCAGTCTTGAGGGACAGAGAAACAGAGCATGAGTGAGGGAGGAGCAGAGAGAGAGAGGGAGACACAGAATCCAAGCAGGTTCCAGGCTCTGAGCTATCAGCAAAGAGCCCCATGTGGTGCTCAAACCACAAACCGCGAGATCATGACGTGAGCTGAAGCCAGGCGCTTAACCAACTGAGCCACCCAGGCGCCCCAACTTTACCACTTTAAACAGAAACACAGTAGCTACCCAATCACACACAGAATCACGATGTGTAACTGTTCTATATGATGTTACAAATGCATGTCTATACACTACTCCATGATTAAAAACACTGCATTCAGTAGCAAATGGAAACCTGTTCAAAGTATTGTTTATGCTGATTGCAGAGATCAAAACACTCCAAACTAGCTCTTAGTAATATATGTATATGTTGGGCACTTCTCAAATAAGGAGGAATGATTCAAGGTCCAAGTGAACTTGGGCTTCTTACTACTCTTGATTGTCATTTTTTACTGTATCACAAAAACAAATTGTGACTAGTTATGCATGAAAAATAGAATATAAAAAGTATTTGTATAAAACAAAAGTATATGTTTTATATGTATACTGTTATATAATGGTCAACGTATAAATATCCATAATTTCCAATTTACTACAACGAACATGCAGACATGAGGCCATAAAATGAATTAGCCAAAATCAGAGTCATCTTTTCCAGATAGTTTTGATTATTCTCTTGCCTCCCACCCCAGTGTGTGTGTGTGTGTGTGTGTGTGTGTGTGTGTGTGTGTTTGGAAGTTTTTTGGTGGTTTTACATTAATGAAACAGGGAAGCCATTAGACTGAGGCACTACTAATGCTGCTGGAATCTATGTGAGCAAACCAAAATCTAAGCTTCTAAATGTCTCAAGGTTATGAAATTGAAACCTAAAGGCAACAGATTACAAACACCCAACTAGGCTTTAATCTATAGCCAATCAATAATCTTCTTGCTTCATCTCTGCCTTTTCTCTATGAAAGTCCTTCCCAGAGCCCCTGTCCTGGGAACCCTCCTAACCACTTGTGGTTTGGCGCTGCCCAATTCCAACTGGTATTTGCTCAAATAAACTCTTAAAAGTGTTAATATGCCTCAGTTTGTATTTTAATAGTTCTCAGGGAAAAAAGATTTCTATGAGTTACTATGTTTCATAAAGAATACTTTTTTCTCTTTGAGAAGTTCAGCCCATTGTATTTTATGTTGGTTTTTAAAAGCTATGAGTTTTCATATGCTGGCAAATTTCAAATGTATTAGTGTCAAATATCAAGAACATGAAAATCATATTTCATTGAATTTGCATTCAAAAACATTCCTTTGATAATATTATTAATTGAAAAGAATTATTTATGGAAAATGTTCCAGAATATCATGATTATAATTTAGATCAATTGTTGAGTTTGAAGGGAAGGTGAAAAATGCAGCTGTGTGACTGTTTTCATGCAGATCTATAAGGAGATAAATCCTTAGTAACATTTATTTCTGGCAGCATTTCTATTGTCAGTGACTGAAAGAAATAGCTACAACTGAAGATGTAAATAGAAGTAATAATCTGATGAGTTTGATGTAGTGATTTAAAAAAAATCAACAGTTAGTGATGTCAGTTTATACTTATGCCATCAGGGAAAAAAAGTCATGAGTCTCATTGGAATTAATTCCAATTCCATAGCCCAATTGCTATGTATAGGCCTTTATGATAGAATAGAGATGGCATGTTATTTATCATGGTTCCTTTTTTTGTGATGAGAATGTTCACTGAAAAGTGATTTTTAATTTTCTGAGGGTATTTAATTTGCTGCCCTAAGATTTAGTCTATGGATTGCCACATCAGCCTCTAACCCTCCCAGCAGATAAAGGATTTACTACTCTGAAAGTTTGGCCATATCAGCCACAGAGTTAATAAAAGAGTGTTTTGTATGCTCTAGGCTTTTATTTCATTAACTGCTTCTTTCTGAAGTCCATGGCACTGCAGGATATAGAAATAAAGAAACATCAAGGTATTCAAGTAAAAGTATAAGTCACTTATAAGAAGTGAAGGAAATGTAGACCTTCTTTTCTTTTTCCCCAATGATCACTCAAAAGCAACTCTACTCCAGAAACAGCTATGATAAAAAAAAATCCTTAACAATCTCATTAAACACATTTGAAGGACATTAAAAACATAGTTGTCTAGGTACTATCTGCCTTGGGAAAAGTAGAGAGGAAGGATTTCCTTCATTTCTGTTAGAGCATTCCTTATATTAATCATATTCAGATTTGAACATGTTGATTAAAATCTCCTAAACTAGTTCACTGAAGGCATTTGGACAGTAGTTTCAAAGGACAGTTATTGGGATGTATGTAATTGATCCTTACACTTATCACTCCATCCTCATGTTCAACTGGTCAACAAGGTGTTCAAATGTTTCCTATAAACTGGTTCCTTTTCACCGCCTTCACTGACATTGTTAGTCCTCAGGCACTACCATACTACATTAATGAGCTAATTGACCTCATTTTCCCTAGTTGTCCCCCATTTCAGTCCATTCTCCATGCAATTAACTTACTAAAGTTGAAATCATATCATGCAATTCTTCTTCTTGAAGATGGTCAAGTCACCTTGAAAAGGGTCAGCTGCTCTCATCTAAAGAAAATTACTAAACGTCTAGAATCTACGCCTCTACAATGTCTATGGGTTTGTTTATCACTAGGTATCATCCTTCCACAGTGGTTCTAACCAGAATCAATTGCTTCTCCTTCACAGCCCACAAACATTGTATGTCTTTCCCATTTTTAATTTCTGTGTTTGAAAGGCCTTTGGTTTTTATTCTGTTCATTCTCTAAGATCCAGTTCAAATGTCACTTATGGATGAAGCACTTCATAAAAATTAAATATAATTTTCAAATATGTCATTCTCTACAGCATCATAGGAAACTAATAGAGATTTGTATAATTTAGAAGTAAATTCCAGCTTATTTTATGACCTTTTCTTCTAGAAGTCTTCTTTCCTTTAAAGTAGTGACCTTTGTTGAGGACAAAGACTTCCTGTCCCCTTAAAGGTACAGAATTCTAGATGGACTAGAAATCAAATTGACATGAGATAGATTAATAAGAGAAAATCAAATTTAATAGGAGTATATACAGAAACTAGACATGGAAATTCTAAGAAAGTCGGGCAAATTGAGATGTATATGTCATTCTGAACTAAGGAAAGGAAAGCACTTTATAGGGTGATAAGAAGAGCAGATGTCTGGTATTAGATGTTTGTCCTACCATGAAGATGGGTCACTCAGATAAAATTTACTTCTGTTAATAACCCTTGTCCTGGGAACCAATTTAGATTCTTCTGTGTGGTTAAGGGAGGGGCAAAAATTTCTCTTGAGGCCGCAGGGTCTCAAGTGCCTTCAGTTCAAAATAATACTCATGTCAAAGTGGCACAAATAGGCAATGTCTGGACCTGAATTTGGTGTAAAACTTGGGGAAAACTATTCATCTCTAGTAGACAGAGGCCAGAGATACTGCTAAACATTCTATAATGCTTGAGCTCCACAATGCTTCTACTGTTGTGGAGCCTACTTGGGATTCTCTCTTTCCCTCTCTCTACCCCACCCTTGCTTGCTATCTCTTGCTCTTTCTCTCAAAATAAACAAATAAACTTTAAAAAATGTAAGGCACACTCTTTTCAAGACCTTCCAAAGGATTCCTATCTCAGTCTGAGTAAAGCCAACATCCTTAAAGTTAATTGCCTACAATGTCCCACAACATATGTTCCCTTGCTATTTCTCTGATCTCATTCATTCTTGCAATATGTCACTGTTTTCCAGCAATAGTGGCCTTCTTAAAGTATGTAAAACAAACAAACTAAACAATCCAATGTTGGGGACTTAGCATTTGCTTGTCTCTGTAGTTGGAATATAGCTTGAACAAATGTTTCTATGACATGCCCATTCACTTCTTTTAGGTGTCTGCTCAATTTTGCTTTAATTGTGAGGCTTTCTGTGACTATCATTGATAAAGTGTCACCACCCCATACCAGACGTATACATATAAAGCTAGCTTTTCCTATTCCTTTTGTCTGATCTGTTTTTCTGCTTAACTTCTGACTTAATAGATGTGTTTGTTTATTTTCCCCTTTACAATATAAGTTCAATGAGGTTAGAGACCATTGTTTTTTACTTTGTTTATTTCTTGAAAACATAATAGAATGACTGGAACAGAAATAGGTGTTCAATGGGTATTCACTAAGTATTTATTGTATGAACGAATATATAATATAATTGAAAATTCATGGTTATTTATCTTTTGAAATTGCATTAGATTAAACTTTGCTTAACTTGAATCAAGGGAATAAAACTTATCAATTTTCAACTAAAGAGTTTTGATTCCTCTTACATTTTATTTTGATTACATGAAAGTAGAATATCTTATAAGCTCCTTCTGAATCTAAGAAAACAGGGATTACATCAATAAGACAGAGATCAAAGGGGATGAAGACACTGAAAGAAGAATTAAATGTCCTTTTATTTTCTTTCTAACTTCCAATTGATAAGTAATTATGGGGGTAAGTCCTCAGTTCTTTGATTTGCTTTAAACCAATTCAAAAAGGAACAAAGTACCTGAAACCTTAAAAGACAATTTCTGTTAATCAGCAGAGTTCATAAAGTCCCTGTGCATATCGATGTACTGTAAATGGCTAGTTCCAGACTTTTCTAAGAGAGTAAATTCAGAGTTGTTATTGTTGGCTTAGCTCACTCAAGCCATCTCATCCCCTGATTTATCATATACTCTTCTTTCTTGACTTATGTTTTGGGGGTTATAAAAAAAGCCGATCAGTGATTGCATTTTCATTTAAAATCACAGCTTATCTTGACATTTTAAGGATGTGAATTAGGCAGAACTAGTTAAAATAATAAATGTAAATATGAGAAATAATTCACGTAGTGCTTTCATATCAGCTAATCAATGATATTCTTTTTTTTAATGTTTATTTTTGAGAGAGAAAGTGAAATAAGGGAGGGACAGAGAGAGAGTGGGACAGAGGATCTGAAGTGGGCTTTGCACTGAGATCAGAAAGCTGGATGCAGGGCTTGAACTCATCAACCATGTGGTCATGACCTATGCCAAAGTCGGACACTTAACCAACTGACCCACCCATGCGCCCCTGCTACTCAATGATATTCCTAAGGATTCAAATTATTTTTAGTTTTTTACTTTTCTATCCTGTGGAACTTTGCTTTTATGTTACACTGACACCCTTAAAAGTGCAATGTAATCCTAGATATAGAAAGGGCACATGTTTATGATGTCTTTTAGAAGAAAGAAACCTTTCCCAGAGGTCTTATCCACATACTACACCTGATTTTTTATCAGGTCAAGATTTGCATAATATACCTATGGCAAAATCAGTCACTAGTGAAGGAAAGAGTTTGGTCAGTTTAAAAGATTTATGATTTTCTCTGAAACTGATGATATAGTCACTTTCTCCGAATGGTGGCTACCAAACAAATGTGTAGTTCTGTTAGCAAGAAAGAATGGAGGAATGGATAATTGAGAGACAATATACTGGGTGTCCTATAGGAAATTTGTCTTTGCTGGGATCCAATATTATTTCCTTATTTCTGTTCTGACCTTTCCTACCACTGATACCCTCTGCCTTCTTGGTGTTTTTGACTTTTGTTTGTTTGTTTGCTTTGCTTTGCTTTTTAACCAAAGCATCCTAAAATAACAATCCACGTCTTTCTTCTGCTAAAGCACATTATACTCCCAAATTTGCCATTGTCATTTTCTTTGTCTATTCTCAATATACATTAATTCCTCAAATATGTTGGGAATTAATTTAAAAAGTAAAGCAATTCAGATGAATCATAGCATTTTGAAAATAACTGAAAGATCATATTAATTTGTGTCCTTACCTCTAAGTTCCTGGACATTCCTTTAAGTTATAAAGTTACAAAGAAGTTTAAATCCATTGCCCCAGATTCACGAATACAGCTATCTTGGTTTAACATGGTTCAGTTAAGCTCATAGATTTTATGATAGACCCAAGTCAGGCACCAAAATCTGAACCTAGATTTTTTCATGTAGGGAAAATTGCTGAATTTAAGCTCACTTTCCTAAATGAGGAACAAAATGCAAAACTCCAAGCACTTTCATAACACATGCAAAATACTTAGCAAGACATTTGGTACCTGTATATTGTTTGCTAGCAATGGTTCCTTAAATAATTGGTTTTGCTCTTTTTGCTATTAGTGTTATCATGACTATTATTATTTTTAAATCCCCAACACCTAGAATAGTATTCAGGAATTGCTAGAACTCAGTATATGCATTTTAAATATATAAATGAATTAATTTTATATGAAAACAAAGAAAGTATTGTGGTCTATAACTTCTCCTATAATTTAAATGAAAGTAATGAGAAAAAAATGTTGAATTTAACTCATCTTAAAAACCTCTCAACCATTACCACAAATAAAACATGCTGTTTGGGTTTATTCACTGTCCTGGTATAAGATTTTGGATCTCTGGAAATCATACATATCAAATATAAAAGCCCATAAAGTACTAGATTGTAGGGGAAAAAATGAAAACTCAGGTCCCCAATGTAACAAAGATTAAATTGGACCTCTATCTCCCACTACTCATAAAAATTAACTCAAAATAAGTCAAAGACTTAAATGTAAGATATCTGAAACTGTAAAATTTCTAGAAGAAAACATAGGAAAAGTTTTGTAATGGTCTTGGCAATGATTTCTAAGATAAGATACCAGAAGCACATGCAACATAAGCTAAAATTAAATGGGATTACATCAAAATAAAAAGCTTCTATGCACCAAAGGAAACAATGAATAAATTGAGAAAGTGACCCATAGAATGGTAGATGATATTTGCAAACCATATAAATGATAAAGTGTTAATACTCAAAATACATCAAGAACTCATATATATAACTTCAGAGCAAAAAGTAAATAATCTAACCTAAAATATGATCAAAAGACCTGAATAGGCATTTTTCTAAAGAAGACACACAAATGACTACAAGGTATGTGAAAAGGTGCCCCAATGTCACTAATTGGTAGGGAAAAACAAATCAAAATCACAATGAGATATTAATTTACACCTGTTAGAATGGCTCTCATTGCATATCTCTAGCCAGAGGAAAAGATAAAAATTCAAAATTCAAAGTACTGTTTCTACTGAATGTGTGTCACTTTCACACCATTGTCAAGTAGAAAAATCATAAGTCAAATCATCCTATTCAGGGAAAGTCTGAAATTAAATCCTCATTATATAATATATTGCCATTATTTTCTATTCTATGTGAACTATTTTCCCCCCTTAGGAATTATTTATCTATCTTATTCCTGAATCTCTTTATTAAGCAGGGTTAATTATTCCCCTGGCTGTGTTCATATAGCACTTTATAACTTTATATTGCCTCCATTAGCAACCTTTATCTCCTAGATAACAAATATGTTTATATCCCTGTAATTTGTAATCTGTTCTTGAGATCAGTGACTATTACTTGTTTATATCTTTATCCCCAGAATCTAACACTGTGCTATGGACAGAATAGATACTTACAAATAACATTCAATTACATTATGTAAAGCGAGTGCTTATTTAAATTGATTACTAGGGGCATCTGGGTGGCTCAGTCGTTTAAGCATCGGACTTCAGCTCAGGTCATGATCTCATGGTTTGTGAGTTTGTGTTGGAAGCCATTTCCTGAACTCACTAAGTTGAGAAAAACTCCTTGTGAGGTGAGGCGGGTTTGCAAGGCGGGGGCCTCCCGCCGTCAGATGGCAACTGATGTCTACCCCCCACTCAATTATTTTTGCTTGAGCACCAACCACCAAGGCTCCTTGTTGAAAGGTATCAGGAGTGAGTTGCCCCCTTATCCTAAAAATATGCTAATTGTACCTTGTGAAGGAACTTATAGGAATTTCTTCTTTTGTGGTTATGGGAACAAATATTACATTTCCTGAGAAACCTGTTTTTCTTCCCCTCCAGAAAACAGGCTATGGACCCCTGCTCACAAAGAACTAACCTTTGCTTTTGCTATGCTAAAAACATTGTCTTGTATTTGAATGCTGAAGATACCTTCCTTCCCCATATGATAAGCGTCTAAATCACCTACATCAATCATTATTGATAAAGATTATGCGAGTCTTCTACCAATCTATGTTTTGGGAAATTTTTACATACCAAAGGATTTGTCATCAGAAATCATTGTCTAAGGCAATTGCCACTTCTGTTTTGTACTCCATACATTTTTTCCATAAATAAAGCTGACTCTCTGGTCAGTGCAGAGATGCCTGCCTGGTGATCAGAAAGAAACTCGAGGCTGTCTCACTTTCTCTTGCCGACACCGTCCATCCCTCAGGGAGCCCTGGACCTGCTAGAGCTGGACTCCGGCAAGTTTGAGCCCCTCACTTGGCTCTGGGCTGACAGTGCAAAGCCTGGAGCCTGTTTCAGATTCTGTGTCTCCCTCTCTCTGGGCTCCCTCCCTTGCTCGGGCTGTGTATCTCTCTCTCTCAAAAAAATAAATAAACATTAAAAAAATTAAAATTGCTTATTCTAGTATGTTGTCTTTGATCAACAATGGCAACAAATTGGGTCATAGTGACACATAGGTAAACTCATATAAATAAAAATATAACTGATCAACCTGGAGCATTTTTTGTTTCATCGACTCTCATCTGAGATTAAAATATCATACAAATGTCAATGCATATGGAAAACTAATTTTCCCTGCCAACATAACTCCTATTCACTGTATTTTTCTTACTAAAAGCAGATGGAGCAAAAATGTGTGCTTGCCTAAATTTTTAACAAGTGATGTTTTATCAACACAAAACATAAAACAGATGATGAACAACTATATCTAGAGATCATATGAAGCAAATAAAAGGACACAATTTTGTTCATTCAATGATATCTCTACATCACTGATGATAAAATCACAAGTTATTCCTAAAATAAATTAACACAAATAATATTTCCTTATGTTTCATTACCTTACGCAAGTATAGTAAGTAATGCAAGACAGATAATAAGGGCTTAAGAAACGTTCAAGCCTGAGTTCACTCTGCAGGTGAAGGCATTGAGACAAGAGACAATATCAAGAGCTACAAGAGATTTGTACACATCAATGTAAAAGACAAAAACAAAACAAAACGGAACACATAAGAAGGTTTTGTAAATAAAATGCCCAGAGTTATATATTTATACATTCTAAGTAGTTATGTTGGGTTTTATTATATATTTTCCACATTTTAGCCACACAATTTTCAGATTATTTTCCATGTTTCTCTACTCTGATGGAGTTTTTACAATCCTAAGATTATCATTTTATAATCATGTTCTTATGTGATGTTAGTGGCAACTCTGTGATTTTCTATTATTCCATTTTATAGATAAAGAAACTTAATTCCCAAGAGTTTAAGTGGCTTTCCTAGAATCACTTAGCCTGAAAATGACTGAAGTAGAGTTGTAAATCAAGTTTATTTAATTCATACCCCTAAGAACTTTTCTTTCTATTATGTTCAAAATATCAGAATCCTATTTTCCCTATAAATAATCACACAGTTTCTACTTACACTTACATTTAAACATTTTTGGATCACATAGAAGCATAAAATATTAGGAATGGGATTCCTTGTGGGAGAGGTCATCTAATCACATATACCCGGTGTTTCAGACTTTTTTTCTACCGTATTTTAGAAATAGCTAACTAGTCTCTCAAATTAATCAATTTAAATGATGATGTATTCAAGTTATTGAATGGAAGAATATTTCAATATATTGTATTACCAAAATGTTTATTTCAAAAGACATTCTTTATCTGTATAAATTTTGTGTTACACTCCTTAGGATCAAAAATAATATATGTAAATCTTCTAAATAGCCTCTTGCTGCTCACATTTCTTCTTAATAAATTGGGCTCCATTTAAATAATGAAATTTAAAAAAAAAGATTCTTTAACATTTTGGCTGTGACTTCCTGAGACTAAATATATAACAACAGAGACCCCAGGCATCTCCAGTGTCCCAGAGGTTCTTCTGGATAATTTGGATGTTAATGATTCCTGTGACTAGGTGAAGTTCCTGGCAAAGAATGCATGAATTTACAGTTATTTGGGGCCAATTTGATGGTTCCATAGGGATTGCACTGAGACAACAAAATCAGTATAGTCTTGTCTTAAAAATATACCTCCAGGGATGCTGGACTCACCCAAATCCTTGTGAACATTCAAGATGAGATTTCCAAGAAGAGTATATTTCTTGGCCTTCCATTCTCACATTTGTGTCTTTCTCAATATTCCCCAAGGAAAAGAACAGTAGTCTGCTCCCTTGAGAAGTGGTCTAAAGTAGATGACTGGAGTCCTAACGACATTGTATTACAGTGTGAGTTCTCCATAGGATTTTACTCTATTTTGTTTTACCTATTTTAGACATGATATGACTAGCACAAGGTGAAGCACTATTGCCCATCTGTAATTAATGCAGATTAGAGAAATTCTACAATTCACTTGCCTTACAGTGATAATCTATTATAAATTTACAGCCAACTAAAATCACTAATTTGCTTTTTTTTAATGTTTATTTTTGAGAGAGAGACACACAGTGTGAGCGGGGGAGGGTCAGAGAGAGAAGGAGACACAGAATCTGAAGCAGGCTCCAGGCTCTGAGCTGTCAGGACAGAGCCTGATGCGGGGCTCAAACCCATGAAATGCGAGATCATGACCTGAGCTGAAGGTGGCCGCTTAACCGACTGAGCCACCCAGGCACCCCTAAAATCGCTAATTTGGATAACTGTTTTATTCTGTTAAGGCTGTCTAAATGTTCCTTTATCTTATATTTAAATAATAAAATCGAGGATATTTATAATATATTGCATTTAAATGAAATTCTGAATTTATTCAAATTACATTTAAGCTATTTTAGGGTTCTGAGAATTCCAAGAGTATATTTCTCACATGTTTTATTAAGCGAATTTAAATTCATTCAATGAAATTTCCTTAGTAAAATATGTTATGGAAGAAAATATTGAGCAGGAATGGCCAGGAACAAAGTCTGTTCTCCAGTCTCCACCCATCGATCAAAAATGTTAGATTAGTGTATTAAAATATAATGCTTGGATGAGAGTCCCCAGTATGTAAATTTGCTTTGTTATGACCCAGTGAGTGGATAGAGAGACACACAAATAGCCATGGCTGGTCCACGTATGTACTGAACACAGAATACATGGCAGAAATTCTTTCCACAAGAAAAAAGCAGATAGCATCAGTTTTACAGTTTTAATTTCTCTCTTCCTTCTTAAAAAATTACAGTGCAAAGTGTACAAGAAAACTGCTATTCTATTCATCTTAGTTTTTTTAAATATTTTTTTTTTGTTTATTTATTTTGAGAGAGACAGATACAGCATGAGTAGGGGAGGGGCAGAGAGAAAGAGAGAAGAGAGAATCCCAACCAGGCTCCGTGCCACCAGAGCAGAGCCCGAGGTGGGGCTCGAACTCATGAAACTGCAAGATCATGAACTGAGCTGAAACTAAGAGTCAGATGCCTAATCAACTGAGCCACACAGGCGCCCCTCTGTTGTCTTATAAATAGAAGTCAGCTATATTAAAAACCTTTAAGTGGACCCTGTTTTCAAAGGGCCTTTAATTGTTATCTATAGCACTTTCCAATCATGCCTTATAATTTTAGCACATCCGTGGCATATATGGAAGCTGAAAGCTACAATAGACATCTCCCCATCAAATAACCTAATATGACATGAAACACATGTTATTTTGCTGAGATGAGCACATTCAAAATGTACTGGTCTTCACTAGACTGGCATCTGTAAAATACATCTTTGAATATCTCTATGTGTCAGATTCAAATCAATATAGTCTTCTGTTTTAAGAATGTATATATATTTATAGGTTGACCTTCATTATTGGAGGTCCTAAGTAATTTTTTGGTAAGTTAGAAAAAACAAGCTTATTCTTGCCTACATAGATCTCCTTACTGTTAGAAAACGAACTCTATCCCGTGAAATTTGAAGTTGCAGAGCATATTTGCCAGATAGAGAAACTATCTGATTTACAGGTTTGGGTTGAATGGAATGAGATTGGGAGTTGCAGTTAGAAGTAGCTTCTGAGGGACACCTGGGTCACTCAGGTAGTTAAGCATCAGATTCTGGATTTCTGCTCAGGTCATGATCTCACTTTTCATGGGTTTGAACCTGGCATCGGGCTCCTCACTGACAGTGCAGAGTCTGTTTGGAATTCCTTCTCTCTCCCTCTTTCTCTGCGCATCCTCTCCCTCTCAAAATAAATAAATAAACATTAAAAAAAAGTTAGAAGTAGATTCCGAACCTTTTACTTGATGTATTCCCAATCCTTGCTTCTAAATTTGCTCCACAAATGTACTCTTCCACACCTTACCATTTACTTCTCCCACTGAACCTTTTATAAGATCTGTCTGGACTCATGATATTGTAGACAGATGGCTTTGCACCTTGCTACTCCTGTGGCCTACTCACATATGTGTGTTTAAGGCGAATGAAACAAATCAACATTTTATTAAATCCATTTTTGTAGCACCAATTACTGAGAAAGGTAAGAAAACTATGCATGTATACAGTTCAATGTATTTTATATGTTTGATCCATTATACTTCAATAAGGATATATTATTATTATTATTATTATTATTGCTGACAATTCTCACAACACAGATGAAGTAGCTTCTAACAGCAAACATTTATTTGCGGGTCATGAGTCAAGCGCTTTGGTAGACGATCTGCTCAAGCTCTCACTAAAGCTGCAGCCAACTTGTCGGCTTGACCATGCTCTCATCTGTAGGCTTGACTAGGAGGGATCTGCTTTCAAGCTCATTCAGATTTTTGGCAGAATTCATTTACTTGTTACTGAATGACCAAAAGCCTCAGCTTTTTCAGCGGCTGCTCACAGTTCCCAGGGGCGTCCCTTGCTGCATGAGCTTCCTCAATACAGATGATTACTCCAGTACACCAGCAAGGCGAACCTTTGATTATAGTCTGTTGAGGTGGATTCTGATGTATAACATAATGAAATCATAGCAGTGACATCCCATTTCCTTCGCCATGTAATATAACCAAGTCAAGGGATTCATTAGAAGTCAGCGACAGGCCTTGCCTACATCCAAGGGGAATGAAATTACCTAAAGAGACAGTTAGTAGGAGGTAGGATATTAAAGATCAACTTTGAGTCTGTGAAAGGATTATTTTAGAAAGTTAGTTGGCTAGAGTTTTAATTTTTTTTAACTCTCTCTTGCTGATAAAAAGAACGGCAGATTATGAATCAAAGAATTCAAAAAAAAGGGTGCGGTCCTCTGCTATGTCAAGCCCGTATAACTTCTTGTGGCCAGAAGATAAGAATCAAAAGGGACATCATTCCAAACATATTCATAACTGTAGCACCCACAGTGTTTGTAAATCTATAAACATGCAAAGATCATTTTATAAACAATGCAGAAAATGATTCTGCCTTCAAAATGTGGATGTTTCATTATTAGGTTTGTCAAACTTCTATAGAAATATAAGATGCTGTTGTGGTCATAGGAATGTTAATAAGACTTTACATGCTAGTATTTCCCTGATACTAAAAAAAGTCTTATTGCACAGTTTTTGTATAATGTGACCTATTTCAACGTATCTACAAATCTCGAAAAGAGATAGATAATAAAATATTTTCAAAGTACATATAAAGAATGTCTAGGTCACTTTTATTTTTTTTTAATTTCAGAGGAAATTTCTTTGAACTTAATTTTGTGATTTGCCATAAATTTGGAGGCAAGACTATGTAAAAATAACAATTGAAATAATGTTGGTGAATATGCTTGAATAATACAAATTGTTATTGAAAATAAAATAAAAATGGTAATAGCCAATTAGTTATTCTCAGTCCTCTTAGTATTTCATATTTCTCCCTTGAGCTTTTATTTTATGTAAAGCCATACTAATTATGCTAGTTACCGAGAATTGAATTAATTTATTGATTGTAAATTCACTTGTCAACATAATTAGGATAATACACCTCTACATTTACTGCTCAGTTAGACATATAAACAGTTTTCCTTAGAAATTTAGCTCTACTAGCTTTTGAAGTTCTAAATATAGAAAAAGACTTTAGCAGAAAAATGCACTTAGAAAATCAAACAAAAATCTATGTAATTATTCTCAATTGAAAATAAAGATGCTTACCTCTTTACAGATATAAGTATGAAGAAAAGAACTGTTAAACTGCTAATGAGCAATCATAGAACAAGGGAGAATAAAATGGGTCATTTTTCTTTACTATTTTCTCCTAACAGTGAATAATATTCAAATGACCATTTTACAAATTGGAAAAAACATTTGGGCATGTGCTTGATGGTGAAGGAGTATGATAAATAGATGGCTACAGCTGCTTCCTTCTTCACACTAGGCAAATTGCAATGTTTTCAGATAGAAATAGCCATTAAGAAAACATTTCCCCAATTTCAAATACAACCAATTGTAAATTACCTTCATAGTGTTATAAATCTGAAAGAGAAGGGCTTCCTCAATGATCAGATCATGTGTAAAAAACGTTTCTCTTCTGTTGCTAAGTATCATGTTATTTGCCTAAGTGTAGCCCCTTGAGATATCACAGAAAAACTCTGCATAAGACCTTATAACGTTAAGGGGATGGATCTTTCCTCACAGTTGGTGAAGGTAACAAATGAATATACAGGTGCCATGTTTGACTACGTTCTCGGCTTTATGGTGTTGCTTTCATTTGTCTAAATTTATTATTCTTTCATCAGCCTTAAAATTCTTGTCAATATTTCACCTTTAAAAAGTATTGAAAAGGGGCGCCTGGGTGGCTCAGTCGGTTGAGCGTCCGACTTCAGCTCAGGTCATGATCTTGCGTTAGTGGGTTCGAGCCCTGTGTCAGGCTCTGCACGGACAGCTAGCTCAGACCTGGAGTCTGTCTTCGGATTCTGTGTCTCCCTCTCTCTCTGACCCTCCCCTGCTCACACTGTCTATCTCTCTCTCTCTCTCTCTCTCAACAATAAATAAAACATTAAAAAAAATTAAAAAAAATAAATAAAAAGCATTGAAAAGACATTATTTTGAGAGTATTGAATTATGTAAATTCTCATTTCCACTTTCTCGTTTCTGGCAACTCCCCTCCTTCCTGGACCTCCTAATACACACTCATTATACCTCTGCTCTGGTAAACTGAATTCATCTAGATCATCTTGTTTGCTCACTTGTCAATATATTTCTAGAAGATGACAAAGACTATCAAAAGATATGATAATGCCACCAGGATAGGTTGAAAAAATATTGCTGGGATCAAAATATCTGGAGTGATAAAAGACTTGAATTTCCAACATCTTTAATGGATTTATTATCAAATGATAGGAAAGTCTTATAGAAATTTTTAATCTAAAATGGGAAATTTCATTTAATATATGAGCAAATGGGGAGAATGCTTGGGGAGACAGAGTAATAATTAAAATGAAGATACACTAGTGGTTCAGAGTCATCATCATAACATTTTTAAACAATACATCATTAAATTTCTAAATAATGTATGAGTTCTTATTTATGTTTTTTGAATGAATACATTATATCCTTATTGCAGGGAAGCAAAATTAAGCATGTAATCCCCACTTATGTGCTACATGTGGTCTTTACCTGTATTTATTCAATAATATATATTCAACAAATATTTAATGGCCTCCTTCTTTATGTAATATATTTTGTCTATTTCTCCTGAGAATACAAAGGTGAATAAAGTATTATTTTAAATCTAATAGTCTTAAAAACTTATATGGAAATAAAATATTATACAAACAACTGTTCTGTTAAACAGAATGCATTAATTGAGTGTACAGCAAAGTACCCTTTGGAAGCCCAAAGGAGGTAGCAAAACTTTGGTCTGTAATAATCAAAACAGCCTTTTGGAGAAACTGATGTTTGCTTTTAGCCTGGATAATGAATTTTAATGTTAGAGGAAGGTTAAATTTAAATACATAATGAAATTCCAGCTTAGATTTTTAAGTAAGGAAGAAAATGTAGTAGCCCTCTTTATGTATCTTTCCCACGTAAGCAGGCTTAAAGATAAGATTATATTTCAAAATGCTGGCTTAAGGTATGAAAATCATCTATTATGGAGGTTCCTACTTTAAATTCAAGTAAGGTTTTAACTTTTTTTTCCAAATTTTGTCTTTCTTTGCTTGGTTAACCCTAAAGACTGATAGATCTTAGTATATCTGGGCTCCAGCATTTTATAAGGCAGGATAATTTTATTTATTTACTTATTTACTTATTTATTTATTCTGACTTCATTTGCCATGAAGTTCAACATCAGCTTAATTTCCAATAACAGTGTATGACTATGTGCATCCAAGTGTATTATCTGAACTTTTTTCTCCTTTTTGAAAAAGCCACAAACCACGGTTGTGAATATACCTGAATATAATTATATTTCTATTTCGAAACATTTTCATTGACATGAAAATATAAAAACTAGGATGTCCATTCATCCTGGGTTGTCTGGGATGATCCTGATTTAGGTCTGTGATTTTTGAATAATGATTAATGGCATCCCTTTTCACTTCTGGAAGTGGCCTAATTTAGACAATTATTTGATCACTCCAAATAAAATTAATAAATATGTGCCATCCTGTCAGCTGAATGATATACATTAGACATACCTTGGCCACTATCCAATCCCACCTTCCTTTCTTTTCTACATTAAAAAAAATATGGAAATTACAGACATACAATATTGTGGATTGAAATGTGTCCCTCCAAAATAGAAAGTTGAATCTCCCTTTATTTATGAATGAGAGTTTTTTGGAAGTAACATCTTTGAGATTAATCAAGTTAAGATGAAGTCATACTGGATAAAGGTGGACCTGAATGCAATGACTGGTGTCCTTTTAAGGAGAGATAGACACATACAAGGTGAAGATGTCCGTATGATGGTGAAGGCTGAAATTAGAGTGACCCAGAAACAATCCAAGGAACTCCAAGGATGGCCACCAATGACCAAAAGTTATAAATAGGCAAAGAAGCTTAGTACCTTTAGAAGGAGCATGGTCCTGCTAACGCCTTGAGTTCAGACTTCTGGCCATCAGTATTGCAAGAGAATAAATTTCTGTTTTCTTAAGTCACCTAGTCTGTGATACATTGTTACATCATCCCTAGTAAACTAATAGAATGGTTATGTCCATGAATGTCTTTAAAGTTTATCATATGTACATGCTGATCACATAGAATATATATACACTACCATTTTCATATATTAATGCTTTATATAAATGGAATTGTGTTGTTTCTATTTTTCTGCTATTTGTTACTCTAAATACTATGTTGATTTATTTTAGCTAAACTGTCGAATACTATCTCTTTTCATAAATAAAAACATACACGTGTAAACTACAAGGTATATATCACTTCTCTTGTTCATGAATATTTATACTAGCAATTTATAGGTATTACAAATATATCTTACGCTTGTCTTTTCATATGTATGTGTGTACAAATGAGTAGGCAATGCAATTCTTCAAATTTATGTGGTATCTTAAACTGTTCCCCAAATTGGTTTAGTAATATTTAACCCCATTGAGGAAGGCATAATAAATCACTTTGCTTCCTGCTACTGCCAAGGTTAGTATTAGAGCAACACTCCCGTGGTCAACGCTTTTTTTCTTTTTCTTTTTTCTGTTTTGTTTTGGTTGGTTGGTTGGTTGGACGGTTTTGCTGAACAGTTTTAAGTGAGGAATTCTACTTCTTCCTTGTTTTAATTTGCAGTTCTCTGATAATGAGTGAAGATCATATATTGGTATGTTCATTGGGATTTCAGATATTTTCTCTTGTGAATAACATGATCATTACTTTTCCCCTGTAGGTTGATTTATTTGTATTTTTCTCAATGAGGTATAGTAGATATTTCTAGTTTTTGGATGACAATTTTTTATTGGTCGTGCATGGTAGGAATATCTTTTCCAGTTTGACGTTTTTATGCAGCTCATGGAATATAATTTTCTACAGGCCAAGTTATTATTTTTTATATTTGGGCTACTTTTCTTGTCATGAACATCACAATGTCTTGTTACTTGATTGCTTGTATTGCTTGATTGTCTAATTTCCTAGGAAATTGTGAGTTCTTTAAGGACAGGGACAGTGTTATCTTTTCCCATTTGCTAAAGGCACACCCAAGACAATATAACAATACACATTAAGTGATAATGAAATGATTTTAGGTGTGACGAGCTGTTAAATCCATTACGGGGGAGTCCTGGGCAATCCTTTTTAGTAAAAGTTTCAAATACAGTACACATAATAAAACTTTTATTTTATGACTACTGGGTTAAAGAAGAGCACTGACAGGACAGATTCCTTATTTATTTCAGTAATTTGTGGTGTTCACTACACATTTTGTTTCCATTTTAAGATGTATTATTACAGGGCAGAACAAGCATCTGTCTAGATATGGATTCAAAAACTGGGACATATACTTCTTGATATGTGACATATTTTCCACTCCCATCTTTCTGATCATGACAATGCCACCAAAATGGCAGAGAATAAGCAATTATTTTTGTTACAGTGTTTTAGATAAATAATAAATCTTGTTATATATATAATAGTTCAAACACTTGCCAAAAGTGTAACACACAGATTTCCTCAATTTCCAGTATTAGCATAATGTGAGAAAAATATTTCTATAAACATAAAATCTGATGATAACAAACCCTCTCAGCGTGAATCGTATGTAACAGTCACAATCAAGTCTCTGTTATAGATGTCACACCATGTTCATTCAGCACATTTTTATAAAATGTTTTAAGCCAAAATTTAATACTAGCAAGATGGCAATGGGCTTGAAGGAGATGGTGAATTACAAAGTGGACACAATGTTTGTATACCCAGACAATTGAAGGCATTAGGTATTCTCTATGGTACATATTCATATGCATATCCACATACAAGGTAAATCCTACTAACCCATGAAAGAAGGGACTATAAGAAAGGCCCAGAGGCAAAACAATAATGAAACTATTTAGAAAGGGAGGCTCAGTAAAGCACTGTACATACAACAGGCAAATAATTAATATTTAAATTTTACATGTATAGGTACATATGTTAACATTACTGTAAAGCAGTTTGGTCATATTTTATGAAATTTTTACCTAGATCACTGCAGAATTTGTTTTCATAACTATAGTGCAAGTAGAGTTTTATTATCCCATTTTGGTAGCTAATCAAACTTAGAAACTATGAGATACTAAGAGACAAAGCAGAGACCAGAACCCTGGTGTCACATTGCAAAGTTGATTTTCATTCTATTGCTGCAAGCTTTGAGATAAGTATATCTATGCATATATTTATACAATATTTAATAATTTAATTAATTATATGTATCTGTATGTGTGTACATATGTATATGTATCTATGTAGTAAATGAAATCATAAGTGCTTTTATGTGAGTAGCAAGTTTGGAATATTCCAGTGGAGATCTGATATTTGTATGTTCGAGGAGAGAGCATCAAAATGCAGCCCTGACATTATCTGGATTGATTATGATATTTACATTGAAGGTCAGTTGCAAGTGACTTATGAAAATAGACTGAATGACAAACAATAATAACAAAAAGTGTCCAAATGAGATCATTCTTTCCTGAGAGGCTAACAATAAATATTAAATAAGTGTGTTCATTAATACATCTAAGAGACATGTTAGATAATCTTGAAAGCTTTAGGTTCTCCTGTAAAATGATTTTGCTTTTTGCCTACATATATGCTGGCAAATAGATATGCTTCAAATTTCCCAGAACATCCTCACTTAGCTACTATCTACTTGGTATATGTCTTATTAACATTTCATTACACTCTCAAAAGAGACCTGGCTTAGATAATAATTTATATAGTTACCCTACAAATCTAAAATATAGTCAAAACACTTTCACCTTTAGTCATTTTTAATACCAATCAAAAAGGAACATTTAGTGTCTTTTGCATGCAATGTTGAGAGCAGTATATTAATTCCGAAATTTCACTAAAATAGTAAAGCTTTCATTTATGGCATATGATTGGAAATTGTTCTAAGACTGAATACTTTCAAGTACATTTTAAGGCTGGTAAAGAACAATAACAAAAATTAAAGTCAAAAGAAAGTTAGAGGTCATCTGATTAATATTTTCAAATCTGTCATTTATATAAAGGATAAAATGGATCAATGTTTGGGAAATGTTTCAGTAACATAGGAATTTAATATTTCAGAAATAAAACAGAGTTTGGAAGAGATCAAGTGACATCATAGTCAGTCATACCAGAATCAAGATTAAAAGCTAATTAGCATGACCTTGTCAATTTACTTTTACTATAGCACCCAGCCTTTAATCATTAATCATTAGCATAACTGAGCCATAGCTATGTGCATTATTTTAGGATATAAAATATATAAGGTGCCTTCAAAGATATGGAATATAAGAAATTCATCATAATTAAAACCAAAGTTTAAATAAAAGAATCAAAGTTTAAATATAAATATATATTTAAAAATACATATTATAAATACATAAATATATATTATATTTTTTCTGTATAAGCATTTTCACTTTCCTCTTATATATAATATGGTAACCTATAGCCTGCAATTGAAATGGAATACAAATTAGGCATTTTTCTTCCTAGAATGTAATTATTTCTAAACACTATTCGTTCTTAGGAAGCCATATAATTTTGGTATGTGTTTTAATTTAAGTTACTCCCAGTCTGCTTCTCTTCTAATTATTTTAAAATGCTGCACTGAGATTAATTTCAGTGGTACTAATGTATATAATTTAAGTGAAAACATGAAATCAAATTACCACAGGCTTATGCAATATTTAAGAAAAGCAGCTTAAATTGAGGAAAAGTGGAATTAGGTACTGCATATTATTGAAATGTACAAATTCATTCTTTACTGCTGTGTTAAGTAAAGGGATTGGCATGAAATCTTTAGTTCTGAATTAAAGTGTTAGGGGGTTTACATGAGCAGCAACATGAGTGAGCGAGGAAGGATTATCAATGGAAAGAAACAATAGCTGGTCTTTAGGGAGCTCTGAATAAGGTTTAGTAAGCACATTCCAATTTTTCCTTTTTCTTTTTGCATTATTATGTTTTACTGCTTGATATTTTATTTTATAATAGTTCTATTTACCTATCTCTCCTTGTAAAGTATAGAAAATAGTATACCTTTTCTTCTATGTATATAATTGTGCTAATTTGATTTAGTGCAATGATTTTCTTTGGACTCATTTGAAATAATCTTTGAACAATAACCAGTGTGGAGAAAAAAAAAAGGTTTTTGAAACAATAACAAAGCCAGAACAGGCAAGCCTGTAGGGACAGAAAGTAGTTAAGTAGATGCCAGGGGTTGGAGAAAGGAGACAAGAGAAAGTAGTTGCTAGTGAATACAGGATTTCTTTTCAGAATGATGAAAATGTTCTAAATTAGGTTGTGGAGATGTGTGCACATCTCTGAATATATTAAAATGACTTAATTGGGACACCTGGGTGACTCAGTTTGTTAAACATCCTACTCTTGGTTTGGGCTCAGGTCATGATCTCAAGTCTGTGCCCTGTGTCGGGCTCTGCACTGTCAGCGCTGGCCTGCTTGGGATTTCTCTCTCCCTCTCTCTCTGCCCCTTCCCCCTTCCTTTCTCTCTCTCAAAATAAATAAATAAGCTCTTAAAAATGACTTAACGAAGAAAACAGTTGTACATATTTTAAGACTATATACTACAATAATATTTCATTGGTTAAAATCATCAAAAAGTTTTTCAAATGCTTATACCCTTTAAGTCAATAAATCCCCCTCTTAAACAATCATCTAAAAACAAATAAGGAAGCAAAGATTTAGTTATAATAGTATTTATAGTGAAGCTGTAAGAGTGTTTGCACTATTTGTTTATGATGAAAATGTTAAAATATAAAGAATAATAATAGGGTAACAAGTATTATCTTTCAATTTTCACAAACATGGTGCATTTTTTAATGTAAATGTTCATTTAATTTTGAGAGACAGAGTGTGAGCAGGGAGGGGCAGAGAGTCGGAGAGAACTGTTGGCACAGAGCCCAACGTGGGGCTCCAACTCACGAGCTGGGAGATCATGACCTGAGCCAAAGTCAGTTGCTTAACCGACTGAGCCACCCAGGCGCCCCAATAAACATGACACATTGAAGCTCAGGCCCTATATACCAGTGTTGCACGTAACTTTTCTTGACATTTCATTCTATATATTGCTGTGAGTTTATATGAGGATTTACAAAAGTGTTTGAATAATAGTTCCACAAAGTTCTATATTAAATGATACCCATTGAAGAGAGGGTCCAATATGTCTACTTTTATAAATTTGTATTTAATATATCCCCTAGTAAGTATTACATTTGATAGAATTTAAATATTACTTTTAGAGTAAAATGTAAATGAAAAGGTTTCAGGTTAAGCTCTGAAACCCAGTGTATATTTAAGTTTCTATATCTGCTAGAGAATAATTAATATTCTCATCTGCCCCTTGACCTGGGATACTTTTGAGGAGGAGAGGTGCTGGAGGCACCTTCAATTCTATGAGATGTGTATGGTCTTGTCTGCATTTGGAAGTCCTGCAGTTTGGATTGTTTCACCCATAAACAAGTGATGTAGTAGTTTCTATGTCCATCCGTGAGGTCCACTCTAGCCTGGGAGTCCTAGGAGAAGGCTTCAGAATTTGAGGAGGACTTTTAGTCTGGAGATCATATTTTTCAACCTGAGGGTGAGGAGAGCTAATTTGTCCATGGCAGTCCTGTTTTAGGAAAACAATAGGTAAATTAACACGTATTAACACACAGTAGTTATTTTAGCCTCTTCCATTGCCATCATCTATAAGGTGCAAATGAAATACATATGTTCATCCTGTCAAGTACTGTCCTGTTGTCACTTTGAAAGTAGTTCATCTTTGCTGAGGTTTTTGTGTTTTCCTCTAAAATTAATCTAGTTACACCTTTGGTAGTCAGTGCTAATAGTCATATATTTTTGGTTTACTATCCATCTGGCATCAGCTAAGACCCCTTCTCCAAGTCGCTTCTCTCTTTCTTGGAAACAACTCTACACTTTATTATTGACTGGGTCTTCCTCAGGCCTTCCTCAGTGCCTTTGGGAGCCTATGGTGGGTGTAGTACCTTCGGAATCACACAAGATTTGACTCTGTTCTCCAGAGTCCTATTAAGTGTTCATCAAAATCCACAGTTTTAAAAGTAACCAGTAAGTTCAGAGAGGCATATATGGGAGTGTTTAAAAAAAAGGGGGGGGGATACAAAATTGTGTTTCCAGGAATCTCATATAGAATATATACATCTACAGTAGGAAAATCTTATAATTGTCTTCTTTTTATCGCCCGTGAGAATTTATGGATTTATCTTTTTTTTGGTGACAACAATGATAGGCAGAAGATTGTACTCACTAACCAAGAAGTAACCTGTTTATGAGACCAAATGCTTGCTCACAAACCACCAACCTCTTATAGCACAAGAGTCTAAATGTACTGTACAAATTTTAGTTCATCAATAATTTTTTTTGTGTATATTTGAATTAACTAAGCATTTGTTTACCTGCTGCAGGAAGCTGTCTGTCTGTGAGATTTGTACAAGGCCTTCCTAACTATCTAGCTAAAAGGAACTCCACCTCAGGCCTACTTTGTGAAAATCTAAGGCATACTCTCAATTTGGGGGGACCCATTAATTTACCTGGGTCCACACATTGGATCTGATGTTCAGGTTGAGTCCAGAAGATTCATAATATGTTAAATTCTTCATTGTGCAAGAAATCTGCAATTGGGAATAAAGTAACTTTTCATTTACTATCACATTGCATATCATTTGAATACTTTTCATGTTTTTTTAAAGTATGCATTTGCATTTATACTAAAGCCCTCTGTTGGGATATTGTGGGTTAATCTCTTATTACAGATTTATAATAGAAAAATTATAAATAGTAACTGAGAAATATGAGGTGAGGTGGGGTGAATAACCTGACCGGGGCTCAAGCTAGTAGAGGGTTATTTGCTATTTGTGACTTCCTGGTTGCAAATGATCAAATCCTGAGGTAACAGAAGATTACTATCTTTTCAAGGTCAAGAATCTGCTGGTATTTTCAACTGCTTGTAAGTCATGCATATATTTTTAGTGTTTCCTTTGTATGTGATTTTACTTTCAAAGTAGTGATTCAACTAATACTTTAAAAAAACATGTTATATTAATTTAAAAAATTATATAATCACAAGTTTAATCTAAACTTTCTTATCCAGATTAAAGTTCCTGCAAAAATTTGGATTTTAAGTAGGTACTGTTGATAACTTAAACTTCTCATTCACTGAATTTCACTTCTTGGATTACAGATTAACACAAAAATTAAAATAAAGCAATAATATTAAAACATATTTACTATAGTAAGAAACAGAGGAAAGTAAAATGTTTGTTTCACATGCTCATTAAATATAGATTTTCTGTAGCCTGTCACTCTGTTCTTTGATGTAAATGACTATGAAATCATATTGATCTTGATAAGCACAATCAAATATCAGCACCATTCATATTTGTGCTCAATAACTTTATAGCTGTGATGTCTATTGCTCTATTGTGTATGACATTAGGTATCAGGCAAACTGTAGAACTTTCCTAATTTTCTTCCTGCCAATGCATGCGTATTTCTCTCTACTGGTAAATTCTGTCTCTCAGACCTGGTAGTGAGCTGGTCTGAAATCCTATTGATTTGAGTTTTGATTTCACTTTTTCCATTTAGTACACATATCACTTGGGTAAGTTATTTGATCTCCCAAAAACTAGATTCCTGATGTATAAAATGAGGGTAAAAATAATAACAAGCCATGTCTTACCTTGGGAATAATAAGAAAATAAAATATAAAATACTTGGCATGTAATAAGGGCTCAGTAAATGTTAGCTGTCATTACTTTTTTCTCCTCAAATCCTAGCTATTTCCATCAATTCTTTTTAGATACCCTTAGCTGAGTGTATATTTTATCTCCCTAGATCTCCAAAGCAAATTACATTTTTAGAAATTATTTTTACCTGTCATCTAAAGTAGCTAATCTATTGCTAATATACATCTATTGTATATAGTTGATGCATTTTTTCTTAGATTCAAATAATGTAGTCATCAGTGACACTCTCTGAGGAATGAAAAGTATTCAGAACAAATTAAATAAATATCATATTAATTTAAGACTACAAATTTTAGAAAATGAGAGACTAGGAAAAAGATGTTATTCAAGAATGAAAGGTGGGACTTCTAAAGTCATCCAAATGTGATACAGCAGTGGCCAATGTCTAGGTTCTCTGTCCAGGTTGTCATCAGTGATGAGTTATTGATAAACCTTGAATGTCAATGCCAAAACCTTGGGGTCAAGATTCTTTCCTTTCATGGAATACATTTAGAGAGATTGCAATTGATGTCAGGATTTACAAAGTAAACCTAACTATGTTTATTTTTCAAGGGAACCGAATAATACCAGGAGCTGGTACAAAGCCACAGTGATTGTGAACAGATTAAATTAATAACTAAAAGCAGAAAACAGGCAAATTAGGCAAACAAAATGGAATCTGAATCAGTGATCTTCAAGTTATTTTTTTCTTGAAACCAGAAATGACTTTTTATAGTCAATGCATTTTCAAGTGGACCTGTGAAATTTTTATCATTGATATAAGAGCAGCAAAGGATGTATTTACCATAATACTTTAAATTGTTTGAATTTAACATCACTCTAAATGTATTGAATATAATAATTTCAAGTCTGCAATCACCTTTTGAAAGAATAAATAAAGAAGCTCTCCTTAAATAGTCATATATTTTGCATGATTTTGATCTTGAACTTTGATTTCAATTTCAATTCTCCAAAGAATTTTTATAATAAATATTTTTACACATATGTTTATATACATATTTTAAAAGCAAATGTATTGTGAATATTAATATTTAAATTACTTATAATTTACATACACTTTCAAAAAATTTTGCTGTGCTGATAAGGCTATATTCTGGCTTATGATAGTGTTTCATTTATTAGAGGTTCACCACTAATAAGATTATAACATTATAGATTACAACTTCTGAAAATGTTTATCATAAAAGTAAATGTTATTAGAATTGCAGTTAATTAAGATATATGGCAGGTTTATAAAGCTTGCATGAAGATAGTATAATTATCTCCTTGCTTAATGGTCCTTAGATTTTTAGAGTATAGGGTAATGCACCTTATAGAAATGCAAAAAATGTGCTTGTTCCTGTGAAAATGACAGAAGCATAATTGTGAAGGAGGTGGTTCGAATAGGTAAGGTAGCTATCAAGTAGGTCACACTAAGAAAACGTATATACAAAAGTAAAGGACCTGGGAAAATATTCTGTGAAAGGATTCTGGGATAAAAACCTGTGCATGAGTTTTTGAAATGCTTTTCTGTGATGCCAAAGGTACATGTGTCATAGGATAAAGACCACTGTTTTATATGATCTGTATGATCTGTATGACCTTCAGTTCATTGGTGTGGTCATGCCAATTCACATTAGAGAAACACATGGTCATGGAATGGGAACTCCAAGAACACAAATGTTAGTGAATTGATTAGAATGTTGTAGGCAGATAAATTATTACACTCTCGATTCATATTCAGGAGGCCTCAGGTTTCCATTAGGAAGACCTTCCTTATTTCAATCCTTCCTGAATTCAGGTGTAAGCATAACAAAAATATATCCTCTGAGAATACCCTCTAATTCTGTAAATTCATTTCTAAGAATTGACTAGGCAATGTGGGAAGTCATAATTTACCAAGACACTCCAGTGCCATTTAACAAAGAACTGCCTTTGGTCACTATGGTTAAACTTTTATAACAATTTATTGTTTCACAATTAAAGAAAATGATGTTGAATACTCCATGGTTAATTACACTGCATGGTTAATAAATAATAACTGGTCACATTGATGAAATGTTTTCATATGCATGCCTCTAATTAAAAGATACTTAAGTTGGTTTGTCTTGCTTATTTATTTATTAATTTGATATATTTTAATTTCCTGGATTGTGTAATTGATTAGAGAGCTTATACTAATGTTATATACATCTTCGGAAAACACAGAAAGTGAACACAAAACTGGGCTTGTATAAATGTTGAATGCACTTTGAATTAAGAATCCTTGGCTTACTCAACAGCTTACTAAAAACATAGAGATATTGTTCTCCAAATCACACTCCTTATTCATGCAAGCATTATTCATGGGAATCGTTATAGTCTTCTAATAGGTTCTTCCTTATGCTTTATAGATAATCTATTTTAAAAACATGTTTTTTGTACTCAGATAGCCAGACCCTCGTTGGTCATACTGAATGAAAATCATTCCCTAGAAAATCAATTTTACTTACTCACAGTACCAATGCCAAAAACTCAAACAAACAAGGCTATTCAGTCGGTAGTCTTGTTGCTTAATTAACTCAAGAAGATTTCATAGAGTGAACACAATCACTTTTGTAAGTAGCATACAGAAAGCAAGTCTGAATAGAAATTCTACTTTTCCCCCAAGAATATGTTCTTTAGACTCTTCTAGCAGTATCTTACCTACAATCTTCCAATTCCTTTGAAATTATATTCTATATCATCATTCTTTAAAAAGAGCATAAAACATTTAAGATTTAAGCTCAATGTAATTTACTTAAAGTAAAAAAAAGACACTATTTGGAAAAATATTACGTTCCTTAATGCGAACAAAATCTATCTGCTGATTTCAAAATAAAATCAGAATATTAATTTCAGCTTTGAACTCTATTATTTTATTTACAATTATTTTTAGGAATTTTTAGATAGTCTTATAGATTTAGATTTTTAAATAATCTTATATAATTTTATCATTAAAAATATTGACTGATACAAAGATATAGTTGAAATAATAAAAATATTAAAATTTTATCATTACCTTAAATATTTAACTTTAGGAGAATAAACAGAATTTTAAAAACTACGAGAATAGGCTTTACCTTATCTGCTGTGATCATTTATTTCTCTAAATATGTCATGTTTCTTGAATAACTTGTAGTTTTAATGGGCTTAGTAATAGATACTATGGTTTTTTTCATTTTTGTTTTCTTAACCCTCTCAGTCTTTATTTATGGTTTTATTTCTTATTTATTCTGAACCAGCTTCTCTAAATACTGTAAATCAAGTATGGATATGAGCACAATTTTTAATAAACAATAATATGTATGAAATAATTTGCCTGTAATGTTTGGATACAGCCCCCCCCCCCCGAACATTGGTAGAGTAACAGAACTCATTCCATTATAACTGGAAGAAAGAAGCAGATAGTTTTTGGTTGTTAGTTCTAAGGTAGAAGCAGTTGCAAAATGACTTAAGTGTTATGACATTAGAGCCAGAAAGACTAGGAAGAAATCTGCAGAATCAAATTTCTTGACATTTAACATCAATACGAGCCAACATCCTACAAGAAAGAAAACATAAGGAAATAATTCAGAGTAGAGTTAGATTCATTAGATCAATGAATTTTAATCAAATGATGAATTACTTTGGAGCAAGAATTTTCTACAACCTAATCAAGCTATAAAAAGTAAGGAGATTATATAAAAAGTAGGTTAAGTGCTTAAACTGATCTCAGGGAAAGAGTATAAACACAACCCATTGACAGAGTATAGACTTTGAGAACCCTATAATAAGAATGATTATCAATGGGGTTGCCCTACTTTCCCTCTTCTTTGTGACAAAATGGCTCATATGTCTTTAACTCTGTATCTCTTGCAATGTTCATAATTATTAGTCAAATTCCAGTCCACAAGAAGAAATCCACAAAAAAAGAAAGAGAAATTGGAGAAAATTTCTCCAATTAAATTTTGTAGTAAATTAAATTCCTGGAGTTTATAAATCAGTTTATTATTTTCTAGTGTAAATGTCTTTTCATATTAAAGGACTTTACACACACAGCCAGCCAAATGAAAATCCAATGCAAGCACTATTTTTTTTAAGATAAACTTACAAATTAGGACCTAACATTGTCTACATGGTTTTAAAATGCTTAAACTAAAATGTTGCTTGTGATTTTAAAATGCTTAAACTAAAATGTTGCTTGTGATTTTAACTTTGATGGTGTAAGAGATTATGAAATTTTAAACAATTTTAGAACCTTACAAATAGACATGCTTTTAGTTTAATTTTTTGAATTTGCTATGAGTGTTCAGGTAACTGACAGGTTTGTTGGTGAGATAATACAAAACAATTGAATAGAAAATTCAGACTCATAGGAATTACAGATGTAGCCAGAGCCAAAATTTACCTGTGACTTAAAGGATACAGTCCATCAACTGATGAATGGATTAAGAAGACGTACTCAGTGAAGAAAAAGAATGAAGGATGGACATTTGAACTCTCCATAATTTGGCTATTGTTGATAGTGCTGCTATAAAGATTGGGGTGCATGTGCCCCTTTGAATCAGCATTTTTGTATTCTTTGGATAAATTCCTAGTGGTATCTCATTGTGGTTTTGATTTGTATTTCCTTGATGACGAAGGATATTGAGGATCTTTTCATGTGTCTATTTGCCATCTGGATATCTTCTTTCTAAAAGTGTCTCTTCATGTCTTCTACAAAGAGTACATACTGGAAACGGAACCCAGCTTCATAAAGCTGCTTCATGAGGCCTACCAAAATTGCATTAGTACCAAAAGTAAACAAGAACCAGTGTTGGTAATGGGGTAAGAAAAGTGAGATGCCCAGGACACAAAATTTAAGAAAGCATTTACTTTCACTCTAAACTTACATTTTTTGTTATATTTTCTAATTTAGGAATAAGTACCATCACCTCACAGACAGGAAAATTAGAAATATTGTCCAAGACACGTTTCTATTACTCCCCCATCCACTGAATAATGACGTTTAAATATTCAGATTTCCTGATCTCATTCATAAATGCACCCTTCTCTCAATCCACAGTATTTCAGCATGATTATTTCTTGTCTAGACTATATTAAGTCATCTCTTAATTTATCTTCCTGTATCCAAATGATTCTTCTAAAATTAACTATCCTCACTTCTACCTACTGAACTGATCTTTCTAAAATTCAAAACTAGTCCTTCTGCTCCTATCTTTAAATAGCTCTTTTTTGCCCAGCCGGGAAATAAAGTTCACATCATTATCTACGCCTGTTTACTCTACCACCTTATGTATCTCAGTCTATCTGGGCAGTTCCCAAATGCACTATGCTATTTTGTAAATCTATGTCTTTGTTTTTAGAGTAGACATTTTCCTACCACTCAGTTCCTCTTGGAAGGAACGCACTAATGTCTCATAACTGAGGTCAAGCATCATTTACTCTATGAGGATTTTCCTCACCTTCTCCAAGCACAACGGAAATTATTTATTCCATAGTTTATTCCATAGTCTGCGCAGATGTCTGCCAAGGCATGCTTTATCACATTTATTCTAAAATTCAAAACTTCTTGTGAGTTAGCACATACTTATTCTTTCTCTTTATTCATAGTTTTAATAAAATTATTTAAAATATAGTAGGTTTTAGTACATGTGTGTTAGATGAATAAATACATATACAATACAATATAATATAAGCTATGAAAAGTAAACCATTCCATTTATACAAAGCTTAAGTCATCTTTCACTCTCTCAGAAATTCCTATAAACACCTGATGTGAGCTTTGACCTTTTTTAAAAAAAATGTTTATTTCTGAGAGAGAAAGAGAACGCATGCACACACCAGGGTGAGAGGGGAAGGGGCAGAGAGAGAGAGGGAGACAGAAGATCCAAAGCAGACTCTGCAGGGACAGCAGAGAGCCCAAAGCAAGGCTTGAACTCACTAACTGTAAGATCATGACTTGCCCTGAAGTTGGCCACTTAATTGACTGAGCCACGTAGGGACTCTGCTGGCCTTTTAAAGTTATGAATAGATGAACATGCTGTATTAATACAAGTTCTTCCTTTCTGAAAATGATTCTTTCAGCACCCTTAAATTAATCTATCACTCCAGGCTCAAGAGGTCTCCTTACTCTGAAGAATTGCCCTCTGGGATATTATGGAAGTCTCACATCCAAAATCAACTCTGCTTATGACTCAGTTAGGTTGTAGGCTAACAGTTTTCCCAAAAAGAGCTGTAAACCTAGCTCCCAAGATAGGTTCGAAGATTTACCAGAATTGTTTTCTTTTCTCTTCCTCTCTTCTGTGTCTACATAAATTCTACAGAGAGCATCAGTTCAACTAAAATTATAACTTCTAAATTATACATAATTTCATAATTTCAGCCCAGAGTGGAAATTACAGAGAATGATGTTGGCTTTTTATATGCAGAGCCTGCCCTAGTACAATTCAGTCACTCTACATTTCAGTAGCATGTGCCTAAAACAATCAAAACTGTGTGTATGTGACTAGAATTTACTATTGAACAACTTACAGTCCAATTAACCTGAAACATTTAACTATATAGATGTAACAGTTTCTCTATCTCAAGGTAATTGAGAATAAATGGTGAGCTGTTCTCAGAAATGACAATGATACTATTTTAACTCAACAAAAATGACATTTTTCTCAGTATAGCATTGTTCTCTTATCTATAATTAACATCTGTAACAGATATTCCTTGGAGAAATACACCATTTAGTTATAATCCAAATGATTAAACATCAACTCATATTACACAGATAGAGATAAATACAAACACATATCGAAAGGTAAAGCCTAGAGTCTGACTATACCAAGTTGAATTGGCCCTGTTCTGGCAGATTTAGAACATTAACAAGGAACCAGACAAAACAGCGTTTGAAACACACTTAAAAAAAATTTTTTTTAAGTAAATGTATGCTGTGTTTGGCAAAGGCATGCATTTCTGTTTGACAGAAGCCTGCTGAATATAGTTGGTAGTAAGGTGTAAGTCTGAACTTAGAGGAAGCCAGCTTCATGAAAGACTATTTTTAGGTGAAACAAACATGGGCTTGGTTCAAGTACAAGAATATGAGGGGGATATGAAAGAGGAGCAAAGAATGGTTAAGGGTATAGAGTGGAATAGTGAAATTAAAAAGAAAAGACACGCTAGCCAAAAGTTGAAGGTAAACGTTAAAAAGGAATAAAGAGGTAAAGATTAGAAGGAAAAAATGTTTTAAGCAGTGATTACCTAATGTGAACCCCATTCCTTTATGCATATATATGCATCAAACGATAAAAATTTCCTGTTTTCCTCCTATCTACAGAGGAGGGCATTCAAATAATCAGATGAAGGTTTCTACCAGTGGGAGTATGGCAGAAGTACAGAGATGACAAGCGTCATTGACATCTACATTCAGTGGAAGGGGGTTAGACCTCTTTGTTTGCTGACCACTTTGCATCAGACCCTACAGGAGGGAGGATGGTTCAATGCCCTGCCTGAATCAGGAGAGCTTCCCGGGTATAAGTAATGCAGAGAATATCATGAAATGAGAAGCAGAATGTATAGAGACACAACTTTCCTTTATAAACTTGGTGTACTTTGGGGGCACCTGGATGGTTCAGATGGTTAAGTGTCAGACTTTGGCTCAGGTCGTGATCTCACAGCTTGTGAGGTCAAGCACCGCATTGGCCTCGGTGCTGACAGCTCAGAGCCTGGAGCCTGTTTCAGATTCTGTGTCTGCCTCTATTTTTGCCTCTCCCCCACTCATGCTCTGTCTCTTTCTCTTTCTCAAAAATAAATAAATATTTTTTTAAAAATTTAATTTAATTTTTACAGCATCATCTACTTCTCAAGAGAAGTAAATCATTTTTAAAAATAGAAATATTAAATTTTAAGCTTTTTTTGTCTTCCTTCCTTTCCTAAATGCAAATTTGTACTATGAAACAATATTCTATTCCTGATAAATAATTTTAAAAGAACTTTCACAGAAAAAATAGACATAAAATTTAATGGAGGAAATGTACTTAAAAATCGGCTCTATTTTCCTAATGGATGTTACAAAATAGAAAAAATAATCACTACCTTCTTTTAATATAAAAGAGACACTGGAAAACTCGAGGAGAAGTGATTTACAAGGAAAAATTAGACCTGCTTCTTCACAATATATGCTCAACTGACTGAGCCATCCAGGTGCCCCAAAATATTATATTTTAAATCTGAAATATGTCACATGAAAATGCACACAGGAATGACATAGTAGTTTTCAAAAAAGAATGGCATAGTATTTATTTTTAAATGAAACCTGTTTCATATGGAGTTAGCAAAATTATTAAAAGTCAGATGAGATAGAGCTTGATTAATCTTCCACTTAAAAGTTGTTTAAATAGAAAATTATACTCAAACATTCACTAATTAAGATACAAATGTCATTTTGAATAATTACTCCTATACCTCTAAATTAATTATTTTAAAAGGTGTATTATATAAAATGAATTTTAGCTTATAGTATAATTAATTGGAACAATGTGACAAAATAAACATATTTCTGGTACAAAGAATAATATTTAATAGAGCTATTTTATTTTTTATTTAAAAATATCTTATTTCAATTGTCAAAAAAATAAACTTGCTGGATAATTTTTTAGTTTTCCATTTCATTTTTCCTCTGCAGACAAAGCCATGGGCTAAAATTTCCTCAAACTTGTAAAACTACCACCCATTTTTGATTAACTGGAGTACTGGGATTTGGAAAGGATGATTTACTGAATGATCTCAGAACAATTTGTAATCCATATTTTAAAAAGTATAGTTTAGGGACACTGAGAAGTTCAGTCATTTGAGTGTCTGTCTCTTAATTTTGCTTAGGTCATGATCCCAAGGTCATGGGATCGAACACTGTGTCAGGCTCAGTGCTGAGCATGGAGCCTGATTAAGATTCTCTCTCTCTCCCGCTGCTCCCTCTCCACTGCTTGTGATTTCTCTAAAACTTAAAAAAAATGTAGTTTAACATTATTTCACCATACAGAAGCCAAATATCAGTGTGTTAAAAACCTAAGAAAATGAGGCAACATTATAAAACATTTAGGTCATGCATTTATGACCTGAGGAAAAAAAACCCTGAAAAACAGAAAAAAAGGAAACTCTTAAAGACACAAAAAATAGAAAACCCTGAAAGACACAAAAAGCATAAACCTTAAAATAAAAGACTGGCATATTTTACTAAGAATTCAATTCATCAGAATTCACTATGCAGAAACTGAAAAGATAGAAGAATATATACTTTACACTGTTAAAGCTTTCCATCCCAGAATATAAAAAATTGCTACTAGATAGGGGATTAAGGAGTGCACTTGTGATAAGCACCAAGCAATGTACAGAATTATTAAATCACCATACTGTACACTTGAAACTATATAACAATGTATGTTAACTAACTGAAATTAAAATAAAAATGTAAAAAAAATTAAAAAGCAAGAATTACTGGTAAATAATAATATAAAGATAACCAGCAAAATAGAAAAAAATAGACAAAATTTTTAAGCAGCCATATTTGGGAGGAGGGAATCTGAAAAGCCAACAATCTTCTGGAAATATGCTAAAGATATCAATGTGGAACGTGGAAACTAAAAGCCAACACATCGCAAGGTCCTGTCAAACAAAATGTTTAAGTTCTGATAATGTCAGAGGTTGACAAAGATTAGGACAATGAGAATCTTCTGAATTACTGGAGAAAATATAAGTTTTATAAACATACCGTAAAGTAACTGATTACTATTTTGTCAATCTGTATATTTTCATGAGAAACAGATTCTACTGTTAAACATCTACCCAAGAGAAACCCTTGAGCAAATTAATCTGAAGACAGTTCGGTGAATTTACAATGGCAGTGTTTATTATGTCAAAAATTGGAATTAAATATCTAACAAGAGAATGGACAATAATCTTTTATATATTTGAATACATAGAAGATCTATGTATCTATCATCTATCTATCGATAACATTCGAAGGCATATAAAGCTCAAGACTATATAGTTTAAGATTACACATGTATGTGTCATAGTTTTTTTAATGTTTTTTTTTTTAATTTATTTTTGATAGAGAGCTGGGGTAAGAGCAGAGAGAGTGAGATAGAGAATACCAACCAGACTCCACACTGTCAATGCAGAACCTGATGCAGGGCTTAATCTCACAAACCTAAGATCATGATCTGAGCTGAAATCAAGAGTCAGAGGCTTAACGGACTGAGCCACCAGAGGACTTAATCACCCCTATATGTGGCATATTTTAAAAATCAATTGAGGGGCACCTGCGTGGCTCAGTAGGTTGAGTCTCTGACTCTTAATTTCGGCTTAGGTCATGATTACAGGGTTGTGAGATCGAGCCTTGTGTGGATTCAATCTCTTACTCTGCTCCTCTCTCCTGCTCATGCTCTCTCTGTTTCTAAAGTAATAAATAAATAAATAAATAGCAGTTGAATAATTAACAAAAAATTTAGTAAAATTATTACCTCTTGAATAACAGTAAGATGGTATCAGGGTCACCAAAATTTTCTGTGTCTGAATTCACCTGTGTTTATTTTATTGCTATTCTTTATCCTATATTAAGTATAAATATCCTTTTTTATGTATCCAATATTTAGTTAAAGAAAAACAACCATGAAATCAAAAGACTTAAAATAAAAATGGGACATTAGAGTGTATGGTGCATAGATATGATCACTATATCTATCTGTCTATTTATCTATCTATAATTTATCATCTATTTATCTATCATCTATATAAATAATTTGAATGCACCAAACTAGGCAATTACTGTTACTTCACCTAAATTTCAATCAATAAAAAACGATTACAAGCTAGACTGACTTAATAAATACAAGAACAAATCATCAAGTGAAACATTCTTACAAATTTAGGATTTTCTATCTTTCTGGTGTCTCACATTTGAAAATAAAATTCGTGATTAAATTTTTAAAAAGCAAACATCCTAGGAAGAGGCAAATATAAATCTGTATGTGTCATTAAATCCATACTTTGAATGCTTTAGGAGAACATTTCCTGAGAGAAATATTTTATTTATATTATATAGTCATTCTATAAATATTTATTGAATTTTTGCTTTGTACTAGGTACTTGTGATTTAACAATGAGCAACTATCCCAAATTTCCTTAAGCTGTTATACTGTAGAATTCACACTAGTAATGCAATGGACAGTTTCAGTTAAAGTGTGGTTGGGTCATGAGAAGAGAGAAATTTAATTTTCTTGTAGAGTGAAAAAAAAATAAAAGAGATTTGGAAATTCAGTTAATTCTACCTAGTAGAAATAATTTCTAAACCAATTAATGAGTTAGAAGCAGTATTTAACTAGAGAAAAAGTCCAGGGAGGACCATTTTAAGAAGTGTGCATACAATTTTTGAAAGCTGTAAGTGAGAAAGAGAAGTATGTACAATGGAGAAACTAAGAAATTCAGTTTGCCTGCAGAATGAGGGTGAAGGGGGCAGTTGCAAGAGGTGATGCTGAAGAAGTAAGAGTTAATTACTGTAAGATTTAGATAGCCAACATAGTGTATTTGGATTTTTTCCTAAAAGCAGTAGGGATTCTTTGTAGTTCTTTTCATAAAGAGGTTTATGATCAAATTTGGCTTATAAATCATATTGTACCTGTAGAGCAAAAGACAGGGGTGTGAGTATAGAAGTAGTAGGTAAAGACTATTACCATAACCCAAGCAATCTTATGGTAAACAAGGACAACGGGAGTGGCCAGGACAAGGAACTGGTAGATTAGCAGGAAGTTTTGAATTTACAGAACTTGGAGACAATGTGGATGTGGAGATGGTGAGCAAGAGAAAGCCCTCCAAAGTGTTGTCTTTCTGGCTTGGGTAGAGTGGATGATTGTGGTTACGTTCACTCTTTAGGGATGGACATTGCAGGAAAAATAAAAATCAAAAGTTTTACAGGTAGGACATACAGATGTTAGAAATAAATGAGCAATATAGGCCTGGATTTCAAAACGACATTAGGAATATTGACATCATAAATGGGTGGGATTAAGGAAGGACTACAAGACAAAGACATACGGTAAAAGAGGGGTCATAGATGTGGGAAAAAGAGCATTTAGAAGGGAGATGGTCAATGATGGCAATTCTTTCGAAGAGTCAAGTAAGGTAGGGATTTTGAAATCTCATCACAATGAAGTTGGTTGGAGAGAGTAGTTTTATTAAAAGAAAGATCAAAGTCAAATAACAATATATTAAGAAGTGATTAAAAAGTGATTTAGTGGCTTTACTCACCTCCCACTCCAATTTAGACTATAAAGGGGTGAACACTTCTTTTGCATTAGAGGGGATTTGGGAGATGTGGAAGTTTCTTCTATGAGACCTGTGCAGGGTTTAAATGCAAATTTGAAGGTTCCATGTGAGAAGGAGAATTTGAAGATAGATGGCAACTAGTGATGTATAGAAAGAGATCTCTGTGAAGTCTTTATAGGACAAAGTCCTTAGTATAGATCAACACCTGGTCTCTAAACATAATTAAAAATAACTAAGGAAATCATGGATTATATTTTAACTTCTACCTCTCTCTCTCTCTGTGTGTCTCTCTTTAATATATATATTAGAGTACATACAAATTTGTGCATACATCACAACTATCTGATTTCAGAATATTTTGTTCACCACAGCAAAAATGCTACCATCATTAGTAGTCACTTTTGATTTCTCCCCTTCACCTAGCAAGCCCATGACCAAACTACTCTACTTTTTATCTCTACGAATTTTCCCATTTCTGAGCATTTCATATAAATATTTTATGTCTGACTTTTTTCACTTAGCATCATGCTATCAAGGTTCATCTATGTTCTGGTGTGTATCAGTACCTCTTTTTTTTTTTTTTTTTATGGCCTATGCTGGCTTGCTAGAGCTCCTATGACAAAGTGCCATAGACTGGATGGCTTAAAGAACGGAAATGATTTTTCTCACAATTCTGGAGACTGAAAGTCCAAGATCAATGTGTCAGCAGAATTGGTTTTTCCTGAGGTCTCTCTCCTTGTCTTGCAGATGGCCATCTTCTTCATGTGTTCACATGGTGTTTTCTCTGCACGTTCTTCCAAAGAAATTTCCTCTTCTTGTAAGGACACCAGGGCCCAAATTAATGATTTAATTTTAACTCAGTTATCTCTTTAAAGACCTTAACTCCAAATACACTCACATTTCTAAGGTAGAGGGTAGGACTTCAACACGGGGGTGGGGGTGTACAATTCATCCTCTAACATGGTTGATTAATATAATGTTGTCTGGGGGCACCTGTGTGGCTCAGTTGGTTAAGCAACCACCTCTTGGTTTTGGCTCAGGTCATGATCTCATGGTTTTTGGGGCCAAGACCCACAACGGGTTGACAGTGCAGAGCCTGCTTGGGATTCTCTCGCTCTCTGTCCCTCCCCCACTCTCCCTTTCTCTGTCTCTCTCTCAAAATAAATAAACTTTAAAACATTTAAAAACTATAATGTTTTCTGAATAAACCATATTTGTTTATCCTTCCATCAAGTGCATGGGGGGCGGTTTCCATTCCTTGGGTATTATAATTATTGCTGCACAGAACATCTGAGGACAAATTTTTGCATTACATTTTTTGCCACTTCATATCTGGGTAGAAATAATTTCCTGCTGCTCTAGGTCTTGATAGATGCCTGGATAAGAGAATGCTAAACCTTTCATGTGGTATTTTGGTTTTTATTTTCATTACACTTAAATCTTTTAAAGAATCAAGTTATGGTTTGTCAAAATATCACATTTTAAACATATTTAAAATGTGCTTTTGAGATAATTCAGGACAAAATAAAGTTTAAAAATATGATAATGATCACATAGAGGGACTTCAAGTTCATAGAAAGTGACTTCATAAATTATCTATAAGCTTTGTTACTAGTCTCTATGCAGAATCTTTTTTACTTAGTTATTATCATTTTCATTTTATTTTAGATGGTTATATTTAATTTAATTTATGTGATATGTTTAAGTGACCTGCATGAAAATGTTGTAGGACTCTTAACACTATTTATAATAAGCTACCACAGTGTTAAGTGCCTATTAGCAGCTTAATAGCTACTTTAATGATATAGTGACATTTTTAAAAAGTAAAATTATCAGTTAATGTCAAAACGGGAACATTTTCAAATATAATTTAAAGAGGTTGTGTGTTTAGTTTTTACTTTGAAAAGATAATAGTGTATTAACTTTTGAATACCCTGTATTTTTCAAACATGTACCAGATATATTAATTTACAATAGGTCACAGCAGAAAAGTGGATTATGTAAAATTCAAAGACAGTTTTCAAATTAATTTACAAATACTAAATAAGAAAAAAAGTGTTAGAAATTCTATTGGTAGTTACCTGAAACACTGAAGCCCAATCATTTCCTGTTATTTATTTTTTTCTTTTTTAAGAAATAAATCTATATTTGTTCATATTATAACCATTCTATAAATTATAACTATTACCATATAAATATGATAATTTAGATTGCTAACTTACAGTTTCGTTTTCCTTCCCTCATTTGAGAAAATTTAACTACAGCCTTATATATTTGATAAAGATTACTTTGTCTCAATAATTTTAGACAATTTACATAATTAGGTATCAAAATATAGGGACAGAGCAGTATTCAGAAACTCAATGAATACATTAAAATGACAGAGTTATACACAAGGTGTACATGGGACATATGCACGACGTACAAATTAGCATCTAGCTCAGGGAATGTAGAGAATGCTAACCAAGTGGAGTGCACCTAGGATAAGTTTTTGGCAACTACCATGGACTAGGCACAAAGGAAAAATGTGTGGTTATGTAAAAATTATAAATATAGTCTGGAAATAGAGAAAGCATTTGGATAATTGCAGTTAGTTCAAGTTGTGCTGGAGCTAGGGCGTGTTGAGAAGTGGTGGGAGATGAGGCAGATAAAGACATTAAGCAGAACCCATGAAGGATTATGTCAAGCTAAAGGGTATAAAATTAATCCTAAATGAGAATAATTAGATGATTTTCAGTGGGAAATGTCATAATGCAATCTGTATTGTTTTCTTGATTTCTATATTTTTCCATCTGTACATCCATCCCTCCATTCACTTATCTTTCCATTCATCCATTGACTTATCTACTTATTAGTCTGTGACCAAATGACTCCCCCCCAACACACACAGTGAAGAAGAATATGAGATAACATGTGCAATTGAGAACAAAAATGTAGTGATAACTTTGGAAAATAAATGATGGAGTTACTATTTGATAAGAGAGAGAGTTGACTTTTCTATGGTTTCCTCTAGAATGGTGAAGTAATACCACTGGGTATTTCTTGAGGCAATCTTTGTCTCTGGTATTTATAACTCTTTTCAATGACACCAAATGTATGAAACTTGTAGAAGTATTATCCATTAACCAAAAGAAAAGAAGTTTGCTATTAACTAATTCCAAATACAGAAGAAAAGAAGGAGAGCCATTTCTCTGCTTTTCATTCTTTTCATTGGATTCATCTTCAACAAGCATCGGTCTCTAATGAGTGTCTGATAGTGCCTTTCTGTGGTATTCATCCCATTTGCTTTCCTCCGCTTCATTGTCACTTTCAAACAGGAGAAAAGAAGCAAACTTTTACCTTGGGTCGTCTTAAGATAGCCTTAAATAAATGATTGAGAAGTTCCAAGAACATTAGTAATATCACTGCAATCAGATAATGAAAGATTTATATACTACTCTGTGTAATAGTCAGAATGATGTATTACATGAGTACTGTAATAAAGGGGCATAAATATAGAGTTCTGGGAATGAGTTTAATTTGATCACATAATTTTAAATGATGCACATTAATAATTAATGTATTATGCTCAAATATAACTTGAGTTATATAAATTCCCACAGAAATGCCATACTAAATGATCATAATTAGCATTACCTTAATAAATATCAAATAAATTATTGTCAGACCAATTACTTTGAAAGCATTCATGATTTATAAATACTGCATAGAGTATGTCAATAATTAATAAATATTTTTAAATAACTGTTTCTTGGTATGATAGACTGTTTGCACAGAAGACCACAACAATTCCTCTTTACCTTTGTAATGTAACTTTACAGATTCTCCCAAAGAAGATTTGGAGTCTAATTTTTCAGACCTCGAACCTGGGCTGGCTTTGTGACTTGTTTTGTCCGATGTAATGCTGCAAATTGACTCTGGAAATTTCTGGGCCTTGGATATTTGCTCTTACCTTCATGGAATATTTTCTTGAAATAAAAAGGAAGATTTTTATTCTCTTATACAGAAGGCTGAAAAGTCTGATGGAGCAAATGTCGATTGCTAGAAGAACTAGTGGAATGATATTTGACTACTCGGCCATAGCTGAGTCACAGAAGAGACAAACAGAAGTGCTCAGCTGAGCCCAATTTAATTGCTAAAAATCATGAGCAAATGATAGAGTTGTTGTTTTAAGCCTCTAAATTTTAAGGTGGTTTCATATTCAGCAATATAAACAGAATGACTTGTGTAGGAGTATAAATAGTAATTTTCCATATTCACCTTTATTTTTTACAATCAACATAAATAATTCAGGTTTAAAGAAAAATAAATCAGAGAAAAAATCAGATAATACAATAAACTTTATTTTTCTTATTTTTTATTTTTAATGGTTATTTACTTTGAGAGAGAGAGAGAGAGAGAGAGAGAGACAGAGAGTGAACAGGGGAAGAGCAGAGAGAGAGGGAGACACAGAATCCAAAGAGGCTCAAGGCTCTGAGCTGTCAGCACAGAGCCCAAAATGCGGTTTGAACTCACAAACTGCAAGACCGTGACCTGAGCCAAAGTCGGATGCTTAACTGACTGAGCCACCCAGGTGCCCCTACAATAAACTATTTAGACCAGGGACTGATTTTGGGGAGTATTACTGTTTGCTCAGGGTATTACTAATCGTGTTTTATATATATGTTGCATAAAACCACATAACATAGACATATAGATATTATTATATATAATATGGAAAGCTACATTTAATTTACTTACACAGAGAGGAAGACACAGTAAACATGAACCAATGTCACAAAACCAGAATTGAAAAATAAGCCCAATTGTGTTTGATTTCAGAGGATACATTTTTCTCAGTTAAGCATAGTGTAAATTCAATCATATTTCTTCTTTGTGTAGCCTTATATAAAAATTATTTCCCACTCAGTTAATCAATAGATATTGTGAAATGATGGAAAAATATATATATGCTCTGTGTCCCGGTTCTTGGCACAGAGATCTTAAAACTGTTATAATGTTCTAAGTGATAAAAGTACTAGGAGTAGGTTTTGTTCTGAGAATTGATCTTTAATCCTAGTCCCTGACACAGTTACTGAATTCCTTGGCATTTCCTGGGTGATAGGAGTGTTTGTTTGTTTTTTCCAATGAGGTGACTCTCCATGGGCTCCTGGATAGCTCCAGGGTGGGAACTAATCACCAGAAACATTAAGCCATGATTAGAAGCATTGAACTTTCAGCCCTACCCCCTCCTGTCTGCCCATCTTCTAGGATGGAGAGAAGGGCTGGAGACTGAGTTCATGATTGATTATGACAGATGAAGTTTTGGGGTGATGGGGGTTAGTGAGGTCCGAGTTGACAGCCAAAAAAGAATTCTTGAAGACGTCTTTGGGGCAAGAAGGTAATTGTATTAAAGCATGGGCACAGGACCCATGGCCAGGAAGAGCTGCACTGGGGTTGTACAGGCTGCCCATTTTATGGATTCGGGGAGATAAAGCCAGGAGGGAGTTTCCAAAGAGACTTTCACATGCTTTTAAAGACTTACTGGAGGCCTAGCTATTATTAAGCTAAAATTGCTTTTCCTTCTAGCAAGGCATTAACATTAAGATAGTAGGGAATTCCTGCTGGACTTTGGGCTATGATGAGATTGTTTTTTTCTGGTAAACTGTTGGAGATTCATCAGTTTAGCCATTTGTTTTATGTCCTTACTTATTTTTGGGCACCCAGGAGTGTCCAACGAATATCATATATGTCCCACCTGGGGAAGGGGGTGCTTTTAGCCTGCAGTTTGACATCAGCTTGCTCCATGCTCCCTCATCAATTTCTTATGTGATGAAGCCTTCATAAAAATCCCAAAAGTACAAGGTTCAGAGAGTTTCTGTCTTGGTGAACACAGACACCAGTAGGATGGCCCTCTGTATCTGGTCATCTGGCTGTTCACTGTATCTGTGGTCATAGCCTCTATTATATAGTAAACTGATAAAAGTGTTTCTCTGAATCTGTGAGTTGTTCTAGCAAATGATCGCATCCAAGGAAAGGGGGTCATGAGAACTTCCAATCTGCAGCTAAATTGAATAGAAATTGTGAGTAACCTGGGGACCTACTGATAGGGAAAAATCTGTTATAAGATGGCCTACAGGACTGATAAGAAAATATCTGTCCCTGATCAAAGACTCCCCCTTCCGGTTCTTCTTCCCACCCTGCTTGTCACAAGCATTAATGAGGAATGCGGAAGTAACAGGCTATACATTATTCCCTCTGCTAATGCTCTGGGCTCAGACCTCTGGAGAATGATATCCTCTGAGCCCATGGGTGTGAAATAAACCTCCTGCCTTCCAAGATCTCTGAGTGCTCCTTGGTTCTTCTGCTTGGTGATCCAGACCAGATTCTGTAACATTTGGTTCCCTGACCAGGAAACCCAACCGCACTGGTCCGTTGTTGCTACCAGTTTGGGAAAATGGCAAGGCGGTGAGGGAACAAGGAATCACAAAGAAGAAGGCACGCCCTGCCTAAGTTTTGGCAGTTTCCAGCTCAGTCGCCTCGGGACAGCCCCGCTCTGCTGTTACCTCTGGACTTGAGGAGACTTGACAGGTGAGGACTTGTCACTGTCATCAGAAACCAGTAAGGCCTGGGCCCTAAATCTGTCCTGTCCTGCCCACCCATAGTGCCCACCCATAGTGGTGGAAGGGGGACTTGATTACTTTCTGGAGACTTCAGTGGTCTCTCTGTTATGGGGCCCCCATATGTCCAGGCCACTCATAGTGGTGGAAGGGGGAGCTGATCACTCCCCAGAGAACTCAGTGGTCTGTAGGAATTCTGGTATGGGGCTCTGTCTGGCCCACCTATAACAGTGGAAGGGGGACCTGATCACTCCCTGGAGACTTTAGAGGTCTCTCTGTTACGGGACTCCAATTCTGTCCAGCCCACCCATAGTGATGGAAGGGGGAGTTAACCACTCCCTGGAGACCTCAGTGGTCTCATCTGTAGAAATTCTGTGGGAAGGAATATAATAACCTCTGGTGTGTATGTGAGTGTGAATGTGTTACTCGGTCTGGCTTGCCTGCTGAGTTCGATTCTGTGGCTCCCGGTGGGTACCCTTAAGGTCCCCCAAAGCCCATGGAGCCTGAGTGGGCTTATCTGCGATTCTGTGGTGAATGGCATACAGTCTATAGCAGCATAAGAATAGTTTCTGATTGTAAGTCACAAAGCTGAGACCACTAAGTGTCACCTAAGTTCCTTTGGGACATGGCCAGATGGGCATCTGACTTATCTCCTCATTAGAGGGCCCGCCCCATCCTTTTGTCTGTCTTTGCAACACTGCCTCACGGGAACATTATGGGGTTGGGACTGTGCAAAGAAGGGGCTTTCGGGAGACTATGAAATGAAGATCACCCCCAGCAAGTTAAGGACCCTATGTGAGTTAGCATGACCCACTTTTGGTGTAGGATGGCCCTTGGAGGGAACCTTAGGTGTCCCAAACGATCACCTCATCTGGCATGCTGTTGCCAGAGACCCAGATTACCCTAATCAGTTCCTCTCCTCAGCCGGGATATACTATCAAAGCTGGGAACCCAAGTAACCTTTGAGCCAATGGGATGCACCAGCCCCCAGTTGGTTCCAAATGGAGGCTATTCTGTGCCAGGCCAACCAAGTGGCCCACTTGAACTCAGAACTGCCCTCCCCACTTTGTGGGCTGAGGACAACCCCCCTGGACTTGCCCACAACCAAGCCCCCCGTCATTGTAGAGTTAATCCCAGGGGCTCAACTGCAGAGACAGCAGCAATATTGCCTCCCACAAGAGGCAAGAGCAGGTATCCCAAAAAGCAGGCATTCTGGTTGAATGCCAATCACCCTGGAATATTCCACTCTTCCCAGTTAAGAAGCTGGGAAGAGGATGCCAACCAGTTCAAGCCTTGTACCCAGTGTTCCCTAACCCGTACACCCTCCTCAGCCAGTTCCCAGGCTCTGCCAGCTGGTTTACCTGCCTAGGCTTAAAGGATACCTTCTTCTGCCTCTGCTTGGCCCTCCAGAGCCAACCCTTGTTTGCCTTTGAATGGACCGAATCAGACACAGGGCATCAAAAACAAACAAACAAACAAACAAAAACTTGCCTGCCTTCTTTGGAGGGGCAGAAATAGCCACGGGGATAGGGACTGGAATAGGAGGCATAGGCTCCTCTGTGGGACTAACAAGTGTCTGACTCCCTAGTGTCCCTACAGAGCCAAATAAGTCCCTTGGCAGGAATTGCCCTCCAGACCAGATGGGTACCTGACGTCTTCACTGCTGAGAAAAGGGGCACCTGCATCTTCAGAGAAGAATGCTGTTAACCAGTCAGGAATAGTTGCAACCAAAGTCAGGGAACTAAGGGAAAGAACCAGTCCATAATAAATAAAGATGATGTCTTCTAATACAGACTAGATCTGTTTAAAGGGCCATCAAAGGGGGGAATGATAGGGAAAAATCTGTTATAAGATGGCCAACAGGACGGATAAGGAAATTCCTGTCCTTGATCAAGGACTCCTCCTTCCAGGTTCTGCTTCCCACCCTGCTTGTCGCAAGCATTAATGAGGAATCCAGAAGTAACAGACTATAAATTGTTCCCTCTGCTGATGCTCTGGCCTCAGACCTCTGGAGAATGATCTCCTCTGAGCCCACTGGTGTAAAATAAACCTCCGGCCTTCCAGGATCTCTGAGTGCTGCTTGGTTCTTCCGCCGGTTGATCCAGACCAGATTCTGTAACAAATTGATTAAATTGTAGTGATGGAGTTCTTGAGCAAACGGCTAAGAAAGGATTCTTGAGATGTCTTTGGGGCAAAAAGGTAATTTTACTAAAGCACAGGGACAGCACTCAGGGCAGAAAGAGCTGCCCTGGGATTGTGAGGAGTGACTGATTATATTCTTTCAAGTTCTTGTGTGTTAGGACGAGTGTAAGTCTCTAAGGAATTTGAAAGCAAGACTTTCAGGACCTTGAGGGCCAAGCTATTGTTAAGATAAGGTTACTTTTAGTCTTTAATAAAACAGAAACATTAAGGAAGTAAGGCAGCCATGAGTTCCTAAGGAAGGTCACACTCTAAATATTTCAGGAGTCTGTCATTTGGCTGCAAGCTGTAAGGAGATTTAATTTCAGCTACATTTCTCTTGCCTCTGTTTCCCTCACAGTAGGACACCCTCATGGTGTTTACAGAGAAAACCTTGATGTGGGAAAAAAACTCACATATCTAGTGTCAGAAGTATTGTGATGTGGTAGTAATGATAGGAGAAGATAGATTCAGTGAGGCAAAGACCGGAAAGATTAGAGCCTGAGGTCCCTGGGTGGGGACAAACACCTATTTTGGAACAATGCTGGGAGTGTCTGACCATAGCAAACCCCTTCAAGCTAAGGTTCTTCTTAAGAAAGTAACAGACCGGGGTGCCTGGGTGGCTTAGTCAGTTGAGCTTCTGACTTTGGCTCAGGTCATGATCTCGTGGTTCGTAGGTTCGAGCCCCTCGTTGGGCTCTGTGCTGACAGCTCAGAGCCTGGAGCCTGTCTTCAAATTCTGTGTCTCCCTCTCTCTCTGACCCTCCCCTGCTCACGCTGTCTCTCTCTCTCTCTCTCTCTCTCTCTCTCTCTCTCTCTCTCTCTCTCAAAAATAAATAAAACATAAAAAAAGAAAGTAACAGACCCTACCTACTCCCCCTCAGGTTTTCCCTCAGGAATTTGACAAAAGACCATAGACCACCCCTCATACAACAGAAAGAAGCCAATAGCCAATGAACAACCCAGAACCTAGAGCTATCAAGCCAATTAGGGTAGAACCTGAGAAGAAACAAGGGGGAAGGAACAGGGGTGGACTGATTAGAATGTAATGAAACAAGGACCCTTGCCTATAGTCCTCTGACATTCGCTTTTGAATGTCCTTTCTCTGTAAAAAGAGCTTTCCTACTATTCTTCCTTTCTAATCTTCTATTCTAATAAACTTTGCTGCTCATTTTGCATTCACCTTTTCATTCTTCGAAGCAGCGAGACAACAGATCTCAGGTATTGTGGTAAAAATGCTGCAACAGTAATGTAAAAGTAAAAGAGACAGGTGCTGGGTGGCTTAGTCAGTTAAGGGCTAACCCTGGCTCAGGTCATGATTTTGAGGTTCCTGAGTTCAAGCCTCACATCCGGCTCTGTGCTAACAGCTCAGAGCCTGGAGACTGATTCAGTTTCTGTGTCTCCCTGTCTGTCTGCCCCTTCCCCATTCATGCTCTGTCTCAAAACATTAATAATAAAAGTAAAAGAGAAACCCAGGCAGTTTCCTAGGTTTTTCACATTTTTAGCAATTACTGCATAATAGCACTTACAATCCAACGAGATCCTACCAATTTATAAACTCAACAAAAGTACATGAGTTATTATTACCTCAATTCCCTGTCAGCAATTAGTTTGATGAGTAGCTTTTAACTTCTAATCTGACAGGAATTAAATATCAACTCATTTTTAACATTTTTTTTCTAAATGGTGGGAATATCGAGAATCTCAATATTTTTCTGAACATATAGGTTGTCTTTAAAATTTTTTTCAATAGTAATATTTTCATCAAGGAGTTTTTTATTCACATTTAGTACTTAATCCACGTAGGAATGATTTTTGTGCACAGTATGAGACAGAATAAAATTTTCTTCTTTTACTGCCTTGATAGTCAATTTCTCCAGTATTACTCGACTAGGTAGTTGTTTTCGACTATATTAGTTTCTATTTCTCTGTAACAAATTACCAAAAATTTTAGGGGCGTAAAGCAGCACACACTTATTATCTTACAGTTCTATATCTTACACAAATCTCACCAAACTAAAATAAATGTTCTGGCTAACTGCATTGGCAGGAAATAGCTGTGAAAGGGCCTGCTGTTCAGACATGCCTCCCTCACACTGCCACCTACAGGTAGAAATGTCTAGCCTATGGCTGTGGTTTCTAAATGAAACCCTATCACTCTGGAGCTCGCTCTGGAATCACTTTGGCCCAACAGGACCTTAGAACCTGTTTATGTTCCCTTATCTGCTTTCGAGTGATGAATTCTTACACATGGAACCAAAAGTGTGATCCATTTTTTTTAGAGATGGATAAATCGGTCTTCAACAAAACTAAAAATGTTTCTTTTGTGAAAGTGTTGAGAAAACAAGAAGGCAAGCCACACGTTAGAAGAATATATTTGCAAATAACATATCCAAGAAAGGTTATGCATTGAGAATATATAATAGACTTTCAAAATACAACGAGGAAAAAATACATTAAAAATTGCTACAAGATTCACATAGCATTTCACCAAAGAGGATATAAAGATGGCAAATAAACATGTAAAGAGATATCCAATATTAATCATTAGCCCTTATGGAAATGAAAACTGAAAAAAAAATTGAAAAACACATGAATGTGATATCAATACATGACCAGTAAAATAACAAGAAATAAAAATAATACTGATAAGACTAAGCTCTGAAATGGGTATGGAGAGAATTCTGAAACATTGATGACCAGAATATGAAATTGTACAGACACTCTGGAAGATAGTTTGGTGGATTTTATAAAGTTAAATATACACTTAACAGTGTGACCAAATAATCCCACTGCTCAGTATTTAGCCAGAAGTAAACTTATACCTATACAAAGAAATTCACATGAAGATTTGTAGCCTATTCTTATTGCTGAAAACTGGAAACAACGCAAATATGTTACAAGAGGCTAATGAATAAACAAGTAAAATACTATGAACAATGGAATGGAATAGAATACTCGTCAGCAATTAAAATGAATGCATTTTTCATAGATGCAACAATCTGGATGGATCTCAAATGCATTATGCTGAGTCAAAGAAGGTGATCTCAAAAAAGTTGGTCTCAAAGTTGCATATAAACTGTATGGTTCCACTTACATTACAGCTATGAGAATAAAAAAAGCAAAAATTAGAACTATAGAAATTGGGAACAGGTCAATGGTTGACATGGGTCACGGTGGGAGAAGGGGATGAGAATAAAGGGATAGCACTTGCTTGCTTTTGGAGGTGATGGAGCTGTTCTATATCCTAACTCTGGCGGTAATTTACACGAATCTATACATGTATGAAAATTCATAAAATTTTACACAAAGTTGTCATTTTAATCCATAATTGACAAAATATTAAAATTAAAAATGAATACAGGTTTTCAGATCAAGCGTTTTAGTCACCTTGTTGAAATGTTATTTTTGGAGTTGAAGTTGAAGCCATTTATTCCTATGGATGTGAAGGCTTTTGTGAAGAAAGTTTTTAATTAGACTAATAGTTTGCAATCATCGGTTGTGAAGTTTAAGCCACAAGTTCAATGACCTTGAAGCCATTCTTAATAATAAAAAGGTTAGGAAGTTTAAAGAGCAGAAGAGGTGAGGATGAGGGTCTTGAATGGAGATATAATCCTGTAAGAGAAAGCAATTGCTTCAAAGCCCTTATTATATTAACATTGTCTATTCCACCCACTAGATTTTTTTTTTAAGCTACAGTTTTATTTTTAGATTCTTGGTCATTTTATTAACTTACAGTCATAAATCAGGAGTGATTCTTTTTAAGTTGTTTATCATTCACTTCTCTTATTTTAACTTTTAGGCTGAAAATTAGGTTTAAAATATTTTCTAGTTTCCCTGGGGATTGGGAATGCATGTGGTCTCTAGTCCTGGACCATTTGTATGGTATTCTTTGTTTATTTTTAATTGTTTTTAATTTTAAGATATGCTATTCTATTAACCCCAACAATTATTCTTGTCTCAACATCTATATTTCATTAATGATAATACCAAATATTTATAGTGAACCTATAATCCACCACATTGCCCTCACAACACAGATAGGGGCATATTAATTTCAAATTGTACCTGTAAGGAAACTGGACACACAAAAAAATATTTAGAATTGATAGGTTATTAGAGAAAATATAATGCATATTTGGGTTATAGCAAGTCATTTTCAGTCCTCTGGTCACAGATGTGTATCTAGAATGCTATTATTCTATATTCCTTATAAAACTTGAAAAAATACATTTTTTACTAGAGAACTGGAAAAAGAAAGTAAAAACAAAGCAAAGCATTCGTTGAAGAAAAATACGTTTTAAAGATAGTATAGTAATTAAATAAATTTTACTTTAAAATTTTAGTATTTTTTTCACTATTGATCTGAAGTCCAAAATATTCATTTCTTTAACAGCTAAACTTTATTCCATGAAAAAATTTAAGTGATGTAAGATTGCTGAAATCAGGGTGAGCTAGTACATTTCTTGAGCAGTTTAAATTGAGCTTTCTAAAATCCTCTAAGCAGTTCAAATCTAAAAATAACCTAAATTATTCAGATCTTTAATAATGTGCAAATACAATTCCATTCTTTCTAAGCTCTAGGTATGTGATAATTCCTATCATTTTTCATTAAAAGCTGTTGGATTTTGAACATTTAGAATTCTAATCTCATTGCCACAAAGGGCTGAAATGGCATTAATATTGATCTCAAAGGAGATCACACATATCATGGGCTTAGAGGAAGGAAGGCACTCCAGGAGCCTTTGGAGGAAAGAAAGGAGGGAGAGAAAAATACCACCCTTTTGTCATGAGGAAAGTTCTGTCTGGTTAAAAGGCTTGGGCATCTCCAGTACAAGATATCACAACAAAACTTTATGAAAACAATGTAGTCTGCCTTGATAACTATAAGTTGTTTTTGTAGTTTGCCCTCGAGAGAGTTGACCTTTACAAGACTATTCTATGTTGCAACCTATAGAAAAACCAAGAACTACATGCATAGTATATTTAATAATATTTGACAGTTTAAAGAAGAGGGAGAGAAGTGTTTTCTATACTTGAAAGAAAGAGATTTGAGGAATATAATGTTATCAATTTAAATGAATAGGAAAGGGGTGCCTGACTGGTTCAGTTGGTAGAGCATATGACTCTTAATCTCAGGGTTTGAACTCCACCTTAGGTATAGAGAATACTTTAAAAAATAAAATTTTTTAAAGTAAATAAATAAATGGATAGGAAAACAACACTTTTTATCAGGCATAAATTTACTTTAAACTTATGATCCTTGAGAGGTACCAATTATGTAACTCAAATATGGTTTTGATGGTAAGGATGAACTGAGGAAATACTCAACTATAGAAGTCACAGTAATCACAGAAATCACAGTAAAACACAGAAGATCAAGAAATACAGTAAAGATCATCATATTACCACACTTAGAAAGTATGTACATTATGTCTTTTTATTTTGAAATTTAATTGCACTAATCTTTAGCCAATATATGAGTAATGTATTTATATTAGGAAAACATTCTTTATGGTTACATTCCTGAGATTAAGATTCACACTCCTTATGTTAGAAGCAACTTCCTTTACTCTGCCAACTTTCAAAACTATGATTCCACTCTTTTTCAAGAATCTTTCTTTCTCTAACTAGATGAAAGGTAATGTGAGGCCACCATAAACTCAGTACAACACAGAAAAATGTAGTCAATTCAGCTTGCCGGCAATTTTAGCGCATTCCACTTTCAAACCATGGAAACCTAAGTACTCAGGAATTTTCCATTTCTGTTAACTTTTGTCAGCCTGTGTGATGTGGCCTTATTCAGTTAGCACCTATTATTGACTTACCATTGTGTGTCTTCTAGTATGGGCACAACCTACATGCTTAAACAGTGGTTCCTCTTAGCTTCTTCAAATATTACATCACAAATATTGTGCTTTTTGAAATTTCTGACTACATGAGGAGACAGGGATCCTAACTGTCTCAAACATTAATCAGGGACAAAACTTTTACAAATGCTTCAATACTTTTAAATGGGAAGTTCAATGAACCTTTACTATAAATAAGATTAAATTGGTATGTTTGTTACAATGCGGATTTCTGGGCATCACAATAAAAGGGGTAACCCAAAGAAGTTTATCAAAGAGGTTACAATTTTAAAAACTACCTAAGTGACTGACTCTCAAATATCTTTCCATTCTCTCCCTCACCATACACACATTTACCAAAGAAACTGCCTTTCTTTTTGTGAGAGCCACTGTTCTATTTGATTCATAAGCTTCCCTTCACCTCTAATATTCTCTGGTGGTTCCTTGTCACAATTTGTTTTGCTTAGAGCAAAAACAATGAACATGGACATTGCAAAGACATTTCTATTGCAGATTAGTTAAGATTCAGAGAGATTTAGTGGGCAGAGATCAGGTTTTGGGTTTAAACCACTCACTGACTCTGTGACCTTGGACAAATTACTTAACCTCTTTGAAACTCAGTTTCCTGTCCTTGGAAGTTGAATAATGGTACCTAGCATTCAGGTTTATTGCATTGATTTCACAAGATAAAATACAGGGACTTGTACTACAGTGCCTAATACATAATATGTCCTCAAAAGTAACAGTAATTTTTATTTTTATTTTTATTATTATTTTAAAAATTTGTTACTCATCAAACTGTATAACAACAAATATAACCATGATTATAATAAATTCTTGAAAAATGATTATATTGTTAATGATTCAAGTTTTCTTCTATCATCGATCTAAAAACTACTTTTATTTTCAGAGCTGCCATAATTAACTATTACTTTAAAGTTAGTACATACATGGGGGGTGGGTCTCATCTAATTCCTGAGAAAGTTTTTTTTTACTTTTATTTTTGTCTTGCCTTCCAGATTAAGTAATTAACATTCTAATGAAGATCCTATAATTCACATATTCATTTAAAGTCAGAGGCTCAAATGTTGCCAATACAGAAGTCCTGTTGGAAACCAGAATCTTGCACCCTGCTCTAAGGAAGACTGATCCACTGTCTACTACTATTCTTTTCTGAAGGTAACAAGATATTTTCTTCCACCCCCTGTATACATCCCCTTTGATAACTGTCATGTTTTTCAGGTCTGCTTGTATCCAGCCCCTTGATGTCCTCCTTGTGGGCCTCTGTGAGTTTCAATTTTGAGAGTTCTATGTGATACATTCTATCAACAATTTTTGGCCTTTAGTGTAGATCTCAATCAGAAGCTCAGCAGTCCCTCAGACCGTAACAGCAAGACGTTAACGATTCCTCATTTTCAGGTTCACAGGAACACATCACATTTAAACCACTGTTTGGATAATTCTCAGGCTACATTGATCTACAACTTCTTCATACTGTGTATCATTCAACCTGGCTATACATTGTTTAGGGAGTCAGCTCTGGGAACAAGATGAGAAAGGACAGAAAAGTTATGAAACCCATTTCATCAAATTGAAAGGCCAAATTGAAATGGGTGTCGGGTCCAAGTAGAATGCTTGGCTAAGCAGTATGTTGACAGTGAAATGGCTCCTGTTGTCTATATGGCACTATTATCATTCCTCAAAGCAGTCTGTTATGGACTAAAGTTTGTGTCCCCATCTGTCCCGCAAAATTTGAAGCCCTGACTTCCAACGTGATGATGTTTGGAAGTGGAGCCTTGGAAGATAATTAGATAAAGTTAGGATGGGGCTCCCATGATGAGATTGGTGTCCTTATAAGAAAAGAGAGACCTGAATTGACTCCCTTTCTACCATTTGAAGACACAGCAAAAAAAAAAAAAACATCCATCTGCAAGTTACCAAGAGGGCTCTCACCAAACACAAAATCTGCTGGTACTTTGAATCATGGACTTTCAGCCTCCAAAACGTTGGAAGATAAATGTCTGTAGTTTAAGTCACCCACTCTGTGGTACTTTGTTATGGCAGCCTGAGCTGAGACAGTTTATCAAGCATTCAAATATTTTATGATCATTCATATCACTGTGGCTTTTGAGTATTCTGTTGCCTAAAATGTATTTTATGATCCCTTCACCTCTCCAAATTTTATAAAAAAATTTTCTTAGTTTAAAATTCATATATAAGAATATTCATATCTCTTTAGGTATGAGATACTCAAGTATAGGGGTCATCTCTCCCCTTGTTTACTGCAATATCTTCTGACCTGGTCTTTCAGCTTCTCCATCACTCTCATTCTATTCTTAATTCAGTCAAAATTATCTTGTTAAATTGTCACAGAACATATCATTCTTTTGCTCAAAGTCCCCCATTGTCCTCATTTATTATTCTGAGGAAAGACCAACTTCTTTACATTGTCCGTATGTTCCATCACTGCTCTCTGTAACATCTCTAACTTCATCTCCTACTACTTTCCCTTGCACTCGTCCATCCAAACTAGAGCCCTTGATTTTTGTGAGTATTCCAGGTATTCTGCTGCCTCAGGACCTTTGCGCCTGGTGCCCCTGCTGCCTGGAATGTCTTTCACCCAATTACCTACATGTTTTGCTCCTACAAGTTCTTTGTTCAAATATTGTCTTTTCGGTGAGGATTCTTCTAAAGTCTATGCTGAAATAACCCTCCCTCAGCACCCTCTTTCATCTGCCTGCTTTATTTTATTCATATATGACATATTCGACTTAGTTAATTGTTTATTATCTGACTTCCTTCAAAATACAAAAACACAAGGGAAGGGATTTGTCGCATTGTTAGTGTATTTCCAGAAACAAGACATAATGAAAAATTAGTAGTGAGAAAAATTTACAGTTTTAATTCATGATTTCTTGAAAGTGCAAACGCATTTTTATTCATCTTCCCTACTTGATAAACTTGTGTATCAATGAAGAATGCTTTTGGCTAAAATTGCCTTAAAACATACCAACTTGACAAGAAAGCTCGGGATACTGGTGTTGCATATGAGACATGGTGATTGTGAATACAAATTCCTTCCATCTTCTTACTGTGCTATCCTCAGTGTATAAAAATGTCTACTTTTATGGTTCCAATATGGCTGCATAAGACTTTTTCCTGTCAAATCCATTTTTCTGTTGTGAGGAATAGATCAAAGCTCATTCTTAGACCAAACACTGCACAAAAAGAGTAAGATGATTATGACTGGATTAGATAAACTTTGAATCGTCTTGTGGAGCTGGATGTTCTCACCCCAGAACAAGAGTGAGAATCTATTTGGAGGAGGATAAGGAATTAGATGTTAGGTAGATAACCTACAGTGTCTGACAGAACTTGTAAATATTATGGCTCACTGATTGGCCAGTTGTGGGAAAAGATTGACGTTCATATTTGTTTTAAAATTTTGATCAGTGGATGTCTGGGTGGCTCAGTCAGTTGAATATCAGACTTTTGATTTTGCCTCAGGTCATGATCTCAGGATTGTGAGATCAAGCATTGCAATGGGCTCCATGCTGGGCATGGAGGCTGCTTAAGATTCTCTCTCTTCCTCTCCGTCAGCCCCTTCCCTACTTGCATGTATGAATGCACTTGCTCTATCTTTCTCTCTTTCTCAAAAAAAAAAAAAAAAAATTGACCAGAACCCACTTGTTGATACTGTCATTTAATAATCCATCAAATAGCAGTCTGGAATGGAAGAGATTTATCTAAGATATTGCTATGATATAATGACTGAAAATTGAAAAAAGGAGGTCTTGATAACAATGAAATCAACATTGCCACTAGTTTCATGGTATCTATTCCATGCAATTTATTGACAATATAGGGTGGTGACAATTTGGGTTTGGGTTTTGAGTCAGACAGGTATGTATTAACCTTAACTCTGCCACCTTGGAGCTATATAATCATGGACAAATTACTTAACTTCTCTGATCTCTTTAAAAAAATATGAGAATCCAATCAGTACTCACCTTTCAAACTAAATGAGGAAGAATGAATCAATATATTTTTCTAAACATGGAGAGATCAAACACAAATAAATAAGCAGTAAAAATCCTGGAATAATTATTAAAGTACTTCAATGCACAACGTAATCAGTAATCAAGTTTTAAAATCCATATTCTCATTATAATTTTGCTCTGAGCACTGAATATATATTATGATCAGTGATGTGAATATTTCATTCTAATCAAAATATTATCATATATTAGAAAAACTGTAGGATGCAAGGGTCTTTGTTAGTAATGCTGTTACATTTTATTTTCTTTCTAATTTTTGGGGAGTAGGTACCAAACTACAAATGGAAGAATTTTTTTTTTTTTGCACTTACAGTCTAAAAAGAGGTGTCTTATTGTTTTATTGCCTGGGCATATGTGTGGAAGAAGTAAAGTGGCAGAAGGGAAACACAATTGATTTTAGAATTCAGAGAGTTCTGAGTTCCAGTCAACTTTTTCTTGTTCCTAGCTATACATGTGTGGTAATTCAAAATTTCTGCATTTCAGTTTCATCATTTTTACTCAGGACCTTCAGATTATGAGACTGACACACTGCCCACTGCACTAAGAGGGCCTCAGTTTCATTTTTTAAATGGGGAAAAGGATTCTATAAATCTATTAATCTCTCCAGATCTTTCTATTTGTTTATTACCTATCTCTCTCTCTCTATCTATAATAAAGCACCTCAGCATATTCTAGGAGTTGAATAAATTGTAGCTTTTTAAATTATTTCATATAGCTGTATTAACAAGAAAATCCATGAAGACATATAATAATATTGACAACAATAATCATAACAACAATTAAAAATATTTAGTGGGTAGAGATGATAGTCTTTTCACTGGGAATAAAATATATTTTGAAGGGATTGTTCTAAGAGATTATTTTCATAATTAATTTATAACTTCATGAAAATACCTGTTTTACTCCATCTGACAAATTAGGATGGGCAAAAAGTTAAACTATGTCTCCCTCTGTTTCTTTATATAGATCACAATCTCTGGCAGATAATAAGAACTCAAACATATTCATTCTTTTTCTTTCTTTTTTTTTCCTAGCACATTCATTTCTTTTCTCAATGATGCGAGTTTTTATTGAAACATCATAACGCTCCTTGGGAGGAACATAGTCCATTTTAAATGTGAAGTGACCTTGATTTGGGTGGTTATGTCTTCTGAATCCTTGCTTCACTCTGAGCTTTGCTTTATGCTGTTGAAACCTAGGTGTTGCTTATCTAGAGTTCCATTTGTGTGAGGATATTGAGAAGGGTTTTATAAAATTTGAAAACTTGGCAATTTTTCCTCAATAAAACCCAATGGCAAACAAATTTTAAATAGCTGTTGGATAAATTAATTGATCAAATCACTGATACTATAAGTCTCTTAAAATAATTTTGATATCCCCAATGAATTCTATGGAATTAACTGCCTGCTTAACTATTTCATTTTAAATTCCATATTAAATTGTAATTAATAGCTTACATTTCATATGCCTTTATATAGTTACATGATAAATTGTGCAAATTTTGTGTTATAGACAACTTTAGACAGATGTTAAATCAGATTAATGATTGAAATGAGTTTAAATGATTGTCCTTGTCTTCTTCTAGTTTTTCTCCTCCTTCTCTTTCTCCTTCTCCTTCTCCTACTTCTCCTCCTCTTCCTCCTCTTCCTCTTCCTCCTCTTTCTTCTTCTTCTTCTTCTTCTTCTTCTTCTTCTTCTTCTTCTTCTTCTTGTTCTCTGTTTTTTTGAATTCATAAGGGCTTAGGTTTTTTGACCGGGTTCTATTATGACCATTTTTTTCAAAAAAATTTTATGTTACAAATATTAATTGAATACCCAGAATAACTCAAGTACTTTTCTGGGAGATGAGTGCAAAGTGAGAAAAACATAAGGTAATCTCAAAGAGTACATAGAGTGATCTAAGTTATTGGAGTCAGAGAAAGATTTGGATTGAGAGTGAACATGAACTTCCTGGATGAGGAGTGGGGAAAAGGGAATTCCATTTGGAGAAAAACTGAGAAATTATATTCCTTGCCAAATATAATAAATTACTAAATTTTTAAAAGTAATAAAATTTGAAAAATTTGGCAGGAATCTAGAAAGATAAGGAGGAAGTACACTGAGGCAAGTTTGTAAATATAGGCAGAGATGTCTTATGAAACATGTTAAACATTTTGGAGTGTTTATATAAAGCACTTTAAAAAAGTTATTTTTTTTTTCACTACTGTCAGGAACAAGACAGGGATGTCCACTCTCACCATTGTTATTTAACATAGTATTGAAAGTCTCAACCTCAGAAATCAGACAATGAAAATAAATAAAAAGCATTCAAATCAGCAAGGTAGAAGTCAAACTTTCACTATTTACAGATGATGTGATATTTTATGTAGAAAACCTAAAAGACATCACCAAAAATTTGCTAGAACTGATACATGAATTTAGCAAAGTCACAAGATATAAAATCAACATACAGAAACCTGTTGCATTTCTACACACCAATAATGAAGCAGCAGAAATAGAAATCAATGAATTGATCCTATTTATAATGCCACCAAAAACCGTGAGATGTCTAGGAATAAACTTAACTGAAAAGGTAGAAGATCTGTACTCTAAGAACTATAGAACACTTATGAAGGGAATTGAAGAGGACACCAAGAAAGGGGAAAACATTCCATGCTCATGGATTGGAAGAATAAACATTGTTAAAATGTCTATAGTACCCAAAACAATCTACACAATTAATGCAATCTTTATCAAAATACTACCAGCATTCTTCACAGAGATAGAATGAACAACCCATAAATGCATGGAACCACATAAGACCCCGAATAGCCAAAGAAATCCTGAAAAAGAAAAGCAAAGCTGGAGGTATTATATTCCAGACTTCAAGCTATACTACAAAGCTGTAGTCATCAAGACAGGATGGTACTACTGCAAAAACAGACACATAGATCAATGGAATAGATTAGAAAACCCATAAATGGATCTACAACTATATGGTCAACTAATATTTCATAAAGCAGGAAAGACTATACAACAGGAAAAAGACAGTCTCTTTAACAAATGGTGTTTGGAAAACTGGACAACGACATGCAGAAGAATGAAACTGGACCACTTTGTAACACCATACACAATAATAAATTAAAAATAGATGAAAGACTTAACCAAATGCAAGACAGGAAACCTTCAAAATCCTACAGGAAAACACAGGCAGCAACCTGTTTGATGTAGCCCTTAACAATTTCTTACTAGACATGTCTCTGGAGGCAAAAGAAACAAAAGCTAAAATGAACTATTAAGGCTTCATCGTGATAACAGGCTTCTGCACAGTGAAGGAAATAATCAGTAAAACTAAAAGTCAGCCTATGGAATGGAAGAAGACATATCTGATAAAGGGTTAGTATCAAAAATCTGTAACTCAACACCCCCAAAACCAAATAATCCGGTTAAGAAATGGAAGAAAGATATGAATAGATACTTTTCCAAGGCAGACATGCAGATGGCTACCAGCCACATAAAAAGATGCTCAACATGAGTCTTCATCAGGGAAGTACAAATCCAAACCACAATGAGAAGCCACCTCATACCTGTCAGAATGGCTAAAATTAAAAACACAGGAAACAAAAGGTGTTGGTGAGGACGTGATGTTGCACTGTTGGTGGGAACACAAACTGGTGCAGCCATTCTGGAAAACAGTATGGAGGTTGCTCAAAAAGTTAAAATAGAATACCCTATGATCCAACAATTGGACTACTAGATATTTACCCAATGAAACAAAAATATAGATTCAAAGGGGTACATGCTCCCTGATGTTTATAGCAGCATTGTCAACAATAGCCAAACTGTGGAGAGAGTCCAAATGTCTATCAGCTGATAAATGGTTAAAGAAGATGTGGTATATATTTATACAATGGAATATTACTCAGCTATCATAAAGAATTAAGCTTTGCCATTTGCTATGAAGTGGATGGAACTGGAATGTATTATGCTAAGTGAAATAAGTCAGTTAGAAAAAGATAAATACCATGATTTCACTCGTATGTGAAATTTGAAAAACAAAACAGATAAACACATGTGAGGGGGCAAAAACAGAAAAAGAGAGAGGGAAACAAACCTTAAAAGACTCTTAAAGATAGAGAACAAGCAGAGTTGATGGAGGGAGGTGAGCAGGTAATGGGCTAGGTGGGTGATAGGTGTTAGGAGGGCACTTGTTGTGATGAGCACTGGGTGTTGTATGTAAGTGATGAATCACTGAATTCTATTCCTGAAACCAATATTGCACATTATGTTAGCTAACTAGAATTTAAATTAAAATTTAAAAAGAAAAAAAAAGTTATTGAGTAAAGAATGGGAAATGTGATTTTACTTATGCTATATTTTAACTTTTAATCAGAACATTACCTAATAATACTTTAAAATATCAAAAATTGGGGGAAAAGAAGACAGAAGAGTCTTGTGTAAGAGCAGGTACAGGTTTCCAAAAAGAAGCTTATTTCTCTTTGTTGAACATAAGGGAAGGGATATGACTTTCCCACACTTTCCCTAAGTAATTTACATGAAAGAGTTTGTAATTCTAAATTATTTGTCTCTTTGAAATGTATGTAAACTTCTTTTAAAAAACTAAATAAACCTCTTAGCGGATTTACTACTCAAGAATGTCTTTCTCAAGGAACCTGGAACAATTTCTTTGAAAGGTAAGCATCCAGGAAGTTGGAGCCCCCATCTCCTAGTTCTCGTGGGTGGGTAGGAGCCTAACTTCAGCAGATGCCTTGCTTCTAAGTTACAAAACTACATTCTCTCATAAAGATATAGAAGTTTATTTTTCCTGTGGAGAAAACCAATTAGCTAACACAGATGGTCACTCCAAATACCAAGTGAATACAGGATGAACTGTTTGTGACAAATGGTGCTGTCAAGTCCTCTCACTTAAGGACATGTATGTAGTGGTTTATGTCTTTTTGGCTATATAAAAGGGTGGGATTTCTTTCTGTCTTAGCCTGTGATGCACATTACATTCTAGTCCAAGGCTTATTCAATAATAAACTTGTTTTCTTTTTCTTCTACACTTGTGGAGAGGTATTATGGATTGGGAGATTTTGTTTTTAATTATCTTTTCCCAACATTTGTGACTCATTGGATCATACCTGACAAGTAATTGATTAATGGCATTTCTTCCAAAGATAAAACTCCTCAAACACTCCTTTATTACGTGTTAGATGGTAATAGTTGTTTTCTAGGCTTGGTACATTGACACTTATCCATGATATCCTTTGGCTGAGCAATATAATATCAGTTTCTGTATATATTTTCTGTGCTGTGGCTCAGTTTTACAAACAAACAATCAATCAATCAATCCATTAGTAAATAAGGACATCCAATAAATCATGTATTTGGTCCCTACTAGACATAACCTTCAATGCTGGTTAACAGCGTTCTGGGGCTTGTGTGAGTAGGGTTCGGAGGTATTACAATTCTGCTTGAAGAATATTGTTTATGATCTCACTCGTGCCCTCAATATTCTGTGTTTTTCTAAACATGGTTAATTTACTTCTTGAAAACAAACTCTTTTTAGTCAATCCTCACCATGTAACACATGAAATGTTCTGATTCCATTCACTGTATTATTTTTGTCGGTTCTTTAACTTTGTATGAGAAAAATCCTAAGTATGGAATTATTTTTTACTGGCTTCTTTTGATAAAAATCATGTTTTTTTTTTGGTTGATATATAATTAACATATAACCATATTAGTTTCAGGTGTACAATATAATGGATATTGCAAAATGATCATCACAATAAGTCTAGTTAACATCCATCACCAAACAGTTACACATTTTTTTTCTTGTGGTGAGAACTTTTAAGAGCTACTCTCATAGCAATTATCAAATATACAACTTATTATCTATAGTCACTATGCTGTACGTTACACCCCAAGACTTATTTATTTTGTAACTGGGAGTTTGTACTTTATGATCCCTTTCACCCTTTTTGTCCCCCCCCAACTTTTCATCAATTAGTTCTCTGTATCTTTAAGTTCCATTTTTAAAAATTATTTTATGTTTATTTTTTATTTTTGAGAGAGAGACAGAGTGCGAGCAGGGGAGGGACAGAGAGAGAGAGGGAGATACAGAATCTGAAGCAGCCTCCAGACTCTGAGCTGTCAGCACAGAGCCTGACATGGGGCCCAAACCCACAGACCTGAGATTATATCTGAGCCAAAGTCGGACGCTTAACCGACTGAGACCTAGCTGCCCCTTTAAGTTCCATTTTTTACTTTTTGTTTTGTTTTGTTTTGTTTTTTAGATTACACATCTATGTGAGATCAAAAATTAAGTATTGGTGAGGATGAGGAGAAAAGGGACTATTTGTGCACTCTTGATGGGAATGTAAATTGGCGCAGCCACTATGGAAAACACTGGAGTTTCCTTAAAAAAAACTAAGAATAAAAATATCAAATGATCCAGCAATTCCAGTTTGGGGTATTTATCTGAAGGAAATGAAAACACTTACTTTAAAAGATACATCCACCCCCATAATCATTATTTACAGTAGCTAAGAAATGAACAAAACATAAGCGTTCATTGATAGATGTATAAATAAAATGTAGTATATGAATACAATGGAATATTATTCAGCCATAAAAAGATAGAAATCATGCTATTTGCAATAGCAGGGCTGGGCCTTGAGGGTATAATGCTAAGTGAAATAAGTCCGAGAAAGACAAATACTATATGATCTCATTCACATGTAAAATCTAAAAAAAAAAAGTAATATTTTTGTAATTCATCCACAGTGTTGGATGTATTAGTACTAGTTTGTTTTCATTTTTATCGTTTTTATTCTTTTTATTGTATGAGTATAATTTCATTGCATATCCAATCTCATGTTGATAGGAATTTAGGATATTAACAGTTTGGGGACTTAGGAGGAAAGTTACCATGAACATTTGTACAAGTATTATGGTGGTCATGTTATTTACCTTGTGTAGATACATAGAAGTGAAATCACAGGGTCATAAGGTAGTTGTGTTTTTAACTTTATAAGATCTTCCAAAAATGTATCATTTTACATTTTCTAATAGAGACAGAAGATGTTTCTTTCTATTCATAATATTCTGAATTTTTTTTCCTAATTATGCATGGATGTTGAATTTTCTAAAATATGTTTCCTTCATCTTCGGAAATAATTTTATGTGATTGCTTATCTTTATGCTGTTAATATAGTGAATTGTTTTAACTTAATTTCAAATATTAACAATGTAATTTCATGGAATAAACCCCATTTGATCATGAAGCATTATACATTTAACATATTGCTATAGTCAGTTTGTTAACATTTTTTACAGAACTTTTCCATCTAGTTTTCTAATGGACATTTTTGTGTGTAATTTTCTGTTCTTGTAATTTCTTCTTCAGATTTTGATATCACAGTTATCCTGCACTTAGTGTCATAAAATGGGGGTGAGAACTGTTTCATCCTCTATTTTTTAAAGAGTTTCAGGAAGACTGATTTTTTTTCTTTTTTTTAAAGTTTATTTTGAAAGAGACAGAGAGAGCACATGTTCATGGGAGCAAGGAAAAGAGAGAAGGGAGAAAGAGACAGAGAGGGAGAGAGAGAATTCCAAGCAAGCTCTGCGCTATCAATGCAGAGCCCGAAAGGGGACTGGATGGATCTCACGAACCATGACATTATGATCTGAGCTGAAATCACAAGCCTGATGCTTAACAGTCTTAGTCACCCAAGTGCCCCAATATTTTTTCTTTCTTAAATGTTTAGTAGAATGCTCAGTGAAGCCATAGGGGCTTAATGGTATTGTTTTTAATTCATTTTCTGTTTCAACATTTTTATTAATCATTAATTAAAATTCATTTGAACAACTCAGTCTAGTGTTTTATATTTTTCTTTTTTTTAAGTTTTATTTATTTATTTTGAGAGAGAGAGAGAGAGAGAGAGCGAGCACAAGCCAGCAGGGAAGGAAAAAAGAGAGACAGAATCCCAAACAGGCTCCGCACCGTTAGCAGCGAACCCAATAGGAGGCTTGAACTCACGAATCATGAGATCGTGATCTCATCCGAGATCAAGAGTCTGACACTTAAACTGACTGTGCCACCCAGGTGACCAGTTTTGTGTTTTTCTTTAAATGTTTATAAGGTATGTAGTAATATGTCCTCTTTCATTTCTCATACTACTCATACATGTTTTACTTTTTTAAAAAAGTGTTTAGCCTCTCTATATACTTATAGATTATATTAACCTTTCAAAGAACTAATTTTGAGTTTTAAATTTCTTCTCTATATTTGTCTTTCTCAATTTCATCTATAATTTCTTTATTTCCATGATTATTATTTATTTTTCTAATTACTTTGGACTTAATTTGCTTTTTCTTCCCTACTTTCTATAGATTGATTGATTTTAAACTTAAAAAAAAGTTTTTATATGAACAGTTAAACCTATAGTTTTCTCTTCAACACAACATGAACTACATCTCACTAATTTTGCATTTTTCTTTCCATTATTATTAAATTTGACATATTTTCTAATTCCCCGTTATTCTTTCTTTAATCATTTATTATTCATTTTTTCCTAAAATAAAAAGATTTTTCTAGATTTCTTCATGTTAATGACCTCTAATTTAATTTTGTTGTGGTTAGAGATACCTTTGAAATTTAATGGCTAATTATTTTAAAGCCCATCATACAATATTTGAGGGGAGACATTCAAATTACAATAGTAGAAATTATATCTTCTACAGTTTTAGCTGTGGTGTAAAAATGTCAAGTGGTTCAAACTGATTGATAATGATGTTCAAATTCATAGTTTAATTTCTTGGTTGCATGTTTTAACAATTACTGTGAGAAGGTTGATAAAAATTCCTCAACTGCTAATATTAATTTGTCAATTTCTATGTTCAGTTTTGATGGATTTGCTCTACCTGTTTGTAACTCTATTATTAAACAAATAACATATTTTGTTCGGTTTTATTTCCCACACAAGTCACTCATTTGTCATTATGAATCATCATCTGTCTTCATTTTCCTGAAATGTACTTTTTTGGTATTAACATTCCCATTCTAGTTGTCTTATGCTTATAATTTACCTGGTAGAATACTTTTTTTATTTTTTACTTTCAAACCCTGTATTTTTGTAGTCAGTGTGTACTTATTCAGACAACCGAGAATTACAGGATGGTTTTTAATCCCATCTGACCATTTCTGTTTTTCCCACCATGATAGTTCATGTTCATGTAATTATCGATATGGTTTTGTTCAAGCTTATCCTACTGCAAATGCCAGTTGTTCTAGCAGCACCATCTTTTTTATTTTTATTTTTTCTAATTATAGAGAAAATTCTACAACACTTGGTTTTCTACACTTCCAAGCTTCCCATCAGTGTTTTGTCCTCAGCCTTCTGCTCTGTGAGGAGTATCCGGCAGAGGTCTCCCTGTGATGCTAACAATAGATATAGAGTGTTCAGGTGCAGTCACCACTTGAAGGAGAGTCACTGCTTCAAGAAAAATCTGCATTGGAATTTGTGTAAGAATCCTTTGAGTGAGTGTTAAAGCCACTGAGATTTGGGGATTGTTTATTATAATAGCCGGTATTATGTAACTGACTAATGCATTACTAACCATATTATAAATCTACTTTATGGGCCGCCTGCATGGCTCAGTTGATTAAACATCCACCTTTAGCTCCGGTTGTGATCTCAAGGTTGGTGAGTTTGAGCCTCGCATTGGGCTTTGTGCTGACAGAGCCTGGAGCTTTCTTTGGATTCTGTATCTCCTTCTCTCTCTGCCCCTCTCCATTCATACTCTGTTTCTATTTCTCTCTCTCTCTCTCAAATATAAATAAACATTAAAAAATTATAAAAATGTTCACCTTCCTTCCCCCCCATCCCCCAAAGTTTAGTCCCTTTGAGGTGCCCCTAGAGAGCACCTTTTCTATGCCCACCTAGCCTACAGCCTAGCCTATCTGCCCAAAAGCCACTCCCTTTTTCATCTTTGAAGCTTGCATCAAGGTATGTGTTATTCCTCTAAATATAACTTAAAGCTGAAGTTTTAAAGTATCCTCAAGTATGCCAACCATTTGGAAACATAATAGTTTTACAACTATTACAGACAATTAGCAGTATTTTAAAGTGACACAAGGTGTAAATACTTCTGTCTTGTGTTGAACATTGTTTATTGCCTCTTCCATTTTTATACACTATAATTAATTATCCTGTTCCAAAACTTCTTATAAAAATTTTAAAAAAAGGTGAGTCTTTGCCACTAGGCTTGTAAGATATTTCAAAAATTCTCCTTGCACATTCTTTATTCCTTGAGGAATTGTTAAATTCCATTTATCTGAAAATGATATTCAATCTCATAATTTAAAAAACAGTAGTGTAGTCTAGATTTCATGTCCTTCACACTTTTGTAAAGTAATGAAATCAACTTTCAGAATGCCCTGACATAAAGCCTTTAGAGGAGTATTGAATTTTCTCCTGCTGTTTGTGTGCCCACAAAGATATACTTAAGGAAAACATGGGAGAAAAAAATAAATATATCACTTGTTAAGACACCTACTATGAAGCAAGGCAAATACAGATTCAAGTTTTTTTCCTCTATTTTTTGGTGTTGTGACTTAAGAGAATTTGTTTGACTTCAGGACCCTCACATATATCACTGAAAATGTGATAAAAAAAAGCAAGTATTTTTTGGTGAGGTTAAACATTTAATAATCCTCAAGTGTTTCGTATAATTCCTGGAACATATAGGCAGGTAATTTATGTCTATCATTATCATATTATATGAAATGATTTTTTTTAGTTTATATCAAAATGTGTTATTGAATAAGCTGTCAGATGAACAAGGGCAAAGATTCTCTTTTCCCCATCACTGCAACCCCCATACAAGGGAACAATACACTTGTTACAGTTTTGCCATTTCCAGATCATTATACCACTCATAATATGATAAAATAACAAAAAATAAAATATTAAATATGTGTAACTGGTTCATTGAATGCATTGAATTTGCTGTGGATACACAAATAGAAAATGATTTTTCTCTAGCTTTGGCTCTCAGACAGGTAGTTCAAATTACCCCTTCCCACTCCTTTGAAGGTCATCTTGGGCAGATCTGATAGCTTTCTGTTCGATTTAAGCCTTTCTAAGCAAAGCTTTTTCCAGTCCAAGGTTAAACTCTGATCTCACATCCAATTCACAATGTCACCTGCCTTCTCAGTTTAGGCCACAGAGATTCTGGGACTAGTGGTGCCTGAATAGCAGTATTTCTTCTTTCACTATACCTTTCTCCATCTTCTTTCACTATAACTTTCTCCATCTTCTGGCTCATCCAGAGTTGAGAGGAAGAGAAATAACAAAAGATGTGTGTTGTAAACAAAATAATGGTTCCCCAAAGATAGCCATATACAGATCCTCGGAACCCGTGACAATGAGCCTTACCTGACAAGAGGTATTTTGAAGATGTGATTGAGGTTACAGATTTTGAGAAGAGATTATCCTAGATTGTCTGAGTGGGCAGAATTGAATCACAAGGGCCTTTAAAAGGAGAGAAGCTTTCCCATCTGTGATCAGAGATGATTTAGTGATTCCTGAGTGGCTCGGTAGGTTGAGCATTGACTTTGGCTCAGGTCCTGATCTCAGGATTAGTGAGTTTGACGCCTGCATCAGGCTCCCTGCTGTCAGCTCTGAGCCAGTTTTAGATCCTCAGTCCCCCACTGTCTCTGCCCCTCGCCTCTCATGCTCTCTCTCTCAAAATAAATAAATAAGTAATAAACATTTTTAAAAATATGCTTTAAAGAAAGAAGGTTAAAGAGATGGCAATGTAAAAAGGGTTTTATGCCCAGTTCCTTGTTCTTAGAGGTAAGGTATTTTGGGAAAAGACTGGAGAGAGACTTCTAGGAGATATAGGCTGCCTCCAGTTGAATGCTGGAGACGAAAGAGGGACCTCAGTCCAATAACTGAATGGAACTGAATTTTGCCAATTCTTAAATGACCAAAAAAAAAAAAAAAAGATTCTCTCCTTAAATTTCCAGAATGAAGTAAGGTCTGCTGACACCTTGGTTTTAGTCCAGGGAAATCCATAGGTATTTCCAACCTACATAACTATACCATAATGGATATGTGTTGTTTTAAGCCACAGGGTGTGAGGTAATTTGTTTCAGCTATGATAGAAAGCTTATACAGGGAATAACTAACACAGTTCATGCTGTTTATAATTCCTTTTTAACTGTCCCTGCTTCACATAGCAGGCATAAAGATTCCAAATTATCCTGAGATGGATTTATGAATTTTCAGAGCCTCAAGGATCTTCTGTCCTTCAGAGTTCCCTGAGGTGCTACTGTATTAGGCAGAAACTTCTTGACCATATTCTTTCATTTCATCCCAGAGCACTCTACGGGCTCCCCACCCCGGCTGACTGCCTTCCTAGGAAGAGTCCCATCAAAATTTTTTGAGCCTGGTTTTATCCTAATAGTACCACTTGACCTCTAGGCCACTCTTAACAGTCTTACCTTTCATACACTGAGTGCAGAGGATGCCACAGCCCCAGTGATGCCGTGTTGCTTTTCCCCTAGCTTCGTGCAGAGGTGAGGGACTGGGTAGGTTGGAGAAATACTACACTAGTTCACACCAGACCTACAAATTCCATGCTTCTCTTTCTTGATAAACCTTATTTTTATGTTATGTACGCTGGTGTTGGGGGATTGTTGTGGGTATTGCTCACTGATATGGGTTGGTAATTTATATTAACTTGACAGTCCCTTTCTTTATCTCCAGTGCTCATTTTTTCAAACAATCAACAAAAGAAAAAAAGAAAAAAGAAAAGGAAAGGAAGAAAAAGAGAAAGAAAGAAAAAAAGAGAAAAGAAAGAAGAAAACATCTAAAAGCAACAACAACTCAAACTTTTAAAACTTTTTAAAGTTTTTTCTTTATTTATTTTGACAGAGAGAGCTGGGGAGGGACAGAGAGAGGGAGAGACAGAATCCCACGCAGGCTCTGTGCCGTCAGTGCAGAGTGTGATGCACTTGAATTCATGAACTCTGAGATCATGACCTGAGCTGAGACCAAGATTTGAACTCTCAAATCCTGAGATCATGGACTGAGCTGAGATCAAGAGTCGGATGCTTAACCAAGTAAGCCAACCAGGGGTCCCTGTAAATGTGTTATATTAATACTGCCTTTAAGTGTATTTTAAAGATAAAAATTATAAAATTAACATAAATAAGCTATAGATTTCTGATTCTTTCATTGTGGCCTCCTTAGTTTTCTCAATGGCTACCCAGGCTGGGAGGTGGGTTCTACAACTAAATATTGGCAATGAAAGGCTGATATTAAACTCAGATCTTTCCTCAGCACCTTATTTTGCAAGTTCTTCCTCCATATGAAAGAAACATAAATACCCTTCCAAGTGCCTTTCTGTGGCCTCATGAGAAGTTATATTAACAAGGTTTCTTCGGGGACAGCACAACCATTTTGAAAAAGGGGATAGAAAACTAAACCCATAGTTGCCTCCTTTAACCACAGTCACGTGAATGCAAGCATCACCGGAAACTAACAAGCATTTTCACATTTTCTTTAGTAGGAAGACCTCTCAGTTTTCAGGGAAGGAGCTTTCCAGGAAAGAATGAAAGATTGAAAAGAACACAGATTATATGAATTAAATAATTCATATAATTATAAAGTTATGTTGTTGGGTTCAGACAAATCTTTTTCTTTTCCTTTTTTTTTTTTCCATGATAACTTTTATGTTCATCACTGGCTTGTACACCACAGAAGATGGAAAAAGTCACTCTAAGAATGAGAGGTGCCTGTGTGGCTTACTTGGTTAAGCGTCTGACTTCAGCTCCGATCATCATCTCACAGTTTGTGGGTTTGAGCCCTGAGTCGGGCTCTGTGCTGACAGCTCAGAGCCTGGATCCTGCTTTGGATTCTGTGTCTCTCTCTCTCTGCCCCTCCCCCATTCTCTCTCTCTCTCTCTTTCTCTCTCAAATGAATAAACCTTAAAAAAATGTTTTTAAAAAGAAAATTGAATCCAGGTTTTCACATATTGGTCATATGAGCTCTTCTCTTGGCATAAACTTGAGAACCCACATAAAAATTCCTTATACTTCCATTTTATTATAAAAAATTGAATTGTTAAGCTATTTTTTCATTGTCTACTACTACAAGATGACTACAGTGAAACTCAGTAAAACAATTTTCAAAGGCAGTAATAAACTTGTCACATAAATGGATGATGTAAAAATTTCATTTCATTGGCTTTAAGATTTTCATAACTTTCTTGTCCAGGAAGAAACCAATATTAGCACTGCTGGGAATCAAACTCCTTACTTGAAAGAACAGTAGAAATAGCAGCAAAGACTGTGGAAAGATTGAACATGAAAGGAAAAGATTTAGAGAATCAATCAACAGGAAACTGTCCAACATTCTTTCCCTGAAGAAAAACCAGCATATAAACCTGCTGTCTTTATTATCTAGCTTGGAGCAGCTCTCTCAGTGGGTTGAAACTTTGTTTACTTTTTTATTCCCTCTACTTTTCTACCTGCAGCTCATTCCTGGCAGGATGCCATCAGGGTATTTAAACCCTTTTAGGTCTATGTCAGAAAAGAAAGAGCAGTTGACTGTATTGAAATAGATAGTATTAAAGCTTCCTTCATGTGTAACAAGGTTAAAACCACACAGGGGTGAAGATTAAACCATTTGGGAGATAAATATGACAAATTTTCAAGATTCCATAATTTTTGATCCTTAAGAAAAACTTAATGGATCTATATATTCTAGGTTATATTAGGCTAAACTTTAGTAATGAAGCATTTAGTCTTTATAACATCATGGGAAAAACTGTAAAATAGTTTCTCATTGTTTTTCAAGTTATCAATAAGGCTATTGACATATGTTACAACAATCCCACAGTTTTCTTTAATGTTCAGATAATATCTATAAACAAGGTTGCTAGTGGTCTATGAAACACAAATCTGTTGACCTGTGTGAGCCTGTTATTATTCGTCTATAATAGGATAAAAATATATACTCACATTGCATTTCAATACCAAAAAAGTCTTTTTTTTCTATAACTTAACTAATGATTCTTTGTGACCAGCCCTCTAACTACTCCGTAGTAGTGGTGCCTGAATTCTTTCCAGTTAACACATGTGTATCTTTTCAGTTTAAGCAATCCTTCTCATGTAAATGGTAGATATTTTTGTCTCTCCATTTTTGCAAGGATTTACTCTAAGTTATACAAAGCTTCCTCTCTCAGTATTAAACTTTAATGCTTAATCTTAATGATTATACATGTTCCCTTTGTTCACAACTTGAGCAATACCATTGATCTCTAGTCTGGATTTACCGAAAATATGACTTTATTCTTTTAGCAATATAATATTGTGAAAGAGATCAAAAAAGACATGATCAATCAATGATGTCTCATTCCAAAAGATATATATGTTCTCCTTTAGGTTCATTCTTGAAGAAGGACACAAAGATATTGATTTAAGGGCAGGGATGGAGCAATTCAAATTTGTTAGCTACATAATGTTCAGTGTAGTCAGTTTCATTATAACCCTTGTTTTCTCATTGTTCACTAAAAGAAAATAAAAATAGAATACTATTGAGCTTCTTCCAACAAGAAAAAAAAAATCTTACAAATAGTATATAACACAGCCTATATGACATTACAGAAAAAAAAATCTTTAAATTCAATTATTTTGGGAGCACCTGGGTGGCTCAGTTGGATAAACATCTGACTCTGGCTCAGGTCATGATTTCATTGTTTGTGAGTTGAGCCCTTCACTGGGCTCTCTGCTGTCAGCACAGAGCCCTTTTCTCTTCCTCTGTCCCCCTCTCTCTGCACTCATCCTGCCTGTGCTCTCTCAAAAATACATAAACATTTTTACAAAATAAAATAAATTCAGTTATTTTTACTAAACTTTACAGAAGAGCAGGCTCACGTGAGTTTTACCATCTGTTTTGGAAAATTTATTCATCTTGGGAATAAACACAAATAATTTATCCACTAGAACACTTATCCACCTCTAAATCATTCAGTAGATTTTTATTATTTTATTTCTAAAGTGGAAATGCTCTTATAGCAGAGTCTGGAGATAAAATATAAGGAAGGATGATAATATATTTCATTTAAATCATACACCTAGGCTGGCAAAAGCCTGATTCTATTTGTGTGTGGTGGTCTATTTATTCATGTATTAGTATTTGTTCACTGAACAGATATTTTTATCTTGTGGGGAAATATGGCCAAATACTTGTTTGAAAAAAAGACAGTCTAATAATTAAAGAAAAGCACATGTTTGGTGGCTATCCATTTGCAGAAAGATATCAGAGTTTAAACAATTATTTTTTTTAATTTTTTAATGTTTATTTATTTTTGAAAGAGAGAGAGACCAAGTATGAGTAGGGGAGGGCAGAGAGAGAGAGGGAAACGTAGAATCTGAAGTAGACTACAGACTCTGAGCAGTCAGCACAGAGCCTGATGTGGGGCTTGAACTCCTGAATGGCAAGATCATGACCTGAGCCGAAGTCGGACCCTCAACCGACAGAGCCACCCAGTGCCCCTAAACAATTATTTTAATATAAGTGATAGAAATTTTCAATTCCTTCCTTTTTAACTCCTTTCTGCATTTTATTGCAAAAAGAATCCCCAATTAAAAATCAGTCTAAGCATGGGACACTTGGGTGATTCAGTCTGTTGAGCATCTGACACTTGATTTAGGCTCAGGTCATGACCTTGACTCAGGTCATAATCTCATTGTTTGTGAGTTTAAGGCCTCCATCAGGCTCTGCACTGTCAGCCTGGAGCCTTCTTGGAATTCTCTCTCTTCCTCTCTCTTTGCCCTCCCACTTCTCTCAAAACTTGAAAAAAATCAGTCTAAGTAAATCTATAATTCTGTGCTTGAGATTTGCAAGTCAAAATAAGATTTTATAAAACTTCCAGATACCTTCCAACATAGACAAACTCTAGTGTTAATTTACATACAACTTTTCAGGAAATTATCAATTTCATAAGTTAAGCTATTTCACTCAATATTTCAGTACATGTTTAGTTTTCTAGTATGCTTAGAGACCAAAAATAGATATAATAAAATTAATTAGAGCAGGACTGATGTCCCCAATGGAGACACAGGAGACCCCAGCCTCCTGGCCTACAATAGAGATCAATAGTTAGACAGCTCTCCATGAACAAAAACAGATGTGGGAGAGGTTTAGCGTTTGCTTGAGAAATTGTAGCAACACAAAGAATTAACAAAACAAAACAAACAAACAAACAAACAAACCCTGAGAATAATCATACAAGAAGAAAAGAAAGAAGCTTCCTTGTGCTTGAATCACCGCCTACCCCCAGCAGGCACAGTGCAGCACCAAGAGGAAACTTTCCAGCTCTAAAGAGTTCCCTCCACCATCCTATGGAGAACTGATGAACGACCAGGTCCTCCAAATTTTCCAGGCTCCCCGCAAATGACCCACTTCAGTTTCACCTGCAGACCAGCAAAGCTGAGACAACCAGGAACAAAGAAGAAAGCAGGGGCTACTGACCACAGCCACAGCATGTGCAGTCATTGCTCACTGTGACCAGTTGTGCAGGCAAACCCAGCAGATGTCGCCACTGATGAAAACAGCAGAGATGTAGGAGAGCACAGATAACCAATTTAACAATATCAGAAAAAGAACACACACAAAAAATGAGAAGTTCAGCAGACAGACTGAAAATATAAAAGAGAACCGAACAGAAGTATTAGAGCTGCAGGAAACAATGACTGAACTGAAGAATTCAACAAAAGCCTCAACAACATACTTGACCAAGCAGAAGAGAGAATTAATGATTTATAAAACAGCTCAGTTGTAATTATCCAATCCGAGATGCAAAAAAGAGAAAGGAATGAAAAGGATTAGAGGAGTGCCTGGGTGCCTCAGTCAGTTAAGCATCTGACTTCGGCTCAGGTCACAATCTCTGGGTTCATGCATTGATGGGTTCAAGCCTTACATCAGGCTCTGTGTTGTCAGCAACTGAGCCCACTTCAGATCCTCTGTCTCCCTCTTCCTCTCTCTCCCCACTGCATGCACATGCCTCTTTCTCTTAAAAATAAATAAAATTTTAAAGAAAAAAAGAATTAGAGCAAGCCTATCACATTTATGGATTATCCTTGAGAGAAATACAGCATTCATCACTGAAGTCCTATTAGGAGAAGAGATAAGTAAAAGTAGAAAGTTCATTTTAAGAAATAATGGTTTTGGATATCAAAGTTTATGAAGCTAATAAGTCACCCCAAAATTTCAGGTCAAAACAATCTTCTCCAAAATAGATTATAATAAAACTGTCTAAATGCAAAGATAAAGATTTCAAAAGCAGCAAAAGAAGAAAAATATTTCACAGAATCTCCCATATGGTTATTAGCAGAGTTCTTGGCAGACACTTTGAAGGCCAGGAGAGAATGGGATGAAGGTGCTGAAAGAAAGGAATTGCCAACCAAAAACACTTTACCCAACAAGTTTGCCCTTCAGAATTAAAGGAAAGGCAAAGACTTACCATAATAAACAAAGGCTGAGGAAATTCATCACCACTAGATCTGCCTTATAAGAAATGCTGAAATGAATTCTTCAGTCAGAACTGAGCAATAATATAAACATTTAAAAGTTATAAAAAAATAAACTATGAATAGATCCTCAAGACAGAAAATCAACAGAAAATGTTGGATTTGAACCATATTTTATAGGGCAAATGGACCTAACAGATATATACAGAACATTCCATCCAATAACAGCAGAATGCACATTTTGTCTAGTACATGTGGAACTTTTCCCAGAATAGATCATATTCTGATGAAACAACAAAAAATTATACTTAACAAAACAAGTCCTAGCAAATTTTAGAAGACTGGAATAATTCCAAGTATCTTTACCTACCACAATAGTGTGAAAGTAGAAATAACAGGAGGAAAGCTTGAAAACTCACAAATGTGTGGGATTTAAACACTACACTTTGGGAAAATCTAATGCTTCAAAGAAGAAATCAAAAGCAAAATAAAAAAAATCTTGAAACAAATGAAAATGCAAGCGTGACATCTCAAAACTTAAAGGAGGCAGCAAAAGTGGTTCTAAGAAAGAAGTTTACAGTAATAAACATTTACATTAAGAAAAAGAAAGATCTTGGGGCACCTGGGTGGCTCCATCAGTTAAGCATCCAACTCTTGGTTTTAGCTCAGGTCATGATCTTGTGGTTGGTGAGGTCAAGCACCACGTCTGCCTCTGTGCTGACAGCTCAGAGCCTAGAACCTGCTTCGGATTTTGTGTCTTCCTCTCTCTCTGCCCCTACCCCGCTCATGCTCTGATCTCTCTTTGACAAAAATAAACATTTAAAAAAATTTTAAAAAAAGAGAAAGAAAGATCTCAATTAAACAATTAAAATTTACACCATCAGGAACTAGAACAAGAAGATTAAGCCCAAAATTAGAAGAAATGAAGAGATGAGAAAGATAAGAAAAACAAATGAAATAGAAACCATAAAAACAATTGAAAAGATTAACAAAACTAAGAGCTGCTTATTTTTTTGAAGATGATATGATCTTATATACAAAAATCTTAAAACAATTTATTATAAAAAACTGTTAGAAATAATTAATGAATTCACTAAAGTTGTATGAAACAAAATCAACAAACAGAAATCAGTTTTGTTTCTATACACTTACAATAAAATATCTGAAAATTAAAGAAAGAGAACAATACCATATACAATAGCACCAAACCATACTTAGGAATACATTTAACCAAGGAAGTGAAAGATTTATATATTGTACATTATAAGACTTTCATGAAAGAATTTGAAGAAGACAGAAACAAGCGGAAAAATATCCCATGTTCTTGCGTTAGAAGAATTAATATAATTACAATGTCAATAGTATCCAAAGCCATCTATAGATTCAATGCAATTTCTACAAAAATTTCCATGACATTTTTCAAAGAAATATCAAAACAATTCTAAAAAATTATGTGAATCACAATTAGGCAAAACAATCCTGAGAAAAAAGAACAAAGATGGAGGCATCATACTTCCTGATTTCAAACAAAGTTATAGTAATTAAAACAGTATGGTATTGGTATAAAAATAGAAACATAGATCAATGGAATAGAATCAAGAGCCCAGAAATATATACTCACAAATATATACTCATATATATAGTAACGCTAGGGTTCTTTTTTTAAAATTTTTAATGTTTATTTATTTTTGAGGGAGAGACAGAATGCAAGCGGGGGAGGAACTGAGAGAGAGGGAGACAAAGAATCTGAAACAGGCTCCAGGCTCTGAGCTGTCAGCACAGAGCCAAATGCGGGGCTGGAGCTCATGAACCGCAAAATCATGACCTGAGCAGAAGTAGGACACACAACCAACTGAGCCACCCAGGTGCCCCTAGGGTTCTTAAACTAAGTAGTACATGGTTCATCTAAGTAGTACATGGTTCATCTTTTTAATCAAGTTTTCCTATACCTGAGTATAAAAATACACTCACATATAAATCTGACATGGAAGCCAAGAATACTCAATGAGGAAATGATAGTCTCCTTGATAAATGGTGCTGGAAAAACAGGATAACCAAACATGAAAGAGTGAAATTGAGTCCCTCTGTTACACCACTCACAAAAATTAACTTAGAGTGGGCTAAAGAGTTAAGTATAAGAAATGTAACAGTAAAATTCCTAAAAGAAAACATAGGCAAAATCTCCTTGACATCGGTGTTGACAGTGATTTTTTCTAATTATTTTTTATAGAGAAACATTTGACTTATAACATCACACTAGCTTCAGATGTACAATGTGATGATTCAATATATGTATAGTATATATTGTGAACTGATCACCATATTGAGTCAACCTAACATCCATCACCACACATACTTATCTTTCAAAGCAATATTGTTTGTAATTGCAAAAATAAAGTCAGGGAACAATCCAAATGTGCAAGCACCAAAATGTATAAATTGAATAACTCAAAACAGTGAAAAGAGGGCGCCTGGGTGGCTCAGTCGATTAAGGATCAGACTTCAGCTCAGGTCTTGATCTCACGGTTTGTGACTTCAAGCCCCATGTCCGGTTCTGTGCTGACAGTTCAGAGCCTGGAGCCTGCTTCAGATTCTGTGTCTCCTATGTCTGCCCCTTCCCCGCTTGCACTCTGTTTCTCTCAAAAATAAATAAACATTAAAAAAATGTTTTAAAAAGTGAAAATAATAGAATATGCACATAATAAGTATGAATCTTAAAATCAATGTCAAGTGGAAGAGAAACAAGTCTCAGAAGACTATATACAATATACTATATGTTATGTTATATTATATTATAGTATAGTATAGTATTATAGTATAGTATTATACCATTTCTATAAAGCTTACAAACAAGGAAAAGTAAACATTTAATTTTTTGAGCCAATGACCATACTTGATTGAGGTGAAACTCTTTTTCAAAAAGAAATAAAAAGAATGAAGAAATAATTAAAATATTCAGAAGATTAGTTACTTCTGGAATGCAGCCAGAGAGACGCACAAGGACACACAAAGAACACACAGGGACACACTAGGGGTTTGAATGGTTTCTGGTAACATTCTGGTTCTTTAACTGGTAAGTCATTCATTTAATTATTAAGTTTCCTATACTTTATATCTATGGCATATGTCAAATAATATCTATACAAAACTTAGAAAAACTTGGGCCCAAAATATGATTTATAATTAATAATTTTTTTATATGACAACAAAAGCACAAGCAACAAAATCAAAAACAAGTGGGACTATATCGCACTCCCATCTGCTCAGCAAAACAATTAACAAAATAAAAAGGTAACCTATGGAAGAAAATATTTGTAAATTATATATCTGAGAATGGGTTAATATCCAAAATGTATAAAGAAATCGTACAACTCAATGCAAAGAAACAAACGAACCAATAAAAATATGAGCAGTGGAACTGAATATACATTTTTCCAAAGAAGACATACAAGTGGCCAACAGGCACATGAAAAGTTACTTGACATAACTAATCATTAGGGAAATGCAAATTAAAACTACATTTAGGTATCACTTCACACTTGTTAGAATGGCTGTCATCAAAAAGACGAAAAGACGAATGTTGGTGAGGACGTGGAGAAAAGGGAACCCTTGAGCATTGTTAGGAATGTAAATTGGTTACAACCACTACGGAAAACAGTAGGGAGGTTCCTCAAAAAATTAAAAATAAATCTCCATATGATTCTGCATTTCCACTTTTTGGTATATATCCAAAGGAAATGAAAACAAAATCTTGAAGAGATATTTGCACCCAATGTTCATTGCAGTATTATTCAAATAGCCAGGATACAGAAAACAGTTAAATGTCTGTCAACAGATGAATGGACAAATAAGATATGGTGAATATGTATATAATGGAATAGAATTCAGCCATAAGAAATAAATCCTGCCATTTGCAACAACATGGATGAAACGAGAGTATTATATGAGATGAAATAAGACAAAGACAAATACTGTATGATATCATGTATGTATGGAATCTAAAAAAACTGAACTCATAGAAGCAAAGTAGAATTGTGATTACCAGAGGCTGGAGAGTGGAGGAAATGGTGAAATGTTGTTCAAAGAGTACAAACTTCCAGGGGCGCCTGGGTGGGTCAGTTGATTAAGCGTCCAACTCTTGATTTCTGCTCAGGTCATGATCTCACGGTTCGAGGACCGAGCCCTGCAGTGGGCTCTGTGCTGACATCACAGAACCTACTTGGAACCCTCTCTCTCTGCCCTTCCCTTGCCTGCATGCATTCTCTCTCTCTCTCTCAAAAATAACTTAATAAACTTAAAAAAGAAGGGTACAAACTTTCAGACATAAGATGAACAAGTTCTGAGGATCTAATGTATTACCTGATACTTATAGTTAATAAAACTGTGATATATACTTGAAAATTGCTAAGAGGTTACATTTTGATTTTTCACTACAAAAAAATGACAAGCGATGTGATAGAAGTGTTGGCTAGCACTATGGTGGTGATCAATTTGCAATCTATGTGTATTAAATCAACACATTTACACCTAAACTTACACAATGTTATAGGTCAATTATATCTTATGAAATCTGGGAAGAATTAAATACCAAAGTTTTAGAAAGTAAAATAGACTGCTTATTGCTCTACCATAGACAATAATTATTTTATTTTCTTCTTATCTGTTTTTCCCTCTATTTATTATAAACATATACTCCTTCTACTTAGATCAGTTTCCTGCTTCAGAGCTTCATAGAAAGTTCAAAAATCACACCCCTGTATCTTAATGGGCACATAATTTCCATTTGGGTTGATGAAAAGACTTGGGAAATAAAAAGTAGTGATGGTTCCATAACACTGTGAATGTAATTAATAACACTGCATTATACACTTAGAGATAAAAATGGCAAATTTAATGTTATATATCATTTACAACAAGAAAAAGTACGTAAAAATCAGTCAGACATTTCTCAATTACAAATAAATCAATTTTTATGAATCAATATTAGAGGCATTATAACTCTAATATGCATAGACAGCAAGATCCAGACTGTGATAATAAGAAATTGATTGTATTGAGAAAATAGCATGATGATTATGTCTTCTCATACATGAATTCAATATGGGTTTCCTTGCAAATTTCTCCTTCCTATGAATAGGGCTCGTTGCTGGGTGATTTGAGACGGGCATGGTTAGGTCTTCTAAGGGCATCAAGGTTTAATGCCACCTCTTTCACTTTCCTCAAAAGTGTTTCAGTGATATGCATGGCTCACTCAGCTTAATGATCTGGGACAATGCGAATGTGCACATCTTGGTTTGTGGCATTCTGCAAGTAAAACATTCATGAGTATTTTGACATTCATAGGTAAAATGAGGCGAGTACCACTGTTTTCCTTCTTATAGAAAGCTACTAAGCATAAACAGAGTAAATTAAGATATATATTTTAATATACCTTACATCTGTCCTGGATCTACTTCAAAAGGTGAAAGCTGAACAGAATAATTTCCTAGCAGTATGTCTTAATCAAGATTTATTGATTTGTTTTCTGCTTTAAGACATTTTAAATGGCTTACTTTCAATATACCAGTGAATCTGATATTGCCAGTCACAATTATGCTATGAAAGAGATATAGATTAGGAAACAATCATAGAATTGTTTTTCATTATTCTTCACAAAAAAATCTTAACATCAATCAGAAATAGCTTTGAGGTTAAAAAAAATGAGGCATGTGGTTATGCAATATCATGGTTTATGTTTGTTATTTAAAAATAAAACTGGAACTAATGGAAATGTAGGATCTAGAATAGAACTATTTGGGGATCACAGAATTGTAGGGTGTTGAATGCTTCTGAAGACAATTTCTCTAGTTTTTAGCCAGTATAATTCAAATCACATTTAATTTTTCCAAGATGAGGAAATATATAGGCATAACTACAATAACTTCAGAAAAATCATGCATGTTTTACAAATTCCTTTACTTGTATAACAAATATAATTTAATCCACTACCACATAAAAAAACTGATTTTAAATTATTTGAAAGCATATAAAAAGAGTTTTCTTCTTTTCTGTTTGGGAGAACATCTCAGCAACAACATAAATGAACAAAATTGATTTAGTATGTTTAAAACACAAACGTATTCTATTAGCATGAAGTTCTATTGACCTGTTATCTTTAATTACTTATCAGTCTCTCTGTTCCTGCTTTTAATATTGAGTACTAGGCAAACAATATAAAAAATCTTTTATATATTAGCTATTTGATATACCCATTAAAGACTACAATGCGCTGTTATATGGTATATTTAATTTGTTGTTTAAAATTCCAAGTTCAGCAAGCAGTATACCACGTACCACCTAAATAAATGGTCTTGGGAAGGTTTAGTGAACCTCTTTACCTCAATTTAAGTCATTTGTAATATAGGACAATAAAAGGACCCACCCCTTTTATTATTAAATGTAATTTTTAAAACCGTGTGTGTGTGTGTGCATTTAACAACAAATATTTCAAATTATGCTCTGATACCTGATACCTGATGGTTATTATTAATTATTGTAAAGAAAAAACAAACGGTAATACCAACAAAAACTGTACTCTCTCAAATAAAGTATAATAACTGGGAAATAACCAAAAGCTAAAATTAATTCAGTTCCTTATAACTTACATTTTCAGTCACAAGTCTCTAGTTTAGTAAAATCACAAGTGCTAGGAGATAAAGTATTTCACAAGTGACTTTTTAAGAAAGTATTTCTATCAGGAATTCAAGAAATGAAAACAAAGCTGCTCTTCATTATAATGTGAAATGTTGACTCTCTTGTACAAGAGAGATCTTGAAAATTATGGAACAATTAGGAAAACATTTATTTTCTTCTTCAGTGATTTAGATTGTATATGTATGGAAAATTAAGGCTTGTCTTGAGAGATAAATGTGTATGAACATTTCAACAGTTATCCCCTGGAGCAATCTGGAAAAATAAATGACCTCATGTGTGTGTAAATTAATGTAATCTTTTAGAGTACAAATATTTTGGCCTTATAATGCTACCTCTAGGTGATATACAAGGATATTAATTCCCTCAATGTTTCTAGTAAAAATTTTTAAATAATTATATCAATAAATAATTTTACATAAATTATTATATGTCCATACTATGAAATATCTTGCTGCCATTACAAACAAGGAAGTGGAATTATACATCTCTATGTTTTATAAATCTCTATGTAAAGAGGTTTATAAGCTTAATTTTAGGAGCTAAAAGCAAATTTGAAGGTGAAATAGTATTATCCTTGTTATTTACAAACTCACACATGCATATATATTCCAAAACTCTAAAGCTCTTGCAGGGGCACCTGGGTGGCTCAGTCAGTTGACCATCTGACTCTTGATTCCAGCTCATGCCATGATCCCAGAGTTGTGGGATCGAGCCCCTATGTTGGGTTCCCCACTGAGCATGGAGCCTGCTAATGTACCAAATATAGTGAGAGAATTGTCATTACTGCAGAAAGGTCATGTAAGGTCATCACTTGATGCACCTTTCCTTGAAGGAAACCAACAAGGACCACAGGTCCAGTGAAAACAATCAAGCATGCATACAGCAGAGCTGGAGACACACAACTGCATCAATAAATACAGAATCTGTGAGCGAGATGCATCATTTGAAGGTTTCTTGCAAACCTACTATATATGATTATATTGTATAAAACACCTGACTACCTTTTTAGGAAAATATACATGAATGATCCTCCATTTAATGAGACATTTCTTTAAGTCATACTTGGTTTTCATATATGCATTTGTGTGTAAAAACCAGGGCTCTTTCTATACCTTTGCTCATCAGGATTATACTGTGTCTGGGCATAGGGTTTGGGATTGTGGAGTTAAATTGTTACAGTATATTAATACTGTGGTTTGAATAACAGATTTCCTATTTTAATTTAGGCTTTACATTTCTAATTTGGGGAAAGTTACTTAACCAACATACTCAAGCCGTGAGCACTATAAACTCAAACAAATCATGTGGAGATGAGGTACTGTGTTTGTATTAATCATCTACTGCCCCAATCATATAGAAGCATTTATTTGTCATTGTCATTGCTGTTGGCCAGTTGGTATTGGACTCCCAGCCGTGGTTTGGATTCAGGTGTCTTACTTATAATGGTCTGTCTCCTCAAGATAATAGTAGGAAATTACGATGGAAAGCTTATTTGCAAAAGTGAGATGCAAGTAATTGTTTTCAGTACATGTTCTATCATCCTACTGACCAAGAAAGAAATGATGTGGCTGAGTCTGTCATTACTGGAAAGAGAAGTTGACCTCTCCTATCAAGATGGAAGAAAGAAGTAAATATTTGACCTATGGTCATTCACATTTATACAGGACTTAAAATCCTGTCACTGTTGAAACTTTTGCTTTAAAAACAATATTTAAGGGGTGCCTGGGTGGATCAGCCTGTTAGAGTCCAATTCTTGGGATGCCTGGGTGGCTCAGTCGGTTAGGCATCCAACTTCGGCTCATGTCATGATCTCATGGTTCCTGAGTTTGAGCCCCTTGTTGGGCTCTGTGCTGACAGCTTGGACCCTGGAGCCTGCTTCCTATTTTGTGTCTCCCTCTCTTTGCCCCTCCCCCTGCTTGCGTTCTGTCTCTCTCTTTCAAAAAGTAATTAAACATTAAAAAAAATTTTTAAAAAGACTCTAACTCTTGATTTCAGCTCAAGTCATGATCTCAGGGTTGTGAGATGGAACCCTGAGTTGGGCTTGGTGTTGGGCTTGGAGCCTGCTTAATACTCTCTCTCTCTCTCTCTCTCTCTCTCTCTCTCTACCCGTCCCCTCCTCATGCTCTCCCTGTCTCAAAAGTAAATAAAAAAAAAAATAAATAAATAAATAAATAAAGGAATACAAATAAGATAAAAACAATATTTAAAATTTTCACATTACCTCAACAAAGCAGAAAAACCAGTAAATACAAACATTTTGTAAAATAATTTTTTAATTACCACTTGACAGCATTAAAGAGAGATAATAATTATTTAAGAAGATTAATTTCATGATACTGCAAACTTATGAAAAGAAAATTTCTATGCATGCAGGTATAACAAAAAATACTATAAAAGCCCTATATATGTTTGAAAATAAAACCATCAACTTTTATAGTTGATTGATTCTAGAATCCAAGTAATGCATACCTTTAACAGACAGTAAACGTAATTAACATTGTTCTAACTAAATGCACCAGTAATCACCAAGATAGTATCTAAAGTCTAAACACTAAAGATAAAATTTAAAGTACCTGAAAATCAAGGTAAAATTGAAACTAAAGTAAAATCTATACTTAACTGGTAAGTCAGGAACGTTAGGTAATGTGTGATGTAGTAGTGTTAGCAAATTGTGTTAATGTCACAGCTACCGACCTGCCCAGTTTTTAAATAAAATAAATGAAGAAATTCCATATGGATTTTATAATCCTGTCTATTTGCAAGGTTGGATGAATAAGAAAATAATATTTTTACATGTAACGAATATTTTCCAAGGCCTTATTGTGAATGTTTAGAAAGATGAAGTTTTATAGTCTCAGACAATTGAGGGTTCATATTTATTGAAGTTGTTCAAAAAAAGAGTCAGACTGGGACGCCTGGGTGGCTCAGTCGGTTAAGCGTCCGACTTCAGCTCAGGTCATGATCTCACGGTTCATGAGTTCAGGCCCCAAGTCAGGCTGTGTGCTGACAGCTAGCTCAGATTCTGGAGTCTGTCTTTGGATTCTGTGTCTCCCTCTCTCTCTGACCCTCCCCTGCTCACGCTGTCTTTCTCTCTCTCAAAAATAAATAAAAACATTAAATTCTTTTTTTAAAAAAAGGTCAGCCAATTGAGAGCAGAAGCAGAAAGTCAGATGTATAAGAAAACCATTGTGTGGATGTCACACAGCCATCCATTTAGATTTTGACTTGTCAATTAAGCTTAAGAACAAAATGACTAGGTTGACAAAGATGAGGGTTGTTTGTGAACTCAGTGAAATGGACTTTCCCTGACTGAGGTTGATGTGGCTAGAGCCGCTGCTGAGAATGGAGGAGTCCAGAGCAAAGATCAACCCAACTCTGAACACACAAGTGGCATAATTTCTTAGGGTATCGCCAGGTATCAGCTTGTATATAAGTCACATTCGAGGACTTTTATCCTGGAAGTGGGAGAAGTTTTTTTCTCAATTAAATAGAAACTTGGCCTGGTTAGGTATTTCCATGTTCTGCCAGTAATACTTCTGCCACACAGCACTGTTTCTAACTAGAGAACTAACTCACTTTTTTGGAGTAAATAAAGGTAAAAAAAAAATGAGCCCACAGCCATTAAGTCCAAGGATTTCACTATATTCCAAATCAGGCTGCAGTAGCTGGCATGAAGGAATGGTAGAATGGCCTTTGAAGATTCAGTTATAGTGCCAGAATGAGGGTAATGTTCTACCCTGCTGAGGAAAAGCCCTCTTCAATATGATGGATGCTCAGAATCAGTGAGCAATACATAATGCTGTCTCTACCAGTTGGAATTCATAGCACCAGGAATCAAAGGGTAGAAATGGGATGGCTTCTTTCACTATTACCCTTAGTCAAGGAAAGGAGTTATACTGGCCAAGGTAAATGGTTCTGACGACGAAAGGGGAATTATATTCCTTCTACTCACTGGAGATAAAAAAATTTGTTTGGAATGCAGGGTATACCCTGAGCCTATTTGTTTTCTTCTATGATAATATTTAATGGAAAACTAACCTGATAGATAGTTTTACTAATGATAAAGAGCCATCAGGAAGTAATATTTAGGTCACCCAATTAGGCAAGGTACCAGAATCAACTGGGTTCAGAGATCATGATAAAAGGAATAAGAATTAGAAGTTATAAACATAAACATCATGAATAAGTTATAATCATGTGACCAGTTGCAGAAATGAGGACTTTAATGGTTGTATTTCTGCCTTATTTTAATATGGATTTATTTATAAATATATCAATGACTTTTCTCCTTTTTTGTGTCTCCTCATACATACTTTGATATTCTAACTTAAGAATAGTTGATAGTAGTTAACGCATTCATGTTTCAATAATCCAAAGGTGAGTGTGTTTCATCTAGAAACAAAATGCACATAACTCTAAGAGGGATAAATTGACCTTTGAGACATTGTTTTACCTTTTGGGGGGATGATTAGTGTGTTTGTGGTTTTATTAAAGATAATTGCATCAGGAAGATTCATTTAGATAATGATAGTGATGACAAGTTTTGAAGAATTTAGGATATGAGTGTCACATTGTGTGTAGATGCATTTATAAGAATAAACTGTTCACTTATACTTATGATATTATAAAACATTCTATTGAATTCAATTATTTTCCTATTAATTATATTTACTCATATTCAACAAGATAGTTTCATTTCACAATTGTTTCAATAGCTTTCTTAAAATTTAGAATTTTTCTGTTTTTTGGGCTTCCTTTATTTTTTAATTAAAAATGTTTTAATGTTTATTCATTTTTGAAAGAAAAAGAGACAGAGCATGAATGTGGGAGGTGTAGAGAGGGAGACACAGAATCCAAAGCAGGCTCCAGGCTCTGAGCTGTCAGCACAGAGCCTGACATGGGGCTCAAACCCACAAAACGCAAGATCATGACCTGAGCCATAGTCAGACTCTTAACCACTGAGCTATCCAGGTGCTCCTGGTTTCCTTTAAAAAAAAATAGTCTAGCTCTAATTGTCTGATGCCTTTTAAAAGGAATTCAATTATTATATAATTTAATGTGCTTTCTTATTAATTTCCATTAGTCACTATATTAAAGTATGAATCTTAATTTACTAGAAAAATTGCTAGGCTTTTCTTCATGTTATATGTATTTATACATTAATACCAGCATATGTCTCTTTAGCTAAACTTTTATATAAAGTTTGTACAATATTTCAGCATAATCAAACTTGTGTATTCTTACTGAATTCTAGTATGCAGTATAGTCTATTCATAAGGGGAAAAAATCCAGGAAAATAGTATTAAAATTTGCATATTGAAAACTACTTAGTGCTTTGTACCACTGACATGCACGTTAACAAATAGCATAACTTACATAGAAATTGTGTTTTATGTATGTAGTTTAATATCAGGTAAAACAAATTCTATTGTTTACACAGATCATAAATCAATTTAAAAATATAATTTAAAAAGTCAAAATTCTGGTTAAATCTAAGGGTGAAGGACTAGCACAAAGGAGGTTTTGTGGATGATAGAATTTTTCTAATTACTGACCTAGGCGGTGACAACACAGGTGATAGCACCATGCCTATTGATTAAACAGGGCATTTTATGCATTTCTTTGTATCTATGTTGTATTGCACTATGCACCTAAGAAGAAAAACTATAATTATTATTAGTAAGGATAACTTGGAAATGTTTGCAATTTTATAATTTAAACTTATTTTTATTTGTTGTATAATATTATTAATATCTCTTTAGAATGAGTGTTACTATATCAATATATCCTTCTTGAATTTTAAAAACTAATTTTAATATAATGTGAAATACATAATTAATTTATATTGAATTATAATTCTCCTTGCATACGTACTGCTCTAAATATACTACACACATGTTATTTTAATTGACTGATGCATAATACTCTATATTTTATACCCATTGAGTTATTTTCTCTAACTTATTAATAAACTATAATAATTAAAATGAGAAAATTATTGTTCAGTATGAGCTTATCTTAAAATTGAGTTATTTCCCCCTTTCCTAAATATTAATTTTGTTTTATTTAAAATTTATTAACACACTTCTCTAAGGCTAGTTATCTAATCAACTAATATGACATACTCAGTCATTTTTTCATAGCAAATTTGACAAGAATTTGATTGATATTTTGGCATTTCAATACACAGCTTGAAAACTTGAAACCTCTACTTACAAAATACATGGAGATCGGTATCTTAGAGGAGATATAAAATCTTTTTATATAAGTTGTTGCTTAGATAGAGTTCATTTTAAAGGTGAAAACTAAAATATGGGACTATTTGTTTTATAAATTGTATAGAATCATACATAAATGTGGCAACTATCTTGGAGATTGTCTCAATCAGTGCCCTCCGTTTAATAATGAGTAAAGCAAGATGCAAAGAGAGAAAGTGATTTTTGTAATTACTACACTAAATGCAAGAAAACTGCATTTTAGATTAGTAATAATTTTTATGCAATAGATATTATCTAGCATATGAGCATTTTGGTACCTGTTTTATTCTTCTTTAAGCCCGAGCATTTTGAAATATTTGAGAGCAGTGTTTTCTCAGATGTCCCAATGCAGTCCTCACCTAAAAGTTACCAGTGTAACGAACTGTCAGCAGTTAACCTATTTCACACGTTCTCTGAGACACCATTTTAATAGAATAGTAAGTTGGTGAATCCACAGGGAGGTTACCATGACATGTCTTAGGGAAAACCAGTAGAATAGAACACTAACAGATAATAGAGGATAACTATCAGCCAACTTCCTTTAGCCACTGATAAACAAAATTAAGGCCTAAGGATTGAAAAACATAAGCAGAGTAAATATTTTCTTTCAATTTTTATTTAGATATTTGTTCTTCATTACATTCTGTTTGCCTAGATCTCAAACTGTGCCTAACATCTAGTAGATAATTCTTCAGTGTCCTTGTTTTCTCCCTCAACTGACATTTTTAAAGAAAAAAATGTATCTGGCTTAATTTGAATAATTTAATTATGTAATAGACGTTAAGGAAATGAAACACAAAATACTTATTTTAGTTACTAAGAGTAAAAGTTAAATGATTGAATAGCAGGTTATGCCAATTTATATTTCTTTGGATTGTATATAAAAACATACATTGGTATTCAAATAGATTTTGACATTTTGTGACTCACAGATAGTGGACAGAAATAATCAATTGTTGCTGTTTCAGAGAAAAAAATGAAACACAAAGTGAACAATCTCTCCAGTTCAAAGAATTATATTTAGAAATCAAACATTTCTCCTTCTTGATATGTCCAATTTTTGATTAAGAGATACACAAAATATATTGATAAGAAATATCTTCACTTAGTTTCTCATTTAATACATACATTTGCTTTATGTTATTTGATACATAGAAACTGAAAACCTGTCAAATTAAGTGTAACTAATATCAGGTCATTTGCCATTAATTTTGGAAATTAAGTGAAATACGGGGGACATGATCCAAAATTATATCAAAATTATACTGAGTAATGAACATCTGATTTAGACCATAAATATCCATTTTATAGCTATGGGCATATATAGTAACATGTTTTCTATCATAAGACATAATATTTACTCTGTTAAAATTTTAAATCTTTAATAAAGACGTTACTGCAACCTTGTTCTTCAAGTGTACTAACAGAAATTAACACTATGAATACTTAAAGTGGTGATTGAAGTAAATAAGGACAGAGTTAAATATAATTTTTGATGTCTTTGACTTAAAGTCTTAAAAATATCCCCTCAGTTTGTGTCAGGATTTTTATACATCAGAATAGGAATATATAAAGGGTTGGCTGTATTTTTTTCTACTGTATTCTTGTAGACTATATGGCTTAGAAATACGGATTTGTCATGTTCAATTTCAAATCCCTGATAGTGTGGCAGAATGCTAGTCAAAATGATCATTAAATAAATGTGATGATGGATTTCATTGTTTAAACACAGCTTAATCAGGATTCTTGATAAATGCAAAATAACATATGCTTTACATTTTAACAAATATAGAAGCATACAAATCTAGAATATATATATATATGCACAAATATATACAAATATACCTATAAATCTAGTACATGATATGCATGTATATGACATATAGATTATCATATGAAATAAAAATTGAAGTTTTTAATTAATGGTCTTTCTACCCCATTAGATGGTAAAGTTCTTTATGCAAGGGATGTACCACATTTATCTATTGTTCAGCTGATTGATCTGCTCTTCCATCTCTATTTATCTAATTATGTATGTATGTATGTGTGTATCTATCTACCTATCTATCATCTATCTATCATCTATCATCTATATATCATCTCTCTACTCAACTATTCATCCATCCATCCATTCATCCACTCTCAGGTATATTTCCTGGATTAAATTCTATACTAAATAAATATTATATGGAATGAGGAACCAATGAATAAATAAATCAATGAATAAAATAATGTATTATCTAACTAAATTAATAAGTAGGAAAAAAACACTTTTCTTCTAAAAACTGAAATACTAAACATCACTACATGATAAATATCAAAATATAAGTTTGCATTTTTGAAATATAAAATTTTGTAATGACAAAAAGAGTCTTGTTAAAGACTGAAAAAAATTAATACAGAAGACAGATTATAAATATTTACGTGTGTGTGTGAAAGAAAGAAGGGAGAGACCAAAAAGAAAATCTGCACAAATCTGTTTGGCATTTCCTATACTAAAATAATTGAACAAAATTGTGGAAATTTTTCACAAAGAATTTCCTATGGTAATTAAATTATCTGTTTAAAGTATGGTTTTTTTAGTATACTTATACACTCGTATATATAGATACATGTGTGTGTATATACTGTATACATATATAAAATGTTGATGCTTTGTTTTGTAGCCAGTTATTGGGACTTTTCTCCTTAAAAAAAGAAACTCTTCATTTGTTATATAGAATTCACTTTGTATATGTTTCTGTATTTTCAGATACATCTCTTACTTTATTTCTTCCTGTTTTATTTGTAATAATATTATATTAGATATCCATTACTAGGTAGAAAATTACCAGTGGCTTAAAGCAACACACAATTATTTGTTCAGACTTTATGTGTGTCAGAAGGCTAAACACAGCTTAGGAAATTCTGTTTATTATCTAACAAGACAATAATCAAGCTGTTAGGCAGCCTCTGTTCTTTTCTAGAAGTTCGAGGAAAAATCTACTTTCATGCTTTCTCACTCTGTTGGCAGAAATCACGTCGTTGCATTTGTACAACCGAAATCTTAGATTTTTCCCAGATGTTAGCCAGAGGCCTCGCTCAGCTCTTACAGGCCACTCACAGTTCCATGCCACATGGCCTTCTCTATAGACAGTTCACAAGATGGTAAACAGGCAAGCAAAATTCTATGCAAGTCTGTTAGCAAGACAGTTTTATATAATGTAATCCTAGGAATGACGTCCGATCACCTTTATCAAAAGAAAGAGATTGAACTAAAATGTCAATAGAGAAAGTAAATATTATAGTGTCCACCCTAGTGCCTGTCTGCCACAATAATTTGTGCTCTCTTATGAAAGTTTTCCTTTTAATACCCAAGCCTAGAAAATTTTCTTATTTATTTGTTTTATATTTCCTAGAACACATTTAAAACTTCAGGTTATTTCAAGTGTCAAATATGAGGGTATGTTTTATTGCTTTTCCAGTCAGCTTCATTTTATAAACCTTAAGAATCTGATCACATATTTTGTGAAAAATGTAATTTTAATTATTCTTGAAAATCAATTTCATATTCAATATTTTAACTTAAAACAAGTCATATTGTCTTAGTTTAAATCAGGAAAAACTAAAAATCTAAATGATTCTATGTCTGTGGAAACAAGCTAAACTTAAATCTTTAAAAATGGGGAAAAATCCGGAATTAACACAAATTTTCCTATACTAATTTTTCTAAGTGGCTTTAATAATACTACGTATATAAACAGTTGTCCTGAACAAAATATGTGTATTTTACCTTCAGCAATGAGTAAGTTTCTCTTAAGGTTTCCTTTATTTAATCTCGAGTGTGTTTTGTTGCTATAATATATGCATTAAGCATTTTTATGCATAATTTAGAGTAGTGGCATCCAATCCTTTCAGTTTAAATAAAGGCGAAGACTTAGCATGCATGTACAGGTTTTAAAGACTTATATAAACTTGTTTTCTTAATTAAATTTTTGTCATTATAGCTTGGCTGATTTTTACTAATTATTTAACTTTGAGAATCTGTTTGTTATATAGTCAACGTAAAGAAGTATCTTCCTGTGTATTATCACAGAAATTTTAACCATACTAAATTTGAGGCAAGCCATATGGAGAAAGAAATTTCTTACTCCAGAGAGAAGTATATCAAAGAATATGTATTAAAATCATCTTGCTGAAAAATTAGAATTCTAAATGTTTCCATTTAGATTTAGAATATGCTTTATTAGCAGTAGTATTTTGAGGGGCACCTGAGTGGCTCAATCGGTTGAGCAACTGACTTCGGCTCAGGTCATAATTTCATGGTTCATGAGTTTCAGTTCTATGTTGGGCTTGTTGCTGTCAACCTATCAGCACAGAGCCTGCTTCGGATCGTAGGTCCCCTCTCTCTACCCCTCCCCTACTTGTGCTCTCTCCAAAATAAGTATTAAACAAACAGTAGTATTTTTTCATGTATTTTAAATTAAATATGATAAAAAGAAAAATGTTAAAGTTAACTAAAGAGTATAGAATACAGAGTCAAAGAAGGAGTGAGGGATTTGTATCTAGCTTCGATTCTATGATTCAACTCTAAAGCTAATGTAAGCCTCATATGGGACAACTGTACAGTGGGTGCTCTGTACTGTGCAGAACAGACACACCAGGGCCTCTAGTATGGTACCCTGGAGACCCTTTTGTGGGAGCTAGAAAGTATTGGAAATGTCTAGGCATTTAGCCAGCTAAAGTTTTGTCAACATATCTCCAGATAGGTGTGAAGCTAATTTTAAATTGAACAGAAAGATTTCTAGCAATCCTGAAACATATCTAACCTCTTGAGAGCGAGGACTAAATTATTTTCAATGTGATATTGTAAATATCTAGGATACTGCTGGCAATTACTAGCTGTTCAGTATATGATTTCTGATTGAATTGATACTTACCTTCTATTTTCTTTTTCAACACCTCTATATCTTTTTTAAGGATTAGTAATGCCGTAAGTGTGGGGGTGCTTTGAGCTTCTAAAGAGTAATGCAATTCCTTTCCAGGGGTCTTTGTGGGGGAAATCTAGATATTAGGGTAGCTCAACAGTAACTGTTTCTTATAAGAAGAAGGAGGAGGAGGAGAAGGAAAAGCACTAGAAGTAGTAGTAGTAGTAGTAGTAGTAGTAGTAGTAGTAGTAGTAGTATGGAATTCTGAAATGGAGGATAAAGGAGTTAACATATACCTTATAAATTAATCATTACCGTTTGCAATTTTCTGTAGGTTAAATAAAAGATCTATTAGTTATAGCATCCCAAATGTTAGCTTCTTTATTTATTATGATAAAAGAAGTTTAAAAATGTTCACTATTTGGGCCTGCCTTACTAGTTGTATTTTTATATAATGAATCTAGTTAGTTTTTGTTGTTGTTGTTTTAGGAAATTTGTGTCCTTGAATACAATCATGAATTGACCCGTGTTGATGGAAATATAGCTAGCCCTTGCTTAGGCATACATTGACCTGTATGCTGGGGTAATGTGTCCAATGCACTTTAATAAGACAAATGGAAATAGGATAATAATTTTTATTTTTATTTTTTTCTCTTATAGGTTATTGTCAAATTGGTTTCCATATAATACCCAGTGCTCATCCCAAAAAGTGCCCCACTCCATGCCCATCACCCCCCTTCCCTTCTCCCCCACCCCTATCAGCCCTCAGTTTGTTCTCAGTATTCAAGAGTCTCTCATGGTTTGCCTCCCTCTCTCTCCCCAACCATTTTTCCCCTTCCGTTCCCCCGTGGTCCTCTGCTAAGTTTCTCCTGTTCCACTTATAGTGAAAACATATGGTATCTGTCCTTCTCTGCCTGACTTATTTCGCTTAGCATGATACCCTCGAGGTCCATCCATGTTGCTACGAATGGCCATATTTCATTCTTTCTCATTGCCATGTAGTATTCCATTGTATAGATAAACCACATCTTCTTGATCCATTCATCAGTTGATGGACATTTAGGGTGTTTCCGTGATTTAGCTATTGTTGAAAGTGCTGCTCTAAACATTGGGGTACATGTGCCCCTATGCATCAGCACTCCTGTATCCCTTGGGTAAATTCCTAGCAGAGCTATTGCTGGGTCATAGGGGAGTAGAACAATAATTTTTAAAGGGTGTGTGTGTGTGTGTGTGTAGATATATAGATATATATTTATATATCTTTATATCTATATCTATATCTATATCTATATCTATACTATATCCATGAGAAGGGAATTTCTCTGAAAACAAAAATAAAGAAAAAGTGTTTCCAATATAAAATATCACTAAATCACTAATTGCGGATTCACTTCTTAGACATCTTTTCTGGATTGAACAAACTGTCACTGTTTTGGAGTCATGCCAGGTCAGGGAGATTATCTAATTACTACAGATCCAGCAGTTACAGATCTATGTCTGATTCCTTTTCACCACCCAGTGGAAACAACATGCAGATCATTCCTATAGAATCTCATTCTATCTCATCACCTGTGTTTCTATTGTATAAAATAAAATGAAATTTGGCAGCCTAGACCAGGATTGGGTTGAGGGAAAGAGAAGGAAATAGTAAAAAGGAATTAGAACCAGTTTTATAATGTCACCGTGCCCTCCCTCTCCCCAAAAATGTGTATGTCTCTCTGCTTGCTTACTTAAAATGCCTTAATGTGAAAAAAAATAATTTTGCTGGTCTTATGCTGGTTGAATAAGCTAAGAATAAAGTGAAAGTTGTGTGTTTTTAATTTCTTCAAATTAATAATTAACAAACTTGAAGGATTTTTTTTCTATAGTTACAATATTTCTGACACTTTATTTTTGTCTACAGTGAAATGAGGGAAACTTAAGAGTCATAAAAAGAGCTAAGAAATTGCTAGATCCTTTCACTCTGTTTTTGATCTGAGATAAGTTTAAAACAATTCAGATAATAGCTTGGTCTTCTCTTGAAGGCACTGATACAAACTTCAGAAGTTCCTCTGATAACACATCCATGTTTTACCAGTGACATCATGAAGAAAAGTCATTTGCGCAGTAAAAAAAATTGTGGGTTTATTAATGCATATTTGATCCCTTTACTGAACTCATACATTAACTAATATCCTCCTCTACATTTATCAAATATACATTAAATCAAACAATTTTATTTGCAAAATTAAATATATGGTTTTGCAAATATTTTCACTTCATAGGATATACTGGGGGAAAATAGATGGTATCGAAGGTGAAAATAATTCCATTACAAAAGTATCATTTCATAAGCTGGATATTTACAATTCACTTAATCTCTGAGTTAAAAGAAGTTCATTTAATATCTATTTCTGCTTTATAGTGCTATTGTAATAATTAAATGAAATTGCATACTCACGTCTGATATTTCAATTGTGTTCGGTATATCAGGTCCCTAGTATCACCTCAGTCCAGTTTGTCCACTTCTAAGGGAATCAACATATTAAAAACTGTAGTCAAAATTGTTTAATTAATGGGGCACCTGGGTGACTCAGTCGGTTATATGACTGACTTTGGCTCAGATCATGATCTCACGGTTCGTGGGTTCGAGCCCCAGGATGGGCTCTGTGCTGAAAGCATGGAACCTGCTTTGGATTCTCTGTCTCCCTCTCTCTGCCCCTCCTCCACTAATGTGTGTTCTCTTTCTCTCTCTCTCTCTCTCTCTCTCTCAAAAATAGACACTAAAAATTTTTTACTTGTTTCGATATTTCAGAGTATTTATATTTAAGTAATTAAATAATAATCTTCTCAAGTCTTTTATACAGTGGCTGACACTTAACTCATTGTCTTGCCACATTTTGGATTCCTTAATTTTCATTAGCTGTGGAACTTATTCTACAAAATCACACAATCTGATCAATACAGATAACTCAGGATATTTGATATACTTCTCTAACAAATTGAAGTTTGCTTTTTTGTTCAGCCCAAAATGACAGTTAGGAGACATTAGTTCATGTCATATCATTCAGTGTAGTTGTTCTTCACTGAACGCAATGGCATTATTTAATATATTTATTTTAAATTGTATTTATTTTGACTTAAATATTCCATTTACCAGTTTTGGGTCTTCATGTTAGTATTTAAACAAGCTTTGACCCATTCCAGAATGAATGATTATAGATAAAGACAAAGCCGTGCCTACTAGAAATAGTAAAAATAGAATAGAATATATTTTATAGAATAGCTCTATTTCTCTAGAAATAGAGTGGGACCTAGAGTTGGAGAAATTAAAAATCACAACGTCCTTCATATTAGATAATGTAATTAGAGTATGTCACAGGCAGAGACCCTGCATAATTATTTTGACATTCACCAAGCTTTTCAGAAAACCAAGGACAGAATCTTAAGGAATGTGTTTTTAAATTTGCAGAAAATTAGAAATAACATGTAAAGGGATGACCCAGCCATGATGACCATTGGTAGAGTTTCAAGTAGCTGAACACTCATGCCTTGTTAAACTCTCTTGATGCCTATTCTTATTTCTTTGTTTTATTTATTTTTATTTATTTGTTTTAGAAGGAAACGTGGGAATATCAGACCTAAGAGATCAAAGGCACTCAGGTACAATTAAATGAATGAATACATGAATTATTGAACTTACTAAATCTTTATAAGCACTACATCTATATACCTCTTGGTAAATAACCTTGGTTAATTTTACTCTCACTTCTACATTAGGATAGTATCAACTCACCGATTTATGGAAACCGAATGATAGATTACATGAAAAGGATGCCATATATTCACTCATACCTTCACTCATTAAACAAAGATTTATTGAGTAACTACTGCATGAAAATCATTGTTCTTTATGCTTGGAATATATTAGTGAACAAAGTGAACTTACAATCTTTTGGGATAATGATGACAGTGACAACAATGATGATTATCATCATTATAAAAATAAGTAACAATTTTATTCCTTAATATGTGTTAAATAATGTTATAAATATTTTATGTATAACTTAGTCATTCCATAAAAACTATGAGATAGGTATTTTGATTGACCTTACTCTATACTGGGGAACTAAATATAGAAGATTAAGATACTTTCTCACTATCATGGAGCTAGTAGAGGGAAGAAGTGAGATCAAAGATAGACAGTGTGGTTCCAAGGCCTGTTCTTAACCATAATACCCACCATACTGCCACCTAGTTATACTGAGTGACTGGTAGTTAATTCTCTCAGTCTATTATCAAAGGAACTTTAACACCACATAAAATGCTAGTGGGAATTCAATGCTTTACTTGCACCCAGGGAAATGATGGAAGAGTTTAGACAAAAATATAAAATAAAATTTATTTTCAGCATGAATTTTAAATCTTTTGGGACTAAAAAACACATAGAATACATTTGATCTCAGGGATTTGTAAATATAAAAGTGATCAGCCACAAGCATCCTTACATATTTAGTAAAAAAACCCTTGATTTGTAGAAGAGAAATCTGACAATTCTAGAGCCTGATTAATTTTCCAGTCATTGGGATGTATGGTATAGGGCTTGGACCAGGATGCATGGTGACAAATAAAGCTTCAGTGTTTTGGGTTCTTTTTTTTTTTCTTTTTTGAGAAAGAGAGAGAGTGAGCCTGAATGCATGAGCAAGGGAGAGGGAGAGAAAAAATCTTAAGCAGGCTCCAGCACGGAGCCTGATCTCACAACCATGAGATCATTACCTGAGGCAAAATCAAGAGTTGAAAACTTAACTGACTGATCCACCCAGGCGCCCCAAGATTTAGTGTTTTTGCATATTGTTCTACACCTTATGATATTTTTATTTAACTATAATTTATAAACAAAAAGTTTAATTAATGAAGATGGACACAGGTACAAAAAATATATTCATTATTGTGACTTGGGTAATGCACAAATCCAAAACTTTTGGTTTATAATTTAACAATTCAAGCATTTGCTTTTCACACTAATTAAAGTGTCTTTCTTGAAAGTAACTCCAGAAATATTATTAAATATAATCTATGCATAATATCTATGATAAAAACTTGTGGTAGAATAGCAAAGAAGTTGGGAAAATAATAATTAAACCAAGAGTATAAATTGCTTTGACCAAACAGCCAAAACTGAAATAAATCATATTTTAATAGTACATCATATTTTAATAGCACAATTCCTTTGAAAAAAATCATGTCTTCTAGACTATGATATCATCATTAGGCTTTTCTATTCTTACAGATTATTTGCTTATTAAATATGTGAATCTATAATCTGATTCACTATGTATTGATTATTATAATAAACAAAAATATTGTGCTGTATACATCAACATATGTTTAAGGTGAACTCTTATTCAATTAACAGTTGATGCATGCACAATGAAGAAAACCATTAATGAAACAAAAAAGCAACCTACTGAATGAAAGAAGAAATTTGCAAATGATGTATCTGATGAGAAGTTAATATCCACAATATATGAAGAGCTTATACAACTGAACACTGAAAAAATAACCCAATTAAAAATTGGGCAGAGGATCTGAATAGACATTTGGCCAAAAGACATGTGAAAGGATGATCAATATCACTAATCATTAGAGAAATGCAAATCAAAACCAACTTGAGGAGGTAGCATCTTACACCTATCAAAATGGCTAAAATCAAAACGACAAGAAATAACAAGTATTGACAAGAATGTGGAAAAACAGAAATTTCTGTACACTGCTGATGGGAAAATAAAATGGCACAGTCACTGTGGAAAACAGTATGGAGTTTCCTCAAAAAATTAAAAATAGGAATACTATGTGATCCAGTAATTTCACTACCAGGGATTTACCCAAAGAAAATGAAAACATTACTTTGAAAAGATATATGAATTCCTATATATGTTGCAGCATTATTTAAAATAGCCAAGATATGGAAATACACACACACACACACACGAGTGTTTATATACACACCCACACAAATGGAATAGACTATTACACAGCCATAAAGGAGGATGTGGTCTGCCATTTGCAACAACATGAATGGACTTAGAAAATATAATGCTAAGTTAAATATCATATTTTTGCACTCATATGTGGAATCTAAAACAAATAAATTATTAAACAAACAAAATGCAGAATCAGACCTATAAATACAAAGAACATACTGCTGGCTGCCAGAGGAGAGTGGTAGGAGGAAAATGAGTGAAGGGGAGTGGGAGACACACAGTCCCAGTCATGGAATGAATAAGCCATGGGAATACAAGACACAGCATAAAGAATATAGTCAATGATATTGCAATAATGATGTATGGTGACACACGGTAGCTATACTTGTGGTGAGGATAGCATAACGTACAATATTGTCAAATCACTATGTTGTACACATAAAATTAATGTAACATTGTGTGTCAACTATACACAATTCAAATAATCAAACAAGCAAATAAACAAACAAACAAATAAAACCACATGCATGAAATGAATGTATTTTCAAGTAAAATTTAAATGGATGAAAATATACATTTTTATTGCTTATCATGTGTATATTTTCCTTCAGCATGAGAATTATATTTTAATACATTACCTTAAAGAAAAATGAGCAAAACATGTTTCTTTTCAAGATAATTTATAATGTTAAGTCATGCGTGAGAGTAATGAGATTAATAATAGAAAGTTTAGATTTACTCATTCTCTGGGTGATAAATCATGACAAGTCATTTAACTCTGACACAATAAAACCATGTGATGCTTGAGAAAATGGATCACACTATTTAGAACATTTCATACCTAGTTGAGGTAAAATTAAGTCAGAGTGTTAGCAGTGTTCTAAAATTGTTCTATATCGATAGAAGCCTGGTAACTTTGTTTTTATTTTTTTATTTTTATTTTTTTATTATTTAGAGAGAGAGCACAAGTGGAGGAGAGAGAGAGAGAGAAAGAAAGAAAGAGAGAGAGAGAGAGAATCTTAAACAGGGTCAGTCTTGATCCGATGTGGGGCTTGATCCTGGGATCATGACCTCAGCCAAAATTAAAAGCCAGATGCTCAACCTACTGAGCCACCCAGGTGTCCCGAAGTCTGGTAACTTTGAATGGAGTGCAAATCATATGAAAACTGAGAGCTCCCTCTGAAGATTCCAATGACACGTGTGAAGAGAACATTGTCGGCTAGTATCTCTTACAATATATGACTCCTATTGATGGAGCGCTTACATGAAACACATCACTAGCCCCCAAAATTAAGTTAATATATAATAATAAACATAAAGAACATGACCTTTATTTCCATTTAAACATGTAAACAACTGTATATTTATTGTCCTTGGGTAAACTGTTATTTTGATTATATTTTGTAACTTCATTTTTATAATTGTTGTTGTAAAGTTATATAAACACCTGGTTCACAATTCAAAAGTTACAAAGGGATTTCTCTTTTTTGATTCTGCCTTTCACACACCTAGGAGAATCTTCTGGAAATTATCCACTGTGCTGAGCTTATTAGGTGGTCTTTAAGAAATGCTTAGCTTATATAAGGGATAGAGTGTGTTTGGATATATGGTCTGTGATCATAATTTAAGTAAATGCTCAGTTTTGGAGCTTAATGAGAATAAAGATTTGTTTGTTTATTTTGTTTATAATTAAAGATTTTATAGAACTGAATACTTTTCAAGGTTCTTCACAGTCCATAGTAAGAGTCCTTTAAATATAAGAATGCTGAATCTCCATGTTGTTTATAAATATTTCATTTTATAAAGCATTCATATTGGCATCAATAGCTTAAAGTTATGAATTACTGGTTTTTATTATATTTTATTTTTATCCATCAAAGCTGAGTGGATTTTTAAAAATTATATTATATTTAATATATTAAACTATATTAGATTATATATTATATATCGTGATTCCAATCACTAAGAGCTCAGCCATCCTTTTTTTAAAATATTTATTTATTTATTTAGAGAGAGTGCACTAGTAGCAGAGGGGCAAAGAGGGTCGGGGGAGAGAGAGAATCCCAAGCAGCCTCTTCACTATTGACACAGAGGCTAATGTGGAGCTCCATCTCACGAACCATGAGATCTGACATGAGTAGAAATCAAGAGTAGATGCTTAACTGACTGAGTCATCCAGCGCCCCAAGTGCCCAATCATTTTTAAGCAAGGTTGGAAAATTTACTAATAATCAATGTTTTCAAATCAGTTACTAGTGAAATGTAGCCACACACACTTCACCTGAACCTGATTCTTAGACATCACAGAGCAAAAGCTGTAAGTTACAAGAGTCAAACAATAGCAATAGAAAGTTGCTCTGTTTCCTGGTTAGGTTTGAGCCAGTCAAGGGGCTATGATTTTGTCTTATTTTTTTTTTGCAAGTTATAAAATATTAGAAGTCACAATTCAACCCAACTGTGATTTTTATCTCCAAATATTGGTCGATTTTAGTGGCCATCAAAAGATGCCTCTCTGGTCTTTGGTAAGTACACAATATGAATCCTCCAAAATTTAGCTCCAACAGAAAAGGCTGTGTGTCTGATTTTTCCACCAATATTTCCAGTTCCTAGAATAGTGTCTGGCACATAACACGCTATGGTGAATCAAAAAGAAATCTGACAAGGGTTTAAATAGCAGCTTAACAATATTATAGGCTAAAGGTACTCCATCCAAGGATTTGTAAGGTAGTATTATAACCTTGCATGCTGTCACAGTGTTGGAAACAATTCAAAATTCCTTCCATTCCTGGTTTGGGATTTACATGCAATCCCCTTTGCAATCAGGTATTGTGTTATAATCTTTTACTGCAGGTAATTAGGGGTACATTGTCTTCCAGAAAATACAAAAGAACACCTCCGAATTCATTATATGAAGCTAAAATTACTCTGATATAAAAAACAAACAAGATAAAAAAAATGCATGCCAACATTTTCCCTAAATATAAATGCAAAAATCCTTATCAAAATGTTATTAACTATAATTCAGCAATGTATAAAAAGAACTCTAAGCCATGACCCAGTGGGATTTAACCTAAGGATACAAGATTGGCTCATATTTGAAAATCAGTTAATGCCATCCAGCATATTAACAGACTAATAAAGAAAAACACATGATCATATCAATCAAAGGAGAAAAGGCATTTAACAAAATCCAACACCCATTAATGATAAAAACTCTCAGAGGACATATAAGAAAACATTCTCAGTTGACAAAGGGATTGTATATAAAACCTATACCTAAATCATACTTAATGATAAAAGACTGGTTGTTACCCTCTCCCATGATATTGGAAATAAGGTAAAAATATCCACTATCGCTGCTCTCATTCAACAAGATGCTGCAAAGTCTATCCAATTCAATAAGACAAGAAAAGGTAATAAAATAAATACAGATCAAAAGAGAAAAAAACAAAACTGCCACTATTTGCAGAAGATATCATTGTTTATGTAGAAAATTCCAATGATGTAATAAGAAGAGAATTAGGAAACTTTCTAAAACATAAGTGAACTCAGTGAGGTCATAGGGTACAAGATAAACATAAAAATTAATTGTATTCTATATATTACCACGGAACATACAGACAAGAAAGTTAAAAGTATAATACCATTTACATGAAACATTTAACGCGAATTTAATAAAACATATACAGGACTTGTATGCTGAAAACCACAAGGTGCTAATGAAAGAAAATAATACCTAAATAATAATTAAATAGAGGGACATATCCTATGCATGGGTAGGATGACTTAATATAGTAATGATATCCATTTTTCTCAAATTGATGTGCAGATTTAAACCAATTCCTATCAAAATTCTGACAAAATGTTTTGTAGATATAACCAAGATTATTATAAAATAGATGTGTAAAGACAAAGAAACTAGAATAGCTAAAATAATTTTGAAAAAGAATAAAGTGGGAGAACTCAGTCCACCTGATGTCAAAACTTATTATATAGCTACATTAATCAAGATGGTGTATTAGTAGAAAGGCAAGCATATAGGACAATGGAACAAAATACAGAATCTGGAATATAGATCCACACAAATTATGCACAGTTGAACTTTGATAAGGTACAAAAGGAATCCAATGTAGGAAGGATAGCCTTTTCAACAAAAGGTGTAAAGTAAATGGATATTCATACATAGAAAAAAATTACCTAAACTTAACCTTAACAACAGCAACAAAATAACTAAAATGGATAAAAGAATTAAAGATAAATATACAAATGTATTTAAAAAAATTTTTAATGTTCATTTATTTTTGAGAGACAGAGAGAGACAGATCATGAGCGGGGGAGGGGCAGAGAGAGAGGGAGACACAGAATCTGAAGCAGGCTCCAGGCTCTGAGCTGGCAGCACAGAGCCTGATGCAGGACTCAGACTCATGGATCAGGAGATCATGACCTGAGCCGAAGTTGGAAGCTTAACTGACTGAGCCACCCAGGCGCCCCTATAAATGTAAAATTTAGAGAGAAAATAGGAGAAAATCTTTGGGAATTAGGACTAGGCAAACAATTTTTAGTTATAACACTAAAAGCATCACCCATAAAAGAAAAAAAATGGGGGCTCCTGGGTGGCTCAGTCGGTTAAGTGTCTGACTTTGGCTTAGGGCATGATCTCATGGTTCATAAATTCAAGCCCCATGTCGGGCTCTATGCTGACAGTTGGGAGCCTGGATCTGCTTTGGATTCTGTGTCTCTGTCTCTCTCTGCCCCTCCCCCACTCATGCTCTGTCTCTCAGAAATAAACTTTAAATAAATAAATAAGTAAATAAATAAATAAAAAGAGAAAATGATAAAAAGAATTTCACCAAAATTTTAAAAAATTGCTTTGTGAAATACCCTATTAAGGCTATGAAAGGCAAGCTACAGAAAGGGAGAAAATATTTGCTAACTACATGTCTGCCACAGTACTAGTAAATAGACTCTATGAAATTAAGTCTTTTTATATGAGTGAAAACAATGAATTCAATTAGAAATGAGCAAAAAACATGAAGAGGCATTTCATTGAGTAATATTTACGGATGGCAAATATGCATGTGAATGATGTGCAATTTCATAATCCACTAAGGAAGTGCAAAATAAATCCACATGGGATATTTCCCACATTTATTCAAATGGCTAAAACAAAATGAAAAAAAAAAATAGTGACAACACCAAATGCTAGAAAGGCTGCAAGAGTTACTGGATCATTCATACATTACTGCTGAAAACATAGAATGATACAACGAGTCAGAGGAACAGCTAAATGCTAAAAATGCAACTCTCGTGTGGCCCCACGATTGCACTCCCTGATATTTATCACACACACACACACACAAAATAAAAGTTTATATCACAGAAAAAAAATGTATACAAATGTTTATAGCAGCTTTATTCATAATAGCCAAAAGGTGAAAACAACTCACTTGCCCTTTAATGGGTGAATTTTTAAACAAGCTACAGTACAACCATACCTTGAAATACTATTCAAAAATAAAAAGGAATCAATGATGACACATGAGAAAACCTGGAGGAATCCCCAGATAATTATTCTGGGTGAAAAAAAAGCATTACCCAAAGGTGAGATATGGAATGATTCAATTTATATACCATTAACAGGATAACAAAATTATGGAAATGAGACGAGATTAGTGATTGCCAGGAAATTCAGGGGATGGAAAGGCCTGAAAACATGTGTGTGTCAAAGTGACAGGTATAAAAGGACCATATGAATAAAATAATCCTTGTGGTATTAAAAATATTCTGTATATTTACTGCATCAATATCAAAAGCCTGGTTGTGATAGTATACCTTAATTTGCAAGAAGTTACCTTGGGAGAAAGTGAGTAAAAGGTGTACAAGATCTCTTTGCATTATTTCCTAACACTACACGTAATTCCTATGATTTTTGGTGCAGTAGTAAACGGGATCGATTCCTTGACTTCTTTTTTTGTTGCTTCACTATTGGTGTACAAAAATAAAAAAGATTTTTGTACATTGCTCTTATATCCTGCAACTTTGCTCAATTCATGTATTAGTTCTAGTAATTTTTTGGTGGAGTCCTTTGTGTTTTCTACACATAGTATCATGTCATCTGAGAATAGTGAAAGTTTGACTTCTTCCTTGCCAGTTTGGATGCCTTTTATTTCTTTTTGTTGTCTAATTACTGAGGGTAGGACTTCCAGTAACATGTTAAATAACAATGGTGAAAGTGGACATCCCTGTCTTTTTCTTGACTATAGAGAAAAGCTCTCAGTTTTCCTCATTGAAGATGATATTAGACTCATCAAAAGATGAGTCTTTTGTATAGGATCTTTATGATGTTGAAGCATGTTCCATCTGTCCCCACTTTGTTGAGGGTTTTTATCAAGAATGGATGCTGTCCTTTATCAAATGCTTTTTCTCCATCTATTGAGAAGATCATATGGTTCTTATACTTTCCTTTATTAACGTGGTGTATCACATCGACTAATTTGCAAATTTTGAACCACCCCTGCAGCTCAAGAATAAATCCCACTTGATTGTGGTGAATAATTCCTTTAATGTACTATTGGATTCAATTTGCTAGTATCTTGTTGAGAATTTTTACATCCATGTTTATCAGGGATATTGGCCTGTAGTTCTCCTATTCAGTGGGTCTTTGTCTGGTTTTGGAATCAAGGCGATGCTGGCCTCGTGAGTTTGGAAGTTTTCCTTCCATTTCTATTTTTTGAAACAGTTTGAGAACAATAGGTATTAACTCGTCTTTAAATGTCTGGTAGAATTCTCCTGGGAAGCTGTCAGGTCCTCGATTTTTGCTTGTTTGGGAGATTTTTGATTACTGTTTCAACTTCTTTGCTGGCTATTGGTATATTTAAATTTTCCATTTCTTCTTGTTTCAGTTTTGGTAATTTGTATGCTTCTACAGATTTATCCATTTCTTTCAGATTGCCCAGTTTGTTGGCATATAATTTTTCATAGTATTCTAATTGTTTGTGTTTCTGTAATGTTGATTCTGATCTCTCCTTTTTCATTCGTGTTTTTATTTATTTGGGTCCTTTTTCTTTCCTTTTTGGTAAGTCTGGCTAGGGATTTATCAATTTTATTAATTCCTTCAAAGAATCAGCTCTTAGTTTCATTTGTTTGTTCTACTGGTTTTTCTATACCATTTATTTTTGCTCTAATGTTTATTATTTCCTTTTTTCTGGTGGCTTTAGGTTTTGCTATTTATTCCTTTTCTATCATCTTTAGGTGTATAAAAATTTTATTTTTAAGTAATATCTACACCCAACATGGGACTCAAACTCATAACCCTGAGATCAAGAGCTTCATGCTTCACCAAGTGAGGCAGCCAGGAGCCCCTCCTTTGCAGCATCATACCCATTTCAGGGATTTAAAATTTTTTATCATTTTTGATAATTTAATGGGAGAAAAAGATAACTCTTGGGTTACCCAGTAATAATAATTATGTTTTAAAATATGTAGATAATTTTTATATACATTGCATGTTGTATTTTTAAGATCTTTGTTGGGTATGTTTGTGGAATGTGTGTTTACAGATTTGAAAGTAATATTTATTTTGGTATTAGAAGTAAAATATGATTACCTAAAATATATGAATAAAAATATTCCCCAGAAGAAGAAATTATATACATCCTTAATCATATAAAATATGTTCTTTAAATTCCTTTTTAAAAATTTTATAAGACACCACTCCAATTTTTGGAATAACAAGACTGTTTACAAAAGTAAGATTAAATAATCAATAATAAACTCTCTCTATATGAAATTATTCCCCATTCAAGCATTCCCTGTCCATATCTAATTTTACTAGACCAACAAAGGATAGAAGGGTAGACACCTAGTAATATTTGAACACAATACAAAGATTAAAAAAGTGAAAACATGGTTGGGTGTACAAAGAGCGCCTACGAATGACTGTGTTTAGAAGTCAAATATGAAGATAAAAAGGAAAAGATAGAGTTTAGTTTGTGCTCAAAATCAGTTAATTATGTTCCCTTCTGCTAAGGAAATTCAAACTTAACATGCACAAATTACATTACAAATCAGTAGGAAATAACTTGAATTAATTTACCCCTCTATGGAATTATATTAAGTATATATCATTTTACCCAGAAATTTTATAAACACAAATATTACTGTTTTAGTTTTGAATATGCAAATCATTGATACTTTATGTGCTTGCTTTCTCTTGCAGAAAAGCCATCTGTTGTGTGTTATTAGTAATAGAAGATGAGCACTTCCACCCACTGCACGTATCAGAGTCATCAGAGAAAAAAACACAAACACTGGATGGAACAAAGCTTTACTCACACCAGATAGAAGTAGAACAAGGTCAGCTTCAGTAGTGGGCATATCTCCTGTGTCCATTGGGGTCCCCTGGGCAGCCAACCTAGGGCAATTGTCCTGCATACATACCTCTTGTGTACAGCAAGTAGGACCTTATTCACTCCCTGAAGGGGACAAATACAGCAGTTGGTTGACCAAGTGCCACATGACACAGAGGCTTAAGCAGAACAAAGGAACACTCCTTGAATCTAAAATGGAAAGACTTTCGCACACAAGGTGATGAATCTAGCACAAACCAATGAGAATGCTCTCTTGGTAAGGAAGGGTCCCAGGCCCAGCACCCATTCTCACGTGGCTCAAAGAAAGTCAAAAGACTACGCCAATGAGACTGCCTTCCCCAACAGTTTCATGAGCATTTTACCTTTTCCATATTTTTACCTTAGCACTAAAAATTGAATATAACCTCCACTGAGGACTCCACAAAAATGTCATTAGATAATGAGAATATGATTCATTTTCTAGCAATTATAACACAACAAAGAGGCCAGAAAACAAAACAGAACAAAACAAAACCCTAAAATAGCAGAGAGAAGTCAAGTCAATCCAATTATTTTTATATTAAATGCATTCCTGTTACAAAATATTGTGTTACCTGACTTAAACATCTTGTTTTTACTCTTCCAAAAACTCCTGAATGTCAGAAAGGTAGGTATTTTTATTGGCACTTCCTTGGAACAAAAATTGGAATTTTGATCTACTCATATGATATGTCAGAAACATTTTAATCATAAATTGCCTCTCAGACCTTTACTCATAGTTATTTGCTTTCAATTTCTAAATATTGTACTTTGCTTTCCCAGCATATAGTTTTATAAAGTAATGAAGTAGAATTTGAAGGTGGTTTCTTAAAATCAAAACCCTGCTTAGTAAAGAGAAAAACACTGAATGACAAAAATTAGAAATTTATTTGATCCAAGATGGATATATAACAGAAGAATTTCATAACTCAATAGTGTTCAAATAGACAAGGATCTCCTTAATATATTCACTTTAATATATCTTAAAGTAAACATTGTAGTATGGCAGAAAAAATTAATAACAACATATCGATGGAAAATGGATTATGTTCAATAATGTTGAGTGATAACACAAAATTATAATATATTTTATCTAATATACCACAGTAAAAAATGTTGGCATTCATAGAACAAGCTCTGGCTTCACAATCATTTCACCTCAATAGAACCTGCAATTTTTCCATCATGCTATACATTATCAAACATTTATTTTATGCAAAAATTCATAACTGAATATGTGCACATCTATATGCAAACTATTACTTGTCTATAGATTGGATTTCAAAATCTATTAGTTTGTTTATTAAAACTTGTAACAGTTTTCCTAATGATGAAAATACAAGATTTCATTGCAAATGTATATGTGATTGCTCTTATATAAGGGAGGAGTTCAGACTCTCTTATAAGAAATAGCTTTATTTGAGATTTTCCTACATAATAGTTAATAATGTATCATGGGTTCTTTATTGTAAGACTGTTCTTCTAGTCATTTATCTCTTGTTTATCATTGCATCTATAACATCAAAATCACTCTCCCACAATTATTCAAATCACTGTCTTAATGTGAATCTAGTAGCTACCATTTTGTTGGGTGATTTCAAATTTATTTTCTTTAACAAAATTTACTATTCCTATTACATACTAGGAAAGAAAGTTTACATATACACAAATTTAAAATGTACATCTTTTATTACCCACAGATATACAAATTAGCTGCAAAAAAGGCTATTGTCTAAGGTATAATACAAACACATAAACATTAATTGTTGACTCATTGATTGAGGATTTCATGGTCATTAATTGGATAGTATGTTTCTCTGTTAGTATCTTCATTTAGATATACATGAATATTTACATAGACATCTGCAATCCAAGTGCAAAATACTATCTATTTAACTGGCAATACATAATTTTGAAACAGTGAGAAATAATGTCAACAGCTTAAATTTTATTTCTTCTCCAACCAAAGATTACTGAGACATTATAATCTTAATATTTTGTTAGGAACACAGCAGTTAATAAGCATTATAATGAGTTACCCTGATGAGAATAGATGAGAAATAAATAGGTCAGCAGACTAAATAAAGGGGTAGAGTTTTGCTGCTGTGTAATGGACTAATGTGCATCGGTGGACATAATTAACATATTAAATATGTCGTAGGGTGAACTTAAAATAGAATGAAATTCATCCTTCTTGAATGCATTCTTCTTTAGGATGAATTAGCCCTTTTCCCTCTCAGTGGAAACAGATGTAAATTTCATCACTCCTTTTGTTCCCTGTTCTCATTACCCACTGTCCTCTTCCACTAGTCTAACATCCAAGGCTGGTATGCATTTTTTTAACTACATGACAAAGGCTATAAAGTTGCTAATAATCTAGAGAAATAAATGTAAGTCTCTCCAGATATCATTTAACAATTGTTCAAGCATGGATAAGATATGACCCACGAGACTTGAATCTTGCTTGCTACCTACTTTTCCTTTGAATGGTATAAGAACAATCACAGAACAGATTGTCTAAAAAATCTCTCCATATTCTTGGAATAACAGCCATGTTCACAGATGACTTAAATAAGAAGAGATTAATGTAAAATCTTAAGTATGAATTATGTTGGTCATTCATTAAGTAATTCATTTAGTGAATATTTAGTGAATATATCTATAATACTCATCTAATTTCGGGTTGTGCAAGAATAAAGGGGACAATATCCATGGAAATGCCACTTTTGTTTTAAATTTTTTAAAATTCTTTTAAAAATAGTCTTTTCATGATGTTTAAAATTATCAATATAATTTTATATATGGAACAGTTTGTTAATATACTCATTCATACTTAGGAATGCTTAGAAAAAATGCTTAGAAAACCTTCTATTTGCCAGGAATGATGGTAAACACTGGAGAAATGGAAGTGAATTAACAAAACAAAAACAAAACAAGAAGCCTTTCCCTCTGGGAACTTACCATATGGTATGGAAAGAGATATATGATGAATAAATAAAAATTTCATAATATACGTGGGAAAGCTATGAATTCCATTGAGAAAAACAGTGCATGTTAATGGAAATGGATGTGTTAAGAAAATTTCTCACATTCATTCATTTAGACATTATTCATCACATATTAAAAATATACACCAGTAATCAGGGCACCTGGGTGGTTTAGTTTGTTAAGTGTCTGACTTTGGCTCAGGTCACGATCTCAGGGTTCATGAGTTCGAGTCTCTCATCAGGCTCTGCTCTGACAGTTCAGAGCCTGCTTGGGATTCTCTCTCTTTTGCTCTCTCTGCTCCTCTCCAACTCATATGCACGCACACTCTCTCTCTCAAAATAAATAAATCAACTTTAAAAATATATACCAGTAAATATGGGAAGTACTAAGATATTACAATAAATAAAACAGCTAAAGTTCTTTGCCCACACAAAGCTTACAATCCAAGAAGGGGAATAAAATAAATAATTTTTAAAAATAGCATGTTGTAATCTGGCAGTTGAGTAGCTCAGTCGGTTAAGCATCCAACTTTGATTCAACTCATGATCTCACATTTGGTGGGTTCAATCCCCGCATCGGCTTCTGTGCTGACAGCTCAGAGCCTGAAGCATATTTCAGATTCTGTGTCTCCCTCTCTCTGTGTCCCTCTTACACTCACACTCTGTTGCTCTCTGTCTCTCAAAAATGAATACTGTTAAAAATTTAAAAATAATAGCATGTTGTAGTGACAGGTGCAAAAAAATAAAATATGAAACTAGGAAAAGGAAATATATAGAGAAGGGGCATGAGAGGAGGATGGCCATGAGGGTCTCATTGTGAAGATAACTTGAGTAAAGATTTGAATGATATGTGGGAACCTGCCTGCAGATAAGTGAGGTGGTGGGGCACCTGGGTGACTCAGTCAGTTAAGTGTCCGACTTTAGCTCTGGTTATGATCTCGCTGTTAGTGGGTTCAAGCCCCCCATGGGTCAGGCTCTGTAAGCCTAGAGCCTGGAGGCTGCTTCTGATTCTGTGTCTCCCTCTCTCTCTCTGCCCCTTGCTTTCCCCTGCTGATGCTCACTCGCTCTCTCTCTCGCTCTCTCTCTCAAATAAAATAAAACATTAAAAATTTTTTAAAAAGACAAATAAGGTAGAAGGAGAATACATACATACCCTTAATGTCAAACAATAGCAAGCCAGCTGGGCTGGCTGGTATGAAGATCTGCAGAAGTAAGAGAAGATTATATGAAAAGTAAATGATTGTATGAGGAATGTTGGTTTCCTGTGGCTATTGTAACAAATTAATACAAATTAGGGACTTAAATCAAAACAAATCTATCATTTTACAGTTTTGGAGGTCAGAAGTATAACATTTAGGTGTGGGCAAGGCTGCATTCCCCCTGCATACTTTAGGAGAGAACCTACTTTGCACTATTTCCAAATACTGGAAGCTGAAAACATTCCTTGGGTCATGGCCTCTTACTTGCTTCACTTCAACCTTTTGCTTTATGCCAAACTATTGTTTCCACAATTGCATTTCCTTTTGATTGACTCTTCATCTATTCCTCTTATAAGGAGCCATGTGATCCATTGGGCACAACAGATAATTCAGAATAATAGCTCCATCTCAAAATCCTTAACATGATCACGTCTAGAAAGTATCCTCTGTAATATAAGGTAATATTTATAGTTTTGGGGTATTAGGGTATGGACATATTTTTGAGGAAGTGTCAGTGTTATTCAGCCTATCACATGGGTTCTTTTAATTCATAATATATTTTTGCCTTTTGCTTAGAGTACTCTTTATATACGGGAATTAGGGAATGCCATTTGGCAGTATAACATGATAGAAATAAGGAATGAAGCCACACAGATATCTGGAGGGAAAATATCAGGCAGAGAAAGCATCAAGGCAAAGAAACTGAGGTGTGAGCATTATTCCAAGCTGAGAAACAGCAGGGTGACTGGAGCACAGTAAGCTAATTGGAGAACAGTAGAGGTAGAAATTATAAAGGTAGATATAGTAGAAATCTAGACAGAAGGCTTTACAGACCATTTCAGGAGGCCTGGGTTTTACTCTAAATTAGAAAGGGAGCCATTAAAAGCTTCACTTGATACATGTAAGAAGATAAGCCTAGAAATATTTTTATTTATTTATTTGTTTGTTTATTTATTTATTTATTTTTACATTTATTTACTTTTGAGAGACAGAGAGAGACAGAGCATGAACAGGAGAGGAACAGATAGAGAAGGAGACACAGAATCCGAAGCAGGCTCCAGGCTCTGAGCTAGTGGTCAGCACAGAGCCCAATGAGGGGCTTGAACCCACAAACTGTGAGATCATGACCTGAGTCGAAATTGTACGTTCAACCGACTGAGCCACCCAGGTGCCCCATAAACCTAGAAATATTAATGTCTAAAATTTATAAATGGTATTCTAGCCATAAATTAATGAGATCTTGAAAAGAATGAATGCAATCAGAGAGAAAGAAGTTCTTTAGCTGAGTTAGAGAATGACTAAAATGTGAAGGGAGCCATCAAAAGACACAAGGCAGAATAACCAGGGGGGAGGGAAAAACTAGGACTTAGAAAAATTAGAAGAAAAATGAAGAAATTGTTTAAGACAGTGGGGGAGGTGAGAACTTATTTCAATCATTGCTGATAGTTGAAATAAAAATAACTGAGAACAATTTTCATACAGATTAATTCTGGAAGATGTCATATGTGAGAGAAATGGGCAGACAGATCAACATCTATGTGGCTTTCTTACCTCTGGACAAATCCTGCTCTTCCTAAACAAGAGAGTAATTGGTGAAATTCCCAACACTAATTTAGCAGTGGAATGAGATGAATTTCCTCTTCTCCACCCACTTCATCATCCTGACATTCTTTCCCACGTACATTTATCCAGTTGTCTCTTAACAATCAATGGGCCCCAGGGAGATGCATGATTCACCACATGAGGATGGAAATCGAGGAAGGAGGAAGACTTCCAGCAACGAAGTCACCAGTTAGAGGATATATTTGCTACAGCTGGGAAGGTGAATTGTTCTCCTATCTTCAAGAAGGAAAACACCTCTGGACTCCAGTACTTCCCACCACTAAGTCTCTCTATAAATATATTCATACATGAATTTTATGCAAACATATCTGTGTGACCTTGTTTGTGTAAGACCGATCAGTTCTATTTTATTTCACAGAAAAGAGCTCATCACTTGGATGAAATAGGATTTAATTTTCATAAAAATAAAAAAAAACTCTTATGTAGTAAAGGCCTCATATTTGCTGTAAGATAAATATGATATATATCTGCAACTCATGATGCACCCAATAGCAATGGCTCTTGTTGAAAAGTAAGTAAATTTATATAAGTTTAAATGATAAAACATTTTACACTATATTATTCAAACATCAAAACACTGCCCTTCCTTTAAGAAAACAAGCAAATACTTAGTATTTTAATATTGATACTTTAAACTTTTTTTAAATAGCAAATAAAATTACAAAACAAATATTTTCCTTAAAATATTAAATTGCATATCCACATAACTCATGAAATTAACATCATGAGTCTTCCTTTAAAGAATCTGATAAAAGGGTTGGTTGTTCCCCTGAGAAAGTGGCACATTCACACAATATTCTCTGTGCAATTACACAGTTAAAATATTCATCTTAAATCGAGCCCTAGATCCCCTCCAGGAGCTCTATCCCTCCATAGGCTCCAGTTAAAACCCCCTGACTCAATTTTATTTGCCTCATATGTTTAATGTAAATGGTTTTCTGTAGAGAAAAATTTAGATGTTTCTCCACAATTAATATACCTTGCCTCTAGCATACTTTCTCTTTATTCCTAGCAAAGAAAGAATATTTCAGGATATAAAAGATAGTGAGAAGCATTGTTTTGTTTATTACTCATCATATCTTCTTGAAATTAGTTTTGTAAATCAATATATCTGCACCAGAAAATGTATCTGTGTTTATTGTAAATCAATACACTGAAAAAATGTATGTTGCTTAAATGCTGATATCCAAAGCCTCAATGCACCTGCTTATTTGGAAGTATTAGGATATTATGAGTACATTTAAAAAATTTAGTGCATTAACGTAAAGTAAAACTGAAAGGAATATTGATTTTTTAAAAGTTCAGGTTTATGAAATAGCCTTGGGAAAATGTAAGATCCAATAATATAATATTTATGAATTAAAGTATAATGGAAACTCATTTTTACTAAATTTTATATTGTAGTTATATCCATTTTACAGGGTAAGAGCTTGCAGCATGATTAGTAAAACAAAGATAAAGACTGAATGGAAAAGTCAGAATTGCTTATTATATGAAGCATTCAATCAAATTTTGTCATTATATTTTTTTTCACTGAAAATTTGGAAAAGGAAAAAATATATATATTTTTAATTCTTTAAATGTAAACATTCACATTACATTTTCTTTTATCCTTAAAAACAAGGAAACTCAGGTAAACATTAATAATTGATAACATTGAAAAACATGTTCCCCAAATAGGATATGTAATTATATATATATATGTGTGTGTGTGGTTATATGTGTATATATTTGTGTATGTATATATATGTGTGTGTATTTATATATATACACACATAAACACACATGCACACAACTTTTAGTTGATAAATCTAGAACTTTAATAAAACAAAAAAACTACAAAACAGGAATATTTATATACATATTTTTGTACTCAGATTTCTATGAATATTTGTTAACTTTATAGAAAAGATCTTTAAGACTGCATCATAACTTTAAAAAATTACAGAATGAACCCTTTCCTGCAGATGATTTTTGATGATTTCACAAGGACAAATTTTAGTCATTTAAAATTCATCAGTAGCATCTTCCTGAAGATCCATCAATAGTGTGGTGAAGCACTGAATTCATTTAGAATGAACTAATCATAAAATCATACCATGATAAAATACATGTCTCAAAATGGCATAACCACACTTTATTTAAATGAAGCACAAACCTCCAGAGTCATTAAAGGTGCTTACTTTCTGAGATGAAAATTGGATTTATTCTAAATATCCTTATTTACTCCATTGATCCAAATATAATGATAAGAACATGAATCAATAAATACATAAACAATAATAAAGACAAACAGAATGCTAAAAAAGAAGGATGAGAATATTGAAAAGAATATGGAAAGAAAAATTTCCTCAAGATAGCTAAAATTATAGTAAAAGTGTGGTATGTTGGTAAAACAGTAAACAAAGAGAAAAGGGAATGGAAAAAAAGAAGGTTTAGTCATTTAAACCTATAAATCTGCTATTTACTCAAGAAGCATTACAAATGCATTGGGAAATTGATTCAATAACTGTTATTAGAAAATTAACATTAGCTATCCATGGGGAGAAAAATGAAGTTTAAGCCAGTCATACAAATAAAACAAAATTTCCAGATAAATTGATGACATAAATGTTTAAATGAAAATTCTCAAGTGATATTTAGAAAATAGGACACTATATTTGTGATATTGAATAGAATAGATATTGTTTAAAAATGATAGCAGAAGGATTAAAATAAAGATTGAGATAATTAGTTATATATTAAATATTTTTTCCTGAATAACAAAAGATAAAACAGGTAATGATAAAATATAAGTCACAAACTGAGGGAAGATATTTCAAAACGTATAACTGACAAGGCATTATTATACACAATATATTATAGAATTCGGGCAAAGCAATAAGAATTTTAACAACTCAAAAATATATGAGGGATAAAATAAAACACAAAGGTGAATAATTCTCAATTCTCAAATGATGTGAAAAGAGGTTGGATTTTTTTCTTTTAATTCCAGTTAATTAACAGACAGTTTTCTATTAATTTCAGGTGTAAAATATAGTGATTCAACACTTCCATACATTACTCACTTCTCATCAAGAGAAGTGTACTCTTAGTCCGCTTCACCTATTTCACCCTTCTCCCCACTAACCTCCCTTTTGTTAACCAACTGTTTGTCTGTTTTTCAACTTGTCTCTTCCCTCCCTTCTGCCCCACTTTGTTGGTTTTGGATCTTAAATGCCGCATGAGTGAATTAATATGGTATTTTCTTTCTCTTACTGACTTTTTTCACTTAGAATTATATTCTAGATCCATCCATTTGTTGAAATGGCAAGATTTCATTCTTCTAATACTCTCATATATTATATATATATATATATATATATAATATATATATATAATCTTCTTGATCCATTCATCTATCAATGAACACGGGTTGCTTCTATAATTTGGCTATTGTAAATAATGCTGAAATAAACAAAAGTTTCCATATATGCCTTCAAATTAATGTTTTTGTATTATTTGGGTGAATATCCATCAGTGCAATTACTGGACTGTAGGGTAGTTCTATTTTTAATTTTTTGAAGAACCTCCATACTGTCTTCCACACTGGCTATACTAGTTTGCATTCCCACCGGTAGTGCACAAGGGTTTTCTTTGTCTCCACATCCTTGCCTATATTTGTTGTTTTCTGCATTTTTTATTCTAGCCATTATGACAGATATGAAGCGATACCTTATTGTGATTTTGATTTGCATTTCTCTGATGATGAGTGATGTTGAGCATCTTTTATGTGTCTGTTGATTATGTATATCTTCTTTGGAGAAATATCTGTTCATGTCTTCTGCCCATTTTTAGTTGGATTATTAGCTTTTTTATTGTTCAGTTGTATACATTTATATATTTTGGATACTAACTTTTTATCAGATACGTCATTTGCAAATATCTTCTGTATTCGTCAAGTTATCTTTTAGTTTTGGTGGTTGTTTCCCTTGCTGTGCCGAGCTTTTTTGTTTTGATGAAGTCTCAGCACTTTATTTTTCTTTTGTTCCCCTGGACATATCTGGAAGGATGTTGCTGCAACCAACGTCAGAAAAATTACTGCCCTGTGCTCTCTTTTAGGGTTTTTATAGTTTCAGGTCTCATACTTAGATCCTTAATCCAATTTGAGTTTATTTTTGTATATGATGTAAGAAATGATTTGCTTGTAGCTGTTCAGTTTTCCCAACACTATTTGTTGAAAAGGCTGTGTTTTCCCATTGCTTATTCTTTCTTTCTTTGTTGAAGATTAAGTGACGATATAAGTTTATCTGGGTTTATCTAGGCTTTCTAATCTGTTCCATTGATCTATATGTCTATCTTTGTACCAGTACCATACTGTTTTGATCACTACAGCTTTGAAATATAGCTTGAAGTCTAGAATTGTGATACCTCCAGTTTTGTTTTTCTCTCTCAAGATTGGTTTGGCTATTCGGGGTCTTTTGTGGTTCCCCAAATATTTTAGGATTGTTTATTCTAGTTCTGTGAAAATGCTGTTGGTATTTTCATAGGTATTGCATTAAATCGGCAGATTGCTTTGAATACTATAGACTTTTAACAATTTTAATATATTTAAATTGCTTAAGAATTTAACAGTATTTTTTCTTCCAACTCATGGGCATGGAATGTCTTTCTAAATCTTTGTGTCTTCTTAAATTTTTTTCATCAATGTTTTATAATTTTCAGAGTACAGGTCTTTGATTTCCATGGTTAGGTTTACTCCTAGGTTTCTTAGTGTTTTTGGTGCAATTATAAATGGGATTGTTTTGTTAATTTCTCTTTCTGCTGCTTCATTATCAGTGTACAGATATGCAACAGATTTTTGTACATTGATTTTATATCCTGTGATATTACTGAATTAATTTATCAGTTCTAGTAGTTTTTTGGCACAGTCTTTAGGGTTTTCTATATATAGTATTATGTCATCTGCAAATATTGAAAATTTTACTACTTTCTTACCAATTTGGATTTTTTTTCTTTTTGTTGTCTGATTTTTGTGGCTAGCAGGGAGAGTGGATCCTTGTATTGTTCCTGACCTTAGAGGAAATCCTCTCTTTTTCCTCATTAAGGACGATGGTACCTGTGGGTTTTTCCTGGAAAGCCTTTATTATGTTGAGGTATGTTCCCTCTAAACCTACTTTGTTAAGGATTTTTATCATGAATAGATGTTGCAATCTGTCACATGCTTTTTCTACATCTATTGAAATGATCATATGATTTTTACCCTTTCTCTTATTGATGTGTTTGATTTGGGAATATTGAACCACACTTGCAACCCAGGATAAATCCCACTTAATCATGACGAATGCTTTTTTAAATGTTTTTGGTGGATTTGGTTTGCTAATATTTTTCTGAACATTTTTGCATCTCTGTTCATTAGAGATATTGGCCTGTGGTTCCCTTTTTGCTGTTGTGTCTTTACCTGATTTTGGTTTCAAGGTGAAACTGGCTTCATACAATGAATTAGGAAGTTTTCCTCAGTCTTCTAATTATTGGAAAAGCTTGAGAAGAATAGGTATTAACCCTTCTTTAAATGTTTCTTAGAATTCCCCTGAGAAGCTCTCTGGCGCTGCATTTTTGTTTGTTGGGAGTATTTGATTACTGATTCAATTTCATTGTTGGTAATCATTCTGTTCAAAACTTCTATTTTTTCCTGCTTTAGTTATAGTAAGTTATATGTTTGGAGGAATTTATCTTTTTCTTTCAATTGTCCAGTTTGTTGGAATATAATTTCTCATAATGTTGTATTACAATTGTTTGTGATGTGGATTGTGATGTTGTTTATTTGAGTCTTCTCACTCTCTCTCTCTCTCTCTCTCTCTCTCTCTTTCTCTATCTCTCCTTATGAGTCTGGCTAGAGATTTATCAATTTTATTGATCTTTTCCAAGAACCAGCTCCTGATTTCATTGATTTGTTTCATTGTTTTGTTTTGTTCTCTTTCTATATCTTTTATTTCTGCTCTAATCTTTATTATTTCCTTCCTTCTGCTGGTTTTGGGTTTTGTTTGTTCCTTTTCTAGCTCCTTTAGGTGTAAGGTTAGGTTGTTTATTTGAAATTTTTCTTGCCTCTTGAGGTTATATACTTCCATCTTAGAAGAGCCTTTGCTGCATCCTAAAGATCTGGATTGTTGTTTTCATTTTCATTTCAGTCCATGTAATATGTTATTTATCCTTTAATTTCTTGGTTGACTCATTCATTGTTTAGTAGCATGTTATTTAACCTCCATTTGTACTCTTTCCATATTTTTTCTTGTTTTTGATTTCCAGTTTCATAGTGTTGTGGTCACAATAAAATGAATGGTATGACTTTGACCTTTTTAAATTTGTTGAGACTGGTTTTGTGGTCTAATATGTGATCTATTCTGGAGAATGTTCTCTGTGTACTTGAAAAACACATGTATTCTGCTGTTTTAGGATGGAATATTATAAATATATCTATTTAATCCTTTGATCCAGTGTGTCATTCAAAGCCACTGTTTCTTTGTTGTGTGTCTGTTTGGAGAATCTGTTCATTGATGTAAATGGCATGTTAAAGTCCCTACTATTAACATGTTATCAATTAGTTCCTTCATGTTTGTTATTAACTATTTTATGTATTTGTGTGCTACCATGTTGTGTGCATAAATATTTACAATTGTTATATCTTCTTGTTGGATTATCCTCTTTATTATATAGTGCCCTTCATCATCTCTTGTTACACTCTTTCTTTTAAAGTCTATTTTGTCTAATATAAGTACTACTGCCTCAGCTTTCTTTTTACAACCATTTGCATAATAAATATTTCTCCATGCCTTCTCTTTTTGATTTTTAATGTTTTTTATTTTAATTCTGGTATAATTAACATACAGTGTTAAACCAGTTGCAAGTTCATCCCTTCATTTTCAATCTGTATATGTCTGGTCTGAAATGAGTCTCTTATAGCCTGCATATAGATGGGTCTTGTTTTTTTATTTTTAATCATTCCGTCACCCTGTGTTTTTGATTGGAGCACTTAGTCCATTTATAGTAAAGTAATTATTAATATATGTATATATATTTTTATTGCCATTTTGGTACATATTTTGGTTGTTTTGTAGTTCTTGTTTTTTTTCTTTTTTGTAGTTCTTCTCCGATCTTTCCTTCTCTTGCTTTCTTTCATGGTTTGCTGGTTTTCTATAGTTATGTACTTGGATTCCTTTTTCTTTATTTTTTGCATAGCTATTACTGGTTTTTGATTTGTGGTTACCACTGGGTTTGCATCTAACATCTTCTGCATATACTAGTCTATTTTAAGTTGATGCTTAATGAAGCTTAAACCCATTCTTTACTCCTCACCCACCATGTTTTAGGTATATGGTGTTATATTTTACCTCCTTTTATTTTGTGAATCTCTTGACTGACTTTAATAAGATATGCTTATTATTACTGCTTTTGTGTTTCCTATTTCTCTTACTCTTACTTAAGATCTTTTCCTTTCCACTCAAAGAGTTCCCGTTAACATTTCTTACACAGCTGGTTTAGTGGTCATGAACTTCTTTAGCTTTGGTTTGTCTGAAAAACTGTTTATCTCTTCTTCTATTCTGAATGGTAGATTTGCTGGATAGAATATCTTGGCTGCAGATTTTTTTTTTCCTTTCAGTACTTTGAATATATTATGCCACTCCCTTCAGGCCTGCAAAGGTTTTGCTTGAAAAATCTTCTGAACACCTTATGGGGTTTCCCTTGTATGTAACTTTCTTCTTTTCTTATGCTGCTTTTAAATTCTCTCTTTATGGGGCACCTGGCTTAGTTGGAAAAGCGTGTGACTCTTGATACCCTGGTCATGAGTTCAAGCCCCATGTTCAGTGTAGAGATTATTTGAATAAATTCAACTTTAAAATAAAATAATATTAATATCCATATAATTACTTTTTTGCCATATTAATTACTATGTGTCTTGGTGTGAACCTCCGTGGGGTAATTTTGTTGGGAAATTTTGTTGGTAATTTTGTTGGGAAATCTCTGTGCCTCCTGGACCTGGATACCTTTTATTTGCCCAGATTAGGGAAGTTTTCAGCTAGTATTTCTTCAATTTTTTTGCACTCTTTTTTCTCTCTTTGTCTTCTGGGATTCCTCTAATGGGAATGTTATCACACCTGATGGAGTTGCTGAGTTCCCAAAGTCTATATTATTTTGCATATGTTTTTCTCTCTCACCTACTCAGCTTGATTACTTTCCATTACTCTGTCTTCCAGGTCACTAATTCATTTCTCTGCTTCTTCTGGCCTGCTATTTATTCCATCTAGTGAATTTTAAATTTCATTTACTGTGTTCTTCATCTCTGATTAGTTATTTTTTACCTCTTTGTAAAAAGTTTCGTTGATGTCTTTCACTCTTATCTCAAGTCCAATGAGTATCTTTATGATCATTACTTTAAAATTTTTATTAATTATATCCATTTCACTTAGGGCTCTTACTGTGGTTTTGTCCTGCTTTACAATTTGGAAATATTCTTGTCTCCTCATTTTGTCTAACTCTGTGTCTATTTCTGTATATTAGGAAAGTCAACTATGTCTCTTGCTCTTGAAAGTAATGGCCTTATGAAGACGAAGCCCTGTAATGCCCTGCAGTGTGGTATCTCTTTTCACCAGAACCTGGCCTTTAAAGGGGTGTCTCCAATGCATGTTGCATGTGTCTCGCTGTTGTGTCCTGGCTATTTTTTCATTCAATCCAGTCATCTGCAGAGGCTCTCTTTGCTTCTTGTGGGCAGTTTTTAGTACTTGGCCAGGTTCAGGTGTGCAGTTTTAACAAGGTGTGTGCTGGTCTGCTTGCTAAATGAGACCTGCTGCTGCCAGGATGGTCCAGGTGTATCTGCAAAGCATACAAAGTGGGCAGAGAAGGGCAGTGCAATTGTAACAAGATACACCTTGGGCTTTTATAGGGCCTGTTGCTGCCACTGCCACTGGCTGGACCAAGACCCTGAAAAATACACAGGTCAGTAGAAGTGGTGTTCTCAAGGTTTTGGTGGTCTTGTGAGGTAGGGGATGCACCGTGCTGGGACTGAGGAAAATATGACTGAGAAGGGCTAATCCATTGAAGACTATAGGGGCAGCGTGGTTTTCTGTAAGCAGGTTAGGTAGTGAATGTGGCTGTGTGTTTATGCTGGAAGGTGGGAGAAGGAGATGGTGCCCTCCAACTCCTTTGTTCCAGGAGAAGTGCCGCAGTGATATCTGCCCTTCTAGGACATGCTCCAAATCCGTAAACTGCTCCCCCTCCTGTATGCTGCAGAATTTTTCAAACTACTGCTTCTACACCATATCACTGTTGATTATGTGTCATACTCTCTCTTTATGGGCAGGGGCTGGGCTTTGTATTTCTGGGCTCTTCCAGAGACAGGCCCAGTGATTTTTGAAATTCCAGGCTCTAAGTCCCATGGGTTGTAAGAATGCATGAAATTTGGCTCCTCTCACTTTCAAAGCCAAATGTTATGGGAATTCATATTTCCCATCTAAGCTCCCTTGTGTGAGAGTCTATTTCTCTCCCCTTACCATATCCACCGAATCTCTCCCCAGACTTTCCCTAGCAGACAGTCTCAGGGGTCCATTTATTTTCTGACCTTATCTTTGCCATTCCTACCTCTTCAATGTGGTCTCTTGTCTACCATTAGTTATAGAGTTTGTTCTTCCAGGCATCATGTCATTTTCTGGGTTATTTATACTGATATGAGCATTATCTAGCTGCAGTGTGGGATAAAGTGAACCTAGGGTCTTCTTACTCTGCCACCTTCCCAGCCTCTTCCAAAAAAAGGTTGAATCTTATGCATAATCCATATTAAAATGCCTGACAACTACAAGAATTTCACTAATGTAAACGTAAGGGAATCTTTATGCACTACCTAGCAAAAGGGTAAATAAATTATTGCAACCACTTTAAAGTCAAATACTTTTTTAAAAATATTTTTAATGTTTATTTATTTTTGAGAGAGAGAAAAAGAGGGGGGGGAAGGGGCAGAGAGAGAGGGGGAGAGAGGATCTGAAGCAGACTCTGCATTGACAGCAGAGAGCCTGACGTGGGGCTCAAACTGACAAACCATGAGATCATGCCCTGCGCCAAAGTCGAAAGTTTAACTGACTGAGCCACCCAGGCTCCCCTACAGACAAATTCTTAATAAATTTAGATATATGAGAAATTCTATTTCTAGCCACACACACATACTGTTCCAGAGGAAAGGTAAAAGAAAATATTCTATCCAACTCATTTCTCCTGATTTATTTCCAGTAGTAAAGTTAATTGGTTAGAAAACTTAATTTGATTTGTAAACTTATTTCTCCTTTGCAATATAATGTAACATGTTCACAGATTCCAGGGTTTAGGACATGGGCATCTTTGAGGATTATTATTCTGCCTACCACAATTATTCCAAAATTATCTACATTTTTTGAATGCATATATCACTGTCAAATCAATGAAAAAAAAGCAGGGCAATGATTCTCACTAAAGTTAGGAGACTGATAACTTCCATGGAGGAAGGTAAGAGGTGTAATCAGAGGGGGGCAAAATGGTGCCAGGCTCGCTTTCTGGCAATGACTGATTTCTGAAACAAAAGTTACAAGTGCCTGCATATTGTCACTGCTTATCCTGCACCTGTGGGTAGAGCGTTGCGGTTAGATATGCTCTACAATTTACAATTACCAGGATTTTCCCCCCTTGTAATTCTAAAGGTTACTAACTGTTTTTCAAAACCTATTTAAGATGACTTCCAAATGAGAAAGCCCATACACACACACACACACACACACACACACACAGAAGTCATATTTTGTTTATGTACACAAAGGTATGTTATTCAAGTAAATCATGACACAATGAAAATATCTGGAGCAGAGGTATTGGATTAATTCCACGTTTCACTTACTTTCAGTCTACAGCTTGCTTTGACCTCTGTGACACAAGAGTGTGGCTTACATCAGCTTGGTTCCTTTGCAATATGGTTTCAGGTAAGGTCTAGAAAATTAAAGGTACTGACTGAAGATTAGGAATTCAGTAGGTACAGTGAATAAAAAGTATTTATACTATTTTATTTATTCAATTGCATCAAATAGTCTTACCATTGCTTATACACAATAGTATATAAAGGAGTACTTTCTAGAAGCCACTATAACTACCAATATTTTCCCATTGCCATCCTTAGCATCCTCTGCATCCTTAGCTTTATTAATGTCAAACAATAATCTAATGTATAAAAGAAAACAATAGAAAAAAACAATTATGAGTCATAATTGAACAACTAGTGATACCCTTTTTCATTCTGGCATGAGTGAAAACATTCACTACTACATGTGAATTTTTAGGCACAGTACTATGAAAATGTAAAGGAAGAAAATAATCAAATGTTATAGAGCATCACATGCAATCTTGAATCTGAATTGAACTATTCAAATTTTTTCCTCTTTTCCCTGATTATTATTTAAAACATATTACCTTTTATACTTCTCATCTGTCAGAGTTGAAGGGGGAAAGAGTGAGAGAACCTGTTTATATATTGCATTCAGTTATTAGATTCTGACAAAAATGTTTAGACTTTTTTATCTAGACATGGATTTTTATCTAGACTAGTATATATGTATGTAGATAACAATTATTATTGTAGTATTTCCATGAAAGACTGTACATATGAGAGACTTTATTTTATAAAGACAAAGTATACTGTCTCTGAGGTCAAACTGCCTGAATTCCAAGTCTGATTATCTAAATTATTGACCATGTGATCATTTATAAGTAATCTAGCCTTTATAATCTTATGTCAGTCATCTATAAAATTGGCATAATAGGGGCACCCAGGTGGCTCAGTCGGTTAAGCATCTGACTTTGGCTCAGGTCAGGATCTCACAGTTAGTGAGTTCAACCCCTGCATTGGGCTAGCTGCTGTTGGCACAGAGCCTTCTTCATATCCTCTGTTCCCCTCTCTCTTTGCCCCTCCCCCACATGCTCTCTCTCTCTCTCTCTTTCTCTTTCTCAAAATAAATGAATAAACACTTAAAAACTAAACTTGGGATAATAATACTAACTTTGAATACTTTATAAACCTTAAGTTATATACATTGACTATCCTTTAAAATATATAGCCTAAATTAAGCATTCATACATACAAATTAGTTATTAGTTTATGGCAAAAAGAATAATCTATGAAATTTCAATGTATATAAAACATACTTATACATCTTGAGAATTAAATGTGTATTTGTATTGTACTTACTCATTTGTTCCTTAACTTTTCTAAAAATAACTGGAGATTGGTAATAATAAAAGATATATGAAATGAAACATTTAAAATAAAAAATTGTCTTTACTACTTTAGGGTCACTGCCTATATTTTCTGCTAACATTATTTAAAGGATTGGAGATACTGAATTGTTAGTGATCATAATCATATGATCAGAATCATTGAAACCAACTAGAATTTAATTTTTAAATGGACCTTAGAATGTTTTTATTGATTTGATATCCTTTTACTCTTTTGGTTCTACTGTACATCAATCTTTGTGGTGTCTGTTTAATATTTTCATTGATATTGCATGTTAAGAGAGGGGTAGAATGCTTTCAAGTTCTATCCTTAATTCTTTTTCCTTTCTATAAATTTTTGTTGAAAACCTCATTGACTGTTGTCATTTTAACTTTCTCATTTGAGAGCATGTTTCAGCTGTGTATGTGGCACTCTGATTCTCTCATTGTATTCCACATCTTCAACAATTGCTATTTATTACTATATGTGAAATACTTCCCTTCAAAGCATTATTCAAAATAAGAGAACTAAATAATAGTCATATATTATGGATATTTTCTTGATAAGAAAACTGGGTCTCCTAGAAACCACAGATTTAGTAACTAGAAAAGTAGAGGCCAAAACAGATCATTGGAATCCAAATCTGCTGCCTTTCTATATAGCGCTCGCATATGTAAATGCATTCTAATGCATAATAACATTATAAAGCTCAATTTTATTATATTATTGCACTTATATTATCCAGTATAATCTGTGGTCTACTCTGAGCTAATTTATGTCATTTGCTTTATCCAGCATTGCATATGTAGAAAAGGCCCCTCACACTAAGTTATCTGAATGAACTGCTTCACATTATGCTCTAATGATGGCATTATTGCTTTGTGTCTCTTCAGAGTATTGCAGATTCAAAAATATAAAGCTCATTAACATGAAACAGCTCCCCAAGGAGATTGGCTATGTGGAATTCAATGTTTACAAACATTTATAGCTCTATTAATCTAAGAAGTTGTCCATTAGTTGGCAATAAATCAGTGTGATTTGCATTGAAATACACTACTTACCTTTTGTGGCTATGCAGCTATATATATATATAATACATATATTACATATGTAATATATGATGTGTGTATAACATAGAATGAAACAATTATGCCATATTATATTTTAAGTTAAAGACATCCACCAACAAGTTGAAAGAAGAATACATATTTATTGTCATGTTCAAATCTTTGACAACTGATTTGTTTGATTTCCAGTAGTGGTCCATAATTCAGATTTTTTTAAACTTACCTTACTAAGTATTACATTGAATTCTGAGACAGACTTAACATAATCATTTTAATCCTAAATAGTAATATTTCATATATCTAATTTCAATGAATGAGTCTAGTTATAACACAGGAAGAAAAGTCAGGATTTTATATTAACAATTTTATATTAATCCATTTATTAAATATGTGTGAACATATTCAATGTGATCTGGTTTCACTAATTTATTCATTTATTTAACAGATATTCATTAAGTTCCTAAAATATGTCAGGGTCTTTACAGTAGACAGAAGACAAAAGGAAGAAATGTCTTTATTTTTATAATTTATATTAAAAGAAGGCACAAAAATAAAAACTAAGTCAAAAAATAGACTACGGAGAGAAAAGGTGTCTTTGGAAAAAGAAAAGGCTTTAACCACACAAGAATGGCAACAAATAAGAGGTAAGTTGTTATCATAATAATTTTCCCCTACACGAAAACCAAGAGATATTGCATTCAGAAAACCACATTCGCCAAAGTGGAGGGAAATGTAACATAAAGAAAAAGACTCTGGACTGCTGATAGGGCGGCTTGAGGCTAGAGGCACTTATAGCAACAACTATGATCTAGCAAATATGATCATGCTTAGGAAAATCAGGATTGAATATGTTGTATGTTTTATACATAAACAGAGTCAAGTATATTAGAATCAACTTGACTAAAGAAAGTTACAGTGTTCTTTTATTAGATCTTACAATGCAGATGACTAATTGTTCTCAGTTTTATAAATGTAATCATAGTTAAATTAAAATTGTTATAAAATTACTAATATCAATCTTCTTACAAAACCGCATAGTCTGGGGAGTTATGTGGACTTTGGTTAAAATTTCAGATTACTTATTATCTGAATTATGTGTTCTTGCGCATTTGACTAATTTCCATGCTCCAGTCTATTACAGGAGGACAAAAATATTACCTCTCATAATAATAAGTGGAGTAAATAAGATCAGTTACAAAATATCTAATATAGCAACTGATATTCAAAAAGTACTTTTTGAATGTTGATTTTTTCCTTTGTTCTTCATATGCTTGGTAACTGAGAGGCCTTTTTGACCACCAAAATGTGTGGTTCCTCTTCAGATTTGTCACTTGGAAGTATTTGCTCAGTGAAGGACTCTATTCTCCAGATCCATTTTTTTTTTTTTGATACGACTATGTTCATAGTTCTAATAAAATATGTTTAAAGCGATGTGTTCTTCAGGGCAGGAATATTAAAAATAGTGTTCTGGGCTTCCAAGTTAAGTTCCAACATGTAAAGAGATTGGAAGTTATCACTTCCATTCTAAACAAAGAAACAATAGCAACAACAACAATAAAAAAAAAAAAAAAGGACCCATGAAAGAACTGAAGATGCAGGGCAGACAGTGATACTGAAATCTGGGGAGAAAGATGAATAACAAGAATCACAACACAGGTCTATTCACCTGGAGCAGGACTTTCTGGAGCCATAAAGTGTAAGGTACAGGTAATTGGGAGTGTTGTGAAATTGTCCTGGCTGAATATGCACTAACAACAACATGAGAAACTTCTCAAAGCCACAGTCTTGTGGTTGAGTAGGGAAGCATTTTTATGAGTTTTATCTCCAGCTACCCTGCCACATTCTCACTTTAGAGTCAAGAAAGACGTTGTGGGTCTAGTTCATGAAAGGGAAGAACTTTATAAAATTTCCAAATAGTTTTACATAACAAAGTCCTACTCTGCGAGGAAAAAGACTTCTCTAGGGCCTTCTAAGGGGTAGGACATGTACTGAAATCCCGTACTTTTTTGCTTCCTCGTCTCATCGCTGGTGAAAGTAGTTATAGCATGCTAAAACTTACAAAAAACAAAAACAAAAAAAGCATGAAAAACTGTATTAATTTCAGAAAAGCAGGTAAGATAATAGCTTTGCTGCAAGATTTTTTTTTTTTTTTACCTCAAAACCCGGATTCATTGTCTCGCTACTTTGAAGAATGAATAGGTGGACACAAAATGAGCAGCAGGCAAAAGTTTATTATAGTGTAAGATTAGAAAGTAAGAATAATATGAAAGCTCTCTTTGAAGAGAGGGGGCATTTGAAAGTGAATGCCTGCAGCAATAGGCAAGGGTCTTTGTTTTATACTGTTCTGGGTCCTGGTGGATGCCCCCTTTCCTTCTCCTTTGCTCCTTCTCAGGTCCTACCTTTACAGGTTGGATAATTCTGAGGGCTGGGTTGTTCATTCTTGATTGGCCTTGAGTCCGTTGTATGAGGAGTCAGATTATGGTCATACTGTCCCTCGTGGAAAATCAGTTTTATGGTTTCCTTATTTTAGTTAGGCATTTTGATTGTCAAATTCCTGTGGGGAACCTGAGGGGGAAGTAGGTGGTTTCTCTTACATTTTTAAGAGGAACCTTATGCCCAAGAGAGTTTGATATGGTCAGAGGCTCCCAGTGTTGTCCCAGAAATATATGTTCTTCTCCACCCAGAGGGAAGATATCAGGTCCTAACTCTTCCCTCTCTGCCTATTGTATCCTATCTTTTCCCATCATACTATCTTAATGAAGATATACCCATTAAAGATGCGTTAGGCTGTTAAAACACAGTATACTGGTTTTACTATGGACTTTATTGTAAAGTCACCAATAATATTGGTCAAAATGTATAGGTCCTAATGGTTTCCTAATATGGCAAGTTCAGTGACAGGCAGTCCAGGACTAACATACCATCAAGCTCCAAGCTTGTTTTCTTCTCAGCCCAGCAATTTTATCACATGGGCCTTTTTCAACAGCATGCTTTTCACTTTCTGGACACCAGATGTTTGTTGCAGTTCCAGTCATAATGATGAGGCAGAAAAAGGCAAGCTAACACCCTGAAAACAAACCTCTACCCCTTCCAAGTGGGGTATACGTGATATTCCTCAGGCACTCGTGGCTGCCCAGGAACAATAGAAAGGAAAGAAGACAAGTGACTAACTGATAGAGATCACAGTCATGCGGGGCATGAGTCTCCATCAGTTTACACATGTCATAGTAAATTATAAGAAAAAGGCAATCTTATCAATAGCCTAATCTCCAGGAACCTATAGACTCAGTTTTCTGGAGCCCCCAACATCACCCTCCCTCCATAGTGATGTGGGGAACAAAGGCAAAAATAGCAGACAAAATTAAATATCTTTATAACCTGTATCCCACTGACAAATACTTGAGGCTATTACAGAGTATAACATTTCTCCAGGAAATCCCTATTGTCCTAACATTAATGCCTTACTAGAGGAGAAAACAACCTTAGCTTGACAATAGCATGGCCCCAGGTATCTCAGGAGTCATCTTTAGCATATGAAAGTGCATCTGGAAGCTTCCCTTTTGCCTTTACCTCTGGGAACTCCACAGTATGTAGCCAGTCACTCCTCACAACCCCAGTGCAGCTCTTTCTACCCATGGATGCTGTCCCAGTGCTTTAATAAAATCACCTTCTTGCACTAAAGACATCTCAAGTCTCTCTGGCTCCAGACCCCCACCACTCCAAATCCCCATCAATAACATCTATTTCTGAGCAGGAGGTAAAGGATGAAGGAAGACAAGCGCAGGTAACAGAAACAGACTATTGGTCCTGAGTTAGTAAACTCAAAGTATCCTAACATTAGATTAAGTTGAGGATATAGTCAGAAGAAAAATTAAGAATTGTCCTATAACTTAAGGTGAAATATGATAATAGGTAAAATTTATTCTTAGTACAATGTGAAACCATCTAATGATTTTAAAATGAGGGATTAAATTACCTCAGTTATATTTAAATTTTTTTTCTGGCTTCCTTTGTGGGCAATGGATTGATAACAATAAATGGAGACAAGAAAGATAAAATCAGATGATATTTAAAGTGATTAGGGGCACGTAGGTGGCTCAGTTAAGCATGTGAGTTTGGCTCCGGTCATGATCTCACAGTTCTTGGGATCCAGCCCCGCAACTGGCTCTGCCCTGACTCCAGCTCAGAGTCTGGAGCCTGCTTTGGATTCTGTGTCTTCCTCTCTCTCTCTGACGCTCCCCCACTCATGCTCTCACTCTCCCTCAAAAATAAATAAATAAGCAAACATTTAAACAAACAAACAAACAGAAAAAGAAATAACTAATGATGGCTTGATTACAGTGGCAGTGATTGAGAAAGAGAGATGGAATGACTCGAGCACATTTCGGATGAAGACTTTTTAGTATTTGTTGAGGACTGAATATAACGAGCATTATAATGGATATAATGTAATGATCAAGGTGGATGAACAAAATGCCTCCTAACTTTTGGTATGATCTGGCTGGTTAATTAAGTGGGAGGGGGTGGGGGCAGAGACAGATTTGGAAGAATTCATTATCAAAATTCTATATTGAACATGTGAAATTCAAGATGGCTTTAGACATCTGAGGAGCTGTATACAACTGTAAATTAGGTATTTACTTGGAACTTGGTAGTGATCTAGAATGGAGATGTACAATTTAGGAATTATCACTGTATGCATGTCTTCTCAGTTTGAGAATTATGCAATATATTGCATGTATATATTAGATATATATATATGTTATATATATATAATATATTATATATATATGTTATATATATATAATATATTATATATATATATATATATATAGAGAGAGAGAGAGAGAGAAAGGCTTGGGATGAAGCCCCAAGAGACCCAGTGTTTAGTATAGACATAATGAAGGAGAAGCTCATAGGAGTAAGACTCATAAGGTGTAGCCACTGAACTAGAGGAAAACTAGGAAACCATTACAGAGTCTATTTGAGGGGAATGATGAATGAAGCAATAAACAAAGTGACAAAGTTTTGGGGTGATGGTGGGGGTTCGTGGGGTCTAGAGCCAATGGCCAAAAAATAATTCTTGAAGATGTCCTTGGTGCAAAAATGTGATTTTATTAAAGCAGGACCCATGGGCAGGAAGAGCTGCACTGAGGTTGTGTAGAATGACTGGTTATATACTATGGACTTGGGGGAGGTAAAGTCAAAGGGGAAGTTTCCAAAGACACTTACATATGCTAAAGACTCACATATTACTGAAGACCTAGCTATTGTCAAGCGAAGGTTGTTTTTCTCTCTAGCAAAGCATTAACATTAAGACAGTAGGGAAAAACATTTTATTTTGCTGCCTTAAGTATTTTTCAATGGGTTGCAGGTTATAAGGAACTTAATTTTACCTGCCTTAATTCCTTTCTTGCCTTTGTTCCCCATATCACTATGGAAGGGTGATGTTGGGGCTCCAGGAAACTTGAGTCTATAGGTTTCTGGAGATTAGGCTTTGATAAGATTGCCTTTTTTTGGTAATTTACTAAGATATTTGTATATTGATGGACACTTTACCAGTTTAACTTTTTGCTTTTTTTCCTTTCCTTTGTCCTTGGGCAGCCAGGAGTGCCTGAGGACTGTCACACATATCCGATGGAGGTATTGGGGAGGAGGGTAATGCTAGCTTCTGCTTGCCCTCAGCTTGCCTTATGGTCCCTCATCAAAAGGGCTCAAGAAAATGCAGCTTTAGTACTGTATTTTGGACTTGGAACCTGGTAGAGTTCTATCAACCTTTATAAGAGCAGTATCTTTGTTTCCCAAGTTCACAGTCACAATAGGAAGGAAATGGCCCACTCAAACTAAGGTAATGTGTGGCAGGTTCATTTATTCACAATGGGACTAATTAGGAATATGCAAGTGGGACAGACACTGTGTGAATCCAGGGCTAACAGCAAGCAGAGCTGTTACTACCCTTAGGCCTAGAGGACAGAGAGAGTGACTGCCAGAAGCAAAGAAGAATCTACAGACTGATGCTGGACTAGTAACTGTTTGCTAGATGAGCTAGGTAAAGAAACAATTAGCTAGGTACAGAAATTAATAGTAAGTGTTTGCAAATTTTAATGGCAATTTCATAGAATAATTGTATGTTTGTTGCATGTATTAATAAAAGTGCTTTGGATTATCTGAAAAAAAGAGCAGTATCTTTGGAAGGGTAGGGATGAAAGTCATTTTTGAAAAGAATATAAAGGGATTTGAGACCAGTAACTGCCAAGAGTGAACAGATCTTTATAGAAGTTTTACTATGAAAGGAAACAACAAAATAATAGAGTAATAAGGGAGGCTTGTGGTACCCAGAGAGTAATGGAATTTTGTTGTTTCAGTGGTTAGTGTTACTGTTGTTATTGTCACCTTTTTTTGTTATTTTAAGATGGAATGGCCAGGGCACATTTTTATGATACTGGATTGTTCTAGTAGCTAAGAAGAAACTGATAAGCATGAGAGAGAAGGTGTAACTTGTGAGGTCGATAGAGTCACAGATTCTATGGAAGGGCAATAGTCAAAAGTGTTATCTAGAAAACAAACATGTTAGGCTAAGATTAAAGATGGAGAAAGAATTCCTAAGTAGTGGAAAGTGATGAGAGCACATAAGGCAAACTGACAGGCTGCAAACACCCCCCGCCCTCCAGGTGGGATATGAGTGATATTCCTGGGCACTCCTTGCTGCCCAAGAACAAAGAAAAGAGGAAAAACAAATGGTTAAGTGATAGAGATCAAAGTCCTGCAAGACCTAAGTCTCCATCACCTCTCCATAGTGATATGGAAAACAAAGGCAGAAGGAAATGGCAGATAGAACCAAATTTCCATATAACCTGAAGCCCATTGACAAATACTTGAGGCTGGCAGAGTAAAATGTTTCTCCAGGAACTCCCTACTGTCTTTTTTTTTTTATTATTATTTTTATTTTTTTTTCTCCTTACTGTCTTAATGCTAATACTTTTCTAGAGGGAAAACAATCTTAGCTTGACAATAGCTGGGCCTCCAGTACCCTGGGAGTCTTCTTTAGCAAATGAAAACCTCCCTGGAAACTTCCCCTGGACTTTACCTCCCCACAACTGCATAGTGTAAAACCAATTTCCCCTCATGGTTCCAGGGCCTCTCTGCCTGCCCACAGGTCCTGTCTCCGTGCTTCAGTAAAATCACCTTTTTGCACCAAAGACGTCTTCAAGAATTCTTTTTGGCTGTCAGCCCTGTATTCCACGAACCCCACTGTTATCACAAAAAAACCTCATTAGATAGGAAATAAATATTAAGATGCTTGCAGTAAACATTAATTGAGGATTTTAATAATAATAGAACACAGGGGAGCCTAGAACTCTAGGTTCTGGGGTGCCTGGGTGAATCAGTGGGTTAAGTAATCTGATTTGCGATTTCAGCTCAGGTCATGATCTCACTGTTGGTGGGATCGTGCCTCGCATCTGGCACTATGCTAACAGCACAGAGCCTGCTTGGGATTTTCTTTCTCCCTCTCTCTCTGCTCTTCCCATACTCGTTCTCACTCTCTCTCTTTCTCAAAATAAATACAAAAAACTTAATAATACAACCTAGAGTATTATTTTTTTTAATTAAAAAAAATGTTTTATTTATTTTTGAGAGAGAGAGAGAGAGAGAGAAACAGAGTTTGAGCAGGGGAGGAGCAGAGAGAGAGAGACACACACACACAAAATCCACATGGCAGGCTCCAGGCTCTGAGCTGTCAGCACAGAACCCCTCTCAGCACAGAACCCCTCAGAGCCCTATGTGGGACTGGAACCTGTGAACCACGGGATCATGACTTGAGCCAAAGTCAGATGCTTAACTGACTGAGCCACCCAGGTGCCCCAGAACCTTGATAATTATATAAGTATGGGGAAATGCAGGCTGTGGGACAGTACCAGGCAGAATTGCATATGTTATATTAAATATTCTTTACTTTTTCCTCTGGGGAAACAGTTCACATTCATCTCTGGCATTCCACCACAACTTGCAAAAAGGCACTGATTGCTTCTATTACACATTTAAATATGTGGGCAGGGGAATAGTGGCCATAAAAAAAAAAAAAAAACTGAAGCAGCAGTCAGAGAGGACTGAAATGCAGGAGATATGGTAGGAGAGCAAATAGAGAAAAAATTTATAAAAACCTTCTTAAAATAAATTATCAGCAGTGTCCAATGTTTCCTAGATCCAGTAAGATGAAAATTAAGTAAGCCATTCAATCTTAGTAAACAGGAAGTGACTAGTGACCAGAGCCATGTTAGTGGTAATTAGATTCAAGAGAGTTGAGGAGTGGGTTTTGAATAAAGGGTAGTCAAAGATTTGTAGCAATGTTTTAGTAGAGTCAAACAGCTAGAAATGCATGTCTAAGAAAGATCAGTGTTTGGAAATAGAAAAAAAAACGTTATATTTTTATCCTACAAAATTACATCCCTTAGAACATTTGCAAATGTAAAAGACAGGGAATAACTGTAGGTCAATATTTTTTCAAAGAATCTTTTTGAAATGGAAGGGAAAAAGGAGTGGGAATAGATGCAGCATAGTTTGTGGAAAATGGAGGAATTCTAGATGTAGAAACAAAGTTCATTTAATGAGAGAGTTAAGATGGTTCTGGCACAGGGAAGTTGAGGATGTAGTTGGGAATTGGAATTTTGTGCTGAAGCCAAGCCGCAATGATCCAGGGCAATAGTTAAAAGTGATTTCCATTTGCATTCCAAAGAGTCCTGCAAAACATTTGAACAGTGGAGGAATAATATCAATTTTCAAAAAGACTACTGAAGGATATTCTTGGGCAGAAAAATATATAGACATCAACAATAAGACATCATATCCTTAATCTCTTATCTAACCATATTCTTTTATAAATTCATGAAATCTTCATAGAACAGAAAGGGTAACCACTTTTGAGAAAGTGGCCCCTGGAGGTACACATCTCTGAAAGGCCCAGCTAATTACCTTGGAGTGTTCCTCCAGGCTGACAGCAATAAATCAGAGAACATTTGGTCGGGATAGCAGTGCCAATTCCCTTTGGCTATAAAAACTTTATTAGAATAGATGATTTAAATCACTTTATAGCTAAAAGCATCTATGATTTACATAGATTTTCCTTTTGTATTATAGTCCTTGTATGCTCTTTGAGTCTGTATTCATTACTCCATTGTGTGCTCCCTTAGGGCAAGGAATAGGTGCTATTCATTCTTTTTCTCAGTCCAGAAGGATTTTCTATTTCTGCTTACAAAGTATATGTTCAAAACCTAAGAACATAGACACAGTAGAAAAAAAAAAAGGTGTTTGGTAAAGAACCAAGAGTGTATTTTTATCAGGAAAAAACTCCCAAAAAAATATCAAATAGTCGTCATTTCTACCTTAGAGCTGGAAAGGCAAAACTCCATGGAAGTTTGAGATTGAATGCAACTCCTCTGGTATATCTAGCACTCTCAGAAATAATTGAGGGGAATCCAGAAGGTAGAGCTCATAGTGGCTCTAAAAGATTTTACAGACAACCTCTTTCCATGGAAATAGTTTTAGCTATAATTTTATATTGCATATATGATATAGAATTTGTGTAGACTTCGATATTCCTTTATTTATCATATTAGCACCTACCTTCTGAAATAATAAATAGCTGAGACATAATTCTCATGCAATATCAACGATCCTTACCTGTAGATCTACTATAAGAAATTGATGAAATTGATTGTTAATTGCTTTGCACCACTTCAGGCACAAGATGAGAATGTATTAGCTGAGGGCTACCATGACAAAACACCATAGACTATGTGGTTCAAATAACAGAAATGTATTTTCATGCTGTTCTGGAAGCTAGAAGTCCAAGACCAAGATGTGGCAGGTTCCACTCTGCTGTAGCTTCTCTCCTGGCCTTGTAAATAACTGCCTCTCCCTGTGTCACATGGCCTTTTTTCTGCACATATCCCTAGTATCTCTAACTCTTTATAAAGACACCAGTCATACTGGATCAGAACCCACCCAAGGGCTTCCATTTAATTTAATCATCTCCTTGAAAGCCATGTCTCAAAATATAGTCATACAGATTAGGGCCCACTCATATGATTTCATTCAATCTTAAATACTTCTTTAAAAGCCCTATTTCCAAATATTACACTCTGAAAGACTGGAGGTCGGGCTCTCAACATACAAATGTTGGGGTGATACAATTCAGCCTATAATAACTTTTATTATCATTATTATTATTCAAATAGTTTAACAACATTGCTATTCAATCACTATAGCCAGGTAGTGAATTCCAACCTGTTTCTTTAAGTTGTAAGGAGTTTGTTTTCTTTATATACTCTTGTGTAAGAAATCATTTCAAAACATAGTGGCTTAAAACAAACATTTTCCTTCACAATTCTGTATATCAAGAATGTGAAAAAGGTTTGGCCAAGATGGTAGACCTCGGTCAACATTGTTTATAGCTGGGGTAGCCTGGCCTGACTAGTTAGTTTTTTTTTTTTTCTTCAGAGTTTTCTTTTCTTTTTTTTTTTTTTAAATTTTTTTAACATTTATTTATTTTTGAAAGACAGAGAGACAGAGCATGAGTAGGGGAGGGTCAGAGAGAGAGGGAGACACAAAATTTGAAGCAGGCTCCAGGCTCTGAGCTGTCAGCACAGAGCCAGACGTGGGGCTTGAACTTATGAATTATGAGATCATGACCTGAGCTGAAGTCAGACGCTTAACCAACTGAGCCACCCAGGTGCCCCATGACTAGTTAGTTTTTAGAATAGCTGTACACTCATAACTTTCAGTCTCTCTCTCTAAACATTTCCACATGAACTTCCATCTTCCAGGGCTTTTCCCCCTGACTTGGGCTCCTCACAATACGGTAATCACAGAGTAGCTGGCCGTCATACATGATAGCTGGTTCATAGCTGCAGGATGTGGAAGCTGCCAGACTAGAAAAGGGCTAGGCTCAAACTAGCACAATCTCACTTCTGCCATGTGCTAAGTAAGGATCTAGGCAATCACAGAACCTGCATAAAGTCAAGGGAGTTAAGAAATAGATTGTATTTCTTGGTGAGAAAGGAAGTCAATTACAGTAGAATATGTGGAATGGAAATGTTTTTGTGTCTATTTTTGGAAAATTGAATGGGCATTAAGTGTGATTTGGAATGATTCACTACTGTGGACTTCTTCTTAAAGGAGAAACACTTCCAAAAATACAAGGCAAAATTGCAAGTACCAAAATGAAATAAAATAGGCTTATTCTGGAATAATTAAATCAGTCTTAACTGAAACCCCATCAGTTTCTATTCTTCTGTTCATGCTACTTTCCAGCTTTGAATTTTTCTATCTTTCTTTTGCACATGCACACACATATACACACAGACACAAACACTAAACACACACACACTATCTTTTCTTGGCAACTTCAATTTATTTTTCGTGTCAGCTTCCTAAAGTTCTCAAGTCTCAAGTCTTACTAAGAAAAGGTTAATTGTCTCTTTTCATAAAATTTTCCACAGTATCTTAATAGAAGTGTGATTTTCTTGGATTTCCTGGAAGACTTGAAGGTCTGGAAAAACTCCTCTATTACTCATCATTTTATCTCATTTTCCCAAAGTGACTGGAATATATTAGATACTCAATAATTTGTTGAATAATTGGAAAAAAATGCATCAAAGTACTATAGCATGAATTAAATTCTCCCAATGGTCTAAAATATTGTTGGGTAATGGAATATGGAAACTTTATTCCACATCAATTGGCTTTTGTGTGAAAACTAATTATTACTGTTTGATTTTGACTATTAAAATAATATTTTTACAATATAATTGTTATTTTTCTAAGTGTGTGCATGAGTTAGTCTAAGACTAATTATCTGAAACTCAGGGTGTATCATAAAATATTTTAAGAGTTTAATCTTTGTATTGAAATCATTTCAGCTGATATTTCCATATCTTCTATAAAATAATGTATTTGGGGATATTTATTTTATTTTATTTTTATAGTTTTAAAAATTTTTATTTATTTTTGAGAAAGAAAGCAAGCATGGGAGAGGGACAAAGAGAGAGGGAGACAGGATCCAAAGCAGGCCCTGTGCTGACAGGAAAGAGCCAGATGTGGGACTCAGACTCACAAGCTGTGAGATCATGACCTGAGCCAAAGCGGGACACTTAACCGACTGAGCTACCCAGGTGTCCCTATTGGGGATATTTAAACAAGAAACAGTTTTTTTAAATGAAATAAATAGTAGATAGAGTAAAAATCTAAATTTATACCACACTTTTCTTTTAAAATCACTTTTTTAGAATTAATATAAATATTTATTATCACCAAAGAAATATCAAGGATACAAGCAAGAGAGGAGAAAACAAAAATGGTGCATATCTTATCAAATATTACTTACTTATCAATAAAATTTAAATATATGTCCATGTACACAGTATTTCATATGATGTCACACAAAGTAATTTATACAGACATGGCCCCTACTTTCTGTACTTTTACAATACGGAGCAGAGAACAGACTGTCACAAAGAAATTAAATAGAAACTGAAGATTTAATGTATACTTTCAATGAAAGAAAATTAAGTAATTTATGGCTTTATTATATTTGTATAACACCTTTACTGACATATAGCAATACTGATTAATCTCAGGTCTAAATCTTTAATGTATCTTTTGTTCATCTGTGTAATAGAAAACAATCTATAAAATGCTCAGACACTCCACAATATGTGTGAGGAAATTATAGGCTATGTCAGAGAGCAGGAATACACGTCCCTTCAAAGGTCCTTCTAGCTGAACTCAGAATCAAGTTGACATGAGAGTTTGCCCTGCCATCACAGATGGGTCACTGAAATAACATTTATCTCTGTTAATAACTCTTATTCTGGGAAAGACCCCCAATTTAGATTCTTCTGTATAATTAAGGGAGGGACAAAACTTTCTCTTGAGCCCACTGAGTTTCAAGTGCCTTCAGCTAAAAATAAATCACATGCCAAAATGGCATATTCTGGGGAAAGAGGGTCCTGTCCTGAACTTCTTTAGATAGATATTAATTAAAATTGAGAATTGGCTTAATATAGCTAAGCTATCAATGTTTAACTCATTTTTAGAGGTTAAAATGTTGTTGAAATATTAGTGTGGGCATTGAAAACTTGGAAAAGGTTTTCATATTCTACATAGTATGATTTAAGAGTGTATCTTTTTGGAAGAAAATGTGTTTTGCAGTTTTTTGTTTCTCAGTGAATATTCAAGGAAAGTTTTCTTTAAAATTTTATGGGAGATGTCACCTATAATTTTCTAATATCTCCAGATCAAGGTAGTCTTTGAATTTCTGTACTTGATTTAATTGACAACACATTTCACATAACGCAAATCTAAATTATTATTCAACAATGATAAAGCTGGATTGAAAGCCATAATTAACAATGGCCATATAAAAAAACATTTGAGGATTTGGTAACAGGCCAAACATATTAAAACATAGTATTCTTTTGATTTTATAAACAACTTTGATATAACAAAATTCCCTTCAATACCACATTTTGATTGATGTTTTTCATGAAAAGAAAGTAAAGTAAGGACTTTATCTCCTAGAACCATTTAAGATAATATTTGACTTCCTTAACTTAATTTTGTTCACCTTCAAAATACCTTCATTAATGTAGTAAGTCAATTGCAAGTGTTTGTAGTAATGTTCAGTTTATAATATTATGCATCCCATTTGACATAAATAAAAATATTTCCATTTTAAGTTAGTTAAAATCTAGAGCTATTTGTTAAGAAGTTAATTTGTAACATGCTGCAATGATTGTGTGGCTTTAAATTATCTTATCACACAAAGACAAGACAAGTCAGTACCCCTCTGTTCCAGACACCTTATACTTTTGGGTTAATGAATATTCCTCAGTACTTTTGTTTACAATCAATACATTTTGTTTTTTAGAGCAGTTTTGGGTTTAGGTGATGGAAAGTACAGAGAGTTCCCATACCTCACTACCTACCTCCCACAGTGTTCTGTATTATTAATACCTTGCATTAGTGTTATATATTTATTACAATAAATGAGCCAATATTGATACATTATTATTAAGTAAAGTTCATAATCTACATTATACTTTACTCTTTTTTGTTGTACATTCCATGAGTTTTGAAAAATGTATAATATATAATGACATGTATCCACCATTATAGTGTCCAACAGAATAGTATCCTCATTACCCTAAAAAATCCCTATGCTCCAGGGGGTCACCACCACCCACTCAGCCCCTAAAACCATTGATCTTTTTACTGTCTTCATGGTTTTGCCTTTTTCAGAAAGCCATATAATTGGAATCATACAATATGGAGACTTTTCAAACTGATTACTTTCACTGAGAAATATGCATCTAAGGTCCCTCCCTGTTGTTTTGTGGCTTGACAGTTGATTTTTTTGGTTATCTTTGAATAATATTCCATTATATGACTATACCACAGTTTGTTCACCTATTGAAGTATATTTTGCTTGCTTCAAAGCTTGGCAATTATGAATAAGGCTGCTATAAAACATGCAGGCTTTTGCTTGGACATACATTTTCAATACCTTTGGGTAGTAAATACCAAAGAGTACAATGGCTGGGTCATACAGTAACAGGAAGTTAGGCTTCGTAAGGAAGTGCCAAAGTGTTTTCCAATGTGGCTGTACTGCTTTACATCCCTACCAGCAAGGAAGGAGAGAGTTCCTGTTGCTCCACAAGCTCAATGTGGAGCTTGTGTTGTGGTGTTGTGTTATGAATTGTAGTTATTCTGATAGGTGTGCACCAGTATCTTGTTTTAATTTGCAATTCTCTAATGATAAATTATGTTGAGCATCTTTTCCTATAGTATTTGCTTTCTGAATGGTGTATTTGATGAGGTATCTTTCCAGATCTCTTCTCCGGTTTCTTAAATTAGGTTGTTGTCTTAATGTTGAGTTTTAAGAATTATTTGTATATTTTGGATATCTGTCCTGAATCAGATATGCATTTTGCAAAGATTTTCTCCTAGTCTGTTGCTTGTTTTTTCATTCTCTATATCATATCTCTATAAACATATATTCTTTTTATTTAAGTTTAATTATGGAAGAAATTGTTTAAGGTAAGGCACTCATTACCATTATCTGAAATAATTTACAGTTTAGAGAGACAGCTGGTTTCAATGTTGAAGCAAATTTGCTACATTAAGACCAAATTTATTTAATTAATTATTATTTTTTAACTTTGTTAAAGTTTATTTTTATTTATTTTGAGAAAGATACAGAGAGCAAGTGATGGAAGGTCAAAGAAAGAAGGGGGCAGAATCACAAGCAGGCTCCATGCTATCAGTGCAGAGCCTGGTGTGAGGCTCAAACCTCATGAACTATAAGATAGATCACGACATGAGCTAAAATCAAGAGTCAGACATTTAACTGACTGAGGCACCCAGGCACTCCTGAAGATCAAATTTAATTCTTAACTTAGAATGTGTCGTATAAAGAATCAAGAATATAACATATCTTCTTCTTGATTTGATATACATCTTAGAAAAATTTTGACTCCCTTTACAAAAATAATCCACACACACAAATACTTGTATATCATGTCAGTTGGTTGATAGTCCCTCTTATGCATGGACCAACACTTGAGAATATTTTCCTCATGTGATATGCCCATATACTGATGGAACATAAGAAATAAAAAGAAAAATATGCCTATCATCCATATGTGAGTTTGATGTCTCAAAGAAGAAATCAACTAGAATTGTCTGGATTGTTTGTTTTGACATCCTGTAGACAAAATTCTATTTTTAATCCAAGGGCTTTAAATTGATTAAAATTGTTTTTCTGTGGGAAGGTCTCACTTTCTTATTATTCATTCTGTACTTGAGCACTGTCATGTCATTTTGGTTTGTCATAGAGACATCGGATTTAATAGAAATGAGGTAATCAGTACTAAATTGCTTTTAGGAAAAGGAGATATGTAATAAAAATATGAAAAGGTCTTCCATAGATAATAGAACAAGTTCTATTGACTTAATTACATAGTTCAAATAAAGATGTGCACTGTTTTGAAAATATCTTTTAAGATCCTTGTTCATAATTAAACAATTAGAAATGATAGCTAAAGATGATGCAAATGAAGATTAAATGTATAGTTTATAAATTGGCTATCATAGTGCAGCTAGTGAGGTAGGATTTTCCATTTTAAAGTTTCTCTTTAAACTTTTTTTATTGGGGAGGGTTCAAACATATAGTAAAGTAGAAAAAACAGTATAATGAAACTTCCTGTACCTAAGAGTTACTAATTCATGGCCAAATTTTCTTTATGCATACCCCCTCCAAAACCATTTCTTATTCTCTCCATTTTAGCCTTAGATTATGTTGAAGCAAATTCTAAAATCCTATTTCTTCTAAATATTTTGGAATATATACTAAAGATAGTTTTATGTCCCCCTTTTGAACATGTAGGCTATTCATTCAAATATTTAATATAATTAAAGAGCTGGCATTCATATTTCCCTGAATGATGAATTTTTTTAATCTTTTATTCTTTTGGGTTCACAAAGTCAAAAATTTAAGGTTTCTTGTTTTCTGAGATCTGCCTACTTTTATCTGAATCTCAACTTTTCATTTTGTCTATTATCCCTGTATTGCTCAATTTGGATTCCACTTTTAGCAGTTTCTTCTTAGTGCAGGGTTTATCCTTGAATGATGCTTAGGTCTGTTAGATTCCGAGACTGCTCAAACTCCAGAAAATCTCCCTGTGGTTCCCAGGGAGGTTCCCAGGCATTCCCTATAAATTTTAGCCTATGCTGCCTTGGTCTAATTTCTGGTGATGCTCATAGACTTTTCTGGAGTACATGATGGTAATATGTAGGCTCTCTGGATCCAGGGCCTACAAATTGTCCTTTATTACCCTTAATTTCTTCCATCTCAGCTTCTGATACCATGAGATACTTGTAGCTGCGGTGGTTGGTCCTTTCTTGCTCATATTTTAAAGTTTTTGGGGATATATTGTTATGGAATGTATTCCTTTCCTATGGCAAATTACTGCAGCTAATTACTATAAACTTGTGGCTTAATATAATACAAATTAATATTTTACACTCTGGAATGCAGAAGCCCCAAATCAGGGGAACCTGGGTGGCTCAGTTGGTTGAATGTCCAACTCTTGGTTTCAGTTCAAGTCATGATCTTGTGGTTTGTGGTATTGAGCCTTGCATCGGTCTCTGTGCTGACAACATAGAACCTTCTTGGGATTCTCTCTCTCCATCTCTCTTTGCCCCTCCCCTGCTAGCCTGAGTATACTCATTTTCTCTCTCTCTCTCTGTCTCTCTCTCTCTCTCTCAAAATAAATAAATAAACATTAAAAAAAGAAGCCCTAAATCAGTTACCTGGGCTAAAATAAAGATGTCAATCAGGCTTGTTTTCCTTCTGGAGGCTCTAGGGTGATCCTGTTTCCTTGCCTTTCCTGGCCTTCATGGCCTTCCAGAGGATGACTACATTCCTGGGCTCATGCACCTTTTTTCTATCACTCTTGCTTCTATCATCACATCTCCTACTTTTGTATCAAATCTCTCTAAGACTAGATTTTATAAAATTACTTGTGATTACAGTTAAGACACAACTAGATAATCTAGGAGAATCTCACCCTCTTTAGATCCTTAGTCACATTTCCAAAGCTCTTTTGCCATATAAGGTAACTTCCATCACTTCCAGAAATTAGGACCTGGTATCTTTGGGGACCATTATTTACTTTGTCATGTAAAATTTCATTGCAGATCTCACCCATGAATTTTGGGGTTTTGTATCCTAATTTGTACTTTGTAATTTTAATGTAAACATATTGGGGTTCAAATATGTTCTGACTCACATCTTTATACATCTTGTTCCTTTCCTATTTATTTAATGGAAATTATTTATAATCCTTCAATAAATTACTCTTTTTTTGGACAAATGGAATATTTACCTAGTTTAGTTCTGCAATAACTGAAGAAAAAATACTATAGAAATATACGTAGTAGAACAGACAACTTATTTCATAATATATTTTCCTGTGTTTTTACAATAAATATAAGGTACAGGATTTCATATCTTGAAAGGAAAAATTTAGTTAATTTATTTCAAGCACATTTATAAATATCAAGGTAAGTCCAAAAGTAGTATGTATTAGTAGATAACAACAATAATAACATTAAAAATAATAATTATTTAGTTTCTATATTCTCAACATCAATACAATTTTATTTTTAAGTTATTATTATTCCAACAACTAAGACTGACAAGCCTTATTTTACATTGTTCACATTAACAAATGTTTTTTTTCCTCTATATCTGTAGACAATACCATTTGACTAAGTGCTGCAAAATAATTTCAATAGAGAATTTTTAACATCCCCCAAATTTGGCAGTTTTATGTAGGAAACATTTAATGTTTAATAGCCCAACTGCCCAAGGTACAGGGGGTAAAGTAACCATGTTCAAGAAACTGAGGAGACAGGGTATAAACTAACCATATAATACATGATAAGAAGAATGCACGGTGTATAATAGAAAACTTATCTACACATAGTAGTAGCAAAAAGTCATTCAGTCATTCAACTTGTAACAATGGTATTGCAGATTTCGGTGTAAGTTACCAAACTTAAACTCTTTTTTTAATGTTTATTTATTTTGAGAGAGAGAACGCATAAGCGCATGTGAGTGAGAGAGTTCTTCCATCTCAGCCTGTGTCATGACGTTTAAAATGTTTTCCTCCAGGTCATCAATGTGACTAGTCATGTCATCAATTCTTCCAACGATATGGTAAGAAACTCTGAAATTTATCTTGCATCTGTTGCAGAAGTGTCTGCCCCCCCCCCCCCCCCGGTGAGATCCTGCAGAGCCTTGGGGTAAGTCTCTACCCCCTTGCCGCTTCCCAGCTTGGTGGTAAGGTCTCAAACCATCTCATGCCTAGCGAGGACAGAGACAAGTTGTGTGACTGCGAGGTAGTGTGGGAACTACAGTTTGGTTCCCACACAGGGAGGGTCTGGAGGTTTGCACTCCCCTTTTGTGGTTGTTGCTATTTGTTTTTAATAATCATGTTTTTTTTTAAAATCTGTTGTTCATTTCCTGTCTCTCCCATAAGGCATCATCTCCACCAGGAAAGTCTTTGTCCATCTTGTTTTTTGCTCAATTTCCAGTGTCTAATGAGCATATATTTATCAATGAATGGGTGAATGAAGTGAGCAAAAGAACATATTGAGAGGTGAGTAACACCAACACCATCCCATGCAGATCGTAGTACTGCACTCATTCCATAAATATAAAAAATTCCCATGTCTGCCCCCCAGATTGAGAAACAAAGTGAGGGCAGTGGCTGGGATGAAGCTGGCAGGTACTTGTCATTATTTATTTTTCCAAATTAAGTATTTCCCCCCTTACAAATTTACCACAAAATTATAGCAAGCAAACCATTTTGGCCATTGAACTTTGGGCTCTAAAATAAGTCCTAAAACCATTTTACCTTTTGGAGTAAGGTGATTTGTTTAATATGTTGCTTAATGGAAGGTCACAAAGATTTACTACACTTTCTAAAAGTTTAACAATTTAAGCCCTTACATATATGCCTATCATCCATTATAATGGATCATTAGATACGATCTGGAGTAAGCGTTCAACTTTATTTTTTACACAGAATATGTAAATATCCAGTTTTGCTTGCACTATTGGTTGGAGACCTTTCTTTACCTCTTGAATTGTCTTGACGCTTGCATGAAAATCAATAAAGTGTAAACAGAAGGGTTAATTTTTGGACTCAATTCTATTTCATTGATATGTATTTCTTATCCATATGCCAGTGCAACACTGTCTTAATGTGGGGAATAAGCTTAGAAATTCCCTGAGCCTTCACTGATGGGTTAAAAGGTCATAAAGAATTAGAAAGCCAAAGGATACTCACACCCAAGTTTGGGTAAACAAGATTAGGTAAATAAAGCAAAGGCTCCCAGTATAGGACAAAGGTACAGGACAATAGCAGAAGGCTGCTTTCATAGGAAGAAAGGAGCAAAATAGGTAAACAGGAAAACAGCACTTTAGACTGCAGCAAGGCAAAGCTGCCCAGAGCAGAGCCAATTAGCAAAAGAAAGATATCTTGTTGACCCTGAGGTAGCATACTCTATATTTCTTGTCCCCTAGACCAGTTCAGGTAAACAGAGGTGGAGCCTCATGTTTGTTGTAAGCAACCTTCCACCCAGCACCAGAATCTTGTTTTGTATTGACCCAAACCCCTAACACTGCATGTCTCCAAAACCCCATTTTCCCCACGCCTATGAGTTAATGTTCACGGTTTCATTGTCTCTGTGCAAGCCCATCATGCTTATAAGCCTTCTGATTCTAATAAAAATGGAGCAAGGACCTTACTTGGGACTTGTCTCCTCCCAGACATTAGCCTCTCTGGTATTTTTAATCCTACATCCCACTCTCTTGCTGGACAAGAAAGAACTCCAGACCCAGAGTCTATGACATCTTACTACTGTAGTTTTGTATTGAGTTTTGATATTATGAAATATTCATTCTTTGACATTCTTTTTTAAAAAAATTTTTAAATGTTTATTTATTTTTAGAGAGAAAGAGACACAGAGCAGGAGTGGGGAGGGACAGAGAGAGAGGGAGACACAGAATTTCAAGTAGGCTCCAGGCTCCGAGCTGTCAGTACAGAGTCTGACATGGGGCTTAAACCCAGGAACCATGAGATCATGACCTGAGCTGAAGTCTGAGGCTCAAGCAACTGAGTCAACCAGGCGCCCCTCTTTCATATTCTTTCTCAAGAATGTTTGGTGCTTTGGGGTCTTTTTGCATTTCCATGCATGTGAATTTTATAACCCTATTGCCAATTTCCACAAAATAGTCACATGGATTTTGATAAAGATAATGTTGAATCTATAGATAAATTTGGGGAGCATTTTCCATCTTAAAGTCTTTCTATCCATGAATATGCAATGTTGTTCCATTTAGTTGGGTCTTTAATTTCTTTCAACATGTTTTATATTTTTCCATGAGATCTTTCACTTCTTTTGTTAAATTTATCCTTAAGTATTTCATTCCTTTAATGCTATTTAAGTGGAATGCTTAATTAATTTCATTTTCAGATTATTCATCACTACAGTGTAGAAATACAATTTATTATATATATTAATGTTAAATCTTGCAAACTTGCTAAACTTATTTAATATTTCCAAAGTTGTGTGTATGTGTGTGTGTGTGTGTACATGTCTGTGCATATATGTGTGTGTACATACATAGGACATTTCTGTATACAAGATTATGTCATCTGCAAATAGAAATAGTTGTACTTCTTCATTTCCAAATGAGAAAACTTTATTGATTGCCTAGTTGTCCTGGCTAGACCCTCCAGTGAAACACCAGGCAGAAATTTTGAGAGCAGACATCTGATTTTAGTAGAAAATGATCAAATCTTTCACCATTAAATATGATGTTAGTTATGGAATTTTAATAAATGAACTTCATCAAGTTGAAGAATTTCTTTTTTTCTTCCTAGTTTGTGTTTTTATTATGTAAAGATATTGGATTTTGTCAAATGCTTTTGCTACATCTATTGAGATAGCCATGCCATTTTTTCCTTTATTATATTGATATGGACTTCTATCACTTGATTTTTCAGTATTAAAGCAACTTTGAATTCTTGGAATAAATCTCACATGCCTACAGTGTATAATCCTTTTTTATATGTTGCTATTTTTGGCTTGCTAAAACTTTATTAAGAATTTTTCTGTCTATAATTGTAAGTTATATCAGTCTGTAGTTTTGTTGTTATTGTTGTTATTGTTGTTTTGTGATGTCGTTATCTTGTTTAAATAGTAGGGTAATAGTGCCTCATGGAATGAGCTGGAAAACTCCCCTCTTTACTAATTATTTTTCCCTTAAATATTTGGTAGAATTCACCAATGAAGCCGTCTAGACTAGGATTTTTCTTTGCGGGAGTAATAAATATGTGTCCTAGTTATAGGTCTATTGAGATATTTTACTTTATTTTGAATTGGTTTGGAAGTTAGTGTCTTTCTAGATATGTGTTCGCTTTATATAGACTACAACCATACCTTGGAGATATCACCTGTTCAGGTCCAGATCACCATAATAAAAGAAATATCTCAATAGGGTGAGTCAAATAAATTGTTAGGTTTCTTAATGCATGTAAAATTATATTTATACTATACTATAGTCTTTTAGGTGTACAATAGCATTAGGTCTAAAAAATGTACAGACCTCAATTAAAAAATACTTTATTGCTAAAAAAACAACAGCGCTTATCTGAACTTTCACAGTGTCATAATCACTGATCATAGACAACTATAACACATAAAAAATAATGAAAAAGTTTGAAATATTGCAAGAATAGCCAAAGCATTCCATTGAGACACAAAGTGAGCAAATGCTTTTGGGAAAATGGCACCGATAGACTTGCTCCATGAAGGGATGACACAAACCTTCAGTTTGTAGAAAACTCAATATCTGCAAAGTACAAAAAAGTAAAGTGCAATAAAGTGAGGTATGTGAGCATCTAATTTCTTTGCATAAAATTTTCATAGTGTTCTCTTATATTCCTTTTTATTTCAGTGAGGTCAGTAATGATATCACCTCTTTGATTCCTGATTTAAGTATTTGATATATTTTTCTTTTCTGTTACTAATTTTTTTCACCATGTGGATTTTCTATGTTATTTCTTTAAAGCAAGATACAATTCTCTCTATTGATGACATTAAAATAACTAATTCCATTTAGCACAGGCACTAACCAGCAGCAATTATATAGGCCATAGCACTGAGCAGTAGTTTAGAGGTCCCTTGCTGTGCCAGATGTTAATCTTCTGTTTCTGAAGCATGGAGAGGTCCAAGGATACTCAGAAGAGGCTGGGAAGCAATCCAGGCACTTGGAGAAGCAGTTAGTACCATCTGGTACAAAAGTATTTCAATATTTTAATGACTGGTACAGCTGTATTTGCACTCACCTTCTGAATAGAAGTCTTATTTATAATTCTCAGAACTGCTTCTTGATGCAGCTATCTTTTTGGGGTGAGTCCTGGAATTAGGTAGTAGTAATGCTTATATAATTCTACGAATATAATAAAATACTCCTGAATTTTATACTTTAAAAGGGAGGATTCTACAGTATATAAGTTTTTTGTTATATGTTATATGTTATATAACATATAAGTTATATGTTATATAAGATAGTAAAGCATCATAAAATGTGTTAAAATAATAAATCGATGCATTTTTCATGAGTTTCAAGTTGAGAATATTAATCATTTGTATGAATTTAGAACAGTTTGGTTTCAAAGGTGATCTATAATTACTAGGTTTATAAGTACATTTGTTTCTCAAAGAGGTAAAGTTAAAAATAATTTAAACATTTAGGTATTATTTTAAATGTCTCAAAACACTTTCTGAAAAGTTTTAGTATATGAATGTACTTTAAAATGTACACTATGCATTTAATTTGACTCCATAAAAACTGTAGAGGTCTTGGCAGTAAATCACATTTAAGAAGCACTAAGGTGTCTTCCAAAACTGTGAATGATTTACTTGTAAAAGGATGACATTTAACTATGCACCTTTCAAGGGTCCCTGGAGGAAAATGAAACATTGTATTCTTTGTTGATCTTATTTGGTACCCTTGTGGAGATCAGTGAAAAATTATTATCTTTCTTGACTTAAAGAGCCATTTCTTATGTTAATGATAAAGTGAAAGTGAAAGTAACATACTTCATATGGGATATAAAAAATGTTAACCTTCTTTTTTTTTTTTACCCTCAAGGAATTATAGGCAGTCATAAACTCAGTAAAAAGGATGAGATCATTACCTAGGTTGGGACCATTTCAAATAAAGGAAGACATGAAAACTTGCATATGTCAAGATTTTTCGAAAAGTTAACGTTAAACCACACACTTTAAAAAAGTATCTCTTAAGAAGTCAATTTAAGCTTATTCAAGTAAAATGCATAAAAGCTGAATAATTTCCCATATTTGTCCTGGTGAGTAGAAACAGAAAAATCATAAAACTATTAATTTTAAGTTATAATACCATTATATTTAAAGGCATGACATATATGTGACTTGGCTATTAATTAAATTAAATTATAAACAGTAAGTGAATGCCTAAATTTTAAACTTTAAATAATTTAAGTCTATACAGAATCCAAGTTAATCTAAGTTATCAGGTGATAATTTAGTACCATATTAATAATCTGTCACTGTTTTATTTATAACAATAAATAAGATGATTATTCCATTCTGATGTTTACTTTTTTCCTGTAGATCTTAAAGCAGAATTTCATAGCATGAATATTATTTTTATCATCTTCATTATCATCATCACTAATGTTTATTAATTCCTATATGAACTATTATATGTGATTTATTGTAGTATCATCTGATATAATCCATGAAACCCTGTGTGGTGACTTGTCTCTTCACCATTTAACTTTCTTCAAAGCAAGTGTCCATCTTATTTAAAAAGTAATTGGTCTGGAAAAGAAAATCAGAAACTCTGGATTTCAATTCAAGCTCTCACTGTCTCTAGCTTAATGGCATAGTACCATCAGCCCATCATCTACATATGCATTTATAACACTACATATTTTATAAATTTCCTTCAGTCCATAAATTATGACTATGTATCTTGTTTCCTACAAAAACATTTCCAATATATTGACTCCTACAATCCAACTGACTTGTCACAAACGTTATTATATAAGCTTCTAAAGTGTCATAGACAAAACTAAATCTGAGACAAAATTAACGAAGGTACTATATTCATAAACTTGCAGGAAGAGAAGCTACCTAAATCACTTTTGTTTCAGCAGGATTCAAAGGTGTTAGAAAGGAGAGTAGGTTTCATAGAATAAGAAGAGGAAATGCTGAGACAGACTCTGGCAAGTGTTCTAGTAGTTACTTGCAAGTGGAAGAGAATTTCTAATTAGTATTCAGATACATTTAGCAGTCATTGGTTGGCTTTAAGAGGGCAAATTTGTTGGCATTTCAAAAGTGAGAAGACTGTTAAGTGTTAGGGCCCCAGCATTTCCTGTGACTTATGAGTCACAGAATCCACTTCTTGGATCAAATGGGGATTAATGGTGTGCTTTGTTGTGGTCAAACTGTAATAATGGTCCTTGAGGGGAGGAGACTGCCATGACAGGAAATTTCTCAACAGAAAGGTTTTGACTACAAATTTATAAAATCAGAATCATGAATAGGGTAATTAATTTAATGTCTCATACTTTTTTAAAAATGTATATTTATTTTTGACGTGGAGGGAGAGGGACAGAGAGAGAGGGCTACAGAGGATCCAAAGCAGGTTCTGTCCCTGAGAGCACAAAGCCCGAACAGGGGCTGGAACTCAGGAACCCGTGAGATCATGACCTGAGACGAAACCAAGAGTTGGATGCTTAACTGACTTAGCTACCCAGGCTTATACTTAAAGTAAACGTAAAAATTAAATCAGCAGATGATAGTTTTAAAATTAAAATAAATAAATAAATAAATAAACAAACTGAATTCCGGAATACCTGGGACATGGGGTGAAATACACTGGGAAAATAGAAAGTTCTAATTTTTACCCAGACACATGAAAGCAAATCAAACCTATATTTACTACAAAAAAATATTCTTAGTGACATTTTTGTATTTGTCTAATACCACATTCACTAATGATTTTTGGTTTAAATTTGTAAGCTGTTTGTTCATTGGTTAATTCAGTTTATCTTTCCTTGCTTTACCATTTTCTAAATATTATTCAGATTTCAACTCTGATCTCCATAAATGATAAGTGAATTTTCTTTATAAAATATTGTTTTCTATTTTTTAATAACAAAACAATTAAAAATATTTTTGCTGGTATTGTCATTGCTTTAAACCTTTATATCATATGTTAACATTTAGTGTATGTGCAATGCATGAGCACGTTAATCGACAGCTAATCCCATGAAAAAAACATCTCCTATGTTGGAGCAGTGACTCGCCAGTATCATTTCTCTTTTCTTCTATCTGACTTTCACAAGGTTTTTCATCACATTACCCATAGAAATAAAAAAAAAAAAACTTTCATGGGTAGATATTTAAGAATAGAGTGAATATTTGTTTTCACTGGTATCTTAAAAAGCTCAAATAAACATAATTTGTAAATGCAAGTCTTTAGATGAATGTAGTTGTTTTCCTGTTTTAAATTAATATTTTGTATTTTTAAGTGTTGTGAAGATTTTTTTCTTTTGCCTAATTTATTTGTGTGTAATTTTCACTTTCAAAGGATACACAGTCAAGAGACTGTTGTTGGATTAAATCTTAGACTTTTGGGTAAAGCAGTTGCCCATAGGAATAAAATCTTACCAACACATTAATCCATGATGGCCTAATAACTATATTGAAACTTTCTTATTTTATAACAATAAGTGAATGAAAGGAAAGTGGTCATTTCTATTATTTAGCTTGCGTTCTCCTTGGCATTATTATGGATAATTATGAATGCAATTTTAGAAAATCAGTTGTTAATTCATTTCAAATCTTAATCATAAACATTCAAAATTGCAACAAAAATTACTAAATGTGGTTATTTAAACTAAGTAGAACTCTGCTGACTTGAACTTCACATTTATTCTATCATTGTAGGAATTTGTATAATGTTCTCTCATTGTATAATGTTGAAAATCTTAATGAAGTTATGAAAATTTTAGTCAAAGAATATTTCAAAGCTCTTCTATATGTATGTCCATCCCAAAAATGTGATATTCAAAAATCCTTTTAAACTATTCTAAGTTCATATATTTATAACATCTATGTAAGTATAAAATTTATTTAAAGTTTACTGAAGAGTTGAATTGAATGGGCTCCTTCATGGATTTCACATTATTTATGTACCTATTATTTCAGATATATGAGACATACAATTACTGCTTTCTTTGAAGTCCATTATAAATGATATGCATATTTCCAATCTACATTCATATGTAAATTTGGTAAATTAATAGATTTATCATAGAGAATACTATTCATGTTGGCAATATTAAATTCATATTACACATTTTAGATAAAAGAAATAGTTTATATTAGAATATGATATTTTGAGGGAAAAAACAAACATAAAAAATTTGAAATTACCAACTGGACCAGAAATCTTATGTGTGATTGCGAGATGAGACATACCACAAATAAGATTTTATTTATGTATTTTGAGAGAGAGAAAGAGAGAGCACAACAAGAAAGAGACAGATGCGGGAGGAGGGGGAGATGCCCACACTGTCAGCGTGGAGCCCAGTGCGGGCTTAATCCCATGAACTGTGAGACCATGACCTGACCAAAATCAAGAGTTAGGATGTTTAACTAACTGAGCCACCCTGCTGCCCCAAGAGTTTTTTTTTTTTTTTTAAGCATAATTTAGTTTGTAGAGAAAAATATTGGAACAAAATTATAATTACTAAGAGTTTATAAATAAGAGTTATAAATAAGTTATAAAACATCTAATCTATTAGATAAGAACTCTTTAATTATCCGTATTAAAAGAAGGAACAGAAAAACTAAGTAATTTGTCCAAATTCACATAGTGAGATGATGGAAGAGCAGATATTGAATACTGAAAGGCTTTTTTGCAATGCCAACTCCTAAAAAGAGTTAGATGGGCCTTTTATAAAATTTGGATATTGGCAAGTTATAATTTTTCTGAATTTATTACTCTGTGCTTGTGGAATGACATTCTAGAAGAGGTTCTGATATGACTGGAAAACTTTGGCTGTATATTCCTGTTTAGACATTCATAAGACACATGAATAGAATAAAAACTCTGTGATTCACTGAGTTGATGAAATTATGTCAGCAGTTCTTAAATTTATTTCAAAATGGAGAACTGTTTTCATGGAATGCATGAGAACACAATCACTAGGTCAATAATATTAATATTATTTTTAAACAATTTGTACTTGTTTTACCTTGCAAAAATAAAGAACTAGAATATCCAGAAAAAAGTAGTTTTTACTAGTCATTGTAAAAAGGCATAGGCATCTCAGTATGGAGAGACAATCACTCATAGAAACTAAGATGATAGATCAGTAGAGCAAAAGATAGATTCATAGCATAAAAGTAATGAATATGAGTAATAAAGTAGAATGATGTACTGGTTAACATTATATGCAAAATGCTCACATTTTGTTCTTTCACTTATAAGCTGGTCATATAGCTGCTTATTCTCACTTTGCCCAATAGGAGTCTTTTAATTTTCTTTTTGTAAAGTTATTCACTCTATTTTTATTCTAATGGTATTATTCTTGATTTATGATCCACTCTCATTTATTTGTGCCTATTAATTTCTTAGACTAATCAGTATTTATATCTTCCTCTATCTTAACGTAGTTTGTTGTTGTTGTTGTTGTTGTTTTACAGCTTCTCATGTCCCTTTGGTTTTTTCAACTCCCGTCCCTGTCATGTTGCTATATCCAAAATTTAAATTCTAGGTTTTGATGAATATGCTTTATCTTTTTCATGTCTCTATCTGTGTTACTTACATTTGAGGAAAATTTAGATATAAACTCATGGGTGCAAGTTCAGTTTCTTTCAAGAAACTATTTATCAATTACTTTTTTTTGCATCCAGTTTCCCAGAGGGAAATCTAATGTCTTTCTGATTCATGTTTCTTAGTAGGTGATCTGTTCTTACTATCTGGAAATATTTAGAGTTTTCTCAATGCCTTTAATGTTAGTCTAAATTTCACTCTAATATACACAGATATAGATATTTACATCCCTTCCATTTTGTCTATTCAATGGACCTTTCCATGTGAAGAGGTGTTTCATTTTTCTAAAAATTTGGGAATTTTATATTCATTTATTAAACAGTGTCTGATCTCCATTTTTATGTTTCACTCTTGCTCAAATTCTTATTCTGAAATTGGCATTTCAACTTCTAACATTTTTATCATTTAGGTTTCATTTTATTGTTTATTTATGTATTTATTTACTTTTAAATTTTTAAATTTATTCATTTTTGAAAGACAGAGAGAGCACTAGTGGGGGAGGGGCTGAAAGAGAGAGATAGGGAGACCCAGAATCTGAAGCAGGCTCCAGGCTCTGAGTTGTTAGCACAGAGCCTGATGTGGGGCTCGAACCCACGAACTGCGAGATCATGACCTGAGCTGAAGCTGGTCACCTAACTGGCTGAGCCACCCAGGAGCCCCTAGGTTTTGTTTTATATTTTCTCTTTTTTCTTCTCTTGCCTTTTGGAGACAATTTTCAATTCTATCTTACTAATATATTTTTCAAATGGATATAATCAGGTATTTGTCCCATTTACCTTATTATATGTTTTATTTATTACATTTTTCAGTGTAGTATTTCCATTTTGGTCTTTCCAGCTATTTTTCTTCTGATATGGCTAGTAGTTTCCTTTATTTCACCCAATAGTTCTGATAGAGTTCTCAGTGTGGTTCAGTGTGTCTTTTCAAATTAGCTTTGTACTCTTCAGATGCCTAATTCTGATTAACTCATGGTCCACTGAAGTTATTGATTATTCTACCTATTAATATGTGTTGGTTAAAACTGTTGAGCCTCAATCTGTGTGCACCTCAGTGACTTTATGTTGAAGGGAAGGATACTCATCAGGGGAGAATTCCAGCAAACACTCCTGCTTATAACAACTCCATGGGTGATGACTCCTGTCAGGGATTCGAGGCAAGAAGTATCAATGGGAGAAAGTAACTTTTTTAGATTTGAATCTACAAATGCAGGAATTTGAGAGAAGGAAGTGATGAGAGATTGAATGTCCAAACGTAATGATTACCATAGAGAAACATGGAGGGAGACAAATGTCCAGAATTTAAAAAGCTTACCTCATATCTTTCCTATGAATATTGCTTCTGCCTGTAGCTATACTCCCTTACAAATACACACACCAGTTCAAAATAGTCTTCCATTTCCCCCACAGGTTTTCTGAGTTTGTTAATGTTATTGGTGGTGGCTATTTAGTGGTAGTTTCTGAATTCATGTTTCCTTATCCTTATCTCCAAATTAGCATCTTTCAGTGCTAATTTGGAGAAGGTAATCAGTGGCCCTTATTTTTTACATATCTTATGAGGAAACTAAATCTTAATTTACCTTCAAATTTGCAGTTTCATGTAAAGAGAGTGGATATGTGGGCACTCACTGCTTTCTAAATTAGGTGAAAGATCTTGCTGATATCAATTTTCTCATGGTAAATATGATAAGTATTAAGGTATTACATTAATAATATATAATATTGGATTTAAAAAATCCTTTTTGGTAAAATAAACAAATAATTGAATAAATAACCTTCTTTGAATAAACATCTTATAATGACTTTAAAAACATGGTAGCTTTAAAAACATATAGAATAGTCACTTAGTCATCTGGGGAAATTTTGAAGAGCCAATCTCCACTCTAAATCAGTTTTATATGATAATGGACACATTTCTTCAGTGATACAGAGACTGAAAAAAAAGGCTTTTCTCTTCAGATATAGTGAAAATGCAATATAGCTTACTGCTGGAAGCCATTTCTGAACTCACTAAGTTGAGGGGAAAAAAAACTTGTGAGGTAAGGCGGCCTGCTGTCAGATGGTGACAATGTCTACCCCCCTCAATTATTTTTGCTTGAGCACCAACCACCAAGGCTCCTTGTTGAAAACTATCAAGAGTGACTTGCCCCCTCATCTTAAAATATGCTAATTGTACCTTGTGAAGGAACTTATTATAGGAATTTCTTCTTTTGTGTTTATGGGAGCAAATATTATATTTCCTGAGAAACCTGTTTTTCTTCCCCTCAAGAAAACAGGCTATTGACCCCTGCTCACAAAGAACTAACTCTTGCCTTTGTTATGTTAAAAACATTGTCTTGTATTTGAATGCTAAAGATACCTTCCTTCCCCATATGATAAGCATCTAAGTCACCTACATCAATCACTATTGCTAAAGATTATGCATGAGTCTTCTACCAATCTATGTTCTGGGAAATTTTTACATACCAGAGAATTTGTCATCAGAAAATCACTGTCTAAGGCAATTGCCACTTCTGTTTTGTACCCCATACATTTTTTCAATAAATAAAGCTGACTCTCTGGTCAGTGCAGAGTTGCCTGCTGATCAGAAACTCAAGGCTCTCTCACTCTCTCTCGCCGACACCGTCCATCCTTCAGGGAGCCCTGGACCTTCTGGAGCTGGACTCCGGCAGCTTATAGATACTTTATTAAAAAAGAATTTAAGAGTCTTTCATATTGAAATTAACAATGACTCTGTAAATGATAGCCTGAAAATTGGACAAAATCAATGAATCATGCATTATAAGATTACCCACAAACAAGATAAAGTTTTCTATTATATAAATAAATAAGTGTGTACATTTGTGTAATTTATGGACATATTTTTGAATGATTTTTATCCAAAGTGCAAGTATAGTATTATACAATTTTCTTTCATAAGATAAATAATTTTCATTTGTATTCAATTATAAAATCAAAACTTGAATATTGCAATAGTTGTACTAACAACAATTGCAATATTTCAAGTATAGAAATCTGCTTAAAAGGCATTTAGCTTCTTTAAAAATGTACCTGTCATTTTCCATTATATCAGATAGCCAGGTTAGCTTACATTATAAAAAAAGGAGCACTTCATATATTCACAATAATCATTATGTTTGCAGAATACTTCATTCTTTATAACAACTCTCACTTTGATAACATAAAGTGATTTTATAGGATACATACATAACTACATAAAATATCATTTCATTTTAGAACTTCAGAACAACCGCTATAGAACGTCCAACATAATAGCGAACAATGCTTATGGAAATTATAAAACGCTGTTCACAAACAGAGATAGATGAATTGGAGAAGTGGAAACGTTGTCTCTTTTCTGCATAGCACAAAATAATTTATCTTCAGAATTGCTTAATTAAGTGATAAAATAGATAAAATAGATAAAATAATTTTTAGCATTCATAATTTATGTTGGTTACTATTTGACTGGATGTGTAAATTCTAATAGCCCAAAATGGCTCTGGAAACAATACTGAGAACTCTTCAAGATGTAGAAGTAAAGCACTACAGGCCTCATATCTCATTTGTTCGAATTCTTTTCAGCCCTTTTGTGGTTCTGTATTCTTAGTATTAAGCTCTTCTGGCAGGGCTTTCTTTCAGAACCAGCAGATGAAATTCCAGTGCTTAGGCTTGAGAAAGCTGCTAGGGCAAAAGAAAAATCAGAAAGATAAAAAGGAGCAAGTATTTCCCTCCCCCTTATGGCTATGGAAATACAGACACTATTCTGCATCAAGGAGCTAGTTCTGATAAAGTGATGAATTGAGAGAATTAACAAAAGTTCAATCTTTCTTTTTAAATGTGAATAGTTGTATGAATATGTATAATCCTGTTCAGGTGAGTGTTTAATAAACACATATTTTAAGCCAAATATTTCACAGAGATTGTTGCTATATGCTCCAAAATATAATCTTTAATCCCTAAATATCTGTGCTTCTATTTGGTTCTCTTCCTTAACTAATAGTTGCCATGTTAATAATATTCAGATTCCTTTCTGTATTTTTATAAGCACTTAAACACTTGTAAATTCCTTTATAAAACCAGAGAAGTAACTAGATTTACCATCCCATATGAATGAAAGCATAACCTATGATGTTGATAAATTCCTTAATAACACAAAAAATTTAAAAGTCATTCACATGTAAATTAAAAAATAAAGGATTATATAAATGGTGGCCCCAAAACTTGGGCAAAATCAATGAACTGTGCATTAGTCGTTGACTCTTAGTCTTTGACTGTCTCTCCCTTTCCAGCAGTCTTTAGATTTTCTTTGAGACATCCTTGTAACAACGACAGCTAAAATATACACTCTTTTAAGGATGGGCCCTACTTATTTAGTCCACCACTTTATACTCAAACACTTATCGCAGTTTCTGACACACAGAAATCATTTACTAAATTTTTATTGGAAAAAAAATGAATCCTGTAATGGGTAAATGATTGGTCATTGAGGATTTGGTATTTGAAATGGTACTCCATACTGTGTTGCATATATAGAAACCACAAAATGTTTAAAATAGATGGATAGATTATAGTACTTACCAGATTATATGGGCAACTTAGGTTTGAAAAGTTAGAAAAAATATTTTGGAGACCCTTGATATCCAAACTAAAATGGTTTTGAACTTTTGTATATATGAACAAAACACTTCAATATTTATTTTGAAAACCAGTTAATGTTAAGTAATATAGAAAAACCAGGGACTAAAGTCAGGAAGCTCCATTAAAATGGTAATTAAATTGTAAATGTATTTAATAAATTTATTTTAAAAGCTAATATAATTTCTCAAATATATCGCTGTAACATACACTGTAGTAATAATTAAATATAATATAAAATGCATAAACTGAAGTCTTACAGAGTCAAAATAAGGAAAAATTTATAATTCATAAACTTATAATAACTGAAATATGGGGGACATAGCTAAAATTTCAAGGCAGTCAAAATTGTCTTAATATCTATAGTATAAAAGCCAGGAGATGATAGAATTTTCCTTCTTTAGAAATACTTTATCTCCAGCTCTTATATCATACTAAGTGAGTAGCAATTATTTATTACATGAGTAAACAATTCTTATAAAAATTGAATATTTGTTACTTGGGATTTTCAATGAGCTTTTACTAAAATATCAAACATTTTGATTTGCCAAGACAAATAAATGCAATCTATAAAACCCAGAATCAAATTCTCCAAAATCTAATTATAAATTTATTAGTGAGTTATACATATTAAAAATCCTAACCTTCAGAATACTTGCTTTCATTAATTTAATCTATTTTGTGTTAGGCAAGGAGGCCCCGACTAGTCTGTACTACTTCTGTTTGTCCCTCAGGCATGTATTTCTTCTAGTCCTTTTTGAAATGTCTGGAGGTTTATGGGTGAAGATAAGCCTATTAGCCTGAATAATATTTAATTAGAAGGTGGCTTAGGCTTTGTAGTTGTTCTTCGACCTGTGAGTATCAGAGCTGGATATTAGCATAATGTGGAGAGTGTGTATCAATAAAGAAAATGAGTACAGGCACTGATAAATCAGGAAATGGGTCCTGTTTTGGTGGTTGCACTTTCTCAACTTAACTGCCCAAAATAGCAAAATAAATACTGCCGATGCAAAAGACTTGAGTTCAGAACTGGAGTGTTATAACCAGTGATTCCCTAAACCAATTAAGTTTCTGTGCTGGTGGCCACAACAGGACTAATTTATTGTCAGGGAGCCCTAAGAGGTTAGTAACTGACTTGAACCCAACTGGGCATCACATCTCAGCAAATAAAACCTCCTAGTCCAGGAAAATCTGATCCAGCTTGATACCACAAGTCACTCATTGAATTTATAAGATCATATAAGAAGGAAATATCACACATGTAAGCAATTAGGCTTTTAATATCTTAAATGAATTAGAATTTTTTAAATATGGTGCTCTACTTCAGACTGAAGCAAATGGAAATTGGGTAATTATAATCACTGAGCTCCAAGGAAGTGTCATTTAGTGTTCCAAAAGTACACTAAAATACAGAGAAAAGCAATTTTGTTAAAAGTAAAAAAGTTATGTACAAATCAAAATAGAACATTTGTAAGGATGAGTGAGGCAGTAAAAATGGGGATTATCCAATGTCCATGAAACCAGGGATAAGACAAAGCAGAATGTTGATTAACCAGATAGAAAAGCTTAATGCGAGGTTGCTCAATCTTGGCACTATTAACATTTTAAGTGAGATAATTCTGTGTTGTGAAAGGCTGTCCTGTGAAATCAGCAGTATCCCCAGACATTGCCAAATGTTCCATGGATGTTGAAATCACCCCTGGTTAAAAATCAATGGCTTAGAGAAAGGAGTTGTGCAATGGATAAAAAAAATCCATCCTTCTTCTTTTTTTTTTTTCCTATTTCTATTTTATGTATAATATTCAGGAATGAATCAAACTCAAGCTGGGCAATGGATACTTAACACTAGTGGTACTTACAGTATGTCTCAGCAACTAATTGTATACAATAATTATAAAACAAGGCTTATTGTTATGCTGCTTATTAGTTACATTTTAACCTCACAAGACACGACATAACTATGATTTTGCCCATATTTTATACACATGAAAAATAAGGTTGGTAGATAGTAATTCCCCAAAATCATATACATAGAAAGATTATTATATAGATTTGTCTGAATTCAAAGTCTATGAATGAGGATTAGATTATGTTGCTTTGTGTTTTTTGTTAGTTTTCTACTCCAAAAGGGATCACTGTTTGAACACCTTAGATTGAATGGGTAAGAATTGGTGTTAGTCTCTTTAGGACTCAGAAAAAGATTAATCAAACTTCTACTGATAAACTAGTTTTTAAAATCTATAAATACTATCCATCACCTACATTAGCAGTGTAAGAAATTCAGAGACAAAATTGGAGAAAAAAAGTTTAGATTTGATTTTTTTGTATTCACATTAACTCTGGCTTCATCATATTGTCTGACCATATTTTTCTATTTGTCTTTATTGCTACAGTTTTATTGTGTTGCATATTTATATGTACTTTTGTAAGCAACATCAAAGCCACTCTTGGAATCTGTTCAAAGGAATTGGGTTATTTGTAAATATCTAAGAAGTTCAACAGCAAAGTCAGAGGCGCCTAGGTGGTTCAGTCGGTTAAGCTTCAGACTAAGCTCAGGTCATGATCTCACATGTTTGTTAGTTCGAGCCCCGTGCTGAGAGCTCAGAGCCTGGAACCTGCTTCAGATTCCGTGTCTCCCTCTCTCTGCCCCTCCTCTGCTCCCACTCTGTCTCTTTCTCAAAAATAATAAATAAGCATTAAAAAGTTTAAAAAATTTATTATTAAAAATCCAAAGTCAGTGTTAATTTAAATAGTCTTTAAAACTTCTGTTTAAATAAACTGAACAGATTCCTCATTCTCAATGTGAATACAATCTCCAGTATGTTTTTTGGTATCTCCATTAATTTTACAACTTTAGTGTTTATATGCAGATTAAGTAAACCATTTATGATTAGGCCATTGATTATTTGTTTCTATATGATGACTAGTTCACTCACTCAAACAAATGGCTAACCCAGTACATAATAGCTAGCTGTTCACCTAACAGAAACAGTGCCTGCAATCACATATAGGCTTGACATGAAAAACAAATACATCTGAAAAATTATCTAGTGTCAGATTACTAATCAGTGTGCTCCATCAGTAAATAAGTTAACAGACATTTATGGAACATTTCAAATATGGGGAAAATATTGACCTGAGTCAGAATAGGTTCTTAATAAATATTTATTACAAAAACAAAAATAAACTGTTTGGCTGTTGAAATAGATGAAGAAGACTGATGTGTTTACTTGCCTCAAGAAGCTTATTTAAATAAAGACTACTACACTAGAAGATAACCACTGGGGATCATAATGTGCCTAATAATTGTTACAAACTGTAAAAGTTCAAGGAGCTTTATTCTATAGGTCTTTCAGTTCAAACTCTATCAAGGAGGTGAGTTTTACTTAGATTTTGAAAACTGGATGCATAGATAAAGTGAGAGGATAGATAATATTCCTTCTAATATCAAGACTAGAATAAAGGGCAGAGAAGAAAAAGATAAACAAAAAATAGTAGAGGGCTAATATTCTAAGAAGGTAGATAGAAAATGTATAAACTGGTAGCATTTTACCAGATGATGTGAATATCTGTAATGGAATAGAGGGAGTGAATTTAGAGGCAAGAACAGTTTAAATCTATTGCAATTATCTAAACATGAAGTAATAAGTGGCTGAACTAACCAAATGGCAGTAGAATAGAAATGACAGATGTATGAGGACTGCACATGATGAATCAACTCTCCTCTTTTCAGTCTCCAAAATAGCCCAGATAGTTAAATATGCTGATAATACAAATTTATGGGAGTGGTAAACACAAGGCAACATAAATGAGAATTTGAAAGGGACTGGAATGTTTTGATAAACAAGCTAGTTGGCGAGCACATTTAAATGACAGCTCCTATGAAGAAAAATATCCTCAGTAATAATTAAGCCTCACCAAGAATTAATGGTTTGATTCATGCAAGAACAGTGCTTGTCTTATAAGCAATAGAAACCCATAGTTACATTTATCATCCACAGAAAATAATACTTTCCACATTTTACAATTTATAAAATAGTTTCAAATACATTAATTTTTTTATATTAAAAGATCACTGTAAGGAAGACATCATTTATATTTTGATGTATATTTTGTACAGTCATCCATTGCTTGTACTGTGTGACCACTCTATAGCATGAGCATGCATTTGAGGCTGTGCAGAGGGGGTATTGTTAGGTAGAAATATAATTGAATTTATGTATTTAAGAAGGTGTATCAGTTATGGTACTGCCAGGAAAAATACGTCATTTGGTGAGTTTAAAATTTGAAAGCATTGGCTAATAAAAGCAAGGAGTTTTTGTCTCAAAGGCAGGAGAAGAGGGAAGTTACATCATTCTCATAGAAACTATGGCCTTTAGGAAAGAAATGCAACTAACCTGTGGAAATCTGGAAGGGATTGAGCAAGGACATAAACAAGTCATTCTTACCCATCTTCTATACTCTGATCTCTTGCTGTCTATTAATGGACAAACCCAACCATAAGCCAAAGGCAAGGGATCTGAGGACAAGGGAAGGGTACAGCCACATAGCAAGTGGCTCTGGAAGGCAAAAAGAAAACACACAGCAAAGAATTTGTAGTGTGTTTTTCAAACAGAGTCATAACAACTGGAGTCAGTTACAGGACATTATATGCATCTTCTCCACCCATAGCTTAATTCTAGGCAGATAATCAAAAGCAGTTTCACCTGCAGAAGGTTGCTCTGATTAATTTTATGTTTTTCAAGTGCAAATATCTTGGCCTAACCTAATTGGACCAGAAGAGTTACCTTTGAAATACATATGAGGCTGGGCATGAGTGAAACTGACCATTTCTTAAGTGACTACATGTTCAACATACCTCCAAATAGATCCATAGTTAAAACACTGTGTTTTTCAATAGAAAGTAATTTCTTCAAATTCTTGATAAATCCTGTATAAAAGTGACTGGCAATTTTCCTGATTCCAAGAGTCTTTTATAATAGTTTTGTACAAATTGGGATGCTATTTTCCCTTCTGTTATATATTTGCAGCAGTCCAATTTCCAGAGATGATTTAGGTATGATTCATCCTTTTACCATTTATGAAGTTAATTAAAACATAGGACTTTAATAGAGTAGTTAAGTTCATCAAGTTATTCCTATAGCTATTCCATAAATAGTTTGAATATTCAAAATGTCAAGACCATGATAAGATTCTCTAGTGATTCTCAAACAATGTGTCAGACAGTATCAGCATTCACTAAAGCACAGAGTTGGCCTCTCCTTTGCTACCAACCACACTGAATTTGGATCCATCATGTGACTGTCTTTGACCATTTAATCATGAGGATAGTGATGTGTGTCACACCTGTCAGACTCCATTAAAAGCAGGTGTACAATTCAAGTTATTGTCCCTCACTGTGGTGAACATGAGGGTCCATCACAAGAAGACTATGTAGCATGAGATGGTAGAGCCTATATCAGCTCTGGCACCTACTTGTCTGATTACAATGAGCAGAGCACCCCCTCCACTCACCAACGTTAGATATGTCAAAAGAGTGAGAATTAACTGTCGTTTTAAGATCCTGAGATTTGGAGGTTTGTTTTGTATAAACAAACCAAATGTCTTTTTTTTAATGTTTATTTATTTTTGAGAGAGAGAGAGAGAGAGAGAGAGAGAGTGAGAGAGAAAGAGAGTATGAGCAGGGGAGGGGCAGAGAGAGAGGGAGACACAGAATCCGAAGCAGGCTCTAGGCTCTGAGCTATCAGCACAGCAGGGTTCGAACTCACAAACTGTGAGATCATGACCTGAGCCAAAGTCGTACACTTAACCAACTGAGCCACCCAGGCACCCCATAACTTATTGTTAATTGGACTGCTATAAATAAATATGATAAACTAGATAGATTACAAACAAAATAAATGTATTTCTCACAGTTCTCAAGGATAAAAGTTCAGGGCTATGGACAGTCCACTTTTCATTGTATGCTCATAATGGCAGAAAAAGATCTAGTTAGCTCTTTGACTTTTTCTTACTGAGGCACTAATTGCATTCATGAGGGATCTACCTCATGCCTAATTATCTCTCCAAAGCCCCATCCCCAAATGTCATCACACTGATGTTTGGGTTTCAACATCTGAATTGGGAAGAGGGGAGTTGGGCACACACTTCCATTGTATACCTGGAATCTTGCATGATACATCCTCTACCAGGAGAATATGGTAATTCTTTTTTTTAATAAAAAAATTTTTTAATGTTTATTCTTTTTTTGAGGGAGAGAGAGAGACAGAGTGCAAGTGGGACAGGGCCAGAGAGAGAGGGAGACATGGAAACTGAAGGAGGCTCCAGGCTCTGAGCTGTCGGCACAGAGCCTGACGAGAACTGTGAGATCATTACCTGGGATGAAGTTGGACACTTAACGGACTGAGCCATCCAGGCACCCCAGAAGATTGTAATTCTTAATATTGCATATGAGTCTCTTAATAATTTACTTCCTACATCTTGTAATCTGCCAGAAAAACACTACTCTTCATATATACAGAACTATTTTAAGTCCATCAATCGTGTTAAGTTTATGTCTCTTAGCATGTTTCCATTCATGCATGATCTACTGAAGTGCATATCTTACAATCCCTTGCCTTGCCGACTCTTGGTGGTGCCACCAGATCACCTCATTCACACCAAAGCAGTGTTATCCTACGGCTTGTCCATATCAGTCCATGAAAGCTGATTGTTAAATTTCTCCCAACTTTGCAATCCAGTTTTTAAACACCTTAAGAAATAAGTTGTAAGTTATCTTTAAATAAATTGCATTAAAAATAAAATACCTACTCAAAACTCGTTTGTTTTTTTCCCCCAATTTTACTATTTTCTATGTTCTTCGGGTTATTTGTGTCTATTTTCCATGTACATTGAAAATAATTATATGCTGCATTACTATGCATCTCTTCCCAACTTCTACTTTAATGACATCAGTTTGGCAGTTTGAAATCAGTCATGGTGAGAATATTCACATCCCAGATATCAAAAACATACTGCAGAACAGGGATAAATTATAAAATATTGTCTAGGCTTAGGGAAGTTTTGGAGAAAATGCTAATAAAGAAGATTAAATTTAATAGTGTCTGCAGTTATTACATTGCAAATACACACAAATACACCCAAAAATGTTGGAAAAATATTTTCCCAGATTTCAAAAACCATTATCTGATTAGCAAAATGTTATTTACATCTTGATGAATAAGCACAGTTCTGACATTTTCATTGTTTCACTTTTTTCTTACTTGTTAACATAAATAAAAATTTAAACCAATATTCTAACTGAACTACACCTTGAATGTCAGTTGATAAACATTAACCATCACACTGCTGCACAAAAATTGCCTCATTTAGGAAGTTTTTCTTTATAATCTTCTTTCAAGAATTTTTAATGATAAGGACACTTGGGTGGCTCAGTCGGTTAAGTGCCTGACTCTTGGTTTCCTCCCAGATCATGATCTAAGGGTTCATAAGTTCAAGCCCCGCACTGGGCTCTGTGCCTACAGTGTGGAGCTTGCTTGGGATTCTCTCTCCCTTTCTCTCTTTCTGCCTCCGCCCCCCCCCCCACAAGTGTGCACTGTTACTCTCTGTCTCTCTCTCAAAATAAAGAAATAAACTAAAAAGAAAAATTTTTTCATGATAACATAAATTATGGACTGAATATTTGTGTTCTCCCAAATTCATGTGTCAAAGTCCTAACCTCCTAAATGACTATATTTGAAGATAGAGTCTGTGAGGAGGTGATCCAAGGTAAATGAGATCATAAAGGTAAGGCTCTAATCCTGTAGGGCTGGTCCCCTTATAAGTAAAAAGAGAGGCACCAGAACTCTCTCTCTCTACCATGTGAGGACACAGTGTAAAAGCAGTAGTCTATAAGCCAGAAAAGAGATCTCACTTGGAACCTAATTGGTCAGCCCCTCGATTTTGAACCTCCCAGGCTGCACAACTGTGGCAAAAATATATTTGTCGTTTAAGCCACCAGTCAACAGTACAGTAAAATCTTGGATTGTGAGTAACTTGTTCTGCAAGTGTTCTGCAAGATAAGCAAATATTTATAATAAATTTTAACTTGATAAACAAGTGATGTCTTGCATTACTTGCAAGCGATGACGATTGCAATACTTGGCAATACGTGATGCTGGAAGTCACATGACCACAACTGAGCCAATGGCTCTCTTTCTGTCTCTTTCTCTCTCTCTCTCTCTCTGTGAGAATGTGGGTGATCATCTCCCATGCTTAGATGCTCCCTCTCAGACCGCAGTGTTTGGCAGAAATCGGTGATTTTCAGAACATTGGAAGGTGCCCACAACTGGCACTAGTGTATTTTTTGTCACTTCAAAGCACTTATGGACAGTCCTTTGCTTTTCCATACAAGAGTCAGCTTAAGAATGCTTTGTTTTATTCTAGATCCCACTGCTTGCAGATAGACGCCTTCCTCTGCTGCCTTATTGACAGTTACATTAAATACCATATATGACAAGAGTTTATTAATACTGTATTCAATATCCATTAGTGACAGTGAAAGTTGTCCTATACAATAACCCTCTTCTTTCTTGTCTCCCTCACACCAGTCATGAAAGTTTTCAAAAGTAAGGACAGGTTAATTTGTTTATTTTTCTTTATATTTTGTATTTTCATTATTATTTTATATCATATTGCAGTATTGTAATCATTTTTATATGAATATTTTAGGGTTGTGGAACAAATAATCTGAGTTTCCATTATTTCTTATGGGTAAATAGCTTTGATATACAAAAGCTTTGGATTATAAGCATGTTTGCAGAACAAATTATGCTTACAAACCAAGGTTTTACTATATTCTGTTATGGCAGTCTGTCCAGACTGATACTGACCCAATTTGGGCAAATGTACTTCCTAACTGCTCTCTTTGCTCCCTTGCATAATATTACCAGAAAACCTATTATACTCCAGTATAAATTTTTCTATTATTCACAGACAGTTCAAATAGCTATTGATTATACACTGTGTAGGAAGTGTTTCCTAGACCCTGGGGAAACAGTCTTAAACAAGTTAAAAAAAAGTTCTTTGTACTTAGGGAGATTATACTCTAGTGTAGGGAGACAAAATAAATGAGTAAGATCAATAAAAATAAGACTACTTATGAGAGTGATAAGAAAATAAAGTAAAATTATGCAATATTAAAGAAAGTGATTGTAAAGAGAGGGAAATTTACACATCTGGTGGTGATGATTTGTTCTTTGAAATGAACAGCATGGTTTGCTCTCTGGAGTCTCCACTTTCTGCTTTCAAAAATGAAACAGTCCTTCTTTTGGCTGCTGAGAATGTTAAAGACTGCCTTTAAACAACTAAGTCTCCCTTGAAACATTAGCCTTAGCTGAAGTGAGTTGCCTTTGTTAAGGAAAACTCCCTTCCTGGTGGGCAGCATATACCCAATGACTGGACAATAAATGGTTGAAGGGTCCTTGGCTCTTTGTCTCAATTCAGGCCAATTCTGCTTGGTTTTCCTGGTTTCAGAGCTCCCTGTGACACTGGTTGAAGCTTTTGTATTACTGCATCAGCAACCAATTTTTTTTCCATACAACTGCATCAGCAGCTGACTTCTTCCTATGCACAATCTTGCTTCCTTAATTCCCCATAGCTGTTAATCTTGAAAATATTCCTCATCAATATTCCTACAGACAAATATCTCTGTGTCAGAGTCTGTTTCATGAGTAATTCAACTAGCAGTACAGAAGTGGTCCAATGCTAAAATGGGATATTTGACCTTGATTAATCACTGACCAGCTGACCAAGAGATTCCCTTCACTGGTGGTTGGTGGACCATGGACAGCTCTTGGCATGGGGTGGCGTGGAAATGTACAATTACTAAAATTTCCATTGGTGGTGAACTAAGATCACATACCAGTGAAAGAAAACTCACTAGCTTGTATAAAGTAGCTGGTATCCTGAAATATAGAGAAAATTGACATCATTAGGACAATATAATTGGATGGTTGTGACTGAGGACAACTGATGTAGTGGAGAGAGATAATAAAAGATTGATGATGATTGATCAACAATTAAATACTAAGCGTGGATATTATGAGCAGTCTTGGCAGCATATAAATGGACTCTCGGGAAGCCAGAGTGCAGAAAAAACTGAGCATCAGGCTTATCACATTAGAAAACACCTGGTTATCACATTAGAAAACTTCTGAGAAGGTTGAGTTTTCTCTACAGATATATCTGCTGTAAAAAGTCAAGGCAGTAATTAGAAAGGAATAGGGGACTGAGATATTATATGAAGACTTATGTATGAAACAATTCAAATCACAAATCTCAAAGATGTGTCATACTCCCTGCATCTGCAGAAGTGTGCCAATCTTATCAGTTAACTGCTAAAAGAGTTTAACTTATGTGAAGAGAATGCCTTATTTGAAAACATTTTCCTTGCTTAGAATCTGCCCCTACTTCTCGTCCTGATCACCAGAACAAAACCAGGATGAAGATACAACATAACCTTGTTTGGGAGGTGCAGAGCAATGAGAGAAAAGGAATTACTTCCCAAAATGGGAGCAATAACTAGTCACCATTTATCAGAAGAAAGTGAGAGAAATATGGTTGCGATTATATTCTGAGAGTACTGCATCAAGGGGAATAAAACATAGATAGGGAAACAGCTATCACATTAGGAGTACTCGCTCTCCCAAGATACAGTAGGAAATACTTTGGCTAGTACTCTCAGGGACAGTGCTCATTACTAGAAATTTGAAGAAAGCAAGTGAAGTAGGAATTCCAGAAGTGCTATGGCAGATGTTATGAGTGTGATTCAAAATACTCGGAGATGTTGTTAAAAAGTACAAGCTTGCAACTGGAAGATGAATAAGTTCTGGAAATCAAATGCAGAACATAGTGATTACAGTCAACAATGTTCTATGTAATTAATGAAATGAAATAAAATAAAATAAAATACTATAAAATAAAATAGTAAAATAAAAAAAGGAAAATAAATATAAAATAAAATAAAGCTAAATAAAGTACTTGGAGAAATGAGAATGTGGAAATGAAATTCTGTGCAAAGCCAACAAATCATTTTGTGGACAACCCCCAAAGGATATTCCATTTACTAAAGTAATAAAAAATACAATAGTAAGTGAGGCAAGAATATCACTGAGAAGCTCAGAGGTTTGTGTCTTCTGTAGATTAGGATTGAGAATGGACTCTGTTGATAAACAACTCTTGTTCTGTGGTAGCAATGAGAATGATAGTGTCCTGGTATCTCAGAGGCTAGACGGCAGCACTTAACCATTAGAAAAAAGTAAGCACAATTATCAAGATGAGAAAAGGAGGATGGAAGGGGAAGAAGTGACTCATAGATAACTACGGAGATAGTTAACAGAATACAATGTCCATTGGGGCAAAAATGATGGTCACAGTCCAAGAAAGGATTGCCCAATCTACCAAATTTAAGAAAAATAAAATATAAAAAAAAAGAAGGATTAGGGGACTAAAAATAGCCACTCCAATTAAAGCCATATACCTCGTCCAGTACTTCAACCATATTGTAGACTTGACTTCTTGACTACACTTGACTGAAAGAGTGGCCAGTCCCTTAGGGTGAAGAAAAAACCTGCAACACTATGTGAAGCGTATATGGTCATATGCTGGAGTCCAGCTCCAGCAGGTCCAGGGTTCCCCAGAAGGATGGACGGTGTCGGCACGAAAATGATGAGAACCAGTGAAAGGGAAAGGAAATGAAAGAGCCACGAGGTTCTTTCAGATCAGCAGGCAGGCATCTCTGCTCTCCAGTCAGGTATCTCTGCACTGACCGGAGAGTCAGCCTTTTTTATTGAAAAAATGTATGGGGTACAAAACAAGAGTGGCAATTGCCTTAGACAATGATTCCAATTGACAAATTCATTAGTATGTAAAAATTTCCCAGAACATAGTTTGGTAGAAGACTCATGTATAATCTTTATCAATAGTGATTGATGTAGGTGACTTAGATGCTTATCATATGGGGAAGGAAGGTATCTTGAGCATTCAAATACAAGGCAATGTTTTTAGCATAGCAAAAGCAAAGGTTAGTTCTTTGTGAGCAGGGGTCAATAGCCTATTTTCTTGAGGGGAAGAAAAATAGGTTTCTCAGGAAATGTAATATTTGTTCCCATAAACACAAAAGAAGAAATTCCTACAATAAGTTCCTTCACAAGGTGCAATTAGCATATTTGAGGATAAGGGGACAAGTCACTCCCAATATCAGTCAACAAAGTGCCTTGGGGGTCGGTGGTCAAGCAAAAAAAATTGAGTGGGGTTGAATATCGGTCACCATCTGACAGCAAGAGGCCTTGCAAACTAGCCTTACCTCACAAGGAGTTTTCTCAACTTTACTGAGTTCAGAAATGGCTTCCAACACCTCCTCCTTTTGTTTACCTGTAAACTCCCTCTCAACAGTGAGAAAGTGGGATCCCACTTGTTCTGTCCCACTATGCATGTATAGCACTATTAGAATTGTTAAGCTATACCCATGGGAAACTATTAACAAATACAGTGCTTGTACAGTTTTATTTTTAGTCCTTCAGAATCAGTCACTCCATGGCAGTTGGCAATGTGTCATGGGGGTCGGTGCTCAAGCAGAAATGGTGGAGTGATAGACAAACAGAAATGGCAGAAAAGTAGACGACAGTCGCCATCTGACAGCGGGAGCCTTGCAAAACCCGCCTTACCTCACAAGGAGAATTTTCTCAGCTTTGTGAGTCCAGAAACTGACTTCCGGCAATCATAGCTCTTCCTGATAGGATCCTAGCGTTATTTGTTTAGGTAACCAGCACTGAGAAAAGAGCAATATCCAAAACTTTTGAAAATTGTTCAGTTCTCAAAGGGCCCAGTTGACATCGATAACCAGAGATCCTACTGTTAGACTATAGCTAATGGGAGTCCAAGTAAGAAATAGTGTCTTGGGACAGGTTGGGGTCACTGTAGGTCCATTGGGTGCAAGGACTTACAGCTATTTCCATTTTACACACACACACACGAAATGTATACTTTGCATAGGCATTAGTAATAGTTGGAAGAAAAGATCCCCCTGGTTCCTTGGCTAGTGGGATAAAATTTCTAGGTAAGTAGAAGCATCAGTGAGTTCTATTATATTATTAGATATATATCAAAAGTTTAATGTAGTATTATAAAACAGGGATAAAAATCAGAGATTGAGGATTCTTAAAGACTTACATGAAACAGGTGATATTTCCCATTAAATTTTACTGTTAATTTGCCAGTCTGGCCCTTTCAAAAAAAAAAACAAAAAACGTTCTGGAGAATAAAAGGAGATGAATGTCAACCCAGGGAAATCATAGATCCAATATAGCTTATTTTCCGATATGGTATATCTTCTAAAGTAGATTGACAATACCTCAGGTATATGTTAGGTGGGTGGACATTGGCCTAGGAGCTGCAACGTTTTTTCACCCATCCCTATGATAAATTTAGAGCTTCAAAAATTACCTTCATGTGAAATAATTAACAGTGTAAATTTATGTTAACTCCCATGCCCTCTGTCATAGAAGAGTCAAGAGATCTGGACCAACTGTACATGACAGAAAATCACACTGCTTCACTGTAGTGTAGTGATTAGATTAACTGATCAAACCAGAAAGTAGCAAGTATGTTAGGACAGAAGTCATGAGATAAAACGTACTGTTTTAGGTGCCTTGGAGTATGCCTGGACTCAACTCCAAAATAAAGGACAGATTACTGTGCTTATTTCCATCTACCATAAAGAAGGAAACAGTGCTTAAGTAGAGAAATTAATATTTTCTTCCTAATATTTCAGCATGAATCTTTTTATATTTTGAGGAGAATGGATTGTAACATACAATAATGGAAACTTAGAGATCAATTATTAGAGAAAACCATTTTAGAAATATTGGGGAGATGTCTACAATGGCAACAATGGAAATGTAAACAATTGGAAAATGTATGATACATGTTAGGGGCTTAACTGAAAGGCTTTCTATTATATTTGATGTAGGAGATCAGAATAATAAGAGACCACGGATGCTATACAAATTCTTAAATTAGTGAATTCTGTATATAGAAATGATACCCAATAAAACATAGAAGACTTTTGAAGAAATGTTTAGAGCATGTTAAACTTAATTTACTTGAGGAGCATCCACATGAAAATAATACAGAAGAATTTAATTTCTAAATCTGAAATGCATATTTATGAAATACATATACATATATGATGTGTAATCCATGTGGCATCCTAAGCACATATCAATACTGAACTTCAGGAGCCTGAAGGAGCTCACTTTATTTTGCAAAAGAAGGGAGTTCAACAATGACTTTTTAGTTATTGCAACAAAGTTTGGTAAAAGGAATAGAATGAGCAAGGGATTCTAAGAAATGAAAGTCAGTAAGAGAACAATACAGCATTATGGAATTCAAGACAGATAATATGTTTAAAGATAAATGGGATAATAAACTATATTCAGTATAGTTGACAGGTGGAGTAGAATATGAACAAAAATCTGATCATGGGATTTGACATTGAGAATTGCACTTTCAAGTTCAGTTTAGTGGAAGGGAGGAAAAGTCAGATTATAAATATTTAGAGAACAGTCATTGAGTGAAGTCAAATTAAAGACAGCAATGACCATTCTTTGGAAGCATTTTTCTTTAAAGGGACAGTATAATGAAATTGGAGCTATTGATATGAGAGATTGTATAAATGTCAGGATAAGAAAACTTTCCAATTTTGCTTCTTTTCAAATATGGAGAACAGGACCTGTTTATATGCTGCTTGAAATAATTCAGTAAATAAAGACAAACAAAGAAAGAGAGAATAATTATAAGAATCATGCCCTTTCAACCCGTAGATGGGATGGAATCCAGAGAAAAAGGGTAAAGTATCACAATTTCTATTATCTTATTAATAGGAAGCGAATCAACTGCAAGTTAATGCCCATCCTCCTGGTTATATTTTCCATAAGGCATCACGGATCATTTTACTGTGATATTCTGTATATATAGTTCAGTTTTATTACTCTCTGTCTTAAAACCACACTGAAGGAATTTAAGCATTTGGTCTTTATTCTACTTCCATGGATTTTATTTGTTTATGGTTGCTCTGAACAAACAATAGTATTCGCCTACATATATCAACTCACCTCATGCCACCAATAAAACTATACTCTTTTTTATTCTCAGAAATGTGTAAGGTCTTTTTTCTACTTTCATTTTTCTTTCTATTTATTACAGTGTGCTATTGCTTCCAATTGTTCCTCCAGATATTTGAATATTTATTCTGCTTGCTTGCACCATATTCCATTTCACAGTAACCCTCTGTCCCCATATATAATAGAGTCACTATAGAAGACTGTCCCATACAAGTGATTTGTAATGAGCAAGGCCTTCACATGCATGCACTGTTTTCTAGTATCTCACTGTGGGAAGCCTTTCACTTGCCATTCAATTTTGTGCAAGACATATTGATGTCAAAGAATAATGTTTTCTAAAAAGTTAGACTGTCAAAGTTGGGGCACTTTCAATCTTAGAGAAGAATGGATAGACAACCATTTGACTAGGTGGCTTAGTCTAAAATGTAATCTTAGAGATTTATGCTACAAGTGTAGTAGAATATATGAAGACTCTGGGTTTCTTTATATGCTCTTCTGGTAATATAACTGTTCCAGCTTTCAGACATGGTAAACCCTCCTAAAGACAGTTGACTTCACCTGTGTTCACAGTGAAAACTGCTTCTTTCTCTCCACAGATTTCTGATCATTCTTAAAAAATTAGTAAAGAGCTAATTTTGCAAACAAAGAACACAGGGTTTCTTCCCTAATAAATGTTTTATAGAAATAAAGGATTTAAAATTGTACATCTTTTATTAAATTTACTGTGCTTCATGACTCTTCAAAAACATTTCCTGTAATATAGTTTGTTATTACTTACATGATTTGATAATGTTATTTAAATAAAGCAGTATCTGTAGCCTTTATAATTTTATTTGTACATTTATAGTCATCCAACAAAAATGTTAACATTAATTTCATAGGGAAATTTTGAAATTTCAAAAAGATCTATAATTCCAAATATGTTTGAGGTAGTAATGCTACATTTTCTGACAAAGTTATTCCAACTATACCAAATATCATTAGTTTTACAATGCATAAAAATACACTTATGACATACTATGTTGTTATTATGTAAATTCAGATCACATTTTGGATATTCATTGACTTTATTTCCCTGGCTTTTATTCTTTCCCTTCTCTTTGTAGCATATCTTATTTATCTTTAAAAAATCCCCATGAATTCTGAATTCTGTATTCCTTACCTGAAGTGATGTCCTCCTTACTATTCTGAAACAAGAAAATCTGAAGTGTTGACAAACTTATTGATTTTGAGTTTTCAGCAAACACTGCATTCAATTTCAATTACAATCAAAATGATCTGGTTATAATATTACATTACAACTAAGTAGAGGAGCAAATATCAATATAAATATTTGAAAGTGAATGATTATATGATTCTAAATTTAGTTGGTATTGGTGTGAGTGTGAGTGCGTGTGTGTGTGTGTGTGTGTGTGTGTGTATCTTACTCTGTCTCAGACACTAGGAATACTACATTACTTGCCATCCATGTATAATAAATAAACTTTGTTTAGTCATTCCTTTGAGAACAGTTCTCTTACAGTACTTTTAGGAGCTTTGCTACGATACCAGGGAAAAAAATGATTTGCTGGCATAACATAAATCATGGAAATTTTTAAATATGATGTTTCCTAGAACTCATTCATAGCTGAATGCATCAGACAGTATGACATGTGAGAAAAAAAAGCAATATTTTGTATCTTTATATTCTTGGTATTTTAAAAAATGATAGGTTTATATCTTCTTCCCTCACCACACTATTAAAAATGTATTACTCCTTAAAATTAAATATGTTTTGGAAAACTCTTTCTTTGATTGTTATACTTGGTGAATTTGATCTTAGTTTAATAATTTACCAACCATTTTGTATGAGGTTACATAATTGTGAAAATAAAGATGTTTCTAACATTCTCTTCTACAATTTCAATAAAGAAGAATTCGAATTAATGTGAGAGATAAATAAAACAAATACTATAATGCTAAATTCTGTGGAAAAAATCTTTTCTAGGCTAAATAGGAGGGTATTTTTAATACTTCAAACTTTAGTAAATATAATAATCTGGCCCATATGTACCTACAAAGGCCTTTTTTTGCAATCCAGTTTTCTTTTGAAATTGACATACACTTCAACTTAATATGGCTGAAATTGTTAAGGGTAATTTCTACAGATCAGATGATTTTAAAAATAATTCATTATTGTAACAAATATTTATTACTAAATCCCAATATGAAATTGTCTCTGAATAAGAACAATTGTAATTCAGTGTGAAATCTTTCCTCCTTTACTTTAATATTTTTCATTCTCTGTCTTCCTTTCTCCGTCTTTCCCTACTTCCCTCTCACTCATTTTCTTTTCTTTCCTTTTCTTTTCTTTTCTTTCCTTTCCTTTCCTTTCCTTTCCTTTCCTTTTCCTTTTCTTTTTAAAGAGATAGTTTAGACTTCTTGACAGCAAAGAGGATAGGCAACCAAGTAAAAAAACATATGTAATATGAAGAGAAAATATTTATTTAAGCTAAGTTGGCATTAATTAGACAGAAGGCAACTAGGACATGGGCATGTGGAAATAATGCAAGTGAGGAAACAGGGCAAAATCTAATAATTTCATGACCTAGCATTGATGAAGTATAGTTGGCATTGCAGAAGGGTCATATTGAAATGAGGGCACAGATTATAAGAAGTCCTAGTGCCAGTACAAGGAATTTTCTTTTTGAGAGAGAGAGAGAGAGAGAGAGAGAGAGAGAGAGAGAGAGAATGCATGCAAGTGGGGGAGGGACAGAAGGAGAGGGAGAGAAGAGAGAATCCTAACCAGGCTCCATGCTCAGTGGGGAGCTCAATGCAGGACTTGGTTTCACACCTGGCCTTGCGATCATGACCTGAGCCTAAATCAGAAAGTAGGAGTCAGTTGCTTAACTGACTGAGCCAACCAGGTACCCCAAAGAATTTTGCTTTTAATATGAAAAGTAGATTTTTCTACTAAGCAACAATTTTCCAGTTGATTATGGCATTTTAACCTGCATTTCTCCCAAGTATTTAAAATACAATTTACTCCAAGAAGGATTTTCTCATTCATGACATCTACAAAAACTGTCTATTTCCAATTATTTCTTTTCTTTTCTTTTTTTTTTGCTCTTTATTGTTTTTGTTTTGTTTCATTTTTAAGTAAGAAATGCACTTTTAATTTATCTACAGATAAAAACTACTCAATGCAGGTCAGTAACCATTTCAGCCTCTACTCAGTTAGGGCCGTATCCTGTGTTGTCTTCAGGATCTAGCTTAATGGGCTATTTTCATTATTTCATGTCATCCACCGTATTAAAAAAAAAAAAAAACGCATTGTATTAGTTTCCATGAAATGCATTGCTGGCAGCCAAATCCAGTCCCTTATATTCTATATTCTTTCTTTAGATCTTCTACTTTGTGGGTGTAAGCTTTCTTGGCATCTTCCTTGGAAGTCCCTTTCAGCTGATTCCAGACATCCCACTTGGCCTTGCCTTTGAGGTCCAACAGCCCAGCCATTCTGTGCTTATGTCACGCACAGTTCCTTGTTTGTAGTGGCCTTAGATGAACAACATCCCATCATCTGCTGGCTTGGTCTTGAGGTGCTTAACATCCTCAGGAGCTTTGTCAAACTCAGCCTGAGACATGCCAGCAGGTTGCAAGGATTCCAGGGGGTGGGTGGAAGGGGCCAAGAGTGGGAAGCTGTAGCACAAGACTTGATTGGCAGCACCTTTAGAGGCCTATTTCCAATAACTTCTTATATCACCCACTACTCTTCCCAGTCTACAAGTCTTACAATCTTCAATTTTTCTCTTTTTCTTAATTTGCTATAAGTTTAGTCAAGAAATCCTATTGAATTTCTATCCTTAACAGATAATAATTCTGTTTCTTTTGTTCATTCACCTTGGTGAATTAGAACAGATGCATAATATTAGCATACTATTTTCCATAGCTTCCATAATTATTGATGGAATTCAGCTAGACTTCAGTTCTACCACTTTTTTTTTAAATTTTTTAAAATGTTTATTTATTTTTGAGAGAGACAGAGCACAAGCTGGGGAGGGGCAGAGAGAGGGAGACACAGAACCTGAAGCTGGTGCCAGGCTCACAGCTATCAGCCCCAGAGCCCAAATCATGGCTCAAATTCATTAACTGCGAGATCATGATCTGAGCCAAACCTAGATGCTTAACCAACTGAGCCACCCAAGCACCCCATTAGCTTTACCACTTCTTTACTCTGTCTTCCATGTTACTGTCAATTTAGTATCCAAAACACAGACCAGCACATCTATCTCCTATTTAATCCTTTCAGTTCTCTATTGCCCTTATAAATAAGATTTCTCAGAGTATGCTCTGAAGTTTATTATTGTCTTGAGCTCCTTTATAACCTTTCTTTTTAAGTTTATTTATTTATTTTGATGGGGGAAGGCACAGAGGGAAAGGATAAGAGAGAATACCAAGCAGGCTTCACTCTGAGCATGGAGCCCAATGCAGGGCTCAATCTCAAAACTCTGAGATCATGGTCTGAGCTGAAATCAAGAGTTGAACACTTAACCAACCGAATCACTCAGAAGCCTCGAGAACTTTTAATTCTTTAGCTTTGTATTGTCACTATTCTTCCCATAACTCTGTTTGGGTAACATTAAGCTAACTGCACTTTACCTAATTGGGTAATTGTTTTGGCTTCATTTCTTAGTCCATGTTCTTCCTTTGACCAAAATTTTTCTTTACTTCCTTCTTATTCCATTTGGCTAAAAGATACTTATACTCTAAGGTTCAATTATAAATATATTCTCCTCCCACAATACTTCAAGAACCACTTCAGGTTAAGTATATTTTATATGTGCACCAATAGAACCTTAGAGCTACAAGTGAAGCTGTTCAATATTGTACTAAATAAATCACAATGCAATTTTAAGCACCCTTAGGCCATTTTTTTCTTATCACTTATTAATATTTTGTAGACTTCTATCACTTACATCCTTTGAAGTCTATTCTGAATCAATTATAAGTGCAAAAATATCACCCTTTAAAGTACCTTCAAAATATTTCTTTTAAAATTCATAAGAAAACACAAGTCAGTCTTTATGTCTGCCCACAACCCTGTTTTCTAGTGTTCTGACATCTTCAGAAAGTGTTTCCTGAAAAAGGAAGCTGAGACACTGTTCAATAAGAGAAGAAGGAAAATACAAGTTTATAAAAGATGAAAACTGCCTGCAGTTAGAAAATAACCTCTCTATTCTTTGCAGCCTGCTGGGCACACTGACAATATATAATTTACACTGTTGTATTTTTGAAAGTATATCCTTTTTCTTAGAAGATATGCATTCCTTGATAGACTTCATACTACTAATCACAGATTATCTATATAAAATATCCTAATGTCTACCCCTGAAGTCCTCTGAAAAACCCTAGATTGTATGTAAAATTTTATATCTCAGTAAACTTAGGCCCTTCAAATTTAAGCATTAAATAATGAAGCACATCATAAAATGAGACATGACGTAAAACTCTTTTCTTTATTTTGAAAAGAGTGACATGTTTAAAATAATTTTGTTAAAAAATTTACTAAAGTAAAATAAAGGCTCATTGCCATAACATTTCAGTTGTAAGATTAATTTAATTTTAGTTATATGTTATATTGGCAGCCTGGACATTTAGTAGACTGAGAGCCCTTCAACAACCTGTTACTCACAGAGACTTGCATTTCAACCTTAAGACCATAGCAGTGTTTTATGGATTTTCTATGCCGAATCACACTGAAGCTATGAGAGCAAATAGGGAATTTATTACAGTATAGCTATGGTCAGTCGATAAATCTAGACTATTGCTCTAATAGACTTTTGAAAGACCAACTGCGTTGGACAGTGTCTTTGTATCACATACATTTGCTGGTTGACAAAATGCACATTTCTAAATTGTAATCAGCTTACATAAAATACTCTTTTTTTTAAATGCTTATTTTTTAAGAGAGAGTGCAAGTTAGGGTGGGGTGGAGAGAGAGAGAGAGAGAGAGAGAGAGAGAGAGAGAGAGAGAGAGAATCTGAAGCAAACACCAGGCTCTGAGCTGTCAGTGCAAAGCCTGATGCGGAGCTTGAACCCACGAACCATGAGATCATGACCTGAGCCAAAGTAGGATGCTTAACTGACTGAGCCACCCAGAAGCCCCAAAATATTATTGTATCTAAGCCTCAAACTACAACTGAAGAGACCTGAGGTATACTAGATATATATGACCTAAGTCATATATTAGATACATAGGACCTTGATTCTTTTAGAATATTCAAATGTTAAAATGAGTTAGTGCATAATATAAGACAGAGTTTTTAGGGTACTTGTCACTTTTTTTGGCAGTAACATAATGAAGCATGTTGATTCCTGTAATTCGTCTTGCAGTAATATATGCATTTCACTTCAAGTTTATTATTCACATTTCTATGAAGGTGATTGAATAAATGACCTTTATTAACATAAAGATCTACATCTTCATAGAATTTTGGTCATTACTTTTCTATTTGTTTTGTGTCTTTTAAAAATATAAGATGGAATAAATGAAAGGCTAGGGGAAATAAGGTCTCATCTTTTATATTACCACAGAAGATAATCAATCCGTGAATTAAAAAACATTAAATATCAGATATAGCTCTGTATAATATACTGACATTGATAAATAATTATGTTTTACCATTTGATACTTTGGAAAACTGTGTTTTCCATTCTGTATTACATCAATAAGAAAGTCTTTTTCAGATTTAATAGGCATGCTGATAGTGTTAAATATATACTGATTATTCTAATAATCAGGTAGAATATTATCACTCTTGTATAAGAATAAATTTTTAACCCAAAATACATCAAAACCAATACTGAGTTTATAAGCAATAATTTTGTTTTACTATTTTAAATAAAAATCCTCCTAAGGCATAAAGAGTGGGAAATGACACATATAAGGTAATATATGAAAATTACCAAATGAAACATTTAAAAATAGGAGTTATAAGATTTAATAGACCTGCCATGGAGAGTTTGGTAGCTTCTATATTCTCATTGTTGCCTTAGTAGATGGAGTCAAGTATATCTGATCAACTTTTTGTGGTATAATTCGATCTCTGTGCTTTTACCACTGTGTACACAAATCTAAACTTTATTCTTTAGACTAAATACATCACCACAATTTCATTACTTATTAATACAAGAGTGTATATACATCTGTGAAAAAAATATTTCAAATAAGCATTTTTGCCTAGTCACTAACACTTTGTGGGGCAATACAACTGAGAGTCAATTTTGTTTCCCTACTCACATCTATGTAATCTCAAGAAGTTACTTTAACCATCCCATGCCTCAGTTTCCTCAGCTGTAGTAAAGAGTAGTCATATCTAACACAAATTTCTATGAAGATTGAATGATTAATTCCTGAGAACAGTTTGTGAACAGTTTGTAAATCTCAACAAATTGAAATTATGTCAGTGTTTCCATTCTCCTTGCTGAGGGTAATTTAGCTCAGTCTCAAACATTTAAATCATGAATTCTTAACAAGGTCTATGGAGTTTGTAGGTAGGAATCAGGGGGTCTGTGAATTTGGCTTAGAAAAAAAGTATATCTTTGAAATCAGATACTTTTATTTTACATTATACTTTTGCATATATCTAAAAATTCCACTTATAGTCTCATGATTGCAAAATCACAGTTGTTGCTTTGATCAGGGAAATAGCAGTGATTGTCATTTTGCTGTCTACAGATGCATGTGCAATCAAATTGACCATCGATTGAGTTATTTTGAGCCTAGTAGTCATTCAGTCACAGAACAACTTAGATTCTGAGTTTTCCATTGCTGAGCTAAACAAACTTGTTTTTCAGCATTCCCCACTGACCATCATTTGTCAATAGTATGTAGAAGGAAGGTAATCAATGACCAGACTAGAGTTTAGTGTGAAGACATTGCAGTCTACACTGATCTGTCTTAAACTATAAGATGTAACTTGCTTAAATTAATAAGTTTTCTTATTTATTCTGGTAGGTGAGAAGTACATATATTACAACATAATTTGTAAAATATGTTAGTAACTATTTAAATATATTTACTTTCCTTTTTAACACTATGCCTTTATATTTTATTTAAGCACTTAAAAATATTATTTTGACAAGTAGTCAATAGACATCAAGATATTTCCAGACTGGGCCATGACACACACACACACACACACACACACACACACACACACACACAGATGGTTTCACGACAGCTCTTCTAAGTAGTTTGTACACGCTCAAATAAAACCTCCTTCATAAATTCTTCAGTTTTCCCCATACAGATAATAACCATAACTATTATTGTTAAATGACTTCCTATGTGCCAAACAGACACTTTATATATACTTCTCTAATAAATCTGCACGAAAATTTTGCAGGCTATTTATCATCCACAGTTTAAAATATCGAATTAAGTAAAAACTCAAGGCTATCCAGAAATCATGATTTTCTTACAACACAGTTTTTCTATATATTCCATTCCTATTTTATTTCTCTGTAGCTGTTTGGTCTTTATTGCTTTAATCAATTGTGAGACTCCATTTTGTTTATCTCAACATGCCTTTTGGAAGTCGGCACAAGTATTTATACATAGTGGGTACTCAGTACATATTTACTAGACAAATCAAAGCATGGACTTTAAAGAGGGGAAGCATTAAAAGAAAATTAAAAAATAAAGAGGAGAAGCAAAGATAAAGGAAAATAATAAAAATGACAACAAATAAAAACACATACATTAAGTATTTAGAAATTTGAATATTTTTTATTGTTAATTCATTTAGATTCTGTTACCTATTTCGAGTTTTTCTTTTTTTATCTTTGTTTTGGCCTTTGAATTTATAAGACCTTAGATAATCAGTTCAGAAATATAGGCCAGGCATCTATATACTTACTTCTTAATAATATCATGTCCTTTTCCAAATAAAATAAAGTATGTTTTCTTCACTACATAAAAATTTTTAGTAACAAAATATAATTTTACAAAATGAGTTCCTAGGTTCAATTTATTTTCTTAATTAGCCCACTTTTCTTTCCAATGCACTTAATGTTAATAATATATTAGCCTGTTTTTTTTTCTTTCCTAAAAGTAATTTTTTAATTGCTCCATAGGAAGCAAATGCTTATTTTTTTTTCCTTTTTTTCTTTTAAGGACACTGACATAAGAGGCTAAATGAGGTCACAAACTTCATACAATCTCACAAACCTTGATATTAAGTCTCAGAAACCCAATCATTCTGGTATAAACTGCATATTTTTCTAATAATAGTATTATTTGTTGATTTATTTGCTTTGAACTGGTCACTGTTGAGCACTTTAAAATATATCATTTAAATTAAGCTTGGCAAAGCAAAAACGAAAACAACTATGCTTTAATATTTCTTATACTTTTCACTTTAGCAAACTATGGAATCAGTAATTTTAGAAAGTTGCTATGGCTTGTAAAGTTTATAGAGTTGGTAACAGCCTGATTTACAGACTTTAAGTTTTGTCTTTCACAGACCAATCTTTATTGAGATTCTGACATATGCCAGGCTTTGCTGTATTCTTATTAAAAACCTTTTCATTTATTTCTCCCAAAAAATAGTGGCAGGGTTCTTAAACATTTTCTTTCTCTTCTAGGGCATTTCTCACGGAATACCTGTTGAATGTTTACTCTGTGCCAGACAGTAGTTTAACTGCAGGGGATAAAGCAATGCACAAGGCGCACCCTAATCTCATGGAGTTAGAGACTGACTCTTTAACCAATGGATCATTTAGAAGTATTGTTTAATTTCCATTTATTCCTACATTCCTGTGATTAACTTCCAATTGGATTTTACTGTGGCCAAAGAATATACTTTATATAATTCAAATTCCTTTAAATTTATCAACACTAGTGATATAGTATAATAAATAGTATATGCATATATCACTTGAAAAATTTGTTTATTCTGTAGGTTTTGGATGTAGTGAACTATAAACACCAGTTACACTAAGGTGTTGTTCAGATATGTTTTTATTTTTATTTATTTATTGTTACGATTATTGCTTGGTGGTTATATCAATTGCTAAGCGGCATATAATCTTTTACTGTGATAGTGGAAGTGTTTATTCTTTATCTCAGTTTTATCAGTTTTGCTTCACATATTTTGAGATTCTTTTATTAAGCATGTAATTGATAATTGTTAATTTTTTTCTGATGAATTTTCCTTTTCATCACTATGAAATATTCTTATTTATCTCTGGTAATACTCATTTCATTGATTTTTTTTTCTGAAGTTAATATGTCGACTCCAAGCTACACATTTCTTCTCTTGGCTTGCACATAATTTCTCTCTATTTATCTGTAACACAATTGTGTCTTTATGTTTAAAATGAGTTCCTTGGGCCACCTGGGTGGCTCAGTCAGTTAAGCAACCGACTTTGGTTCAGGTCATGATCTCAAGAGTTCCTGAGTTCGAGCTTTGAGTTGGGCTCTGTGCTGACAGCTCAGAGCCTGGAGCCTGCCTCAGAACCTGTGTTTCCTTCTCTCTCTCTGCCCCTCCTCCACTCAACTTCTCTCTCTCTCTCTCTCTCTCTCTCTCTCAAAAATAAAATAAACATTAAAAATTTTTCAAAAAACATTGGGCCACCTAGGTGGCTTAGTCGGTTAAGCATCTGACTTCAGCTCAGGCCATGATCTCACAGTTCCTGGATTCCAGCCCCATGTCGGGCTCTGTGCTGACAGCTTGGAGCCTGGAGCCTGTTTCAGATCTGTCTCCCTCTCTCTCTGCCACTCCCCACTCTCTCTCTTTCTCTCTCTCAAAAATAAATAAACATTAGAATTTTTTTTAATTTCAAAAAACAATAAATAAAATGAGTTCCTTGTAGGCAATGAAAAGTTACATCCAGCTTTTTATTTTCATGCTGTCAGTCTAGAATAATCTCTTTCTTTAGTCTTTAGAAGCTGAATTTGTCTCCATTATAATTTCCATCCAGTTGAAAAACTTCCTTCAGCATTTCTTGTAAAGTAGTTTTATTAGTCTCATGTTTTTTATTCCTTAAAGTGTCCGCTTCACATTCATTCCTGAAGTGTGTATAGAATCTGTATTGACAGTTTATTCTTTCTTTTCCTTTTCCTTTATATTCTTCTTTTACTTTTCTTTCTTTCTTAAGCCATTCAAATTTTCACCTGTATATAATTTTTCATTTTTTTCTAGTTGCTGTCAAGATTTTTCTTTAACAACTATACTAAAATATTAAATAATTAAAGTGTTTTACACATCCCCTCAAAATGACATTTCCTTATATGTGCCTTATAGTAGTTGACTTTATGAATATAGGCAGGCTTTTTTGAATTTTATTTTGTTTGGCATTTGCTGAGTTTTTGATTCATTTATAAAAATGCACAATATTCACTACATTTGGAAGTTTTTGTACATTTTTTTTAATATGCCCTAATCTTCCCTTCCGATATTCAGGTCACCATATTTTGGACCTTCTACTATTACCCTACAAGTTTCTGAGACTCTCTGACTTTTTTTTTTTAATTTCTATTTAGTTTCAATTTTTTTTCTTTGTGATTTTATGCCAAGTAATTTCAATTGACTTTTTTTCAGGTTCAATGATATTTCTCACTGTAATCATCATTTGGCTATTGAGTTTCTCCAGTGAAATTTTTATTTCAGTTAATATATTTTCTATTTATGAAATTTCAACTTGGTGCCTTTGTACCACCTCTTTATGTCAGTTACATTTGTAAACTTTTCATTCATCACAGGTGTGTTCTCCTTTATTTTATGGAGCATAGTTAAATAAATAGCTGCTCTAAAGTCTGATAATTCTACTATATGGGCCTTCTCAGGGTTGACATCTCTGATATTTTCCCTTGAAAATGGCTCATGTTTTCCTAATTTTTTAAAAAGTCAGGTCATGTTTGAAATGTATCCCAAATATTTTAAATATTACGTTATACATGCTCAGGTTCTGTGAAAATCATCTGGAGGATATTAATGTTTCTGTGTTAATGGACAATCAACCCAGTTGCTTTAGCCAATGATGATAGGTCCTATCTTGTCTTTTGTGGGCAGTGGTTCAAATATAAGTAACTTTCTTTAATTCTTTTACATTATTTTATGTGTATCATGGAAATATAATGTTTGGGGGGTAAATAGTAAATTTTGGGGGGTAAATAGTAAATTCATGTGCAAAATTAGACAATTCTTTCCCCAGATCTCTTCCTGGAATCTCATTTTCTTCTGTGAGCCACAGAGTATTCTTTCCCTACTATATTTGGCCAGCAAAGTTTCCATCAGAAGTTACAACCACTTATACTTCTACCACTCTGTGAGTGGGGAAAAATGGCACAGGGAAGAAAAATAGATAAAATCACCTCAATGACTGTTGCTTCTCCAAAATTTGACCACCTTCCAAAATAAGGCTAATTTGATTTCTTTACAGAGTTCTTTGGTAAGTTTTTCCAAAATTCATTATTTTATTTTTAAAAAATTCGCTCAAGTTTATAACTGCAATTAGAATGATACATTAACTCTATGGGACTTACACTCCCATAGCGCAACCAGGATCCTAGGGAGTGATTTTGTTTTTGTTTTTAAGGTTAATTAAAATTTAAAATAAACCTGTTAAGTTTCCTCTCTGATGATACTTCACTTAATATAACTCAGACTTTTTTGCAATCAATAAATTTGTTTAATTGACAGGTTTTGTAATATTTACTCAGTGTTCATATAAAAAAGCCAGATATAGGTTTAAGTTAGTCTTGTTGACCTACATTTATATAAATATACACATAAAAGTAAAGTTCTCTAATTACCTTCAATTCGAGTACACATTTATCTCATAGATCCTTTTCTATTTACTTTTATTGTATTTTTTGCAGTTGTGAAAGATTGCTATTTATCATTTATGCTCTAAGCTTAGGAAAGCTTGTGAATTGCGTATATATAATTACATTTAGTGGGTTTACTAAGTTTTAACATTTCAAATACTTTTAGTTGATGATTTCTAATTTGTTTTCTCTGCCAGGTACAAAATTGTGTCATATAAATTATTTTCATCAGGCTTTCCAAATTGTTATATCTAATCTTCTTTATTCAATTTTATATAATTTGTTTTTTCCATGATTAATGATAATTGATCAATTTTATATAATTTTATTCTACTTTTACATGTTATATTTGCCTTTATGACATCTATTGACATCATAATTTACATTTTTAAATTATTTTTATTGAGATATATTTATATTAATAGATCACTCTACATCAAAGTATTCTCTCATATTAGGGAAGAATGTTTAATCTCCATTACTGATGCTTCCTTGATATAACACTTTATCATCTATCCACTGCTCAATTAAATCTGCTTAGAATACTCATTGATTAGTTGGGAAGGAATAATTTCTCATAAAAGTATTTCACTCCTTTTTTATTTGAGGGGAGAGGTCCTCAAAAGCCATATGCTCTGCCTATCTCTCTGGCCCATTGTAAAAAGACTGTTCCTGAGGAAAAAATCTGTTTTATAGTATCCCCGTAAACATATTTATAAGTTTTCAATTCTCAGGTTTAATATTTTAAGAACTTCTTGCCTACAGAAAATCACTAATAAAGTTCACATCTTATTTCACTTCTTTTTCTGATCCAGTTTCTCATTTGATTCAGAAGTTGAGCATAGAAGAGGGGTTTTAGTTACTGATCTCCCTTTAAACACCAGTGTTTTCTTATTTTTAACCTATTGTACTATTAATCCTTGGAGTTCTAATTAATCATCTGTGTTATATTCTAACTTTTTTAGCTATAATCAACACATTTTTTATGTTGAAATCAAAACAGAATTGTATTTTCTTACATTTGAAATAGCTGTATGGCCATCATTGGTTATTTGTTGAAAATTTTCAGATGTAATTGGATTATTATATTTTTTCTCCATCTTGAGTCAATTCAGATTGTTCTCAAATTATTACATAAACACCTCTGAGGATCTGTAAGGAGTCACCATCAATCTTCCACACCCACACGGGATGTGTAAAATAGAAAAGTATGCTATTAGTCTGTTGTGGAAACATCCTATAATAATAAATTCAATATAGTCTGACAAGGTGTAAACTAGTGTTATAGAGAATTGTTATAATGGTGACTATTTTTTTCTTCCATCAATAATACAGACATATTTCGCATGTTTAACTCTGTAAGTCAATTTGAAATTCAGGTTAGTAACAACTTTCACTGATTATAAATGCTATTTTGGTTTGGCATTTTTCATTCTTTCAAATTAAAGCAAAGGAAACTAAAAATCAAAGCATTTGATGTGTTGAAATTGCTCTAAAGTATGCATAGTGATTAAAATCACTGAAAGGCTTTACATTTTATGGGTACTCCACTGTGGGTGCACTTCAATAATTTTAAATTACTCTTCACTATACAAAGCAATTTAAATTTATTGGAAACGAAATCTGGAAGAGTTCAAATTCTGGGCAATGTTGTGCATACAGCTTGAAAATTACTAAGAGCATTTAGTGTTTTTTACAAGCAGTCCATTAAAGGTGATCTGAGCTTTGGCATGGAATGATATAGAAAGATTTGGAAGTGCTAGAGTCACTCTAACCTCAATTCTAATCTGGAAAACTGAAGTTCTTTGATAAGTAAACCAATATGTTATTTCACTCTTCAAATATTCGCATCAAAAATTTAATGTATAAAATATATCTTGAGATATTTTTGTAGAAGTCTTATTTTCCAGAACTTTCACAATTTATTTCAGGAAAATTATTTTTTGTAATGTTTTGTAATTACAAAATAATTTTTTGTAATTACAAATTGTAATTTGTAATGTTCAGACTAAGAGCAAAGAAAAGTTTAGCAGCATTCTGATTCCATTAAAACTCTGTCACCATTGGGGTACCTGGGTGGCTCAGTTGGTTGTGTGTCTGATTTCAGCTCAGGTCATGATACCACAGTTCCGGAGTTCAAACCCTGCATTGGTCTCTGTGCTGACAGCTCAGAGCCAGCAGCCTGCCTTGGATTCTGTGTCTCCCTCTCTCTCTGCCCCTCCCCTGCTCATGTTCTCTCTCTCTCTCCCTTTCTGTCTCTCAGAAATAAGTAAACATTAAAAAAATTTTTTTTAAACTCTGCCACTAAATGATTTTACTGTATCTACTATAGGTTATATTAGTATATATTACTACAAGAAAGTATATTATTAAAATTCATTTATTGGTATATACATTATTTCACTAACAAATAAGTTGGATATAAAATTAAAAACAGTGACTGTTTTTCTTTGCAGGTATGACTGTCTCTTAGGTTAAGAACTGGTAGCCTTAAATATGAATGTGATTTTCAGGGAGAGATGCAATTTTCAGAATGATAATGTTTGAAAACCTGAGTTTAAGAGCACACTATCTTATGCTTTGCCACTATTTTAATAGTGTGTTTTCTGTCCCTAATGTAACTTCATGCTTACATACAAAGCCTCATGCTGCATAACAGCAGCAACTGATGCATGTTTTCGTCTACAGATTGTGAGATGTGTCTTTTAAAAATGGACCTACCCATGCACAGTATCATCACTAACCTTAAAGAATTCTCTTGTTTCACCTTAGTGGAGAAGTAGGCCCTTAAGCATTTTGTCAGCATTTCAGGAGTGATGAATAAGCTGGCTTGAAGTACTTCATGCATGCATTTTAATGATTAGAAGGGACTATAATTCTCCTTCATCTACCTAAAGTTCCATAGGAACCTAACTCCTGAAACTGAACCTGCATTATCTGGTAGGCATCTTTATAAATGAATCTAGAAATGCTGTTCACAGTATTTGCCTCCAGTGACATTCATCCTAATTGAATTGTAAATGAAGCAGTCAGGGTGTAAACCAACCTAAAGCTTTCTTCACTCCTGAAAGGCAGGGAAAAGCCTTAAATATATCCCTTTCATTGTTAGTGACTCTGAAATGACATTGAGAATTGTCCATTCAGGCTTCTCTTTTTATGGGAAGAGCTTCATTTTAAATCACCTGTATCTTCAAGACATTCACTACAGTGTCCTTGAAACAAAAGTAACTTTAGAGTCAAATTCACATAAAAGTGAAAATACTAATAATCTGATTTATTTATAAAATAATACCCAGTAGTTTATTAAATTATCATAAGTAACCACAGGTTAAGTAATTTGACTAAATGTGAAAGATTCAAATACTTCTCAAGGTGTCTGGAGACATCCAAATTTATCTTGGTACTGATTTCAGGTGAACAGTCTCTTTTAACACTTTATGAATATGTTAATCAAATTGGCAGTAGTATTGAGAATCAGTTATGTTTCTAAAATACATATATTTCAAATGTTAGAACCAACTTGACATCATATTATTGTGTTAGGAAGAAAAAAATGAATATATTTTGACTCGATTGGTTAAGAAATAATTTTCATATACAAACAGAAAGTGATTCAAGTGAAAAATAATTGACTTATGAAATATTTACTGTAGTTTTTTGAAAAAAACAATCAGCGTTGTTGTTATATTTTAGAGAACAGAAGACTCAGTTTGATGGAGAAGGGAATACAGTTTAAGAACCACTAATATCTATAGGCCAATTCCTAGCAATTGAGGTCCCCTTACTTGCCAATGTGGGCTATGTTGACTAGAATCGACTTGTACGCACCTGTCAGCACAGCCTAACTTCTGGCATTTTGGCAACATTAATGAAATAATGAAGATAACAAATACAAAAGTATCAAAGGGTCAGAGTTAATAAGTTAAATGCCATGGATATAAAGAAAAAGTGGGAGAATAGAAAAAAATGAAAGAGGCTTTTGACACTAGTTAGAAAAAAAATACTGTGAAGATTCTTCTGCTATAATACAAGAAGATCCTGGGAAAAGTATGATATGCTTTAAAATTATTCATGAACTAATTAATTAAAAGGAGAAAGGAATTAGGTAAAATTGAAATAAGAAGTACTCTGGGCTAAAGTCTATCCTGCCAAAATTTATATATGTTGAAATTCTGGCCCCCCTTACCAGTATACCATGCCTGCTTTTCAACTTAAAAAAAATTATAAGGAAAAATAAATGGCAAAGAGCATAATTTGAAGAGACTGAACAAGCATCAGAACTAGAGTCAGATATGGAAGAAATGGTGGGCTTAACAAATTGGGAACTAAAACAAACCAAGAAACAAACAAAAACTATGATTAATATGCTAGAGATTCCAATGGAAAAAATGGACAACATATAAATATAGATGGGTAATGTAAGCAGAGATGGACATTCTAAGAAAGAATGAAACAGATGATAGAGTTCAAATACACTAAATGTAAATGAGAATGCTTTTGATGGAAAATTGCCTTTGATGCCCTTAATAATAGACTAGATATGACTAAGGTAAAAAAAATCTCTGAGCTTGGGGATATTTCTTTTTTTAAATTTTATTTAAAAATTTTTTTAGTGTTTTATTTATTCTTAAGAGAGAGAGAGACAGAGCATGAGCAGGTGAGGGGCAGAGAGAGAGAGGGACACAGAATCCAACGCAGGCTCCAGACTGAGCTGTTTGAGCCCAACATGGGGCTTGAACTCACAAGCCTTGAGATCATGACCTGAGCCAAAGTAGGATGCTTAACCAACCGAGCCACCCAGGCATATCTGAGCTTGGGGATATTTCAATAAAAACTTCCAAAACTGGAAGGAAAAAGAAAACATACTAGTAAAAAACAGAAGAGAATAAATAAGAACTGTGGGAGAACTACACAAGGTAAAACTATATACAATAGTAATACCAGAGGAAGAAGATAGAAAGGAATAGAAGAAATCTTTGAAGAAATAATGACTATTTCCCCAAATCAAAGCCAGACACTGCAGATGCAGGCAGCTCAAAGAACACTGAGCAGGATAGATGTAAACACAAAATGAAACAAAAACAACACACCTAGTCATATCATATCAACTTCAGAAAAACAAAGATAAAGACAAAAAATCTTGAAAAAAAAAAAAGCCAGAAGGTGATAAGGGAAGACATCTTATCTATAGAGGAGCAAGATAAGAATAACATTTGACTTCTCCTCAGAAACCATACAAGCAAGAAGAGGGAGTAAAATGAATTATTAAAATATTTAAAGAAATGCAAGAAAGGAAAAAAGAAAAGAAGGAGAAAAGAAAGAAAGGCACAGGGGTACCTGCGTGGCTCAGTTGGTTAAGCAACCGACTTCGGCTCAGGTCATAATCTAGCTGTTTGTGAGTTTGAGCCCCATATCGGGCTCTGTGCTTACAGCTCGGAGCCTGGAACTTCCTTCAGATTCTATGTCTCCCCCTCTCTCTGCCCCTCCCATGCTCATGCTCTGTCTCTTCTCTGTCTCACAATAATAAATAAAAATGTTAAAAAATTAAAAAAAAAAAAAAAGACAGTCACCTACCTAGAAATCCATATCCTGAAAAATCTGTAGCCTTCAAAAATGAAAGAGAAATACGAACTTTCCCGGACAACCAAATTTGTTGGCAGGTGACCTGCTTTGCAAGAAACATTAAAAATTATTGAGAGAGAAGGAAAATAATAAAGATCAGAAACTGAAATATTTATAATGACAGGAAGAGCATCAAAGAAGAAATAAGTGAGGGTAGGATCAAAATTTTTATTTTTCTTATTCTCAGATGATAAAACAGAGAATTAATGACTAGGTAAAGGTTAATATTAGAATTCACCCTTATGCAAAGCAAGGACATTTTCTTGCTCTAATAATAGAGAATTTAAAGAAGGTCTCTTATCTAATTATTTTTTTTAATGTTTATTTATTTTGAGAGAGAGAGAGTGTGAGCAGGGGCGAGGCAGAGAAAGAAGGAGTGAGAGACTCCCAGGCAGGCTCCATGCTTCGCAAAGAGCTGGACACAGGGCTCAATCCCACGACCATGAGATTATGACCTGAATGAAAATCAAGAGTTGGATGTTTAACCAACTAAGCCAACCAGGTGCCCCAAAAGATCATTTATTTTAAGATCGACAGTTTCCATTTAATTTACATTTATCACCTCTTTAAATAACCCCCATAACAAGATATTGTTATTCCATTTTAGTATTTAAAAACTGAGGTTCAGAAACATCAAATAGTATGCCCAAGTCATAAAATAAGAGGAGCTAAAATTTTGAAACTAGATCTGCATAACTTCACAAGAACTTCTTTTATTCTTCGTTGGCTCTCTGAAACATAACGCTTGCTGATCTATTGACAAGTTTTGGAAGACATTTCACACAGTACAAAAACACTTACAAAATTGAATGGAAGTCAAATATCAAAGTACAGAACCCTAAACTATTCTTTGTGATGTTTTGTTTGAGGAAGATAAATATTACTCAAATAATGTTGAAACACAATATGTAAATTGAGGACATATTACAAATGAAATAACATGTTTCAGGCACAGACATTGCTTTGATAATGTCAATAACGAGTCCTGATGATAAACTGATAATCCAGAGTTAGACATACAAAAATTATCCTGTATAAAGTAGTGATAAACCTTATTAGATGTGGACATGCCAAGTTTTGACATACCAAAAATGTGTTTGATTCAATCATTCTGCTATGAAGAGTGCTGGTGAATCTAAACTTATAGACAGACATGGCAGACCTCGCTTATACAAAACATTTATTTCTAAGTTGATACGGTGCCCTTTTCAGTGTCATATCAAGTTCCTGTAAATGTGTCAATCCATAGACTCATAATTCTGATTAGTTGAAATGTCTACCTTTCTGCCATCCACATTGTTTTGATCATCCAGCTTTATAGTAAAGCTTATTATCAAGAAAAGCAGTCCCCGTGCCATTCTCTTCTCAATGTTTTCTGGCTAATTATGGCTCCTTTCACATTCTGTGTAAATATTTAAATTAACTTGTAAGTTTCAAGGGTAAAATCATTTAAAGATATTTATTAAAGTTATCTTGAATTTATAGATTCAATTGAGTACATTGAAATTTTTGTGATATCTTATGATTTATGTAAATGTTTTGTCTCTCAAATAATTATTTTTTAATTTTTTTTATTATCTATTTTTGAAAGAGACAGAGAACGCACAAGCAGGGGGAGGGTCAGAAAGAGAGGGGGAAACACAGAATCCTAAGCAGGTTCCAGGCTCTGAGCTGTCAGCACTGAGTGTGACACAGGGCTGCTTGAATTCATGAATAGCAAAATCATGACCTGAGCCAAAATCGGATACTTAACCGACTGAGCCACCGGGGTGCACCAAGTTTTCATAATTTTTGAGATGACTTTCACAACTTTTAGTAGGTATATGTCTATGTCCTGCATATGCATGATATTTTTATTGTTATACTTTACTGAAACTATTATGTAAAATTACACTTTCTAATTGGCTTATGGTACATGTGAAACTTGTTGATTTTTTTGTTACCTTCTATGCAACACCATTACAGCATTTTGTTAAAATGCTAATTTGTTTACTTCTTGGGATTTTATGGAAAAGAGTATTATCATCCAAATACAAATCACAACATATTTTTTCTTAAAATATTATGAATAAATTTTTTCTTAGAGCATAATGTTACTTGGCCAGAGAGTTAACATATATGTTCATAGTGTTTTTATATATGTTTTATATTTTTAAATTTTAAAATAACATGTATTAATTTTAGCAAATAGATCACATTCTTGGGCACAAAGAAAAGTAAATGTCTTCCTTAATGAGAAATTGTCTGAGCACGACTTCTGGTGATTTTTATATTTTTAAAATCTTCTTAAATATATTGAGAGAATAGATTGCATGTTAAGTGCTCTTAACACACACACATGCACATACACAAAAGAACACAAGGACATTTTTGGAGTTGATAAGTATGTTTAGTGCTTTGATTGATGGTGGTTTCACAAGTATTTATGTATGTTCCAACTCATCAAAATGTAAGCATAAAATATATGAATTATTCTTGTATATAAATTATTCTTTAAGAAAGTTTAAAATAGAACACTAATAACTCATATTCTCCAAAATAACTTTTAAAAACTAAAATATTACAAAAATATTATGTACTCTTTAATGCCAGTAAATCTTTAAGATTTCATTATTTTCTAATACCAAAAATTACAAAAATTAACTCAAGAAAAAGGAATAGATAAAATAAGTAATAGAGTACACTGAACAAAATATATTCTCATTCTTATTTTTTTAAAGTTCTAAAACCAGAGTTTCACATTGAGTTATTTCAAATGTCTAATAAATAGATATTACATAGGAATATGTTTTAAAAAAAAGACTAGTGTCAAAACACCCTAAGGTTGTTACATATACAAAAAAGTGAAAACTACAGACTGATCCTCCAGGCAAAATATACATAATTACCAGCAAAATATTTTACTAAAATGTTAGTTAAATTATGTACTTTAAGTAGAGTTTATTCCGGGAATAAAATTTTAAAACTTTACTTGATGTAATAAAAAGTATAAGTTACTAAAATTTGGGCCAAAAAGGACTTATTTAGTATTATTTGAAAAGTAAGGTACTATTCATTTTAAATCATGAACAAAATCAACTCAATGATATATTACTTAGAAAGTTTTATGACTTGATTATCTGTCTATCTATCAATTCTTCTATCAACCGATCTATCCAACCATCATTTGGTTTCACATAAGAAATAATTAAAATAATTAGGTGTATCTTCTTTTCAAATTATACTTTTATCATGGTCAATATCAGAGTATGATTTTTTTAAAGTCTTTGCAAAATGATTTTAGAATTTATCAAGGAAAAAAGGCATTTAAATAAAAAAGAAAAATAGAACGCAAAAATAATAATCAACACACACACACACACACACACACACACACACCTACAACACAGTCACCAGCAAGAACTGGACCTTTAAATATATAGACTAATAGTATTTCCTAGGAAAAAAGAAGTTCATCTATTGAATGAACTTAAGGAAACATCAAGGATAAGTAATGACTTATATAAATCTAGAGCCTATGAGGTATGGTTTCCTGGACCATGACACATAAGCTATTAAAAAAAAAACAAAAACCAAAAAACAAAAACTTCCAGAATTCGAGTTTTTAGAGTGGAGATGTTCCATAACTTAAAATACTCTCTGTATTGGAAGGAGTGATCCTATGAACTGTGCTTAACAAACATCACGTATGATCCTGGGTAGGAGCTACGTATCTAACTAAGGGTCCAAGCAAAAGCCCTCAATGGTGTGTAAGATCTCTAATGCATGTGTGTATGGTTTCACAATCTGATCTTAAGTGGTAGCTCATGTGAAAAGGTGTGACATCGTTTGTCCTGCTTAAGTTTTGTACTACTGTGTTTGTTCTCTCAGTTCAAATATCATTTCACCAGTATCCATTCTCTCTCTCCTTTCCATTACTCCAGTTATACACATATGAGGATGTTATGCCATGTTCCCATGTTTCTTGTGTAATTCCATGTATTTAATGGCAGTTCACACATAGCTCACCTGTAGTTCCAATGTAGCTCATTTTGTAATTCACATCTTTTCTTTCCATGCTTCAATTTGACCAACATGTATTAACATCTACTTCCCAGGTCACCAATCCAACTTTTCAGTAACTGTTAAACTATTAGCCACATTTTAATGTTCTAAGATTCAGTATTCTAGAGAGTCTGTATTCAATATTCCATATTCTATAATATTCAGTGTTCTAGATTTTTAATTTGATATCTGTACATTCCATTTTTCTCGTGAAATTCTCCATTTGTCTTTTATTTCCTTTTACATATTAATCAACTCTTTTTGGTTGTGTGCTTTTAACTCCAATATAGGGATTCATTTTGTTCTGTTTCTATTCACGATGATTTTTTTTCCCTGTCTCATTGAGCTTTTATCTTATTTTTAATTGAATTTCATGTTAAGTATGAAAAATCATAGAGAAATAGTGGGTGATAGATGCAAGTAATCTTGATCCAGCCAGAGCCTGGGATGATTTGAGTCTGGGCTGCAGCCATGTGAGGGCTGCTCTTTCCTGTGTTTGCTTTACTCTCAAGATATAGCATTTCAGAAGGCTCAACTGAAACCCTGGGGTGTTTAATAAGGCCTCTTCTCTTTGCCTGTTTCTGAGTTCCAGTTTTTATGTCACCAGCACAGCAAGACTGCCAATATTTCTGCTTAGATATTTAGTATCCCAGCTGCTGCTTTCAGCGTGATCTCTAGTCCTCCCATTCCTAAAATTATATTTTTATCCGGGTTTTTGGTTTCTGAAGTTTTGGCTGCCTTCGTTGCTCTTCGATGTCCTGAAATGGCTTTATTTTTATTTTAATTCATCTTTTTAAAATTTATTATGCAGCTTTTGTAGTTGCCCTCAGTGGAAATGTTGTTCTGACAAATCTAGGTCATAATAGTCAAAATGGAAATGTTGTTTGTAGTTTTTTGAATCGTTTTCCCTCTTTAACCAAAAACTGTTTTTGGTTTCCTTAAAATAAAGAAATTTAATTGTATTCTTTATACTGTAACTATGTTGTTATCATATACTTTTTTTTCTGTTAAGATAAAGACTCTTGCAAACTAAACAAAACAAAAGTGTAACTAAATAAAAACCTCCATGCTAGTATTTGATTTTCCTGGAGTTGAGATAGTTGGGGATTAAAAAACTGGCTTATCTTATACTTTATATTGAAAAGATACTCAACAAAATATAATATAAATATTTTAAAAATTAAACCTCTCTTATATCTAAGAAAAATATAACTGTGTCCCAGTGATTGCCAATCCCTAGTACAATCTATTTTCCTTTCCCTGAACATACAGTTCAATTAGATTTCCCATCCCTCTTGCTGGCAAGTAGAACAGTATCAATAAATTTTAGCCAAAAGAATGCGCACAGAATAAATATATCATCACTAAATATTTACCATATATTTTTTTCACAGTTGTTCATGCAAGAGGTGATTTGGAGATAAGTGGTGAGGCTGGTGACCGTACAATGTGGAGCGTGGACCCCCTACTACCATCTGTAGAGGAGTGACTTGACCTGCACAGAAATATAATATAAGCAAAGACAGAGACTTTTATTGCGTTCAGATACTGAAAGTTGGGAACACATTGTTCTAACCTTTAGCACAGTCTAACTATTTATATGATTTATATTTATATGATAAATACTAAATATTCTAAATCAAACTTACATAGATGTTAGTATTTTTCTGTACTTCTTCAGAAATGTGGGCCAGTCCCAAATATTAATACTGAGGTAATCATTTTAGCAAAAATACCAATGTGTCAAAATATAAAGTTGAATTCATAAATGTGTTAATTAACAAATATTTATTAAGCAGCTAATATATAAGAGGTGCAATTCAAAACATGAGAGATTTAGCATGAAAAAATAAAAATGTCATTCTAGAAATTATATTATTTGGGGAAATAAAACAATAATTTGAGAGTCATACATATTAGAAGACATTTTTCTGAATTAGAAACTACAAATTTCATAAACAATCTGTTTAAATGAAATCAATATTTCAAAAACTTATTTCTAGTGATCTATGTCTAGTCATCTATGTCAAAATAGGTACACAATATAAGATGGGTTTTTTAAGTTGTAGTGAGTTTCAACATTTTATTTAACAAAAGATAAATGTAAGTCATCTTTTTGGTTATTTTAAGTATGAGAAGATATTAAAAATATAGTGGTGATATCACTCTTATTTTTGAGACTACCACAATCAGTGTCTCAACTGAAGTGCCTCTTCTCTGATTTGTTTTCTGAGAATACTTTTGCTTGAATTGAAAAAAAAAACTAGGGCTCATATTCTAATCAAAGCAGTGTAATAAAAAGACATGAATCATTTGCAAGTTTAGAGTTGCATTTCCTTAACTGAATAACTGGCACTAGTGGGTTTTCTGATAGAGTATTAATTGTTCAGTTACATTTCCCCAAATATTTAGCTTCTGTACCATAGGATTCTCTAAGTTACATATACATTATTAAAAATATATGTTGCAAAGAAACAGAATAATGGAATTATAACTTAATGATGCATTATCAGTGTTCAAGGTGTAATCTTTGTGAAGTAGTTTTTAGCTTTCTTTGTCATTGAAGACTTTCTCATTAGGTGATTTACCAGTGTAGACTCTGCTTGAAAGACAAAGTGACATTAATAGCAAGACTCCTTTTTTTTTTCTTCAAATGAAATCAAGTAAAAGTGAAAGAGAGAAACAAACATAAGTAACTAGGACTAGAATTAGATATAGCCAGGAAAAAGAAAGAGAGAGAGAGAGAGAGAGAGAGAGAGAGAGAGGAAAGGAAAGGAAGAGAAAGGAAGGAAGGAAGAAGAAAAAGAAAGGAAAAAAGTAGCCATACAGAGAGACAAACTCTTCTTTTCTAGGAGATATATCATTAAGGAGTTTGGTTAACTGAAATGCTTTCTTGGGACAGACCTTGCCCAATGACTGAGCAAAGCAGTAGTAACAACAACCCTGACTTTCTTGAGTGACCCTCAGTCATCTGTTCAAGGACCTAACCATTTCATCCAAGGCAGGACTTTGCTCCAGAATTCTCCTTTGGGCTGGAAGAGACCTCCATGTCCACTTTGTGGTTCGAGGGCTCCCTCATACATTCTTGCGTCTTGCCTAATTCATTGCTAGTGCTATTCCCAATGTATATTTTTGTGCTCCTATCTCTCTCTCAGTATCTACCTCCCAGAAAAATAAACAAAAACAAAAACAAAAACAACCAATAGCAAGCACTTTTGAATTAGAAGGAAAGAAAGTAAAAATAAAATTTATTTCACAGTTTCATTTCAGGGATTAGAGTTTAGAGGGATAACTTTCCTTATTTTTATGTTCTGACATCAATGCAAGAGGTTGAAAGACTTGGTTAGGTATGTGTTGCTATTATGTTTGTATTAATTTCAGTATTTCCAAATTGATAGAAACAACACTAAAATTTGTGATGCCTGGTGAGTCCTGTCCTAGCTTATCACTTGTGATGCTATTTTATTTTTCATATTCTTAGTTTGTGACATTATCTATGAACTGACACCTTTTGACTACAAACTAAGTAAAATGGTATGCAAAAAATTATTATTGTGATAAATTTCCACTGTAAATAGACCATGTGTTCAGAAAAAGAGAAAACATGCATGCAAGTAAGCCTAAAAATTTTTAATATTATTTAAAACTAAGTCCATAAACAGAAATAAAATAAGTAACTCAAACTTTATAATTTCATAATTTTGGAAAAAAAATCTGTCACATAATGCCAAATACCTTCTAATCTTGGCATAAAGCCCAACTAATATTTAGTAGCCAGTGTCTCTTTTTCGGAAGCACACAATAAAAGACAAATTAATATCTAACAAATACCTGAGAAAAAGAATCTTGAATCTAGTTTAAAAGTGCAGAATCCTAAGTCCAAGAGTACTAACGCTTCTCATGGCACTGATAGATTCGTATTGATAATATTTTACATTTCATCACATTTCTCCAACTAGCAATTGGAAACATACTGATAAACATTAGATATTCATTGTATGAAAAAGCTGGAAATATCATAGAAGAAATATCAGCAGTTGTAATGGAAACAGTCCAATTTCACCCACACTAGATGCTCTTTCACTGTACTGCTGTAAAACTTCAATAGTGGAGAAATAGACTGAAGGAATTAGTATTGATTCTCAAACACAAGCATCAAGTTGTTGTCATGACAATGAACCATAGCTACAACTGTGTTCTCATTAGAAATGATACAGCAAAGCTCCCAGCTCACACCACAGCCATAGCAGCTTACTCTGCTTATACGCAAAGCCTTAAGAGAAGGATGTAGTCAATAAAAACTTTTTGTCTTGTCAGGATGCCAATTGCAAATTGAATATGAACTAGAAAATTGACCAAAGTGTTTGTCAGCCCTTATGACCTGTGCACAAATTGTTAGATTGATACATTCATCTTGGGCCATGAATCTGTTCTGCTGAATCTGTTCTGCTCCCCCACTACACACAAACATTCCAGAAATCAGATAGGTTATCCTAAGTGGTTGTGAAATGTCATGTGAGATTATTTGGATAAAACAATGCAATTCTACTACAAAAATAATAACATAATAAATGCGATAAATTTCAACAGAGAATAAATTCATACACCAAAGTACTATAAATAAGATAATTCACATTTCTCCCATTTTTACACAAAAATAAGTAAAAAAGAACAACTGCTGAACACTGATTGCTAGTTTTGTAAACTTCCTCATATAGGTGTGTCCAAGCACTTTCAATTACACACAGGCTATTTGTAGATGCAAAATTATTACCTTAAATGAATGCAAATATTGTTTCTTTCTCTTAGTGACATATACATGAACTTGTCTGATAAAACCCAAGTCAAAGGAGTTTAGTTTTTCAAAGTTAATTATATTTTTAAAACCTAAAGTTAGAGGTGTGCTTCTCCAATATCTCTAATTATCTCTGTTCTAACAATTCCATCTTTGACCAGGAAAGCATTTCAGAGGTCTCTTAACACAAGCTGATTTTGGGGTAAAGCAAACAGGATCACATTTAGCCTGTCAATAAAAGCAAATAAATACCTTGGCAGAGAATAACTCTGTGCTGAAAATTGTGAGTGGCAGTGCTGTTATTGAAAATAAAATAATGTGAAATCTGATTTCACTTTTGTGTCAACTGTGTTTCTATATTTATATCACAATATTTTTTTTCCTGTGCCAATTTAAAATACTTTGGATTTCATTATATTGGAACTTCTTATTCTTCACATTTTTAGTATCTTCCAAAGAAACAAATAATTCAGTATTTTAAAATGGTATTCCAAATGGAAAATGGGATATGTATTTATTTTGATTAATGAATAAATGTCCAAATACCATGTTATTTGAATTGTTGCCAAGATAATTTTCTTTTAATTATGTAGTGAAACTAAAGAGATACTTGATAAGATAATAGATAGATATATTTTTTAATAATCTGTTTTCTCCTTTTAACTTAAGCTTAAATAATGTACTGTTATCTGCTTTTTAACTACTTCTAATGATAGATTAAAATCATAAATAATTTTCCTTCATGATACTTTTATTTAGTTTAAGGAGTGTTTCCATTTCTTCTTCATTTTTTTGTTTCATGAAAGGAAAGAGTAATAATTACCTGATTATATATATATTTTAAAGCTAATTAAGTATTTTGTACTTCCAAATATTTAAAATGACACAGAAATGATATTTTACTTTTCTTTTTTAACAATCTCAACATATGTTTCCAAAAGAAAAACATGAGAGAAAAACAAATTAAAACTCCAATATATTTAAATTTCACATATTAGTAAAGTAATTTTTGATAAAAAATAATTGGTTTCTACAATTATGACCTGATGAAGAACACTTAAATGAGATGAAAAATGGAAATTAATACATTTGCTACAAAAATTTTAGAACAAATGGTTTCCTCGTTGGAGGAAAAGAAAGATAGCATTCTTTATTTCCTAAACATGATTTTTTTCTCAATTATTTATCTGTCAAATTTATATGTTGAGATATTTATTTCATTAGATGGGAGAGATTAATTATCTGATCATAATACATCTTGATGCCTCCACTGAGGTAAGCATGAAATAATCATTTGTTTCATTGAGCTCAAAGAGTGAATCCCTCTGTGAACCAAGCCAATTCTTCCTAGTAGATAACTGTAAATTACTTTTAATTGTGTGCATCTATTGAATTATAAGGCAATAATTCAGAGAAAATGAGCATTTTAAAAAGTTTTATGATGTGTATTATAAACATTTTCCAAATTCATCGTTTGGCACGATAAATAATTTTTAGTGGAAAAAGCTCCATCTTCTTATAAGCCTTTTAATTATAAAATAATTCCAGTGAGAAAAGTAATTTAAGCCAGCTTACTTATTCAGGACACACATTCTTTCTCAGCCCTGTGGCCTCACTGATCTCATGTTAGTACCTTCAGCATCTCAAGATTGACAGGAAATGTTAATTCATCATTTTATTACCATCACGTTGTTAGGTTCCTAGAATACAATGGTTGGTCAATTATGTGTTTTATTTTTTAAAAAATGAATGAATAGGGGAGACTGGGTGGCTCAATCAGTTAAGTATCTAACTCTTAATTTCTGCTCAGGTCATGATCTTATAGGTTCCTGAGCATGAGTCCAGCATCATGCTCTGTGGGGACAGGATAGAGGCTGCTTGGGAATTTCTCTCTCCCTCTCTCTCTGCTCCTCCCCTGCTCTCACACACTCTCTCCCTCTTTCTCAAAAATAAATAAATAAACATTTTATTAATAAAATTAATAAATAAATGAGTGAATGAATGAGTATATGAGAATACCCTTTGATAGTTCTTATGTCACTAAGAAACAATAAGACTACTCAACAAACATGATATTAAGGGCCCAGAAATTAAGATTTTGAGAGGAAGAGACTTCACTTGGTCTTGTAACAACTGTTTTCCTCAACTTAGTATTACCAGGAGATATGTGCCTAAGGAATTATGAGCTACTTTCTTAGTCTATTAATGAAGCATATTTTGTGTTTTGTTTTCCATTTTTAAATATTGATTTATTTTTAGAGAGACAGTATGTGCAAGTGGAGGAAAAGATAGAGAGAGAGGGAGAGGGAGAATCCCAAGAAGGCTTTGTGCTATTGGCATAGAGCTAGATGCAGGGCTCAATCTCACAAACTATGCGATCATGACCTGAACCAAAATTAAGAGTTGAATGCTTAATTGACTGAGCCACCCAGGCACCCTGAAGCATATTTTGTAACTTATTTTCTTATATATTACTGTGATACTTGCTCCAATCTGGAAAAAAACCTGATGAACAGAAGATTTTTACCTTCTTACCTCTTACCTCACTTCAGTACCTCTCCTGTCAGTCCTCAACTCTTATCAACCTCAGCTCTGGGGATTAGAAGGTGACAGAAGAAGCTTCCCTGAACAGGGTTTAAACATAATTTGTATAATTTGTTCTGTCACCAAGCATTATTTTAAACTTCAGATCCTGGTTCTTGAGTAAAAAGAGGATTTCTTCTCTTTCTGATTTTGAGACATGACCACTGCTGACAGAAGAACTGGGACAAAATGCCATTACCCCTGCCGTGAAATGAAATGGTTCTGGAAGTACTTCCTGGTGTGAAAGAGCTCGCTGTTTTATGTCTTCTCCTATAATTAATGTAAAACATTAAAATTCTTTCTCATAAAGAATGCAACTTTGGGGTGCCTGGGTGACTCAGTCAGTTAAGCGTCTGACTTTGGCTCAGGTCATGATCTCATGGGTCACAAGATCCAGCCCCACGTCGGGCTCTGTGCTGACAGCTCAGAGCTTGGAGTCTGCTTCCGATTCTGTGTCTCCCTTGCTCTCTGCCCCTCCCCTGCTTGCACCTTGTCTCTCTCTCTCTCTCAAAAATAAACATTAAAAAAAAAAGAAAAAAAAGAAGCAACTGGTACATGTTAGTAAAACAGTGATATCTCTGATCTTAAAAAGACTTATACATCAAAATGGGCCCCAAGTTCTCCTGATGGAAAAATATAGCCAAATCCCAAAAGTCTAATTGTCAGGCATAATGTAAGGTAATATTAAAGTATTTGCAATTATCTCACATTGAATAAACAGGAATCCCATGTTAAATGTATCCAATATATTTCATTCATAATGCATTCATGAAGAAAAAAAATAAAATTGTAAAGAGCTATTCATCCAGTCATTTAGTTCACAGATGTTTTATTGGATGCCTCCTATGTACAAGGCACACTTCAGAGCACAGAGAAAGAATGTTGAATAAGATACACACATTTTTACCTCTCTTCAAACTTGTAATCAAGCTGAGGAGAAAGATAATTAATAAAGGGGAAAAAACACAAGGAATTTTCACACAGTCAGGGAAAAAACACAAGGAATTTTCACACAGTCCTTAGTTCTATGTTGAAACTAAAAACATGGGAAATGGTAACCTAAAGATCTGAGAAGACTTCTTTTAGGTGGTGATATTTTTCAGAGACCAACATTATAAGGGGTTATCTATGAAAATATGTGGAGGAGATATATTCCTAGATGACGTTTCAGCTGTTGCAAAAACCCTATGGCAGAAATTAGTTTTCTTTTTTCTGGAAGAGAAGGAGTGAGATGCTAGAAAATACTAGTGGGTGAGAAAAAAAGGAGTAGAAGGTAAGTGTGGCAAAAAAAAGGTAATTGTGGCTGTATGTGTAACAGAAGCACTTCTAATAAATAATTCAGTAAGCCTAGCTGCTTAATCGTGCCTCAAGTGAAAACCTGTTAGGCTTTTTTTTTTTTTAATCTTTCATTTCAAGAAAAGTAAGGCTTTCTGGGAGAATCTGCCTGGGGAGTATGACTTACTAGTTTGAGAACCAAGAGAAAGGAAATGATTAGATCCAATTCTGCTTATTCATATCTCTGAGGCAAGTGGTTGCGGACCAAGTCAATGGGTAAAAGAGAGAGTCAGTCTGAGGCTGAACACCTGCTGTATTACAAGGTTTTCTATTTAGGATGAATCATAAACTGGCAGGATTTCTGACATCTGTAGGAACTATCTTATTCATAGTTTTAGGTAAAACTGAGGACTCTATACTCTGTGTTTTGTTTGACTAATGAGTGCAAAATAAATAAGCATGTGTTTTAAGTCCAAATGTCAGAACTGTTCGGTTGTTACAGCCTACAAGGTTGGATAAAACTCCCCTCTGTAATTTGGTTATGAAGGAAAGCAGAATATGTCACTCCAACATTTGCCTCTTGGACAAAACTTATTTTGAGCTGAAGGCAACTAAAAAGCAGTAAATGCAGAAAAAGCTCTCCCTTTTCTGCCTAAAGGCAGGAAATAAATTCCCCTTTTACTAGAGACAGACTCGTATCAGCCCAAAGACTGCACCAGAGAAACTTCAAATAAACCTTGTTAAACTAATCCTTATCAACCCCTTATCTTTCTAGTTACTTCATCGTGTACTACTCCCAACTCAAAATTCTTTGCCTCGTCAATACTTCAAAAATTTATTGTCTCTTTCTGTAACAGGCATAAAAGCTTCCTGATCTGGTTGCTTCTCCAGATCTTCATTATCTTGTGATGTACATGTAAAAATTTAATAAAATTTGTGTATTTTTCTTCCATTAATATCTTTGTCAAATTAATGTTCAGATGCAGCCAGAGACCCTAATAGGAATGAGGAAAACTTTTTCCTTCCCTACAGATACTTGGCCTTTTTATTGAAAGGCTACAACAAAACCTGATTGAATCATTTTGCAATCCCATGAGTCTATAGAACACCAAAGCTGAATGGAATACAATGAGAGAGACACATTTTTTCCATGACTCCTATATTAGTTCCTGAATAATTTCAGACAGGAAAGAATACAGTAAAATATTCTATATTTCCACCATTCTTTACTGAAATTCATGTAAATCAGTGTAACAATGTGCATTAAAATGTAGTCCTTAGTCAAGTTGGCTGAGAAGCAAACAAGAATAACCATTTATTTTGTGTGTAGATTGGAACTTTGGTTTTCACCTCATGGCAGGAGCAGGGTAAATTAAATGAGTTAATATCTAAAATATTTAGACTATTTCCTATGTTAAAATATTTGCTTTGAAAATAGCATCAAATTGGTAAAATATCACTAAATGAGTTATCAGAATATCATGTAGAAATTTGAAAGTAGGATTCCAATGTCTTTTAATCTACAAAGAGATGATAATAAATTAGTCAAGAGTATAGAGACTGAGAAAAGGTTTTGTAAGAAGGGTAACTTTGGTGAAATACTGTGTACAATTACCAATCTATACAAGGTGTGTACTGAGCGGGGCTTCAAAGACCACTAGAAAGATTCATCTATAGCGTTTCCTAAAATTTGGACATATGTATCTCCTCTGAAATTTGTGAGGACACACTTTGGAGTGGTGTTTGATACATAGTTTGCTTCTAACCAAGAGACAATTTTCTTATGATAGCAGAACACAAGGGGCTTATAATATGGGCTAGAGTATCCACAATTTTGAGAGCTGGTTAAGTAGTCTATTCATGTTTTTGCGATAGTGTCATGCCTAGAGAGAAATGGTACCAGAACCAACCGCAACCAGTGAGGACAAATAGAATCTTTATCTGTCACCCATGATTTCTCTAGTTTCTCTATGGTAAACTGCAGCTCCTCCCTATCAAACTGCAAAAGTACCTGGCTCAGGATTTAAAGTTGTTGAAGGAAGACACTTATTGGGTGCTAAAGGAGCTGCAATTTGAGATGCTAGCCCATGCCACCACAGTGAATTTCTAAATCAGGACAATTATTGCAAGCTGCAACAATGTCTGTTCTTAGTTCAATCTTCACAGCATAATAATGGATGCTATTTCACCTGTGTCATCCAAGGATAAGAAAATTTACCTTGTGGTCCACCCCACCCCAGCACTGTACAGGGAAAGATATTTTTGAAAATAGAGTTCTGAGTTAATTAAGTTGATACAGTAGAAAACCATCATAGGGCCTCAATAGTGCATAGGGCTGCACTCCCTTTTGATGGTTAGTGATGTGTTTGTGTCCTGGAGTACTATCATCTCTCTCATTTCCTTCGGTTTTTAGCAAAAATTTTCTAGTAAGAGAGGAATTACACAGCTATAGGAAAACCTGCCACACTCCATTCTGTGAAAGTAGATGAAAATATTTGAGGCTTGTGCTCCTTGGGAAATTGGGGGTCTCACTTTCTGAATGCAACTTGATGTCTTAATTATGATATTGGACACATATAATTACCAAATTGATGTTGTATGTTTGAATTGCAATGTGACCATATTTAGTAAGATACCATTATCACTCAAGAAAAATGAAAAAAATATGGGAATGTCCAAATTTTTCATTAAGCTACAGGGAACTTATCATTCCCTCCTGAAAAAAATTTAAAGGCTGTATGAAGTCAAAAATAAAGTTTATCCTGTATTACATTTACAGAGAGCACACTTCATGCAAATATTTTATACTGAATAAAAATTAAATATTGTTAGAAATAATGTTTCTAATTCACCATCTACTTATCAATATTTAGATTATCAATAATCATTCCAACCTTTCAAATTTTAGAATGGATATTGAAGACTCAAAATAAAGTACCATTGCTTCCCTTACTTCAACCATTAGTGTAGAATCGTCTTCAGTTTTGAGTACATTGGGAAGATTGGTAGAGAAGTCTCTAAAACCTATAGATTACCTTTTGCTAACAGAGGATAGTTAAAATTTCACCTTCTATTTTGAATCTCCTTAGCTGAGGTTATTACTGGATCTGCAAGCAGTGAATTGCAGATAAAGAGAACATTTTTTACATAAAAAAAGAAGACAAAACGGAACTTACTTTTCTAATACCTGGTTTATCAAGAATTGGTGCATATTTTTTAAATACTCTAAATTAATTAAAGACTAGTGAAACATCGAAAGCTTTATACAATTTAAAACATAGATTTTTTTTAGCACTTTGTAAAGCATATATCCCATAAAGTCCTGAGATTAGATTTGTTATTTTGGCAATAAAGACTAATTCTGGGATAAAACTACTTGGTAATTGAACCTGAAGAATTACATTGTGAAGGTTCAGCTAATTACTAGGAAATATATTTTTCTTACTACATAGCAAGTTTAACTGATTTTTTTAATTCCCAAAACTCTTTTTCACTGAGACCCAACATAGTATCTCTTCCTCACAGTAGATATTAAAACCTACACTAAATAAATGCTTTTAAGACATTAAAGAGAAACAGAATAATGCAATCTCACCTTCATTAATATGATCACCTTTAAAACTGTTTAGAAGTAGTAATTCATCTCATTATTTTAAAA
>CM053572.1:123710967-123806491 GCA_028646485.1 Cryptoprocta ferox
CATTAAACAATAACTCCTTATTGTTCCTGCTCTCCCATATTCCCCGCCTCTAGCAACCACCATTCTATGTTCTATCTCTATGGGTCTCTCTATTCTGGGTCCCCAAATAAGTGAAATCATAAAATATTTCCCATTAGTGTTTGGCTTATTTCACTAAGCATGATGTCCTCAGGTTTCATCCATGTTTTAGCATGCATCAGAATGCCATTCCTTTTTAAGGCTGAATATTGTCCACCATACACAAAAACCACATTTTGCTTATTGAGTCATATGTCTATGGACATCTGGGTTGTTTCTACTTTTGGACTGTTTTGAATAAAGCTGCTATGAATTTGGGTGTACACTTATCTGTTCAAGTCTCTGCTTTCAATTCTTTCAAGTATATATCCAGAAGTGAAACTGATGAACCATATAATTTATGTTTAATTTTTTTTGAGAAACTCTCATACTGTTTTCCTTAGTGACTGCACCATTTTATATTCCACCAGCAGTGCATAGAGTTTTAGTTTCTCCAAAATTTGCTAGGCTCTTGGGTTCTTTGTTTTGTCTTTTTACATATTCTGGATATGTAAAGATACGTAAAACTCTTCATCAGTGACATGATTTGCAAATATTTTCTCCAGTGGGTTGTCTTTTTCTTTAAGGCACAAAAGGTTTTAATTTTGATGTAGTCCAATCTCTCTATATTTCTTTTGTTGCCTGTGCTTTTGATATCCCATCTTAGAAATCATTTCCAAATCCAATGTCATGATTCTTTTAGAGCACGAATTAACAAGGAGAAATATATCCAATTGTTTTTCAATATTATAACATTTACATAATCCATTGATTTTTTTAGATACGAATTTTAACCAGCAAATGGTTGTATTGGCTATACCTACAGACAGTAATGTATATGGAGCTCTTCACTGTAATACCATCAGGAAAGGCAATATTAATAATAATGGGCTCTTGTTAGATTATTTTAAAGGTGTTATGTGATACTGTAAGAATATATATATGATTATTTATTCATTTCTGAGAGGGAGAAAGAATGCAAGCTGGGGAGAGGCAGAGAGCAAGGGAGAGAGAGAATCCCAAGCAAGTGCTGTGCTGTGAGCCTGCCTGATATGGGGCTCCATCTCACTGACTGGGAGATCATGACCTGAGCCCAAATCAAGAGTTGAACACTTAACCTACTGAGCCACCCAGGCACTCCAAAAGAATATATTGTTTATTAACTTCAACAAACCTACATTTGTTTAGCATATTTCTACATTATTTGCTATTACTAGAACTATAGCTCTAAATTATTCACTAAATTCACATACGTCTTTATTTCCTTGAGTAGGAATTAACTTGAATAAAATGTAATTATAAAAATGTAGTTATATATATGTATATATGTGTGTATATATATGTATGTATATGTATGTATATATGTATATAATGTAATTACGAAACCTAATTTGAGTTACATTTAAAAAATACCTGGGCACTACTCCTCAAAACTTTTAAGGTCATTAAAAACAAGTAAGGTCTGAGAACATGTCATATATCAGATTAGACAAGGAGAAATTATAATTACATGTAATGTGATATTCTGCATGGAATCTTGGGGTAAGGAAAAAGAAAACAAAAACAAAAATAAACATTGTGGAGAAAATAATAAAGTTCAAATCAAGTCTGCACTTGTGTCAGTATTAACGTACCAAACCTGGTTTCTTTGTTGTTGTGTGCCATGATAATGTTAGATGTTAACGGGGAAAAAGGAGTGAAGGGTACCTGGGAACTCTCTGTATTATCCTAGCCATTTTTCTATAAATCTAAAAATATCAGAAAATAAAAGGTTAATTTTTAAACCTTACATATATATATACTTTAATGATATATATGATCATGAAAAATTAAGCATTTTAGTAAAATTATTAATTTTGACACATGTTTCTTCACTATTGTTTGAAAATACCAGTCTATATAACTAGTTATCTCAACTGATTAGCTTGGTATAGAATACATAAAGGGTTTATCTTCTAGAATATATAAGCAATATTATTTAAGTCTAGATATTCTAAAATGTATTATTAAAAATGTATTTTGAATGAGGATCATTTAGATTGAAAATTAGCTTGAACCTTTTTTCTATTATTAAGTGTAATGTTACCGGGGCTCTGCTACATGGGGCAAACATTTTGTGGCTTCTATGGTTGAATGCTTGCTTGCTCAAGCAGATCAAAGGCAATATATTCTGAGAGATCTTTTGAGTATAGGAAGGATTAACTCCCTTACAGGCACATACATCTGTTCAACAACTCAACTTTCACAGAATGCTATCCATTCCACCTTCACCAACATCAGTTCTATAATTTATTCAAAAATTTTAACCTGTCTTCAAGTAATAATACCGTATAGGTGCACCAAGCTCAAAAGCTATCTGTACATCATTTTCTAAAGTAAATACTGATTAATCAAACTCTAAAATAAGTAAACTTAAGACATACATCACATAGATATACACATATATTTTTTGTGTATGAAAGGTTGTATACTAAACAGAAGAATAAGATGATCTAGAACTAAATTAAAAATAGAAGAAGGATATGAGTGTTGCTAAACGTTCAGTGGTGAAGGAAAAAACTATTCAGGAAGGAATGATTGAATGACCTACCATTTTCCTCCATTTGTGCATGTGCTTAGTATGCTGCTGGTTTATGTCAGGTCAGCAGAGAAATACTCATGGGGGTTGACTGAATTTTACACTCAGCCCCTATAGATGCATATTACTTGCCTCCCTGATTCTCTTTTTTTGTTTTTGTCTTTGAATTTGTTTTCTAAGTGACATTTGATGTAATGTTTTTAGCAATGAAAGTAAGTAATGCGTTTAAGGTAACCACTGCATATTTCATAAGAATTTTGTCAAAGACAGTTTTATCAGTAAGGGTACTGTTTATGAATATTTGTACTTCTGTAATGTCTTTGTATTTAGCCAATGGTTATTACAATTGTGCAGCTAAATAGGTTTGTTTTTGTTGTTGTTGTTTTGCAGCAAGATAGCATAAAGCTAATTTTAACCCATTCAATAAAATCACATGATGCATTTTAATCCTTTTCCAATTTGTAGTTTATATCTCCACTTTACCTTTTCACCTTATTTCCTCTCCGTTTTAATACTTGTTATCCTATTTGGTGTTTATTTTCCTGCTTAGAAATAACCCTAGGCTTAGTCTGCATCTTTCTTAAGAGAAATGCAGATTTTTAATTAAGCTTAAACATTGTAAACTCTAGAGATCCAACATTTTCCTTCCTTGTAAAAGCATGTTATTCCACATAGTTGTTAAAAGACTTGTGTTATCTGAATAAATCAAGAAACCTATAGAGGTTCATGAAATGTTTACGAAAACAAGAGAATTTTATATACAAAATTCACACAAAGCTGTCAATGCTGTTCATTGTTAAAAGTAGCATATTTTAACCTTTGAATGAGAGATAACAGTTTTACGATTTGCTAAGCAGATGGAGTCTAATGAATATTGTCCTTTAAAGCAGAGGTAAATTTTTGGAGTATAGGCATGAACATAGAAATAAACTTTGGTAAACGTTGATAAACTTTGGTCTTAGAGTTAAAGTTTGCAAGCTAGCGGTAGAGTTCGTAGTCTTCTTAAAGACAGAAGTCATGGATCTGATAGAATTGAGCTTTTCATAAGCCAATGAAAAATGGCTAGCCTTACTGACAGCCTAATTATTTTGGTTTTGCTTGTTTTGTTGTTTTGTGTGTATTATATTCTGCATGTTTTGTTTTGAGGTTGATATTGAAGAGCATGACTAGGTATTATCAAATATTCCTAAAATAATCTAAAACTCTGATAGCAAGATCAGATGAGACTTTTTACTGAAGAGTTCTATGCTCCAAGGCACTCCTTCTTAATGTCAGAAAGAAGGATTAGTTTCAGATTGATCATTTCTATTGTTAGGTCTTGTGCAGAGATGGAGAATATTCTCAGATATTCATTTTGTTAATTCTCTGACCTTTTTTTTTTTAACTTTAAGAGCTCTTTGTTATTTATATTGATCTTATAAATCTTTCTCTGACAAATTCACTTAAAATAGCAAAATGAATTTATTGTTCTAACCTCATACATTGCAGGTATTTAAAAGAGGTTCTCAACATTAAAACTGTTTACTACCTACTTATATGTCTGACATATTCATAATTTGAAATAATAAAAGAATACAAATGTTAACCATAAATACTACAAATTCTGGGGCACATCAGAAAAGATATTTTTCTAGATAATTTTTCTATGAATCTTGGTATTTCACTTAAAATTCATTTTAGAAGAAAATACATTCTACTATAATTCAGAAATCATAACTAAGTACTGTGGATCCGATTGGTTAGAAAAGTGTTCATGAATGGTACAGAAATGTCCAGTGTGGTCCTAATAAGATATCCTATGTATACTGGGGAGAAATGGAAAAGAGGCCAATTTCTATTAGAAGGGGAAGAGTTTAAAAAAATATATGGACGTTACAAGAGAGATTAAGTGAACTGCCTGATTAAGATAGAAGGTACCAGGTAGGTGGGCTAACTGACCATAAAACTTTATGCAAATAGACACAGCATGAAAAGTTCACAAAGCTCACTACCTATATTCTGACCTTAGGGTCCTCTCAACCCTTCAGAATATATGTCAACATAAAAGGAGCATGAATATTAATTTCATATAGATTCCTTCAGGCCAGTGGACACAGAGCAAGAATAACATTACACATTCTCTCCCAAGAAGCAGAGTGTTTAACTACTATTCATGCTTTACTCAATATTAAATGTCAGGGTTGGGAATTATACAAATATACAAAATGTGGTTGGAGAGGTATTCGGTATTTTTTGATGATTTAATTTGTTTTTATTTTACTTTCCTCTTTTCATTCTTCTGCAGATCACTTACAAAAATGAGTAATGATGGGAATGTGCAAAAATTTAGGATGATTGTCAAAATGGAAACTTGAATGTTATCTGTCCTGAGGTTTCCTGATTTTTCTTTCTTACTAATAATAATCTAAGCATAAGGCTCTTCTGTATATTTCATCTTCCCATAGTTGAAGTTTTTCTCATCTATTTAGTCTACGCTCCTCTTAGCAAACTCTGTGGGAAATAACTTGTCCTCAGACTTTGTAGTTCTTGCTATTCGGGATGCACAATATTAATATTTTTTTAATCTCTGATTTGGAGTGTACACTCAACTCTAGAAAAAGCAGGAAATATCCCATTCAGTAGCCTACAATAATAGAAATATGGAAGGTAAAAGGCAGAAACATGTGTAATAATTATAATGGTTATATTTTGCTGAATAATTATTTTTGCTGAAATATTGAGTTGTAAAAATCTTTTGGAAAATTCTCTGAAATAATATCCTACTACAGTTTTATTGACATATAATTTCTTAATCTAGAAAGAATGTCTTATACTTTTCTTTCATAGCACTTGATATAATTGATATTAGATAACAATTTGTATGTTTGTCTTAGCGTATGTCTCATAAATGAATTTTGAGATTCAATACTAAGTATGATCTCTTCACCTCTCTGTCTAAAAATAAAGACAAAGGCTCACTTTAGGCACAGTAAATACTTGATGAATTCAAGAATGAATGAATGAATAAATGACCACCATCACATAGTGTAGTCTGGCCTATGAAGCAGATGAATAACGAGCAAGCAGCAATTTTGTATGACATGTGTACAGACTTAGAAAGTTGAGGGTTCTGTGGCAGTAGAAGAGGACAATGCACACTATCAGATTAAACAATATTTATTGTTAGTAATACAGGAAAGAGGAGTGTGTTTGGGAGGACAGATGTTTTAAGGTCAGAGGAGATATTTGCAAAAGCCCTTCAGTGAGTTCATTTAAAGCATTTTCTCAGAAACTGAGCATTTCCAAAGGGAGTGTCAAAAATAACAAAAAAATAAACAGGATATAGGACATTATGATACCTTTCTATGCAGTCTTCTCTTCACCAGCTCATTGAACATATGCTGATGCTACTTGGGAATGAGAATGGACGTTTATAGGAAAACCAGAAGAACATAATGTCATATTAAAAGATGGAGTGCTGACTACTTCTGAGAGGTAAATTAAGGACTGATGATGATCATGACACATATCCAAAGATATGCCCTTAAAATAATTTTCCAGTATCATAATTGTGTGTCATTAAGATGTCCATATTTATATAGTAGTGAGTTGAGATCAAGTATGTAGAAAAAGTGAAAACACCTCATGTATGCATTTTTCAAAAAGTTTTAGTGAGAAAGAGATAAAAGAATAGGTAGAGAATAGAAACAAACATAGAATCAAAGGAGAGCTATCTTGTTTTTCATTTGTTGGTTTTACAAAAGAGATGTGAACTGTGCATGTTTAAAATAATATTGGAAAGAGTACTTAGAGATGGTAAATGGCACCATGAAAAAGAGAGAGGGAAATAAAAAACAAGTAGGAACATGATCCAGTTAAGAGTTATTTGGAGTAGACTGAGAAAAACTATCTGTTTCATTGTGAAAATAGTATCGGTGAGAAGGACCTGATCACGGACAGGTAAGCTCATAAGTAGGTAGGTTGGTTGTAAAAATGTGTATGTCTGTGTGTGTCTGTGTTGCTTTTATTGTTTTGAGGTAAAAATGGAAAGTTCGCTGCTGAAAGAGAAATATGGGGTAGGAGAGGTTTGGGCAAAATGCAAAGACGTGCAATAATCTATGTGGAGCCTAAGAGAGATGAGTAATTAGAGGGAGGCAAAAATTGTCCTAGTTTTAAAATTTTTTTGGTGATGGATATCATGAATTTATAATAGAACCAGTCTTAGTGTCTGAGTGATTTTCTCTAACAATTCTTTGCAGCTTGAGCATAGGCAAGGGAATGTGGTAAAATCTAAAATATATAATATATATAATATATAATAAACTTATACAATTCAACACCAAAAACACATCCGATTGAAAATGGGCAGAGGACTTGAATAGACATTTTTCTAAGGAAGACATACAGATGGCCAACAGACACATGAAAAGATGCCCAATGCCACTCATCAACAGGGAAATGCAAATCAAAAGCACAATGAGATATCACCTTAAACCTGTCAGAATAGATAAAATCAAAAAGACAAGAAATAACAAGTGTTGGCAAGGATGTAGTGAAAAAGAACACTTGGTGTCTATTGGTGGGAGTGCAAATTGGTACGGCCACTATGGAAACTAGTATGGAGGTTTCTCAAAAAATTAAAAATAGAATTATCGTATGATCTAATCATCCCACTAGTAGGTATTTAACTAAAGAAAGTGAAAATACTAATTCAAAAAGATAGATGCACTCCTGTGCTTATTGCAGCATTTTTTACAATAGCCAAGATATGGAACTAACCCAAGTGTCCGTCCATGGAGGAATGAATAAAGAAGTGGTACACATAAACAATGGGTTATTATTCAGCCATAAAAAAGAATGAGATCTTGCCTCTTACAACAAAGTGGGTATATTTATAATTGGAATATTGCCAGAAAGGTGGATAAATGGCAGTACACATTGGTTTCAAGAAAGAGATTGCTGGAATTTGGTTGGAAAATAATCTGATAGAAGGAAACAAAATTGTCAAGGAAAAGAGACTGGTAAGGGGACTGATCATTCCCAGGCAATTCAAAATTGATGAGGTGAGTCAAATGAGAGAGAGTAAATGTATGTGAGATTTCTGTGGAAGAGTTTATGTTGTCAAATTTAGTGTCTCTGAGGATAATGTATTGAGTCATCACAAATAATAAAAATAGTGGGTTAAATATCAATTACCAATGTGATTGCAAACAGGACTCCAAGTTTGCAAAAGGGACTAATGTGGTATAGTGTGTGATCTTTTAAAAATCATGGTTGTATGAGGAAATAGCAGTGGAAGTCCAGCTAATGTTGGAGAAAGTAAAACCCACTATGCAGTGAGAGTTGGGAAGAGATGTTTGACCAGGAAAATATTTGATTTGGTCAGTGAACAAGAGGTACTGGGTATGAGGCTCAGTGAGTTCATATTCTTTTTTCAAGTGTTAGTCACAGTGGAGCTTTGGTGAGCGTGATCTCATGTTTCTGGGCTTTAAAGTTCAGTCCTCAGAAAGAGAACATTGTGAGATCCACCATAAACTCTCGACTCTAGTCTCGAGCAGAAAGAATGAACAGCACCACAGTATTTCCCCTCTGTTCAAATAATGCTACAGAGAATAATTTAAAGCCATAATGTCTTTAAAAGTCAAAGTTCTGTTAACATCAGTTTACATTTTGGGCCATTTCACTCAAAATATGTATACATATGTTATACATTATAAACTTGGTATTCTATATGGGAATCAATAACTAAACACTTACCTTGGGTAAGATACTACATGTAAAGATGCTGAATGCTTTGGGGTGCATTACTTTTGGGTAAGTATCGGACTCTTGGTTTCGGTTCAGGGTTGGTGAGTTCGAGCCCCACATTGGGCTCTGTGTTGAAGAACATAGTCTGCTTGGGATTCTCTCTACCCTTCTCTCTCTGTTCCTCCCCTGCTTGCTCTCTCTCTCTCAAAATAAATAAATAAACTTAAAAAATTTAACATCATCACATTAACATCATCAAAGGGCACCTGGATGGCTCAGGTCATGATTTCAGGGTTCGTGGATTTGAGCCCTGTGTAGGGCTCTGCGCTGACATCTCAAAGCCTGCAGCCTGCTTTGAATTCTGTGTCTCCATCTCTTTCTCTCTGCCCCTTCCCTGCCTGTGCTCTGTCTCTGTTTCTCAAAACTACATAAACACTAAATTTTATTTTTTAATTAAAAAATTAAAGATGCTGAATGCCTTGGATGCACCAGTCTTTCATATACTATTAATGAATATGCATGACAATATTACAAAGTTATTTTTATCATTCCCATCTTATAGATGAGAAAACAAAGATGATTACTCAAACTTACATGAATAAGTTAGGAGTTACAAGTTGAACCAGAACAATCTGGCTCTTACATAAGTACCCTTCCTATTGTTTCCATGTCAACTTTCAAAAAATTAGAGGAAATAAAAACATAAACCAGACACTACTTTTGCTTTCATGGAGTTCACAATTCAATTTGGGCTGACAAGATATATATTAAAATATAGAGAATGGTTTTCATTATGATAAATATTGCATAAATAAAGTTTCTATGTATATATCACAGTTCAGTATGGAAGCAGAGTATAAAGGAAATAGCTTACAATTAAGACTCAGACCACTGGCTAATCAACCAATTAGCTCTGTGACCTTGGGCAGGTTACTTATGTGCTCATATAAAAAGGAATATATAATTCATGACTTGAAAAATTATTGTAAAGATTGTAAAATAATGGGTATAAAACTTTTATTTGTGTGTTTTGGAAATAACAGGCATTAAATAAATGATAGTTCCTATTAATGGCAATTAAAGACTACAATAAATAACTGTAATATTTAAATAAATATATTTCTTATATCAGCACATTTATTAATTGACAATAGTAGGAACATCATATAAAAAGTTTTTGAAGTGTTTTATTATTTCAGAATTTATCTAAATGTCATGTCCCTCCTTTCCCTCACTATTAATCTTATGTATAATTATCATTTAGTTAAATGTCTTCATTATTTGATTGTAATTCTAGTATATAAACATCGGCTGAATCACACTGCTTGATATCAAACAAAAATCATAAAATTTTAATCAACCTTTGGAAATCCTAAGATAATACATACATAACTTTTCATGTCAAAGCCTAATGGTATAAACTGGCTCAAATTGTCATTAATTAATATCTGTGCCAATTTGTTAAATCCAACTGTCAAGAAGGTGAATAACTATTACCTATGTGGAGACACATCTTACACATATATGGGCTGTATCCATAGAAATGTATATAATATATAAATTTCTCAGTGTGCATTCAAAGGATTTCACATGTCTAGGATGGTAAGGGAAAGAAAGTCAAATAGAAATAATCATGAACACACTTAGTTTATAAGTTGAGAATAAGATTCACAAGTGAATTAAAATCGTTTTTATAATAGCATCAAAAAATTTTAAAGTATTATATACAATTAAATATTTAAAATTTTTAAAAATTCAAAAAATAAATTATTAAAATAAACCAATGTACATACTAATTATGGCTTGGAGAGTTACTCGATTTTATCCTGTACAGTAATTTCAAATAATATGGAATGTGTCTTCTAAAACATATTTATTTAAATGCATAATAATGAATATATCGTAAAAGATATATACTTTTAGAAAGAAAATTACTGATTCATTTTTAAATTTTTATGCATAAATTTTTTGCATAGTTAACTCTCTACTGTATCACAGAGTTTAGAATAAAAAGAAGCATTCAAAATACAGATAATGGTGTTGATCGCAGTAAGGATTTTAGTATCTCACAGACTAAACTAAAATAGGAGAATTTGGAGCAAAAGAGACATTAAGAAGAGATTGTTTCATCTACTCTTTTTCCATTAGGCATAAATCCAATTTAGAGTTCTTAGTTTTTGATGCCTAAAGTAATATGCCTTTTAGGTATCCTGGGAATCAATCAAAGTTTCTACTACCCTTGTAAAAATAATGACCCAATAATAAATATTCAAAAGATACCAGAAGTCACTCTACATGTCTAATTCACTTCTTTTTTAAATCTGAGCAAAATTTTATTTATACTCAGATAAAAACTGTAAAATCTGAATGAAATTAATATATAACATTCTAGATTTCAGCATATTTTTGCTTTTGAAATTTTGCACCAAACCAACTAAATGCTAGACAGGTGAAAAATATATTCAGCAATAAAAATAATTTACACTTAGAAGTATGTGTTGATGCTAATATTTGATGAACAATGGATTTTTATTTACAGGTTTTGAATCACATTTGAATCTACTGTGTGTTCTGTAGACTTTTTTTTAATCTAGAGAATATTGGGTCTGTTTTCAAAAATAATATTTTACTTACCTTCAACCACTTAAACTAATGTGACACACCTTATTTCCTTATGCATTTTGTGGAAACTGCTAAATATTCTAAATGTATTGCTTTGCTCACATGAACACAATAAATTACAAATATTGAAGTGTAAAATTCTCTCCATTACATTCTATTGAATTATAGGAAAACTATGAAATTATAATTATGAACATATTGTGAAATCAAAAACTGTATTGATCTAGAGTAAAACACATATTCTAAAAGAGCATGCATATATATTTTAATGATGCATTGTTCTTTCCTGTGTAGTATCTTAATGTTTCATAAATAACAGTAAATTTTGTTTAAATTGGGAGTATACCATTTTTGACATCTTTAAATATAGGGAATTACCTGCAGAAATTCATGTTTCTCTTATCATATGAATAAAGCAAGACTGCTAGGTCGAAATGCCAGGTAAAATTGAGTTTATTATACCACATGAGAAGGCAATTATATTTAGCTTTAGATATTCTGCCAGTTGATTTTCTATTACTGCATTTTCCCCTTCAGATGTGCATTTGTGTATATAACAGGGGCAAGTTGGGAGGGTGGAGAGCTAATGGAAAAAAAAAACACCTCTATATCTCATCTTCCTGAAGTTAAAATATCAAACTGAATTTTTTCACTTTCATTTTAATTCAGACTCTACAATAAAACGTTTTGAATTCTCTATCAAGAATAGCGAAATGTGCTGCAGCTTGTTTTAAGGATACCACATACATGGTGGCCAAGGTCTTTCCATGTCAGACAGAAGAGAGGTCCACACTTCTTTCTTCTCTGTCAATCCACTCGTCATAAACATGCAGATTAACATGGGGATGAAAACATACAGTTTATGCTAAGGATCTTGACCTTGTAAACTGAAGTAGCAAACTTAGAAGATGGTGTAGAGTAGTGCTGAACGGGCAAGCTCTGAACCTTGAGAGCCAGGCAGCTTCAATACTTTGGAACTGAGGTCTGTTTTCTAACCACCTGGTACTTTATCTGTAAAATGGATGTAATCTTACTTGAACTTTCCTCAGAAAGGTGATATGAGGATGAAACAATTTATATGTTATTTATAACAGTACCTGACATATAAGAAGCAGTTGCTGACAGTGAGTGATTATTATTTTCTTAATTAGCTAGTTTGATGTAGAAAGTAAAGTACCACTGTCAGACCTAAACGTGAATCAGAATTGCATATGATTTTAGAACTACCATTTTTAGTTAACTGAACCCATATTCACAGGAGGCTGAAGTGAATTCATCAGTTAGATCAGAGGAAATCAGTAAATTCATTCAAAAGAGAATAAAATAAGTTGAAACTTGGTATTCCAAAGTCGTAAGAAAGTTACTTCACTTTTCTTTCCAAGAGCTATGTAGACTCTTTGACGAGATATCCTGGGTCACCAAATTTTATTTATTTTTAAATCTCAGATAAGTAGAAAATACAAATAACCTACAAGTTAATAACACAGGACAAATAAAGGTCTATTTCAAAATATTTTCTCTATCATTATAATATATTTCTTAAAAGTCTAAGATTAGAAACAAAATAAGATACAAGATAAAAGCATAACTTTTTAATATTCTTGTCTAAAATATATGTCTCTGTGTGTCTGAATTTGACATTTTACCAACACTTTCTATAAAAAAATACAAGATGTCCAACAAAATAAAAAGAATTCCATTGGAATGGTCATTGTGTTTACCAAGAATTTCAGAAAGCACAACACTGTACCCTGAAACTAATCCTCTCCTATATAATCTGGGATTTCTTTTACCTATATATCATTGCACTCAATGATATTTTCATTTTTTTTCATTGGAAAACATTCTACCCTGTTTCTTTTCAAATATGTATAGGTGTTAAGTTTTAAAAAATCAATATGTGTGTGTATATCTGTTTAAATATATATATTCACTTGATGCTCATAGTCCTTAATTACCATCCTACTTATTTTTCATCATTTAAAATCAAATTCCTGAGGATGTGTGATCTATAACTGCTGCCTCAACCTCTTAAGGGTCTGTTAGTTTAGCACCAAATATCTGTGATCACTAATCAGCAACTTTATCAAATCCAACAATATTTTATATGTCTTTCCTTCCTTGACGGCTCATAGCACTTAACTCGATTATTTAGAATTCAGTATTTAAGAAGCTGACTTTGGCACACAACAGCTTTTTTAACTTACTCTCTGTGTAAACTTAAGAATGTTACACAACCTCTCAAGATATATATCCCTCATTATTAAGGAAAGAAATAATTCATACCACATACAGATATTTAAAGTTTATTTATTTTTGAGAGAGAGAGAGAGACAGAATGCCAGTGGAGGAGGGGAGAAAAGAGAGGAAGGCATAGAATCCGAAGCAGGCTCCAGGCTCTGAGCTGTCACCACAGAGTCCAACGTGGGTTGGAACTCACAAACTGCGAGATCATGACCTGTATCAAAATTCGAAGCTTAACCGACTGAGCCACCCAGGTGGCCCATACATAGAGATATTTTAAAACATAATGAAAAATGTCCAGTTCCTGGAAAACATTAAATGCTTAATGAATTGAAGACATTATAATCATTGCAGTTATTGCTAATGTTATTATTGATCATATCATTTACCTTTGAAATTTTTCCTTTGGTTTTTGTGATGCTAATTGCCCCCCAACTCTTCTTTTAATTTATAGTTTTCTCAGAACACCTTTATGCCTATTACACTATACCTGTGCTAGGTGTTTTCTTGTGATCTTTCCAGATTCACTCTTGACTATTTTTGAAGCAGCTCCATGGACTTGAGCTCTGACTTTAACTGATAGTCTCAATGGTTTCCCTGGCACTGTGGTTATTAATTGGGTTAATTAGGTTAAAGTATGAATTCCTTTACTTTCCCTACCCCAGTCAGATCACTATATGTTTACTGTGTCCCTCTACTAAAATCACAGCTTTATGGGCAGCCCTATTCCCAAAGACATTTCTTCCCTTGTCTTTTCAGGTCTATGGTAACAGAGTTCCCAACTGTTATTGTCCCTATGGACTATGCTATTTCTTTCAGTTTTCATAGTTCTCCCTATACATTTAAATATCTCCTTTCTTTCTTTCTTTCTTTTAATGCTTATTTATTTATTTTTGAAACATAAAGAGAGGGAATGTGCTCAAGTGGGTGATGTGGAAGAGCAGAGAGAGAGCGGGAGGAGAGAATCCCAAGCAAGATCAGCATTGTCAGCGTGGAGTCCATGGCAGGACTTGAACTCACAAGCCATGAGATCATGACCTGAGCCAAAGTCAAGGGTCTGACATTTAATCGACTGAGCCACCCATGTGCCTCATAAATAGCTCCTTTCTTAAGCAATCCTGTTACCTATTTGAATGTGCTATTTCCTACCAGAACTCTGCAACATAGGGAAATTGGTATCAGAGTGGCACACAAAAATAGACCTCCCAAGGAGGTGTTGGATAAATCATCTGGAAGCGCCATTTATAATCTACTAGTAGGCAGATTTCATGCCTAAATTCATGGATGTCTGGAGTAAGGGAGGTTGAATGCTGAAATTATTTTGCTTTTTCTTAGAAAAAGAAGATAAAAGACTTAGATGGAAATGTTAAAATGGAGCTATGACATAGTGCTGTGGTATAGTTCCTATTCAGCTACCTCCTAATATAACCTCCAGATGGCTTGGTGATTATACCCTCTACTTTTTGTTAAGGAATCCATTGAAGAGATGGCCACTAATTTTACTAGAATGATATAGTGGGAGGTGTTCAATAGGCAGAGATGAAAGTGGATGAGACCACAATGAGATTGTATTCCCAATTTTAATCGAAATGTTGGGATTTGGGGGAGAAGCCAGGTTTTATGCTTATTCAAGGGAACATCATAGCAAATGCGAGAACAAAATTAGTCCTCATAATGTTTTGACTAGCAGGGATCTGCTAATGGCTTTTGAATAATGGAATCTGTATGAATGAAATGGATGGGCAATCGTGATCCTGCCTGATATACATAATCATAAAGTTTCAGTCTGTAGAGCAGAAATAACAAGATATCATGCATTGGATATAATTCGACCTATCCAATCATGGAGTCGAGCATGTAAATCATGTTCCATTATAAAATAGAACTGGGAAAGATTAAACTAGACTTGAAGACAAACTGCATGAGCAAAGGTTCAGACCAGTGGTGCACTGGTAGTATTCAACAACTAGCTTCCCAGCTGGAGGAGGTAGGTATAAATATAATATTTCCATCTTGGTCAATTCCTGGAGACAGGAAGGGCTGTAGGTGATTGTCTCATGGGAGCCTGTGCAAGGCATCTCCAGAATACCACTGGATTAGACTCATATGATATACATGCTAAATTTGACCTCTTGGTAATTTCCCACTACCAGTTAACATAGGACTAGCTTACTGATTGATGGAGCGTTCAATAATCAAATATATCAAGGGTTGGGAAACTATGGCCTGCGGACTAAATCTGCTATGCCATCTGTTTGTGTAAATTAAGTTTTATTGGAACACAGCCACATTTGTTTATATGTTTTCTATGGCTGCTTTTGTGCTTAGACCCACAGAGATAAGTAGTTGCAATAGAGACCATATGAACCACAAAGCCTAAAATACTATCTGCCCCTTTACAGAAAAGATTTGCTAATTCCCAAAGTAGGTTAAAAACAAAACAAAACAAAACTGTTTTAAAGTTTTGTAGATGCCATTCAGCCTTTTTTCATCCCGCCACCTCAGTCTTGATCAAAGGTTTTATGTACAAATTTGTCATAGTGGCAGAAATGGAGCTATGCATGGGTTGATCAACGTCTTGCTGAGTGTCCAGTTTCCCTAAAAAATTGGCCAACATTTAACCCCTCATATGGCACTATTCCTAGAAGTTTCAGACATTAGATGAATTACATTGGATCATGGACAGGGAAGCAGTTTGTCTTCCAAAAAACACGTGACTTTAGATTTACCTTCCTTGCCTGCAGTGTCCCTATCATCATGATCATTTTTGGAATTACAGAATACCAACCAAAGATCTCTATTATGGGCAAAATAGAGGGACAATGTACTCAAGCATAAGGATTTTTCTAGTGTTCCATCACCGTAAAGCAGTTGGTTTGATAGAACAACAGAATGTCTGCTAAAGGTTCTATTATAGTCTCAGTTAAAAGACACCTGAAAAACTAACACTGCATGCCTTAAACCCAAAGGCATTATGTGTTGTTATAGCTCTATGGTCAGACTGCTCAGGTGTGAACCATGAAGTGAATTTGGGAGTGGCCCTCCTCATTATGACACCAAATAATCCACTGAATAAATGTTTGCTTCCTGCCTCACAAACTTTGTTTCAGTAGGCATGAAGGTCTCTGTTACAAAGGGGAGGAATGCATCTATTAGCCCCCATTCATATTGCTTTGTTTTTCTATTAAATTGGAACTTAGGTCTGTTTTCTAACTTCAAACAACAAATAGAAAGTTCATTATCAAAGTGATAGAGTGATAGATCCCGATTTCCAAGGAGAGTTTAATTATATTTAATTTTTCAATTATATTTTATATATATATATATATATATATACACGAAAGACCAAGTCTGAAAGAAAGCCAGAGTCACTAGTCTAATAGCCCTGGTTAAAGTGCAGCTTTCCAACAAACACAGGATGCTAAAGTTTCAGATCTCACAAAAATAAATGATTAAGTCATGCCATCACCCTACTCCATTCTGATAAAATGCTGGCAGAATTTAAGGAAGAATAGAAAAGAAGGACATTAATTATCAATTTAGACTTCGTATCCAGATACAGAAACAAGTACTGAGACAGCTCTATTTGGTTTAATTATTTCCTTTTCCTCTTTTGTTTCCAACAGCTTATGTGAAAGTCACTGGTGATTAACATCTTAAGATTGAAGAGGGAATATGAATTCACTCATATTACCATGCAACATCTGACTCTGTACATGCTGTGTATTAGGAAAAAAAATTGTTTTACCTCGACACAGCACAACAATTGGTAGGAATTGCCTATGCTGGATTACTTCCTTTTGAATCTTCATCATGATGTTCCAGCTTTCTTTCCTCTAACCTGCTCTGTCTAGCTATGTCCAGTAAAAGTAAACTTTTCTGGACTTCATCAGTGAGTTCCTGTGATCCCTACCTTTCATGTGAGTTTGCCCAGTAGAATTATTGCCAGATCAGAAAGTAGGAAGAAATTTAGACTGTTATAACTACTCCTACAATCCTCTCTATGCCAGATCATTATGCATTTGGAAACACAATTTTGAAATATTTCCAAATTCTTGTGTAATTTCTCTCTTCCCTGATTAGAGCTAACAGGATTCTGTTTTTGACATTTTCTCAGTACCCTTCAGTTATACAAGATATGTTAAAGGGCTAGGAAAAAACTTTTAAATAAATAAATAAAGGGATTTTTTAATATAAATTGTGCAGCTATATCTTATTTCAGATACTATGAAAATTCTTATGGTGGCCATAAGTGACATAATTGTCATAGTTCCTGCCATCATTGACCAGCTAAAGCACAAGACAGACTTTATACAAGTCGCAACCATGCTGTATGAGGAGCTGATGACATAGAATAAAAATGGAGTCTAGAGATCTAGTGATGAGGTCACAGCAATAGTCCCAGCAAGAACTGATGTATAAAAATACAAGCCTACTTGCTAATATTGGTATTGCTTTACAATGTCTTGACAAGTGCAATAAGATAAAAGGTGAATAAATATGGAAAATGAGACAGAGTTCTTATATTCAGGTGATATGCTTGGCTATGTGTTATGCCCAGGAGATTCAACAAAGAAAATGTTAAAATTGAATTCAGTAAGGAAGTCAGTTACTATCTGAATAACTCTCCTTTTTATGGAAAATAAAAAGGTACTACAGTTAGAATATACTATTCACCACAGCAAAGATGGCTGCAAATACAAAGGAAAAGGAGCTGAGCCCTGGTGAGGAGGGCTGGGTAAGGCTGATGGCTTGACAGAAACAGCCATGGTCTGAATTCTATGTGCTTGCTTAGGAAAAGCAGGAGTGAGGATAATTTTATGTTTTACTTCAAGATGATGGCAGAAAAATGAGAACCAACTTGCCTGAATGAAAAAGGTCTCTGATGAGAAGATTTTCCAGTAAAAATGATTAATTCTTCTCAAATAACTTTTGTAAGTATAATCATATTTAGATCAACATCTCTAACCCAGCTCAATCGCTTTCCATAGTTATATTGATTTTGGTTGAAATATTAAATGAGCTATTTGCCCTTGAGCATTTGACAAAATTCTCTGATCCAATCTCTTACATGGTAAAATAACCTTTTGTGGTGATTAGAAATGTAAATGTAAATGAGATGACATATATAAAATATCTAGTATAGTGTTACAAACTCAGAAAGTGCTTTCTACATGTTGATTCTGTATTTTCCTTCATGAGCTTCATGAATAAGAGACCCAACTGCCCACCAAAGCCTGCACTTTCCCTCACAGACCTAACTCTAGAATGTAATTACTCAGCCAGGAACTACATTCCCCAGATCTCCCATCTAGTTGGAGCTTTGTTAACCTTGTTAGTGGTTCTTGTGGGAATTTTGCAGCCTAGATATATCACTGCACAGGAACACTATTCTGAACCAGAATGCTAGAAATCAGTATGCTGGACTTCCAGTTTAGCTTCAATGAGTTGGGTCTTAGAAGTTGTCATTCCTGACCTCATAACAAAGAAATAGAGGAACAAACTGAAATCAGTGACTTTTCTTGGATCCAGTAGAAAATTGTGGACACAGGGCACATGGAAACTTCAAAATCTGGAGAGAGAGAGAGAGAGAAAGAGAGAGAGAGGTGAATGCAGATCACAGCCAGAATGTTCTTGCCAAAAGCAGAAGATGCTGGAGCCATAAACTAGTATGAACACTGGAGCAGTAACACTGATGAATTCTGGAAGTGAAATGTAGTCTATTAGGAAACTAGGAAGCTCTGGGGCTCGCAGTTTTAAAAATTCCTATACTTCTACAAGTTTATGACCAGGAACCCAACCAGGTTCTGAAGGGGAATCCCCAAGAAAAACCCTATAATTCCTGTAAGAGTAACTATTTTTGAATTGCCTAGAGCGTTCTGTATAAAAAAGGCCTACTCAGCAAAGAAAAATACTTTACCAGATCCTATCTGAGTCAATGAAAAAGAAATTACCTAACTGTGCTCCCTCTAAACTTTCTGTCCCACCTAAGGTAGGGAGACAGGGTAAGATGCTTCTAAAGGTCACACAGGAACAAAGGCCCTCTAAAATACTGTAATTTAAATGTTTTTATTTATTTTTGAGAGAGACAGAGAGACAGCATGAGCAGGGGAGGGTCAGAGAGAGAGGGAGACACAGAAGCTGAAGACAAGCTCCAGGCTCTGAGCTGTCAGCACAGAGCCTGACGCGGGGCTCAAACCCACCAACCATGAGATCATGACCTGAGCTAAAGGTGGACGCTTACCTGACTGAGCCACCCAGGCGCAATTTAGGGGCGCCTGGGTTGCTCAGTCGGTTAAGCGTCCAACTTCAGCTCAGGTCATGATCTCACATCATGACCTCACAGTTTGTGAGTTAGGGCCCTGTGTCAGGCTCTGTGCTGACAGCTCAGAGCATGGAGCCTGCTTTGGATTCTATGTCTCCCTCTCTCTCTCTCTCTGTCCCTTCCCCACTCATTCTCTCTCTCTCTCTCTCTCTCTCTCTCTTAAAAACTTTTTAAATAAAAATAAAATACTGCAATTTGATCATAACATTATAAAATGTTTCCATGTCCTCCATACCTTAGTGCAAATCAACAAAGTTCAAGTTTAATGATGGCAATTGCAGATGAAAGAGATACAAGGCACTGACTTTATTTAAGGAGAAGTTCTTAGGGAAGTCCAAGATAAGAAGGCATACAAACACAGGATGTTAGGGGAATTTTGAAGCCTTTCGCCTCTATAGCTAAAACCAACATTAACCAGAGGCATCTTCCTAGCCAGATAAACTGAAAACCTCATGTTATAAAGCTTTTAACCTAAGCTGCTATTACCAAAATTATTTATGTGCAACTTTAAACACAAATTTACAAGACATTCCAAAGACCAAAAAAAAAAAAAAAAAAAAAAAAAAAAAGCCTGAGGAGAAAAGGAAATCACCAAAACCATATTCACATGTGGCATATATTTGGGATTATTGGGCAAGAAATTTTAGATAAGTATAAAGAATATGTTAAGGATTCTAATGGAAAAACTATATAGCATGTAAGAGTATGCAGATAATGTAAGAGCTGTTAAGAGAATGAAAAAGATCAAAGACCAGAAGAAAAATCACTGTAAAACATCGATATATAATAAAGTAATTGAATCCATAGTGCACAGAAAACTCTTAAAACTGAACAATAAAAGAAAAAACCAATAACTTAAAGATCTGAAGAGAACAAAAATTTAAAGAGATATGAACCAAACTCGATATACAAATGCAAACAAGCACAAAAAGATGGATGATATTTTTCATTAGCGAAATAAAAATTAGAACAATGACAGGGATACACACCTAACAGAAGGGCTGAAATAGAAAAACTGACAATACCAAATGCAGGTATTCAGGGCAATGGTAACTCTCATTTCCTGGTGGTAGAAGTATAAAATGGCATAGCCACTTTGGAAAGTAATTCAGTGATTTCCCACAAAGTATACAGTCTTGCCATAGGACCCATCAACTAAATGGCTTGTTGTTTACCCAACCGATTTTTAAACTTATGTCCCTACAAAAACCTGCATGTCAATATTTTATGGCAGTTTTTCACAATTGCCAAAACTTGACCCAATCAAGATTTGCTTTAATAGATGAATGGATGAACAAACTATGGTTACATCCATGTAGTGGAATATTTTGCAGTAATGAAAAGAATTGATTTATGAAGTCACATAAAGGCATGGATGGACCTTAAATATATATTATTAGCTGAAAGAAGCCAGTCCAGAAATACAATATACTGTATTATTCCAATGACCTAATACCTGGAAAAGACAAAATTATAAATACAGTAAAAAGGTCAGTGGCTGCCAGGAGTTTGAGGGAAGAGAAGGAGTGGTTGAATATGTGAAACATGGGATTTTTAGGATGGTGAAACTATACTGTGTGATAATGTATTTGTGAATAAATTATACCATGTTTGTCAAAGCCGTACATCTTTATGAGGCAAAGTATAAACCCTAATAAGTACACATAAAAAATCATTTGGGGTGTTGTATGATCTCAGAATAGAATGCAAAATAATCTGCCTTACAAATATATAAAATGATCTCCTGAACAAAGCAGGGAGGAGGCAGGGAGGGGCTGACTGACTGACCTAAGAAATTTTTAAAAATACTGAATTTTGTAAGACTGAAAGAAAAGTAAATAGGGGCACCTGGGTGGTTCAGTTGGTTGAGTGTCTAAGTCCGTTTTTTTAATGTTTATTTATTTATTTTGGGGGGGAGGGGCCTAGAGGGAGAGAGGGAATCCCAAGAGACTCTTTGCTGTCAGCGCTGGGCTAGAACCATGAGATCATGACCTGAGCCAAAAAGCAAGAATCCAAGGCTTAATGGCACCCCAAGCATGGGACTCTTGATTTTGGCTAGGATCATGATCCCAGAGTCATGGGATCGAGCCCTGCACAAGGCTCTGCATTGAGCGTGGAGCCTGATTAGGATTCTCTCTCTCTCCCTCTGCCCTTCTCCCACACTCGTGCATACTCTCTCTTTCTCTCTCTCTCCCAAATTAAGTAAGTAAATAATTAAATATACTAATTAATTAATTAATTTAAAAGTACATAAGCCCTGTCCTTTTGTTGATAACATTACTTCTCATCAGTGTACAGATCGAGTACTGCATATGTGTACTGATACTGAACAGTTAAATAAATATGTGGGAGACAGATTTCTTACTGTTGATGGGAAAGTTCACAGGTAAACATAAGAGGGAGGCTTGAAAGATCCATGTATTAAGGGGATAAAATTAAGCACCAGTATAAACTCATTTTTATCTTAATTAGACACAGATATAGAAACATTTTTACATATGTGTTTATGCAGAGGCTAATATGCAGTCACACTTCCTTTGCTTTGTCAACTTATAGCAAGATCCTAGTAGCAATGAACACAACTAGAATCAAAATCTTGATTTCTAATGCTAATCTACAAGAAAGAAAACCAATGCTCTTTGGGAAAATATCTGATATTATAAGTAAGTAGATACATATATAATTAATTGTAAATAAATAAATATAAATTATATTTATGTTTATTACAGATTATATATTAAATTAATTATAAATAAAATTAACTGATGAAAATATATTAAAGGGACACAGTAGGAACCAATGGCCAAAGCTGGAAAATTTGAGTAGCAAAGTTAATAAAGGAGTAATGGGTTATAACCCAAAGGATAAAATAAATATCTATTAGTTCTTATTGATAAATAAATAATTGAACAAATATATGTGAGAGAACAGACAAATCTCTCATGCAGAAGAATTATAAATATTCTCTCAAGAAGAGAGAATATAAACCTCCATTCCATAAATGTGAGCTGTACGAAGTTACTTCCCTTCAAAGAATGAAAATGGAAAAGGAAAAAAAAAAAAGAGAAACTTTATAGTGGAGAAACCTAACATATGCTACCTCTGACAGGTGATTCAGGTCAATATAAGCAATGATAAATCATGTTGATAGTAGATACTCTTGACATGACATAATGAGATAGACTTTTACCTCTGTGCTCTTCCACCTTAAAATCCATTAACTCCAGTCTAATCAGAAAAAAAACATCATCTAAATTACAATAGAGTAGTAGTCTATAAAACACTTGATCAGTCAAGGTTATCAAACACAAGGAGATTCTGAGATGTGGTCACAGTCAAGAACAGTCTCAAGAAAACATGCAAATAAATGTAATGCGGCATCCTGTATGGGATAATGGAAGGGAAAAAAAGTTATTAGATAACCTGAATAAAGTATGATTTTGGTTTATAATCATGTATCAATATTGGCCCAGTTGTTGTAACAAATCCTATACTAAAGTGAAGTGTTAGTGTGAGTAATGGTAAGTTAGTAGAAGTTAGTAAGTAAGTAGTAAGTAAAGGTAAGAAGTAAGTAAGTTAGTAGAAGTAACCTTACAAGGCAATAAGGGTGCAAGGTATATGGGAACTCACTGAACTATCTTCTTAATTTTTCAGTAAATCTAAAACAGTTTTAAAAATAAATGTATTTAAAACAACAACAGCAACAACAACAATGTGTCTTATGCTCTATTAGTTAACAGAGGTCTTTCAAAAGCCTATGAAACCAGAGAAGGAAAGGAACCTCACCTTGAATCACCATGCAGCCATCCTGCAGGAATCCTGCTTGCAAAAGTGCATTATTATGTCAGCATGAAATAAATGTGGATTGTTTTATGCCATGAAAATCAGGGAATTTATTTGTTCTAGCAGCTAAAATCACTTTATGAGATACAATCCTATTATGATGTTCACTTTAATATATCTGACTTCCTGTATGTCTGGTTTCAGACTGCAGACACTACAGGTAAGAATATATCCAATAACTGAGTAAATGTATCTGGATGTAAAATATAAAAAACATATATTTGGGATTTATTTGATCTTTCAAAAAATAAAATTGAACCAGTTTTATAAGTTAGGTAGGCACCGTGTGTTAGTCACTGGGGATATAGTGATGAACACAGAAAATATCTACTCATAACCATTAGTATAGCAAAGTCATCTGGAAAGGAGAAGAATGTGGAGCTGGAGGGAAAGGAAAAGAGGAAAAGGAGTAAAGAAATGATGTTAGAAAAAGAGAACAAGGGCCCCTGGGGCATTTTATTGTGCATAGTTCTTATAAAGGAGAGAATACAAATTTAAAGTCAAATCTAAAGACCTTTTTCATGTGTTTCTTCCTCAGATTTTTTGTGTCAGTTTCAAAATGCAAAAGCAATGATATTCTGAAATGGAAGAGCTTCAAACAGTATCAAGGAATATTTAAATACTTACCTCCTTAAGATTTTTACCACATGTTAGCATATCTGTAACTTCTAGAAGGAAAATAAAAATTGAATGGTAGTATACAAAGGGTAAGGGAGGAAAATAACAATTCATCTTTAACCTACATATGTGGGTCTCTCATAACACAGGCTTTTAATACTCATATTTCATTAGTCAAATATTGAAATACCTACCAGGAAGGATATGACATGTTTTTAAAACAATTTTAAATAGGCACATATCTGAGAGAGAAAACAGATATCATTTGTACACAGCTGTGGTTTTTTTTTCTACTAATAGGAAAAAAATGATTTCCTCTAACTAAAGCCATATTTCATATTAAGCAAACATATAAAACAATTTGCCTGTCATATCTAATTCACTGATAAAGGTTAGTTTGTTTAAGGAAGTGACTTAACCAATTTATTTAGAAAATCATATTGTGACCAAAAAATAAGTTGAAAATTCGGGGTGCCTGGGTGACTCAGTCCTTTAAGAAGACAACTCTTGATTTCTGCTCAGGTCATGATCTCATGGTTCATGAGTTTGAGCCCCGCCTCAAGCTCTGTGCTGACAGTGTGGAGCCTGCTTGGGATTCTCTCTCTCCCTCTCTCTCTCTCTGCTCCTCCCTGGCTTGTGCCCACACACCCACTTTCTCTCTCAAAATAAGTAAATAAACTTAAAAAAACATTTTAAAGTTGAGGAAAAGTAAATCAAACAGAATATGTTAGTGCATATAGAAACTGAAATATGATAGGATGATTAATCAACATGTGAAAAATTAACTTTAACCTCTATCCTGCATCAGCTTTTGTTTTTCATGACACATGTCACATGTCGCAAGAAAGGTTGTCTGTTAATACAGACAATTTTTTATTGCATTCTTTATTATACTTAATCTCTTAATAGATCATTTAAACTGGGGATCCTTAAGTTAATGGAAACTATTCATGGAATTGTTAAAGTGAAACATTAGGGTGCTTGAGTGGCTCAGTCAGTTAAGCTGCAGACTCTTGATCTCAGCTCAGGTCTTGATCTCAGGGTCATGAGTTCAAGCCTTGCTCTGAGCTCCATGCTGGGCATGAAGCCTACTTAAAAAAAAATGAAATGAAATGAAACATTAAAATACTACTTAAGTTTAGGTTTCTTAGGAACTTGTTCGAAAGAGAGAAATAACTGAGTGAACTTTTTGTTGGAATTGCTTTTATGAGCCCTAATACAGACAGTGTATCTGAGTAAGTTCAGATAAATTTCCCAGAAAAAGAAAAGAATGACCTTACACAATCAAGAAAATGAATAATTTTAAAAATTTATAAGCTAAAATATGACAGTAATTTTCTCAAGCAGTCAGGCACATTGCCCTCTTATATTACCGGGCCCAATGAATTATGAATGTTGGCGGAATAAAAAGCCTGAGGGTGACAACAGAGCCATGTTTTGTCATTTGCACTTACAGATTGTCTACGGCCCTAGCTGGATTTCCGAACCTTACCACTATCACTGGCTGCTAAGGACGTTGGGAAATGTATGACGAGTACTTCGGGGGTGGGGAAGATGAAATACTAATTGCTAACCATGATAATGAGTTTAAAACGTGTAGACAAGTTAGTTTTTTGAACTACACGAGCAGCCAAGCTCCTCAAACTCCCACTGTCCTAACCTATCTGAACACATAGAAGCAAAAATCAAAATGAAAAGGCACTTTTCAGCAGACATCTCAGCTGCAGGAATTATGAGTGGGAAGAACAGGTGTTCTGAGAGATTCTACAGTGCTTCCGTTGCTAAGGAGACCACTTTCATCGGTTCAGAAAGGCTGATAACCTGGACTTTTGCTGCCAAATTGGTATCAACACAGGTTGGAACGGATATAAACATGCATACGCAAACAAAAAGGACAGAGGGAGTTTTAAAAATAGCTCAATAATAAGGTTGCATTGAGAGATAATTGGTAAAATGTTTGTATATTAAATGAGAATTGTTGCATAATTGCTAAATAATTTGAGGCAGATTAATCTGAGCACATAATTCCCAAGTTAAAGTACAAAAATAGAAAAAGTTAATTTGTGTCCATGATCTCAGGTGCAAACATACATGACATGTATGTTTAAATAACTACATAGTAAGGCTCAAGTTATTTTTTACACGATGTTAGTTACATAAAATAGAGAAAAGTAAATATTAGGTTGTTTTATGAGACATTAATAAATATGAATTAATAATTTCTCATGTAAATTGTAGATGAGACATCGAAGCATCTTTGAATGATGTGATAGTAATTGGTATTGTAAGGGGCAAATATGATTAATATTGCATATGTCTCACCCAAATATTTTATGTTATAAAATGTTTGTAAAAGTATTACGATCATCTTCATTGAACCACTGAACTATTGCTTGAATAATGTAGTATCATTTTTTTTCTTTCCAGTATCAAGGAACATAAAGATGTGTCTGAGAAATTAGAAAAAAATAGGAAGTAGCAAGCAAATATGAAAGAAAAACTCTTTCTTCCTGTCTCAGTTTTGATTAGTGCAAGATTTACCTTTGAAATATCAAAGAACAGTATCAAAATTTAATACTTGGAGCCTAATAACAAAGTATGATTATATTGTATTACATTGTATTGTGTTGTACTATATTATATAATCCTTTTTGTGGAAAGAGACATTGCATTTTTCACTTTGTGCCATTTTCATCATAAAGTCATTTGTTTTAGAAATAGTATATAACTTTGGCAAAGTTTGACAGGCCTGGCTCAGTGGCAGATAATGGCATGATTTGATATTTATAAAGTATCAAGTTTTCTAAAGATATATGTTTCTAGTTTCCATGGCAATTAAGTAATCACTAGAGATGATTTTTATTTATCTTCTTTTACTGGAATCAAATAAGGCTATTTTGGGGCTGTTTTTAAAAATCTGTGACAATTAATTTAAATTAACTGTTTTAAAAAATTAATAGGCTTTTGCCTATTTATAAGGTCAATACACATACCGCAAGCCTATACCTGCAAAACAATTTTCATGTTTAATTTAAATGCTCAGGTGTAAATTACTTAAACTCTAATGGGATTTTTTTCTTTTTTCTTTTTTTTATCCTTTTCCTTTGTTTAATTTGGTTTAATACTTGGCAAAATGAAAATATTAACTGTAAAGCACTTCATAAAGTTGTTGTAAGAATTAAATGTGTTTATACATGTACAATATTTATAAATGTGCTTTGTGTGTGTTTAGTGCTACCTAAACATTTTTCACTATAATGCAAGTTCTGTGAAGGAAGAGACTCCTGAGAATACCTGGCAGAGAGTAGACACTCAGAAAAAATTTGTTAATTGAGTAAATTTTGAGTTTATCAGTTATTTTTCTTCTTATTGGTTTTAAATTAATAACTGTAAAATAAGGATCTCACATTTTATACTAGTGGTCTTCAAACTGGGAAAGCTGCAACTCTGCGTTTACACACAGACTTTCCCAGGTGTATGTATGTAGGCACGGATAACCACAGAGAAGGAATTTTCAAATAGCCAACTATAGTAACTATTCCACAATACAAAATAAATAAATAAATAAATAAATAAATAAATCTTCCCAAGATGAGTTGGCATTTTTCTATTTCCATTTTACACAAAGAAGGTCTTTATTTTTCCTATTCAATTAGTACCATGGCCTTTTCCCTTCATTTAAAAATATCCTTTGTAGTACAAAAATACTAATATTTTATTGCTCAAATCATTCCAGCTTTGGTCTTTCTGAAATCCTTCAGGTTGCTCCTAGGTTTTTTTTCAAATGTTGTCTTCTTCCTTTCTCATTTCCCCCTTCTCCTTTCTTCTCCCACTTCCCCTCCCCTTCCCTTTACCTCTACCAATCCCCTTCCTCCTCTTTCTTCTTTCTAATCATGTTCCTCCTTTCTGGAACCAAGAGATGTTCAAGACATCTTGTATTATATCTGCTGCAGCCCTTGAATCAACTCTTTGACAAGGAGCCCTGGTACCTTTTATTGGATAAAGGTCCACAAAAACCAATGTAAAATATTAACGTTAGATGATGGAAGTTGAGGAATAGAACTGAACTCTTTATTTGCAATGTTTATGACCCGAAATCATTTTTAAATAAAGTGTTAAAACTCTGATGTTGACTATCCAGGACATTAGACATAAAACAAGAGGGTAACTGGATGAACTTACAAAATCACACTGGAGTACAAATAGACACGGGCAAGGGCACTTTGCTCTCTGGAAAAATGTTTCTTTCAATTTGTTATTAAATAGTATTTCAGACACTGAGAACACTTGATAATTTTTAAATTGTCTAATAGAAAATATAACCTGACATATTACAGTGAATTACAAATAATGCATTAACAAGGTTTATTAGCAAGTTCATTTTAGCATGCCTTTGACTGACTGATGATAAGAGCTACGTGCTCAATGTCTCCTTTGGACAAGCTTCACTAGCATACGGATTCTCTAATAAATGAGTCAATTTTTGACATATGCTCATTCTATTTCAATTTTTATGACTCATGGTTTTAATTTTTTGAAAATTAGATCTTAATATAATAAATTCTTCATTAGTTAAGGCACTATAAACCCATGAAAAGTCTTATCTGTTTCATTTTTATACATATTTTGAATAAAGATGAAGTGATCATTTAAAATATAGTATTTCAATCTTCATTGATATGTTACAAATTCAAAGTGAGGAAACAGGAGTGCTGAAATTTAAAAATTAATTTACTTGCCTTTTTCATTTCTCATTTGTTGTCAAAGGATGAAATGCACCTGATGGAGAGATCTTTATGGTTAATAATACATTTTCTTCAAGATTTCTTACAGATACATTTATGGTTAATAATCGTATCTGTAAGAAATCTTGAAGAAATTGTATTTTTATATCATTTAGACCCAGTGCAGTGTCTACTTATTGTTGAAATAGATTTCAAAACTATAGTGGTCATCATGGGGATGCATATTAATGCATTAATTTCACTGAAACCATATAAATAATCTCCACCAAAACTCCTTTCCTCAGAAACTATTCCAACCCTGTCAAGGTACTATGTATTCTCTTCTAGTGTAGTATGTATAATACATTTACTTTTATTTGCACATTGTATTTTCTAGTGGAGTTTTCAATAGTCAATGCATGACATTCTGTGGAGGTCCCAGTGAGATTTAGTCAAGACCTTCTTACTGCCATCATTTCAAAAGGACTTGTCATTCCTCGAAATGAAAGTCACATATTGGGTTTAAGTTGAAATATGAAATTCCAAAATGCTTAGTTCCTAATGTTTATCTCCTAAGAAATAGAAACTTTTAGAAGAATTATTTGATTAAATGATCGTATTTGAAAAATTGTATGTTGGAAAAAATCTGTCTATTTCTAACAATACTATTGTCTTTCTGTCTGTCCTAATCATTATCTATTATGAGTTTAGGAGGAAATAAATATGCAGAGTTTCAGCAGAGGGCTGACGGTCCATCCTTCGACCATTCCGAAGGACTGATGGGATCCTAAGATCTCTTTGGATCAGTATTCTTTGTACAAACTTGGCCTTGAGTTAACTTTACATAAACATATAGACTCTTTCTTTAGTTGTAGCAATTATTTCCATGAGAACTGCTTTATGTAGTTTCACCCGTCCGGTTCCTGAGTTCATTGCACAGTCAGTGTGTAAGGACTTATCTTTAGCCAGGGTCTGAAGATGCTGGATTTGAACAAGCACATTTCTCTTTAATGTTATTGCAGTTATGGTATACAGACCATTCTGACAGGCATAATTCCACCAGGCAATATCTGAAAACGCGATGGATATTTGGGGGAACTTTGTTCATTTGAGAGATGATTTGGAAGAGAAAATGGGATAGAACTCTCAGAGGAAGATTTTCTTTACCCACTCTAAAAGAGACACCACATTGATCGACATAAGAAAAGTCCTTTTTTTAAATATCTATACCTTGGGATATATTCTATACATTTGTTTCCTGTGAATCATATAGCTCATAAAATTGTAAAGGCACATGTTATTGTTCAAACCAGCTGTAATGTCTTTATCTCTCTCTTTTTTGAATTATTTGCCAATTTTATTTTTGCCAGCTTTATTGAGAATTAACTGACATAATATGGTGTAACTTTAAGATATGCAATATGTAGATTTTATATATTTATGTACTGCAAAATGATTACCACCATAGCATTAGCTAACAATTTCATCTCATCACATAATTAGTAATTCCTTTTTTGGATGAGAATATTTAAATCTATTCCCATAGCAACATTCAAGTATGTAATATGGTATTGTTAACTATAATTACCATGCTATATATTAGACTTGTTAATATTATAACTGGAAGTTTATATCGTTTGACCAATCGTTCTCCCCATGTCTACTTCCTCTCCCTCAGTCTCCACTAACCATTATTCTACTCTCTGTTTCATTGATTTTGACATTTTTAGCTTACACATATAAGTGATATCATACAGTATCACATACCTCCATATTTATACTTTCATGATTTATTTTACTTAGCATAATTTCTTCAGATTTCATTGAAGTCCTTCTTTCTCATGGCTAAATAATATTTATGTGTGTATGTGTACATGTATGTGTGTATACATGTGTGTGTGTGCATGTGTGTGTGTATTTGACATCTTCTTTATTAATTCATCCATTGGCAGACACCGAGGTTGTTGTCATTGGTTATTATAACTGACGCTGCAGTGAATATGGGGATGCAGATATCTCTCTGAGATCCTGTTTTTATTTCATTTGGATATACCAAGAAATGGTATTGCTGGGTCATACGGTAGTTCTATTTTTAATTTTTCAAGGAATCTCCCTACTTTTTCCCATTATAGATGAAGTGATTTACACTTCCACCAAAAGGGCACAAATCCCTTTTCTCTACACCCTCATCAACACTTGTTACTCTTGTCTTTTTGATGATAGCCATTCTAACAGAAGTGAGATGATATCTTGTGGTTTTGATTTGCATCTCCCTGATGATTAGTGATATTGAGCACATTTTCATGTATCTTTTGTATATCTTCTTTGGAAAAAAAACGACTATTAAGTTCCATTGCCCACTTTTGACCAGAGTGTTTCTTTTTCTTTTCTTTCTTTTTTTTTTTTTTTTTTGCTATTGAGTTGTATGAGTTCTTTACATGTTTTAGATATTAACTCCCTATCATAAATGTACAAATATTTTCTCCTATTCCATAGGTTGCCTTTTCATTTTGTTGATGGTTTCTTTTTGTATACAGAAGCTTTTTAGTTTTACGTAGCCCTACTTTTTTATTTTTGCTTTGATTTTGCTTACATAAACCTATCAAGAGAAGACCATGAAGAAATAGAAAATCCAAACATACGAGTAACAAGAAGACAGAATCAGTAATCAACAAACGCCCAAGAGAGAAAAGTCCAGATTTCACTAGTGAATTCTATCAAACATCTAAAAAATTAACCCTAATCCTTCTCAAACTCCTCCAAAAACATGAGGATGAGGGTTAGGAAGAATTACTTTGATACCAAAGCCAAAGGTCAGCATTACTTTGATACCAAAACCTGATAACGATACTACAAGAAAAAAAATTACAGATCTATATAACTGATAAATATAGATGCAAAAATTATCAACAGAATATTAGCAAACTGAGTTGAACATCACATTACAAGGATCATACATCATGATCAGTGTGATTTATCTGTAAATTAATAAATGTGATGCACCACATGAATAGAATGAGGATCATATGGCCATCTCAATAGAGGTAGAAAAAGCATCTTAGAAAATACAACACCCTTTTATGATTAAAAAAAAAACTGAACAAATTGAGTATAGAAGGAACATACCTCGACACAATAAAGACCATAGATGACAAACCCACAGCAAAAATCATAGTCAATAGTGAAAGATTAAAAGCTTTTCTTCTAATGTCAGGAACAAGACAAGGGTACCCACTCTCACCACTCCTATTCAGCATAACACTGGAAGTCCTAGCCAGAGTAATAAAGCAAGAAAATGAAATAATAAAAAGCATCCAGATGGAAAATAAAGTAGTAAAATTTGCTTTGTTTATAGATGTGATATTATATAGAGAAAATACAAAAAACTGGACAAAAATGCTAGAACAAATCAACAATCTCAGTAAAGTTGTGGAATACAAAATCAATATACAGAAAACTGTTTCTCCATATACTAACAGCAAAACATCAAAAAAAGAAAAAAAGAAAAAATCATTGATGATAACATAAAAAACCATAATACTTGGAAATAAATTTAAACAAGGAAGTGAAAAATAGTATTCTCTTTTTATGTGTTGTCAAAATGCATCTTTCTACAACAAAGCCCTCTGTGTTGATTGCACAGGGAATTAGCTTTTCACAGTGGTAATTTTATATATATTTAAAGTAAATTCTAGTTACTTCTTTCTTGTCTTTTTGCAATTCTTTTCTTATTTTGCTTGCCTTCTTTGAGAAACTTTGGAGATTAGATAACATAAAACTATTTTTCTATCATATGTGTACTCTGGGAATATCTAGTACAGATAAACAATCTATATTTTCTAAAAAGTTTAAAAAGTAATTTTTCCATTTTTTCCCATATTGGACCCATACCTTAAAAGAAATATTTTAATAAAGGATTGGTAATGGCCTTCCTTGCTAGGTAAGAAAAAAAAGGAGACACTTAGAGCCTTTGATATGAATTGGAGAATTTTAACAACTTTTGACATAATACAGTTTTATTTTATTGAGTTCACTTCAAATTTCTCATAGACAATTTTTCAACAAATTTGAATAATTTCATTTTAGTTTTAAGATATTTCATGTCTTCTAATAAATTGTATTGTCATTTAGAATTATGTTAACACATTATTTTAGTTAATTGCATTGCACACGTATATACTTAATAAAGCAAAGGCAAATATTTTAATTCTATTCCAGCTACTAAAATCATACTTATAGATTTATGCACATCTAAACTCACATACCACAAACCCAAACACACTGGTATATTGAGATTAAATGGCATATTAAGATTAAAACAAAGATAATTAACAGTAAAAAATATTTCAAAATACAATTTGAGGCCACAATCCAAATGTCAAATGTTAGTATCAGCACCTAGGTTTATCTTGTTTTCAAACTATGTATTCAAAAGAAGTAGTTAATTATCATTTTAAAAATAAAGTTAGTTTAATGTTAATGGATTTATTCATACAGGAGAATTTATGACTGCTGCAAATTATTACATGCAAGAATCAAAAACATAAATTTAAAATTTGTATTGTTTCTATAAAATGATCAAGGTTTTTGTGCTCAAAAACAATTTATTTTAATCACTAAATTATTCTGCTAGGGCTCCCAACACCTGACATACTCCCAATTTATTTAGACAAAAAAATTCCTTATTAAAAAACCTTGCGAATTATTATTTTTTCTAGTTTCTGTTTATATTTAAAAATTTCCAGGAACTATCTCTTGCACTCAGGTCTGATAAAATAAAGAATATTTTTACCCCTTTATGTTTGTAGGTCCTGCTCCTGGGCTCCCAGGGGAAGCCATACATTAACATATACAAAGGTCAAAATGACTCTGTAAAACCTTTAAGTATAGGCTCTATTTCTGCACCAAGAACACATTGTACAACAGCTTCATTTAAAAAATAATAATAATAACCAAAAAGGAGCATTTCAAACACAAAGATAAGAAAAAGGGAAACACCTCCCTGGCTCCCATAAGATTAAAATCATACAGCACTGCATATACTTAAGATAAGATCTGCAACTTTCTGAAATGTCCTAATGATTTGTAAATTTTATGTAAAAAATATATATAACTCTACACCAAATGTTCCTTTCCTTTACCACTTTCTCCTTTGTGAAGATTGTGTATCCTGGGCACCTTTCCTAACCTAAGCTGGAATGAAACCCCCTTTCTTTTAGAAATTCTAAAAGTCTTGTTCAGTTTGGGTCAACAGGTACTATGATAGTTGTTCTTATCTTGTCTCCTCACAGTCCTTCTTGATTTTGCCTATGACAAATTAATTCCCTAGATTTTGAATAATTAAATATTTATTGACTACTGATTCCACTCTAGATAGAATAAGCCCACTGTAACCCATCTTTCTTGCTGATTGTAACGAAACTCTCTAGATGAAGTTTAAATAACTCCCTTAAAACTTAGCAAATAAAATGCAAAAATTGGCAGATGAGGAGGAGGATGAAAACTTGAAGAACTTGGGACACCTGGGTGGCTCAGTCGGTTAAGTGTCTGACTCTCGATTTCCGCTCAGATCAGGATCTCATAGCTGGTGAGATCAAGCCCTGCCTTGGGCTCTGCACTGTCAGCAGAGCCTGCTTCGGATTCTGTCTCCCTCTCACTCAGCCTCTCCTCTGCACTCTCCCTCTCACAAAATAAATAATAAACTTAAAAAAAAAACCTTGAAGAAATAACTCCTACAGAGGTGAGCTATCTGGTTTTGGTTTTGAGGTTTGATTTGTTACTTATTTTCCCAGCACCTTGGGGTGAGATCCTAAAATAGCTGTGTTGCACAGCAAAACCCAATGGAAACATTCATTTTGGCCAGGGAACTATGAAAAGTGCTCTTGTTTCTGAACAGTTTAGGGAGAATCTTCGTTTTTTTTTTTATACTTTTAAACTTAAATCATATGTGGATGTCCTAGAATTGTCATCAGTCTATACAAAGATAGACTTCTTTATTTATAAGTTTATGTATTTATTTTGAGAGAGAGGGAGAGAAAAAGAGAGAGAGAGAGCTAGTGAGCGAGCACCAATGGGGGAGGGGCAGAGAGAAAAGGAAAAAGAGAGAATCCCAAGCAGTTTCCATGCTGTCAGCACAGAGCCCAACTCACGGTTTGAACTCATGAACCATGAGATCATGACCTGAGCTGAAATCAAGAGTTGAACACTTAACCGACTAAGACACCCAGCTGTCCCCAATTTCTTCACTTTTTGAAAGGAAGAATTGAAAAAATAGTTGTGTTTCGTCATTCTCCAAATTTTAGTTAACTCAAATTTAATGTGGTGCTCTTTCATTTTACAAATTTAAGGATAAAATTATCCACATATTTAAATGACTGTCATTTTTAGAAACATAGTCATGTTCATGTATAATGACAATACAAGGAGTTTGCTTGGATATCTGCAAAACTTATCACTTCCAGAAAATTGTCTCAGTTGATGCCACTAAACCTTCTAAAGGTACTGTGTCTGATCCCACAAACTCCTAAGGATAATGGCTTTGCTTTCAACTGTGACATCTTGTTCGCTTGAAAGTTCCTCTCATTGGAAAATTTTAACCTGAAACTAAATAAGAGTGGGAATTCTGGAGTTCTCTGTTTTAGGTAAAAGGGACTATGATTCCGTATTTTAATTTATTTAAACAATTAGAAATGTAACACATCAATACTTCATCAGTGAAAGCCCTTTCACCAAAGATAATTTCCTATTAGTAGCAATTTACCATGAATGAGCTGATGACTTCCTTAAAAATAATTCAAGGTGATTCAATATTTATGGTATTTTTATCATCGAAGATATTATTATACCAAAAATGAAACTATTAGGCAACAATTTCCAAATTTTTAAGCTAGAAATATGATTAAATAGGAGTGCCTGGGTGGCTCAGTCAATTGAATGTCTGACTTGGCTCTGTCTCTCTCTCAAAATAAATAAATAAACATTAAGAAATTTTTGAAAATATGATTAAACAAAAACAAGCTATTTTTTCTAAAAGCAAGATTATTTCTTAACTCTTCTGCACTGTAATTCATTAAAATCACTGTATCATTTTAATAATTATATTGTTACTCAAAAATAAATTATAATTTGAGCATTTAGGAATTATCACTGAAATATACATATACCATATTATAAATATACATCTACTCCAAAAAATATATATATACATTAGACATATAAATTACATAAATTATATATATTACATATATACTATATATTCCACCAAATCCAATCCTTAGATACAAGCATTTATAAGCCTTCATAATTACCTATTTTCTTTTTCCCTTTTGCTTAAATAAGATATATATGTATATTATATATATCATTACATATAATCTTTGCATTTTTCAAAACAGTAATATAGTTTGGCTATCTCTGTAAATTGGCACATAAAGAGATACTAAAATTCTTGAAGGTCATTAACTATATTCAATGTTCTATTATTAACAAATATGAATTAATGTAACTAATCCCTTGTGGATAAGCATTGGCATTGATTTGTTCTTTTTCTTAAGTGTTATAGAATAAATAATGATAAATACATCTGTGTATATTTGGCTTCATTTACACATTACAAATGCATAAAACTTTTCATTGAATGGAATCTCAAATTAATGCAAAATTATGGAATTTAAATGTGAACACATTTCTAATAATTATTTTACTGTGTACTCTATATGTGGAGAAACGAGGGATGTAAAAAATATAAGACTTTAAAAAGATAGAATAGAAAAAATAGGAGCCCCTGGGAGGCTCAGTCAGTTAAGTATCCCACTCTTGATTTCAGCTTAGGTCATGATCTCATAGTTCCAGAGAAAGAGCCCCAAGTTGGGCTGTGCTCTGACAGTACAGAGCCTTCTTAGGATTCTCTTTCTCCTTCTCTCTCTGCTCCTCCCCTGCTCATTCTCTCTCTTTCTTTCTCTTTCTCAAAATAAACAAATGAGCACTTAAAAATAAGTAAATACATATTTAAAAATAAAAATAAATACTAAGAGCTAATATTTTTATTGTACTCACTCAATGACTTATATTCTCTAAGGGCTTACAACATCTTTACATATATCAATGCAATGAATTCTCACAAGGGACCTACAAAATAGGCATGCTATTATTATCCTCAATTATAGAGGACAAAACCAAGGTGCAGAGTGAAGTAGAAACAAGTTTTGATCATGGTAGGATTAGTAATAGTCACAATTGTGGCAGCAGCTGACAACTACACAGAACTTATGTGCCAAGCATTGTTTTGATAATATCACTCAGTTATCCAATAACAGATAGTCTGTTCCAGTAATCAGAATCAGTGAGATAAAAATGATCATTATGATTATTTTACAGGGAAATGACTAAACCCCATCCTACACATGCTTTTTTGTGATATCTTGAAGGATATGGATCCATTACCATGTATTACTCACATCATCAGCATTATCATCCAGAGAAGACATATCTTCACTCATTTACTTAATAAATATTTCCTAAACACCTATGCTCCATGAAACTATTTTTGTTTGGGGCTTTTGGGCTTCTTTCTCTTCATTCTATATAAAAAGTTGGTAAGAAGGTGTATTAAAATTTTGGGGGCCCTGGGTGGCTCAGTCGGTTAAGCATCCAGCTCAGGTCATGATCTCACGGTCAGTGAGTTGGAGCCCCGCATTGGGCTCTGTGCTGACTGACAGCTCAGAGCCTGGCGCCTGCTTCAGATTCTGTGTCTCCCTCTCTCTCCGCTCCTTCCCAGCTTGCGTTTTGTCTCTCTCTCTCTCAAAAATGAATATACAGTAAAAAATTTTTTAAAAAGGTGTATTAAAATTTTATACCAATGCAGATTATATTCAACTTTAGAAGTCTGTATTTTATAAATACCCATATCACTCCATTTTATTTATAGATGTTTATATTAATTATGGATAGTGTTGTGCGTATGTATATGCAGTTCATTGTGTAATATAAAAATCACCACTATTAACAAAAGTGTTATGGGTTCTTTCTCTCTGAAATATAGGAGGCTATGAGAGATATAATTTTCTCAATTTCAGTTCTTTCTCTTCTATCAGTCTTGTAGGAACTCCTTATGAAGATATATACAATATACCTTAGATTCTAATCCACTAATTTAATCTATTCTGGAAAAAGAAAAGTGGCTTAGTTTTCTATCTTAGGAGTACATTATAATATTGTTATTGCTAGGTAAAATCAAACTAAGGAAAATTATAGTAACATGAATTTTGTTGATTTCAAAGGCAAATTATCTTACATAGGATTAGGTTTTCTTAAAAACAAATGCTAAATTTGTGTCAAAGGAATCAATGTATTTGAGAAGTTAAAGTATTTATGACATGAAAATGTGATACAATAATAACAGATTGATGCTTAAAAGAGTTTAGCATACACAGAAAATATCTTCAACCATATGTTTGTGTAATGAAGCCAGAATATCATTCAAATTGCTTTAGCAATGAGGAAGCTATTGTAGTTAAAACAAGTATTCCTTATTTGAGTTGAATTTAATTCAATAAACTTTATTTATTACTATTTACCAAACATTGTGAGTTACTCAGTGAATAAAAGATCATACCTATTTAAGATGCTTAAATCTAGAGAAAAATATAATTGTTTGAGAAAATTATGAGATAACTTCAATACAATTATATAAATTTAATAAACTGAAGGAAATGAAACAGCTAAATAAGAGTTAACTCATTCCACTTGCTGCATTGTTTTTATTTTATTTTTATTAGTTTTTAAATTTTAATCACTATGATTAACATACAGTATATATTAGTTTCAGGTATACAGTACAGTGACTAAACAAGCATTGTTTTTAATAGCTAACATAGGTAGACATTTGTCGTGTGCCATATGCTTAGATGAACTATCTATATTCCTTTCTTGTTCAGTATGAATCTTCATGTGAATCAATTGCTATTACTATTATTATAACTATTTTGTAATATCCTTATTTTGTAGTAAGGAATAGGAGGATTAGGTGGTTTGGTATCTTTTCCAGGGTTTCACAGCTTGTGGATAGTGGAGCAGGGATTTTAAACCACAGTTGTCAAACCATGGAGATTATAGACATGACACCTGATCCAAATCTGAGGTATGAATTATACCTCATGTGGCGAGTGGTAGAATTGTTGGTTCTGTTGATTGTGTTGATGGTGATGCTGAACAGTGCATGGGTAGGTGCAGTAAAGATAGCACATATAGAATAAAATAGAGGAAGTTTCAGGAAATCAATAAAGAAATTTATAAGGACAAATTGTAACATGTGCAAGAAAGTAAGCATATTTTTTATTTGAACATGAAGGTATTGTAAGATCAAGTTAGAAAGTTTGGTAGCTAGGATGTAAGGTAGGCAACCGTTGGTAATGAGAGCAGAGAAAGCTCCAGTATAAATTCAGAGAAGCTTGATATTTTCGTGAAAAATACAGAAAATAAATGAAGTGCTTGAAGAAAAGGAGTGGAGCAGTCATATCTATGATATTTATAGCACATTCTAATCACCATATAAAGAACAAATACTTTATTAAATGTCCTGAGATATAATTTATACACATTAAAATGCATCTGAATGTAGGCACTTGCATAACTAATTCCATAGCCCTAAATGTTCCCTCATGTCCCTTTGCAGTCAAACTTACCCAACTTTAGCCCCAAATAATCAACTATTTCAGTAGTACATTTATGCAGTGGAATAGTTTTAGCCACAAAAAGAACCAACCATGATGCATGCAACAATAAAGAAGAATCTCAAAAATGTGGAACTGGTTGCAGAAAAGAGGCCAGGCAAAAGAAAGCACATTTATATGAAATTCCCAAACATCAAAAGTGATTATAGAAAATAGAATTGAAAGAATGCAAAACTGCTAAAGTAAGGAGATTGTTTAGATGGCTTGACAAGAAAAGCTTTAATTATGGAGGCAAGGATAGTTTCCTGGTAAATGGATTTGGAATACTAAATTTCCTGAACTTGTAAAATACATTAAAGTATCTAATAAATAAATTGCCTGGACTTGGATATTACAATCGGAAATTTAAAAAAAAACATTGCTTTGGAAATGAAGATACTTGAAATGCAGATTTGAAATTTGGTTCTACTATATATTAGTCATAAACTCCTTAGAAAGTTGTATCTTACTTAGATTCAGAATCCTATAACCAAAACTTGACATAACTTTTCTCACTGAGATTTTAAAGTGCTTAATGAAGTAACTGGCTCATAGTGAACTAATTTCAAGGTAGTAGTAGTTAGATATTACGATATTACTTCACTACTCTTATGTGCTTTGTTTTTGGGGTTTTTTTTTGTTGTTGTTTTTGTTTTTCTTACCTTTTTAATAGCTAAGGAAACCTCTGCTCAGTCTTTAATGGACCTTGAGAACTGGTGGCACTTTCCCTCCTCAGCCTCTGCCTGGGTGGGTGAAATAGAGCCAGTCACTCCCTGGCTTTATTTGAAAGATGGGATCAGGTCTAGGGGCAGGTCGGCAGGCAACTTGTGGCCCCCCAGCCTGATTTTAGTGAGGTGGTTCTCCAGTGCAAATGCCTGATCTAGTAACCTACTATGGTCCAATCAGCCAACTTCCGGACCTTCTCCAGCACAGTACTGGGAAGCTTAGACTTCGCCATGTCACTCTTGGCCTTGATCGTCATTATCTAGTTATTATCTTAGAGTTGACAGGTAACAGTGTTTAGAATAGTGACTTGTCCTTGTCTACCACCTACTCTGTGCCATTAATGTACTTGCCTGTCCCTTCACTGTATTCATGCCTAAAAAGTCTGCTAATTGTGTCCTTCAATGCTCTGCCCTTCACAGCCTGGTTGTGCATCAGAGGAGCCTTCTGGAACAACATCACCATTAGTCAGGAGATGTCATTGGTCAGCAGGTCATCCAGCATGTCTAGCAAGAACCTACTGAAGTTCTGGGTCTGCAGGAGTTTCTGTATTTTGTAGCAGCTTGGGAAGTCACAAGGGAATTCTGATGCTCTTGCTCAATATTCTGGTACCCCTCTCCCAGATTGTTCACTGATTCATTTTTCTCTCCTTTTGGAAGACATTTTTTAAATGGGAGTTTGAAGGATTTCCTTTAATAAGAGCATGATAAATGCATCTGTATGATCTTGGAACATCTGTCATTTTGGTGCGCATTGTGGAATGGCTGGGGGAGGTATCTCTGCTTTCACCAACTTGAAAAGATGGTAGAAGTCGGGTGTTTCTCCTGAGATCATTAAAAAAAAAGCTGCGCTAAAGTAAAATTTGCAACTATTAAAGACCAAGGAAAACATTATCACTAAATTTCAGAGGCTTGATTTATGGAGATGTTATTAAAAATTTAAGAACATAACCAGATGAGATTAGCCTTAAAAACCAATGGTGAGCTAAAGAAAGCACACCTGTATATTGACCTAATTCATAATTTATTGCATTGGTTTCTTGATTTATTGCACTCGACTCATTGATGTTTTATAGACAAAGGTTGGTTATTTATTATTTCAAAGTTTTTTTTTCCCAAAAAAAAACTTATGATAATTTATTGATCTGGACTCAGACCCAGAAGTGCCTTAAATGCCTTTATCAGATAGTCTATCTATGTTGGTCTAGACATTACATGGAAACTTCAAAATGCTCCAGTTTAGTTAAATATCAACAATGGACAATTTCATAGCAAAGGATCAAATTGCCAATCGTTCCCTTATAATTCCATTTAAATTATTCTGTTCTGAAAGAAATTAATTATGTATACTCAACCACTTGTAAATCCTACTCTCATTTATGAATTTCTTTTGTTTTCCTATCATGCAATACATCAAAGCTATGATGTCATAGCTGTTTAATTTTAATATACATTAATGTTTTATAGCACATGATGGCCTTCTTCTTACGTATTTTTATATTCCCAGAAATGACTCAGTCGTATTATTTTTAGTGTGCCCATAAATATCTAATGAACATTCAATGAACCATTAAGAGAAAAGTATTTATTTCCTACTGCCCCTAATAGCTTTTTATCAAAACAATACTGAAATGAAAAATTGACAGTCCAATGGGAGTTTGATACTAAATTGGAAAGCACAACACATTGTCAATTCACATGAAAAAATAGTAATTAATGTGAAATGCCACTACATGACAACTTGATTGCATTGATCCTATTCATATATAAGACTACTGTTCTAAAAGCCCAGAAATGACAGTTATGCTTTGTAAAAGATGAATATATTCTCAATCAACTTTCAGACCATGAAGAATTATTTTAGATCAATGTGCCATGGAAATTCCTTTGATGATAGAAGTGTTCTATAATTCTGGATTGTCTAACATGATAGCCACTATTTACAGGTGGCTATTGAGCACTTGAAGTGTGATTATCATGACTGAGGATTGACTTTTAAATTTGAATTAAGTAAAGTTCAACTTTAAGTAGTTATATGTGGCTAGTGGCTATTGTATTGGACAGAACAGTCTTAGGCTAATAATAGGAGTTATTTCCACACTAGAAAATTATACATAGCAGGGATTAGTAACCATGATGAGAGCCAAATTAATAGTATTTTCATCTGACACGAGATCAGTGATCTGATCCCTCTTAACTTAAGCACCCAAGGGAAAGTTGGCACATATTTTGCAAGGTTTCTCACAAGTTTTTATAAGTATAATTTGTTCACATAATATGATGAAAAATTTTACTTTTAAAGAATGATAAAGAATTGAAATTACTTGCATTAATATAAATATCTAGCAGTCTGTTTTAAAAATTTTTTTTAAATGTTTATATATTTTTGAGAGAGACACACATACAGAGTGGAGCTGGGGAGGGGAGAAAGAGAGGGAGACACAGAATCCAAAGCAGGCTCCAGGCTCTGAGCTGTCAGCACAGAGCCCAATGCGGGCTCAAACTCACAAATGGTGAGATCATGACCTGAGCTAATGCTTAACCAACTGAGCCACCCAGGCGCCCTGTAAATGCCTAGGAGTCTTAACTGAAAACTGAACACACCCCTCCTACCATTTCAACTGGACTTAACTTTTTCCCTAGACACTCTTGGTCAAGAATTTAAGGCTAGGTGTGGATGGATGGCCCAGTAGGCTAAGCATCCAACTCTTGATTTGAGCTCAGGTCATGATCTCACATTTGTGAGATTGAGCCCTACATTGAGCTCTGCGCTGACAGCAAAGGGCCTGCTTGAGATTTCCCGCCTCTCTGTTTCTCTCTTTCACTTTCCTTCTCAAAAAAAAAAAGAAAGAAAAAAAAGAAAAAGAATTAAGGCTGAAGACCAGTCATTATATTTGTATTTGATTCAGGGAAATCCTGTCAGCTAATATCATTTGCTCATTTAGGCAAAAGTTCTCCTAAGAGGAAAAATTTTGCTCACATAAGCAAAAAGTTTGGTTATCAGAATTCTTTACTGAATACCATTTCCTGTCGTTGCCTATAATCCTATAACTTTTGTGTCAAAATATTTCTAGCCCCAATCAGTACCTCACATTGAAAGCCTTGTTTTAAACCAGCTGGACAGGTTGCAGATCATAAAAATTCTGGAAATGTCTTATGCTGACCTCCCCCTTCTGAGATTCACTAAGATTTTGTCAAGGTCTTTGTTCATCATACCATTAGGGAGTCACCATTGCACAGTATTACCTAGGAATTTTTCATTAATAGCAGTTAAAATTCACACTTTGTTCTTTCTGGAAAGTAATAGAGAGAGTTGGTAAAGGTCCACTTCAAAGTAAGCCACTTTTTATTTCACTTTCCTTCCCATAAAATGAGAATACTAATAGTACCAATAGCATATGTTATAAGGTTTGAATTAATCAATTTATATTAATTTCCTCCCATGTAAGTCCTCAAAAGACATTGATCACTTTTAATATTTATCCCAGAAAAGAAATATCTCATGAAATTTTAAAATTTTCCCAATAGAGTGAAAATATCATTAAATGTTTAGATAAAACAAGGTTTATATATTATTATTATTATATAATATAATATGCATTTATATATTATAATAAATATATAATATAATGATTACATTCATATATTATAAATTCAAAGTTAAGTAGAATCTTTCTATTCCTAGGAAACTCTATTTGTATATATATGTTGTACAAACATATATATAAGTTGGAGTTTCCTAGGGATAGAAATTCTCTACTTAACTCTGCATTTTAGCTGTGTGCTCCAGTACAGATAGTCAGAAAACTATGCATTTGTGATTTCAGACACTAGCCCAGTGCACAGTAATGTCTTCCAGGAAGTTCATGGGAGAAGAGGTGGTTGGAACATGGTACTCCAATGCCATAATGACTCAACTCTTCCCTTTTCAGAAAAATTCTTATAAATACCATGTATCACGGTATTCTTCTATCAGAGAGAAACCGTATTGGACAATACCACATTCAAATTTATATTAAGGTTATTAGTAAAATGTTGAAAATAAATGGGGAAAACTGAGGAATGAATATGCTAAAGACTGGAACTGATTATCTATACTGACAAATGAGAGAGTACATTTCAATTAACATTTGCCAATTATGGGAAATCCAAATTCAGCGTACTCAACACCTATATAAAATCCTTTAGGCCTATAAATTACTTCCCTGGGACACATAGTTCCAGGAAAGTTTAACAGAGGCATCTATAATTGATGTGTTAGCAGGCTCGCAGTGTGCCAGAGAGTGCATTTAGGTGTCACTGGGCTATTTCAGTGCTATTAGAGATGAACAAATTAACCAGCTGCAGATCCTATGGAGTTGCACAAAAGAGTCTATTTTAAGCTTTCATATACTTTGAGAAGACTTAGGAAGAATGTATGAGATTAAGGAGTTACACAGATAATGGTAACACATTTTATAATGCAAGAAACACCATCACTTACTCAACTATTTTTATCTATCAATACAAGCTCTTTATCACCATAGAAACTCATACTAACATTATGAAATTGTTTTATGCTTAGTGATTGCCTACATAATAACAGGTGTTAACAACAGAGTCTAACTCTGCTTAATATTGTTAGAGCAGCAAAATATTTAATATTTCAGGGATATGTAGACTCTAGTTTGGATATAGACATGGAAGAACATAATGCAAATTAAATGCAAGCTACTATGGAAAGATAAATGAACCCAGAATAAATTAATATAAAACTTATGCATTTATACTTGCTATTTCACCAAGTAACATATATAAGCCTTAATATTGTTATAGTGCTGAAATGTATTTATCATGGTCTAAAGAATAAATCTTACCTTGCAAATATGAACATGAAAACAGCATAATTCTAATAGTTTACTATCAGAGATAATTGTGCAAAGATATTGCTTCTGTTAGTTAATCTTTGCAACTGACAAAGTATTTTTCACAGATGAAAGAAATAGAAAAATAATTTGATTTATTTATTTTGAGAAAATATCAACTGCAAAAAAATAGTGACAATATTTGAAGAAAAAGCAACAGAATACCAAAATAATACTCGTATGTAAATTAAAATAGTTGAACAATAATCAACGAAGCATCTCAAAACCCTAAAATTCCATCCCCATAATTATTCCATGAAATATTTTAACAACTGGAAAATTTCAATATTTATTTGAAAATGTATTTTATCTCTGAATATCTTCATATTACTTTCAGGGAATAATTTATAGTAACTTGTTTTACCAAACATAATTTTATAGAATGTTAAAAATTTCTAAATAAGTAGAAAACAAACATTTAATAAATATAAACATTTTCATATCTTAATAACAATCAAACATATTCAGGTGTTTTTGTTATATGTCCACTTGACTAGACCAAAGAACATTTCCCAGAAATCTCTTTCCCGCTAATTTCCTATTAGGATGGATCATAGGAAAGATTCTTGTGCAGGATATTTGAAAGACAGAAGTGAGGGGCACCTGGGTGGCTTAGTGGGTTAGGTGTCCAACTCTTGATTTCAGCCCAGGTCATGATCTCACCATTTGTGAGATCCAGCCCTGTGTTGGGCTCTGCACTGATACCATGGAGCCTGCTTGGGATTCTCTCTCCCTCTTTTGCTTGAATTCTCTCTCTCACTCTCTTTCAAAATAAATAAACTTAAAAAAAATAAAGACAGAAGTGAAGCAACAGCCATTTTGTAGATCAGATATAGTGCTACTTATCTACTTGTTTATCTTATCAGCATGACATGTCTACTGGCCCTGCAAATACACCATGTGTCCTAGGATCTGCCTTCAGCTTCTCTGACTTTTAGTCCAGATATGTGTATTCAGCTTTATGGTAAGGGCCCTGATTTATACAAGCCACCCATAAAATCAAGGCAAGATGTAATGAACTGACATCACTGGCAGCTTGTTTCTATGGGCTTTAGGTCATGTTCATGGGGGCTCAAACTTTTCCTTGCTCTTATTTACCTTGGCCAGGGCTAGAATGAGGCAAATCAGGCATGTAGGGCATATAATTTACAGAGGCTTGCACTATCAGGGTCATGCAAGGGCAGGTGTAATATTTTTTTCAAATATTTTTTTCAAAATGTGATCTCTGAGTGAAATAATAGACCACGATACAATAAAACATTTTCTAATTATTCTAGATTTGAAATGTTGAGAATGCTATTAACACTTGTTATTTATTTTTAAATTCAACACATTAATAATAGTAAGTGATCAATGTAGCATACCGAATAAATAAGTCAAACTTATGTTTTTTTTTTTAATTATATCCATGGAAGACCTCTTGACCATCTGCATGAAAGTTACTGCACTTTCTCAATAGTATTTTAATCTTGTGGGGATTCATTTTATTTGACACTATTGTCAAAGCCTACCAACACAAAGCAATCAAGTTGTGAAAGATCCCAATTTTGCTGTGAACCCTCAGACCCTGCAAGAGCCTAAATCCATATCATTTTACTGTTTAACATACTGCACAGGAATATTATAAGATTCCTGGTGCAAGAAACAGTGGTCTCCTCTTTGTTTAATTCTTTCCATCAGGAGTCTCAGCCCAATTTTGCTTCCAAATTTGAAGAATACTAGGCATGTTTGACTATACTTAGTTAAGCCCCAGACACCAGACTGTATTTGGAAATAGGTCCTGTGATCAGGTGATAAAGGTTAAAGAAGGTCATAAAGTTGAGGCCCTAATTCTACAGGGACAGTGTCCTTATAAGAGAAAGAGACAGAGTTCTCTCTCTTTACCATCTAAGATACAGTAAGAAGGCAGCCAATTGCAAGGCAGGAAGCAGGGTTTCACCATGAAAAGAATCTGTCAGTACTCTGATCTTGGGCTACCCTGTCTTCAGAAATGTGAAAAATAAATATCTATTTTTTAAATCACCCAGTCCACGGGTGCCTGGGTGATTTTCTGGGTTAAGCATCGAACTGTTGACTTTGGCTTAGTCCATGATCTCATGGTTCATGGATTTGAGCCCATCTTGGGCTCTGCACTGTCATTCTCTCTCTCCCTCTTTCTCTGCACCTCTCCCACTTGTGCTCTCTCTCTCTCAAAATAAATAAGTAAATGTAAAAAAATAAAAAAATCATCCAGTCTGTTATAGCAGCCTGAGCAGACTGAGACAGTCTCTCTTTCCTTAAAACACTGAAATTAATGTTAACTTGTAATTGCAAATTCATTCTCACCTTCTTTAACATGTCCCTTAGAAGTCACTTGCCCATTTTAAGCCCAGGGAATGCCTTTCTCAAGTATGTGGGACACATCTCTTTGAAATGTAAATGTTGTAGGAGATAGCTTCTCTTTCAGTCTCCTTAGGAGGGTAGGAGTCTAACTTCAGTGTGCAACTTGCTCCCAGTTGTAAATCTCCTGTCATGAAGGTATGGAAAGTTTACTTTTCCGCTGGGTAAACACAGGTTGTCTACAATTTCCCCCATCCCCACTCTTAAAATTCTCCAGTCTTTTTGTATCAATGGAGTTGAGTTCAATCCCTCTTTCCTATTGCAATAATCTCTTGAGTGAAGTTTGACTTTGTCAAGTGCTATACATTAGCAATATTGTTGGACAAAGTCATGGGGAGGACATGACCACTAGTTGACCCCAGAGTAGGAAACAGGCAATGGAAGACTCCTCACCCCATTCCTTACCCCCTGCCCCTCTGGAAGCTGTTTTCCAAATGCAACCTTAAGGGAGCAAACATATTTTTCAGAGCATCTGGATGGTATGTGTGATTGAAGCCCATTAAAGTCTCTATATGAACTTAAAATTCTAGATGGCAGGTGAGGAAATCAACTCATCTTGCGGCTGTCCAAGACAAGCCTAGTATGTAAGTTCTGTCCACCTACCAATCTGGAATGGCCTGCCACTATCTTTGTCTCTCCTTGTCCTCCATGTCCAGGGGCCAGTCTCAGATTTCACCTGGGAAAATCCTGAGAATTTGAACCAACAATTGTCTGGAAGTATTTTTCAAGTAATTTCTGAAGTCTACAATGACTCCCTGGCTTCATTGTTTATAAGTTAACTTTAGTCCAATAAGTTTTTAAGGCAAGATGTATGAAATCTCTTTGAAAATGTTTGGCCCTATCACCTGGTCTATTTAAAGGCCACTCTCAGACCTAAGATATCTATATACGTTTGGATCCTTCCTGGGACATTTCTTTCCCCAGTTATTGTCTCTATCCAAGTTTTGGCTATTAAATGACCATCTAAATGATGTACTCAATTTTATAAATTCAGAAGACCAGGAAACAAGCTCCCAGAAGAATTCAGCATTCCTCTGATTTTTTTCCCCTTTATTCTCATGAGTTTGAAAAAAATTTTGACAATATATTTCAAATCTTCCCACGACAATGTGTTAAAATCAGCACACCATAGATTATAGACCTTAAAAAGGTACGCTTTGGAAAAGAAAGAGGATTATTATTTTGAATTGAAATTCCATTTTGGAGGTAGGAGTAAATGTGGGGCGAAAGCTGGTCCTTGGAGATGGCAGTTTCTAAGAATAGAGCTGTCTGAAGTGTTTTGTTTGTTTTCATATGTTTCACTAGTCTGCACCAGAAAAAATATCATTTAGAAAAGTTATTTTGGAGTCTAAATTAGGTTCTGATTTTTCCACATACCAATCAAAAAAGGCTGACTGTTAAATGTTAGATATTTTGTTGCCTTTTTGTTCTAAGAGTCTATTAGACAGTCTAAGTTTTATCAGAAGTTTCCTCAAAATGGCATCAGAGTGCTAAGTTATTGTTGGTAAAAGTGTGCAATTTCAAAAGATAGAAGAGCTATTTAGGATGATGATGAGAGTATATGTATAAAGCATGAGTTTGCCTGGGTAGGGGTGAGGACTCAACTGAGAAAACCCTGTGAGATCTGAGACAGTTGGAAAAAATATGTTGCTTTTAGATCTCGTGTGTTTCTATCCTCACCAAATGCCAGCTGCCACCATCAGTAAGCCTTACTTGCTGCCGCTTCATAGTAGATGGAATAATCAAATTCATTTCTCAGGGGAACAACAAGAAGAAAGAAAAGAGTCCATATAAGGTCTTGAGTAGTGACCCAAAGCAAACTTTTCCAAGGCACACAGTGTATTGAGACAATCTACATACTGGTCTTTGGGGCTATTTCACATTCTTAAGTTTATTAAGCATATTCTCCTACCAGTAGCCACTATCCCATTTTAGCAACAATATAAAGTTCATAAATATAAAAGAGAAATAATGATAGAAAATAAAGATATAGGCCAGATTTCATTAAGGGACATAGGATATAAGAATACAAAGGAATCTGATTAGAATCCTAAATTAATATGCTTAATCTTAGGAATAAAAATAAATAGGAACACAATGTTTAAGAAATACTTTTCAAGTTTATATTCAGCATAAGACTTCAGTTAAACCTGAGGTCATCTCTAACAGCTGAATGTAACAGAGTCTTACATGTGAGCACTATTATTGAGTTCATCAACAAAGGAAAACCAAGGATACACTTATTCTGTAACAAAAACCAAGTGTATTATCAAACCAAGTTTATTCTCAAGAGAAAGGACAGCACAAATGATCCTTACAAGTGACACCTATTTATTTGCTGAAGGCCCATTAATATGACTTATAAAATACCATCTTGGAGAAGGTCTATCAATGCTTTCTGAATATAGCAGGATATGAATTTGTTACACATAAATATCATAGAAAAAATGACGTATAAGAAAAATCAGTGGTTATAATTTCACAATGTTTAAAGGTTAACAAATCTAGTGAACATTTTGTTACATTTGATCTTTAATGGTAATATTATACCCACCAATGGGTCTTTTAATTTTTGGTTGATTTTAAAAAGAAAATATATCCCAAAATGTTTGCCTAAAGCTTGGTAGAGAGCTGAAGTTTGAGCATTTTAACTTGTCTTTTAACTCATGAGACAACTGAAGAATTCCTAAAAATTCTCCACTACTCTTGGAGCAGTATTTTGGTTACTGGATGATAAAAGAAAATCTCTAAAAATGAGAAAGCTGGTTCATATATGATCTTCAGCTATCTGGACAGTCTAATATCATGACTAGTATCTGATGTGTATGTAGATTGGTAATTTTCCTCATCCCCTTTCTGGTAAACCTCACTTACGGATTGTTTCAACAAGGGGGAGGACAAATACTATTCACTACCTTGTGATTCTTCATCTTTTAGAAATCATGGATGTACTGTTGTATTAATAAATCTTCAGCTCAAGCAACACAGATTCCCAGAACTGCCTTATATGATTTTCTACTGTATTATTGTCCAGCTATCACAAAGGATAAAAATCAAAGTAGATTGCCAAATATAAAAAAATTTCACATCAAAATCTCATTTTATGTTAACTTTGAGATAATCACAAATTACCTAAAAGAATATTGTTAAGAATCTGCAATTGTCTCTGGAAATAGATTTTTTTTGATATGCCATCTAAACATATAAAAATCATTATCTTTGTGTCTTCGAAGCATTTGATGTCTTTAAGGAAAAATGATAATTTCAAAAATAATGTCTGCATTAGTTGCTTACATAATTTGACAGATTTGAAAATACTGGCGATCTTCAGAGAGAACATTTTTGCAGGCAGTTGTTACATGAAATATTCAGAATTTAATTTTGTTTCTATATTGTTTTTTGTCTTTTGCATTTTGGAAGCCAAGCACAATCATATTAATAGTTACTAGTAGGAAGTTTTCTTAGTGTAGTTAATGTACATTTCATTGTCCTTTTAATGATGTTTTTATACTTTATAATTTTAGCAAATTTTGCATATTCATTACTATATACCTTAAAATACTCTGGTACTGTAGCACCCTTTTATCTGAACTTTCTGACTTTCTGTTAATCCTGCAGTGGTAAATGATTCAGGAATAATAATAATAATAAGTCATTATTTATGCGTGAACAATTATTATATAATACTGTTATTTTTACTATTTCTATTACTTACTATGTGACAAACCATTGATTCGACAATAATTGTTAGGTCTACAAGTGTGAAACAATAAACAGATGAATAGACTGATTGGATTTAGTAGCTTGAAGTGATGTGCTAGAGAATGATAGTGTTAAGGTGAAAATGATTTTTAAAATCTTTAACTGATTATATTTAAGTTTTAACAAATTTAAATAAAATCGGGCTTTTAATAGTATCTAATATTGAACGCATGTAGATAGGAAGGCATTATTGACTATTTCGTTTTCTGTAAGTGCAGGGAAATCTGAGAGACAGATCTGTTTAGGTGTGTATTACATGTGTATATAGGGTTGTTCAAAGGACTTGTGGACATGTTTGGCTTAAGCTTGAAATGGGTTTTATTTTTCCCAACTGCTAAAACCTGGTTATTTACAGTACCACACTCCACTATCATCTCTATTTTATCATATATATGATAAATATCATACATATATGATATCTCTTTCTATATTTCTGCTTCTGTATTTATCATCTACTATCCATTAGTTTATGGCCCATCATCTATCTATAGAGAGAAAAGTCCTAAATTGAGCTCTCAAAAATAATCTCAGCATTGATCATGAGATTTATTCATTAATTAATTATATTAATCCATCTTTTTCTCTTTTTTAATAATTTTCCTGGTTAATTGTCAATTTCACCTTCTTCATGCCTCTCCATTTTGTTCTCTAACATTTATTACCAAATATACCATCTTAATTAAATCTCATCATCTTAAGTTTAGGCTCATTTTATAATCTACTAACCAGTCAAGCTGCAAGGAGTGCCTGGTTGGCTCAGTCGGTTAAGTGTCCAACTCTTGATTTCAGCTCAGGTTCTCATGGTTGGTGAGTTCAAGCCCTGCATCTGACAGTGCAGAGCCTGCTTGGGATTCTCTCTCTCTCTCTCTCTCTCTCTCTCTCTCTCTCTCTCTCTCCTTCTTTCTCTGCCCCTTCCCCACTTGTGTCCACATGCTCTCCGCCCCCCCAAATAAATAATTAAACTTAAAAAAATACTTTTACCTTTAACCTATCTTTCACATTACCAACAAAGGTCTATTTTTGCATCATGTGTCAATGAGAAGGTTTAAAACTCTTAGCATGCTTACACGGATATATAACATGTTTTCCCATTTAATCTACCTATTCAGTATGATTTTATATATTTCCTTAATTTCACATCATATGCTCAAGTCACATTATTTATCTTTTTGGCTAATATAACATTTCTCTAAATCCAGTGAATAATTTCAGCAGGCCCAAACTACTTCTATTTTTAATGTGCTATGTGGTTTCACACTTCTGTGTGAAACTTCTGCTATTTCATGTGGCTGGGGCAGCCTTATCCACGGTGTTTCCTCTTGAACAAAATTCTATAAATTCAAACTGTGAAAATATTTAAATATCTTGACAAAACCCAGTATTTGATCTTCTGTACACCCACTGTACTGATCTAAGGTAGGCATTCCCTATCTTATTTTACTTGCTAATTTCTTATTGTCTACATTTTCTGAGATACTTTAGAGTCGGTAGTTAAGTTTAATCCATCATTACTGTTGCACATCCCGGATACTTCTTGTATCTTAAATACTCAAATATGTGTTTTCTTGAGTATAAAAATTTGACAATAATTGAAGAGGAATACATTCATATACAAATTATTTCACATAACCATATATGATGACCCTTCTGGAGTGTAATGATTTTTAACAAACAGTGCAGTTGATATAAAGTATATCATTTTAGTTATACTTTTTAATAAGGGCTTCATATTTCAAAGCAAGATGGAAAGGGCTCTTACCTCCTGCTTCTATATACGGTATTTCTATAAATTACTCTTCTATCATTACACTATACTAATAAACTATAAACTGATTGGCAGAAAGAAATTAATCACCCATGTGACTATATATCTTCATTTTCAAGAAGTTAATATTACTATGTTAAATCTTTGGGGCACCTGGGTGGCTCAATCGGTTAAGTGTCTGACTTCGGCTCAGGTCATGATCTCGTGGTTCACGGGTTCGAGCCCCATGTTGGGCTCTGTGCTGACAGCTCAGAGCCCGGAGCCTGCTTTGGATGCTGTGTCTCCCTCTCTCTCTGCCCCTCCCCTGCACGTTCTCTGTCTCTCAAAAATAAATAAAAACGTTAATAAATAAATAAATAAATAAATAAATCTTTATTCTTTCACGTTCTAATATTACTGAAATTGTCTAACAGTCAATGGCATTTGAAACTGCTATCAGCCCAGCGTGAGCTAACTTGGCTGTTATTCTCGGTGGTGTGACCACCCAACTGTAAACTCCCAACAATTTAGTCAACAAACTAAGAAACAGTGAAAGCAGATACATGAGCCCTAGTTGTTGTGTGAAAACGTTCACTTGCAGGAAACATGGGTTGAGAAGAACAAGTATCAAAACATAAAAATGGATGTCAACAGCTTGGAAAACTATGGAAGGTTTTTGGAAGAAAATCCTTAAACAGAAAACACTTTTTTTTTAAATAAATGCTGTATTCTCAGAACTTTTTATTGGAAAGAGATAATACTGTGTGAAAAAAAATATGTCTTATCTATTGCTTTGACTTAAAAAGTTATTCAGAAAATTTAGACTATGTGAAGAAGTTGTAAAAATAACTTAACCATTTTATCTTCTCTTATTATACCCATATTTTACTTCAAAATGATTTATTTTTAATACATATGTCTAAATAAACCAAAAATATTTTAATATAAATACTTGTTTAAATCAATGATACTTTGTGCTGGGTAATATATGGTGATAGTCTCATAAGCTTATTGAAAACTAGGATATTCATTTTGGCTATAATCCAGACTGTTAATGACATTACTAATAGTACTTAGGGTTAACGTCATGTATTTTTATTACTATACACACACTTGTGCAGTGCCTGGGTGGCTCAGTCGGTTAAGTGTCGTAGTTTGGCTCAGGTCATGATCTCATGGTTCATGACTTAGGGCCCCCTGTCCGACTCTGTGCTGACAACTCAAAGCCTGGAACCCACTTGGGATTCTGTGTCTCCCTCTTTCTCTGCCCCTCCCCCATTCATGGTCTTTTTGTCTCTCAAAAATAAATAAACGTTAAAAAAAATAAAGTGCACACTTGCACACACCAAAACATGCACACACACACACACACACACACACACACACACATTTTAAACTCATTTTGGTAAAGATTTCGTTGAAGAAGTTGATGTTTTTCTTACTGCAATTTTCTACTATGTCTTTGTTCTTTAATTTTTAGAATTAATATTTACCTTTGAAAATTGCCCTTCAGACTCAATGTTTATTCTCATAATTATCTTTCAAAATTCTAATAACAACATCAAATATGTTGAGTAGTTTGATTTTCATTTTCCCAATTTTCATGACCCCCTTGCCAAGTTTTGTGTATGTTTTTATTATTATTTTTAGAATCCCAGTTGATTCCCATGGGTTTTTGGAAGATTTTCTTTTTTAATCAGAATCTAACTCATGACTTTTTTTTTTTTTTGCTTTCTGTTGACTTGGGTTAAAAATACTACCTCCAAAATTTAGACATTTACTATCAGGTAAATGTCATGACTATTTATGATATACTTTTATGAGCATATTGGGTTTTTGTGTGGTATTTCATCTAAGTCTATGTATGTATGGGCAATTTTTTGTAAAATATGTCTTTATTTGAATTAGCATATCCTAGAGAAATACATACTTTACTTTTTAAAAATTTTTAAAGTTTATCTATTTTTGAGAGAGAGGGACAGAGAGAGTGACCAGGGGAGGGGCAGAGAGAGAGGGAAAGAAGAATCCCAAGCAGCCTCCATGCTTACACAGTGCAGAGCCTGAAGTGGGCTTGAACCCACAAACTGGGAGATAATGACCTGAGCCAAGATCAAGAGTTGGATGCTTACCCAAATAAGCCACCCAAGTGCCCTTTAAAATATATATGTTATAGAAGAAGATAAATGATGATCTTCATTTTACAAGTGAGAAATTTTATTTTAAAGATTTAATTTTCTATTGCATTATCTTTAGTTAATACAATATACCATGCCCCTAGATTTCAGAGGAGACCCTCTGGGTTTTTTTAACTTAGTTTTTAAATGTATTGCTTCAAAATCAGCAGTGCTTCATTCCTCAATTGTGGCAGAGACCGCTTATCTGTTCTCCAACCCACTTTTTAAATATTGTTGGGAAAGAGCTGGCTTTTATCTTCTACTATCCCTGCAGTTAACTGTGGTCTGTGACTGGGTTGTATCAAATACAATGTCATCAGAATCTACACAGGTCACCTCTAGGCTTGGGCTCAAATATTTCCCATACATGATTGTCTACCCTTTTTATCCAACATGATGGCTGAATGTAGAGGATTCAGAGTTCTAAAGCAGGGTGGACCAAATAGGGGAAGAGGCCTGGATCTCTGAATAGAAATTTGCAAGGAAAACCCATTCTGAACTTCACATGAGTAAGAAAGAAAGAAACCCCTGTTGCATTAAATCAATGGATTTGGCAGTTAACTTATTTTTAAAAAAACAGTATTTTTGTTACAAATATAAATAATACATTGTCATTTAAAAATTTTCAACCCTTCAGAATTATGTGTCCCTTCAATTGTCCTGTTGTTACTTGGAGCTCACTAAGTTCACTAAACATATGGATAGAAGTAAGCTAATCCAGTTTGGACTCATTCAACAGGGACTCTAACAGTAAACTAAAGGAACAACAAATCTAAAATAAATTTAAAATTCAATATTTAAAATTATGCTACTTTATAAAACTTTAAAATATATGACATTTATCATCTAGCCCTAGACTCCTTCACTAGTATAATTTACCAATCACATGGGTAATTCTGTGTAACACGGATGGTTAAGTCTATGTAACAATGTCATTCAATCATGCTCAAGTTAAGGCAAATAGCACTGTTTATTATTATTAATTATTATTATTATTATTTAGTAGAATTTTCAGGCCCTCCAAGAACCTCATTTCTTGCCTTTTTTTTGATGATGAGGACATTACTGATTTCTCTACTGGCTCATGGTTGAGATGTACTTCTATTCAGCCACTAACATTCTTTGCTGAATTATTTTCTGACCATTATCACAACTGATTTCAGCTATGGTCATAGTAAATTCTTAAGTGATCATGAGATTCTTCCTTTAGATTTTTAAATGTGACCTAAATATTATAATTGAAATAATCATAGCCTTTTTACATTAGGCAGAAATCTTATATATACCATGTAAACGTAATAATAAACACATTGTTTGTGCTGGCTAATTTTATTTATCAAACTGACTGGACCACAGAGTAACCAGATATTTGGTTAAATATTACTCTAGGTGTTTCTGTGAGGTGTTTTGGGTGTGATTAACATGAAAATTGGCATATTAAAGCAGACTGATCTCCATAGTATTCATGGCCTCATCTAATCAGTTGAAGACCTGAATAGGAGGGGGGAAATAAAAGCTGACTTTGCCCTAAGTGAGGGATCACTTTTCCTGCCAAATAGTCTTCAAACTAGAGCAGCAGCTTTTTGTTATTGACTTCGAATCTGAACTGAAATATTGACTTTTTCTGCATCTCAGGTCTGCTGGCCCTTGGACTAGAAATACACTATTGGTTTTCTTGGTTCTCAGGACTTCAGACTTGGCCAGGGACTACACCACCAGCTTTCCTGGATCTTCCGCTCACTAACTCACCCCACAGATCTCAGGACTTTCTGGCTTCCATGCTCATATGACCCAATTCCTTCTATATCTCCCTCTTTCTTCATACACACACACACACACGCACACATACACACACACACACACACACACACTCACATTCTGTTCTGTTTCTCTTGAGAATCCTGCCTAATACACTGTTATAACACAATAATACTTGGAAGAACAACTAAAAAACACAAAATGCAAAGAGCAAATAACTTTCTGTAAAGGCACCTGTTTCTAGAAAGACATTGAGATTAATTGAATTCTATCAACAGAATAATAAGGAAGATAATAAAGTTCTCTTACTACTGAAACATTAAAATTGTTATGAAGATCTAAGAGATATTTGAGTAGTGGAGAAAATTAGGCACTCCACTAATGAGCTTTCATAAACAAAACTATCAGCAGAAAAGAAAAAAACCCAAAGGAAGTCAATGCTTTTTAAAAATATCATTGATTGCCGTATGCTGCTTAATTTTTTATTTCAAAATGTCACCACGTTAAATGTGAAACTCACCCAAATATCCATCATTGCAAAAAAAAATCTGTTTTGCATATTTTTATTCAACCATTTCACAAGTATTAATTTAGTGTCTACTGAATGTTGGGTACTGAGATTGTAACAATGTACAAAACAGGGTCTGACTTCAAGGGCACTTTAAAATTTGGTGACAAAAAGTTATACAGGGTTTCCCCCTACTATGCAAAAGTATAGTGTTCTATGAAAACTTTCCTAAACAGAAATGGAGTAAAGTGAAACGTATCCCCCACTTTTCAAAAGTACGTTGTTACACTACTTCACTTTTGTTGATGACCTACTTTGGTAATGGCTTTTTTCATAAAAGCAAAAACCTTTGGATTTCTTTCAGTTCACAAACACAGGTACCAATATAGGTCTTTTGTATAAGTGAAATGGCCTAATGGGAACTTTTTGGAAAGCTGGGGGGTACTTGCATTCAAAATGTTTACCAGTAGAAGTGCAGATAAGTGTTATAAATGGTGTCATTCCAAAACATCATTGTGCCATGAATATAAAGAAGTAAACTCTACTAGTCTTCGAAAAGAGATTAAGAGAAGTTGAGGAAGACTCCCTGAGAGGCAAAAGTACTCGAGTGGAGTTCATGAGAATAAATCCTCACTGGTCTGATAGACCAAGTGTCGGGGTGGAGGGGATCAGAAAAATAGTAATGTAAGAAAATACAGAGCCCTTAAAAACACATGTTTGGGAGATCATAAGTTGTGCAAAATATTGTAGGTTTGAGAGGGATGTTAGTTGTGGGAGACAAGGTGAAAATGTAGGCATCATTGTTTTTTGTATGCTACATATAGGAGACTCTTTTTTTCCTACCTATCTATCCACTCTGACCTTTTGTTCTCCCTGAATTCAATTTTGTTCAAGTCAACAAACTATGAAATCATAGACTACAGGGTGGCTTGGCTTCTTCCCTATGTGTAAGAATGTCTTTCATTTCTTTTATTTTTTTTAATTATTAAAAAAAATTTAAATGTTTATTTATTTTTGAAAGAGAGAGAGAGACAGAGACAGAATGCAAGCTCGGGAGAGGCAGAGAGACAGGAGACACAGAATCCGAAGCAGGCTCCAGGCTCTGAGCTGTCAGCACAGAGCCTGATGCGGGGCTTGAACCCACAAGCTGCTAAATCATGACCTGAGCTGAAGTCGGACACTCAACTGACAGAGCCACCCAGACATCCCATTTCTTGGGTTTGGGCTTAATATGGATGACAATATCAGCCAATCACATCTGAAGGTAAGTAAACCAAGGAAGTCATGGCATGGGTTTTCTTGCTCTTAACAAAAGTAATCTAAAACAATTGGCTTATGCAACATTGCCTGAGTTTCTGGACCCTTTTTATTCCCTTACATTTTTCTGTAAATGGATCAGTAATTTTTCTGAGCTCTTCTTTTTTGTATCATCTTAATAAAAGTCTACAATGATTGTGAATACTATGTTTGTTTTTCCAACCCATTCACTGAAACTCACTTTCTAAACTGTTAGTACACAGTTAGATGATTCGTAATAATAACATAGGCCTTGTTCCTGATACCAATATTCTTATTTAGCAAGCATAGGCTAAATTATGCTGCAGAAATATTAACAAGGACAATAAAATTCTCAATGGATTTATATAACAGAATTTTTGTTTGTTTGTTTGTTATTCACACATCATGTTAAATGTGGATAGGGAGATAATCCCTGTATGGATCTATCCTGTGGATTGTAGAATTCCTGGCATTTCCTCATTACATGCTAGTAGCAACTACCCCTCCCATTCATTTGTGACAATTAAAAATGTCTGCATAGGTTGTCAAAGTCTCCCAGGAGAGGAAAGATTTGCCCTATTTTGAGAACTATCCATCTAATCTCCCTAGCTTCACATCTTGTGCTATTAACCAGCATTGTAGATTGCCTCGTGGAGTTCAGTATGTATCTTTGATTTTGATACTAATAAATTATGAATATTATAATGACACTAACTCTAAATGAAGGCAATAGAGCAAAATAGCTTAGAATTATTATCAGAATTTGGGGAAAATAAGTAAAATTTTCTTGGTCTGATGGTAATTTTATTATCTCTAGCATATGCCTAATTAGTGATGGTAAAGAATTTCACCTAACCCATTTTGTTTCATACTAGATTTTATTGGCACAATTAAACTGCTCTTTTCAATCCATAAAAGTCCATCTGTTTGTAGTCTAGAGGCAGGCACATCTTTTTCAAGGTCATTTTATGAATTGATAATTAACCTTCTAAATATAGATACTTCATTCTGATGAAGGTCTTTTGCCATATCTAATTAAATGAAAACAGCTACATTTATGTCTCGCACAAGAAACGTGGCTTACATTTATATTAACATTATAATGAAAATGATGTTTCCTTTGTTTTCCTCAAAATAAAATGGTGAGTGGAAACATTTATTATGATGCCAACAAGAGTATTTGTACCTATATTTTTAACAAGGCTTAATTAAGCATAAAATTGGTCTGAATCAGAGATCTATAGGTTCCAAATAAGATCACATGGAAAATAATTGAATTGGAAAGACAAATGCTAAAAATGCAAATATGGAAAGAAAGTCATTGGCTTTTTGATATGTGGAATCTCAACTTGGTTTAACATTGAGAAATTAGAACATTAATATTATCTGCAATTGAGAAAAAAGTGAAATGGCACACATTATTTTTTTTAATTTTTAAAATTTTATTTAAACCCAAATTAGTTAACATATAGTGTAATAATGATTTCAGGAGTTGAATTTAGTGATTCATTGCTTACATTATAACCCCTACTGCTCATCACAACAAGTGCCCTCCTTAAGGCCCATGCCCCATTTAGCTCATTCCCCCACCCAACACATGGCCAGCAATCCTCAGTTTATAGGCACACATTAAAAAAAAGTAATCGGGAGCTGTGGAGGTCTTATTAATTGAACAACATAGTGAAATGGATTACCATGCAGGAATTAAAATGAAGATATTAAGTAATAAATGTGTTACTCTTTGGCTGTTAAGTAATAAAGCAAGGGTCTAGTTACTAGAAAATTGAAAGAATACAGTAAAGATATGATGGGCCACAAAGAATACACTTTATGTAGCTCTATATATTCTAATTTCATGTCCCCCCCAAATTGATACATGTAGGAACTTGAAGGGCTTTATACTACAGTTTCTTCACCAATAAATTATAATGTCCATATATATCTTTCAAGATTTCTGCAAGGATTAAGGATTTATTGCCTTACTTAAAACCAGTTTTGGCCTTAGGTTTGGTGAGGGTCAGGGTAGGGGAAAATAATAGTGTAGTTGCAGTGATTATAAGTGTTCAAGACAAAGGATGTAAGTAATGCATTATATTTTCTTACCTACTCATTGGGTATAAAATGTGTAAATGTAAGTTATTAAGTATATGTTGACAGTACAATTTATATTCCAAACTAGAAAATATTTTTAAATTATTTTAAGAAAACTAATTAAACAAATAAAATTTGGAAATAAGATTATAATTCACCAACAATTACTAATACATGTCCAGTTCACTTCATCCATATCCCTTCCCAACTTCCACTCCCCACCCCCAAATTAATGTAAAACATATCCAAGTTAGAGAATTATTTTTATTTTATTCATATATCTCTAAAAAAAGGAGCCTTAATAAAATTATCACATCAACAATAAACACTTTCAATATAAGCAATTATATAACCATTGTTCAAATGACAGATTGTATTATAAATCCATTTTTAGTTTCTGTTTTTAAAACAGTTTGAAGACAAATCTACATGAGATCCATGCATATAATTAGATCACCTGACTCTCAAATGTCTCTTTTTTGGAGATTTCATTTTTACCCCTAACCAACTCCTATTGTGATTATTACTAACCAGATGCAGTATTTTTCTTACTTTTTTCGAGTTAATTTTTGTGTAATTCTGAAGAGTTTTATAGATGTTAACATTTACTTTAAATTGTTTCTTGTAGGTTTACTTACAGTTCTTTCTAATCATATTCTTAAATTATTTTTTATTGTACATGGAGTTTTCTCTATAATTCTTTTCGTAAGATTTTGTTTGCATACATGTAAACTATTGGTTTTATGATGTATAATTCATTACTATTACTTTAGTCAGTTTTCCTGTTTTTCATGGTAGGTTTTCCTTGATTTTTTCAGACTATCACATCATCTATAATATTTATTCTTTTTTCTCAAATTCTATAGTCTATTTTTTCTCTTGTCTAATTGCACTGATACATGTTTGCCACATTTTTTTAAAAAGCAATAAAAACAGGGGCATTAAATATTTGACTTCAGTAAAAAAGGTTTTTATGTTTCCCCATTAAACAGACAGAGATCTTTAGCTAAAGCTATATCAATTTATCAATGGTTATTTCATTTAGTATTTTTACCATATGGGCATTTTTTAGTTTTATAATTTACAAAGATTATCATATGATTCTTCTTACATTATTATATAGATTACATTAAAACAGATAATGCTTTTGAAGCCCTTGGATCTCTCAGGTGGTGGAAACTCCATTTACTCATGATTTTTAATTTTTTAATTCTTTCAATATGCTTTTGAATTCTGTTTGCTATTTTTATTTAATTTTCCCAGAATTTATATTTATAAATCATCATTGGTATATGGATTTTTTGGGAGTTTTTGACAACTTGGGAAAAATTTTTTTTGTTTCATAAAACTAATTTGGCAGGTTTCTTTCTTTTTCTATACTTTGAAATAGATACAATAATATTGGATTAACAGCTTTTTAAAGGTGTTTGTAATAGTTAATTTGGGCACAATTACATAATTATTATGTACTAATAATTACGTGAGTTCTGGAACACAGTAACTAAGACATATGATGAAATTAATAATTTGAGAATATAAAATCCCATGATTCAATTTGTAATGAACTGATCCTATTTACATACATCTTTGAGCATAATTTTCTTCAAAATGACCACTTTGGAAATGTTAAGTGCTGTTTCATAGTTTCTATTTAAGTAATTTTGGAATTTCATGCAAAACTTACATTGTATGTTATTTTAGAAATATGCCCATCTATTTGTATACATAATATATCTAAATTAATGGATTTTTTCTAAGTTATCCATGATTAAGTCCTTTATTTCATTCATTTATTCCTGGATGCTTACATTAATTCTATACACTCTATACTAGTGTTATGTTGTGGTCATGTGATAAGCACAGTTAGGATATTAAATAAGACTTGTATTTTGTTTTTCTTGCTTTGGAGAAACTAAAAGTATAGTATGATACAAATATACAGGCAACTCTATAGCTCCTAACAGTAGGTGAAAAACATAATGATACTATATTTCAAGTATCATCTATTAATGAAATGATCCTCAGTAATGTTAATAATATAAGAAACTTAGTCTTATGGGATATTCTGCCAAGTTCGATACTTTGGAAAAGTATAACACTGTATCTTTTAGATTTTTAGCACAAAATTGAATATGTATAAAACCTTATTATTTTCAATAATATATTGGAAGAATACTCTCAAGGTATTTAAATGTGATTGCAAACTCAGGAGTGATAAAATCATGATTTGCAAATTTAGTTGGCTTGGGTTACAATAAAAGCTCCATCAATCTTAATTACTCTAAAGATTTTGGCCACGGTATTTAACCTTTTCAAACTTTTGATTTCCAATCATGAAAAAGGTGACCCTAGTGAAAACTAGCTCGTAGATCTGATGTAAGAAATAAATATTCCTGTCCCTTATAAGCAGTCTAGTGTTTGCTGTATTTTTTCTTAAATTAAAAAGGCAAATGACTGATAAAATTTAAGCCTCTTTTTCTAAGACCTATCAAAACCCAAGGATTTTTTGTTTCTTCTGGTGAATTCTGCTAATTCAATCGATATTTACCAGATTGTCAACAACAGAACTTTGCCTTGGCCACATTTCCCAGCTCAGGTCCCTCAGATGACCCATTTGAAATAATTCTCTGAGGCGAATATTTAAGGAGAAGATCTAATAGCCAGGGTGGATACAAACCACGCTTTTTTCCCTCTCCTTTCCTGATATTTAGGATACCTGAGGCAGGAATTCTCCACTCCTCCTGCCTTCTGACGGCAGCCACGAACACCTTCATTAACCCACGTGCTGCAGGGCTTATTCTCCAGCTCTCCTTACATAGGAGAGATAGAGGAGAGAACAAGGGCTATTTTAATTCATTACAGAGATTTTTTTTAAACAGTTTTCTTCCTTACATAGGAAACAAGTTTTTCCTGTCCAGCTATAGAAGGAATATGATGATATTTTTATTCCCACTTGAAGAATATATTGATTAAATGAACCTCTAATTAATTAGAATTCATTAGGGAGGAGTAATAATTAATTAGGTTCCCCTGGACCTCCTATGGTGTAGAAATTAATTAAATAACAAATTAAAAGCTGCTTTTTCATGTTTTCCAAATGGTATTACCACTTTGTAATTTTTCAGGAAATTGCTTTCTTCTTCAGTAAATTGCTTTCGCTTCTTTAACATTGTACCTGATGTAGAACTGAACACCTCCACACCTGATTTCTAAATACCTCTTAATTTACTCTCCATTACATACCTCACCGGGTATGTATAGCTTTCTCAAATTTATATATTGCATATTTTCCATAATTTCTCTAAATTTATTAAATCTACATTTGTATTGTTTTCTCATTTTAGAAACTAATATTGAAAAAGTGTGTCTGCTAACTATTTTGCATACGAGCAAGGTTGTACTATAGTACGTGTATGTATGACATATAGATCGCGGTAGTACACATACAGATTACATTGATGATGTTACACAATTATGACAAAAGATTTGTCATGTATTAAAAAGAGAAGCTGGGCTACGGAATCAGAACCACATACACTTCAACTCTGCTTTGTAAACATCGGACTATAAAGATGCATGAACACCAATCACCAAGTCTTCACACAACTACCTATACTTAGATTACGTAGGGTTAATAATCATCACTTAATGGCCTGCTGGCACCATGTGTGTGTGTCCTGAAATAACACTGTACACTGTCATAGAATTGCAATATTTAAATTGTCAAAAGTGAATATTTGCTTCTTTTTTTAGATAATGAAAATGAAAATCTATCATGGGAACATTTTCTAGTGGTGTAATCTAGGACCATTTTATACCAACAGCTGTAGCATTTTGTCTGTGTGAAAATTAGTTCGTAATTGGATTTAAGAGAACCATTTATTTTCCTACATAAATTACCTGAAGGTACAGAATACATAAATTATAAGATAATAAAAAGTTCAGGATACTATCTTCTTATAAGCTATAACTTACAAAATTTCTTGATTTAATATTAGATAAGCTTCTTCCAGACTGTAGGCCCCTGACCTAGTTTTTCTTAGAGCGTTTACTTTTAAAAACCAGTTGAAAATTCATTCTTTGCCCCTTTTAGATGTAAATTTTTTTGAAAGCTTCTTGACAGTTTTGCAATCCAGAACTGCCTTTTTTAAGGACCTGGGGGCTCTCCCTTCAAAATGTAATCATCAAGGAAGATAATGCTCCCCCACCGTCAGTTTTTTTTTCCCTTTCTTTCTTCCTTTTTTTTAGATTTACTCTCTTGGCAATTTCCAAATATGTGATAGAGTGTTATTAACTATAGTCACCATGCTGTTCATTATATCCTCATGACTGATTTATTTTATAACTGGAAGTTCATACTTTTTGACCCCCTTCACCCATTTTGCCATCCTCCAACAACTACCAATCTGTTTTCTGCATCTATGAGCTTGCTCTTTTGTTTGTTTGTTTTATTTTGTTTTAGATTTCATTTATAAGTGAGATCATACAGTTCTTGTCTTTCTGGTCTGACTGACTTTACTCAGCATAATGCCCTCGCGGTCCATCCATATTGTTGTAAATGACAAAATGTTATTCTTTTTATGGCTGAATAGTATTCCATTGTGTGTATATATTATATACATAATATATTAGTAATCATGTATATCTGTACATATCTATATTAATCCATCCATTGATGGGTACTTAAGTTGTTAGTATATTTTAATTATTATAAATACTGGTGCAATGAACATGAAGATGCATATATCTTTTTGAATTAGTGTTTTCATTTTCTTTGGCTAAATACCCACAAGTAGAATTTCTAGTACATATGGTAGTACTATCTTTATTTGTTTGTTTGTTTTGCTATCCAGTTGTATGATTTTAAATAGAGTTTGTGTATTAACTACTAATCAGATAAATGATATGCAAATATTTTCTCCCATTCGGCAAGCTGCTTTTCATTTTGTTGATGATCTTCCTTGCTGTACTGAAAATTTCTATTTTGATGGGGTCCCACTTATTTATTTATTTTTTTTTTTGCCTTTGCTTTTGGTGTCAAGTCCAAGAAATGTCACCAAGACCAATGTCAAGGAGCTTGTATATTCCTGCCTCCTTTACCATTAATTACTTGACTATAGAGGCATAGGTTTATTTCTGGACTCTCTATTCTGTTCCATTGATCTATGTGTCTTTTTTTGAATACTGCCTTTTAATATTTTACAATAAAACAAAAAAGTAAAATATAATTTTGTTAAATGATATTATTTTGGATAACTGAATTACAAGAAATAATGTATCGCACAACAAGGTATAGTAGGGTGCATGTTGATTATCATAATAACTATTATTTTCTTCCTAATGAAGATAATGACCTTGAGGATATAATTATTAGATACATGGTATTCTTAAAAAATTACAAAATGAAGTAAGTTGAATGAAAGCAAGTCTTATTCCTGGTAAGTTGACTTTGAGAAAGAAGAAAAAATAGGAAGAATGCTGTTTTTAGGGAAGTAAGGAGACAGCGGGCATAAGGAAAGTTGTTTAAGAAGATCCAAGACCATTATTATGAAGTAGGAAAGAGACCTTATTTAAGTTCCATTATACAGCACATGTGGGTGTGTTTGAAAGGGCTGGCATGTCACACAGCAATGGTGAAGTACATCTTTGGCTGAAGTTATGCAATATGTTACACTGTAATTAGTAACTTAATATTTGGTTAATAAATATTGAGCCTTTCAGATGTGTGTGTGTATACTAATTGCTGCACACTTTGAGTAGTAGTATGTAGGAGTATGTTTAGATTCAGAATGTTAATTAGACTTTGCCAAGAATCTGTTCATCTATGATACCAGAAAAGAAGGAAAAAATGTTCACCAGCCAGAAGCTAGATGACTCTCACACTTCATGCCCTAACTACCAAAATTCAAAATGGCAAAGTTCTTTTCTATGTCGGTAAAGCTAAAATTTATTTTTTAAACTGGCTTATAGTCAAGCAAGAAATTAGAGCCTAGTGACAGTCAAATACAAGAGAGAAAACCTTCTACTCTCCAGGAAAGGGGGAGATGGATCCTCAGCTCTTTATTTACCTAATTATAAAAATCCATTTGAAAGTCTTGCTAAAAGTCTGTTATTCAAAAGTGTGAATTTGTCTAGTAAAATATTAGATATACATTATATTTACACTTTTTTCTCCTAAATAGAAATATTCAGTGTTAGAGGGGCTGAATTCTTGATTAAGAAACATTTGGCATCTCTCTAGAGCAAGAACATAACTCCAGATGAGCAAATTAAACCATTCTTTTTATTAGTTAGTACAACATGAATATAGTAAGCAATAAAATTTCAAATGTACTTGAATATCTAAAACAAATAAAGCAACTTTAAAGAGTCTTTGAGTTTATAGGGCATGTATTTATGCTTTTTTGGAGTAGAATTTCACCTTCCCCTTCCATTAGCTGGAAATTAGCATATTAGTTGATTCAATAAATATATACTTAGTAAATATAATTTGACACAATAAATATGATCTTGACTATCCAATGGTAAACAAAATACCTACTTTTGATGCTAATGGTCCTCGTAATTTAGTGGAGACCAAGATTAATTTATTTATTATACACATAAATATTTTAAAATAGTAAGCCTTAAAAATAAAAAAATAGATGTAGGAACTGTGAGTAAGGAGGGGAGTGAAAGTTCTCTATGCAGATAAAATTAGTAGGTGAACTTTATACGGTTTTCTATCATAACCTACAGTGTTGACTGCTTGTTCTTTTATAACTTCTCTTCTACATTGTTTTAGTTCCTTTCTGTATTCTACTCTCCTTGCCTAGAAAATCACTTTAATTATTTTTTATTCCAGAAATGTAGAATGCCTTTCTATCTTCATTGCAACAAAAACAACAACTAGAGCAAACACAATTTTTAATCATTTCCTCAGAATAAAATGATTGGGTGTAACATTTTACAACAAAAGAGAATAGAAACTCTTCCCATTCTTGTGGTATTTATTATTGTTTAAGAGTCTGAGGCCAAGGAGGAATGAGTGGCTCAGTCTGTTGAGCAACTGACTCTTGATTTCCACTCAGGTCATGATTGAAGGGTCGTGGGATTGAGCCTCGGGTCAGGCTCCGTGCTGGACTAAGATTCTCTCTCTCTCTCTCTCTATATATATATATATATAGAGAGAGAGAGAGAGAGAGATACACACACACACACACACACACACACACACATAACTCTGAGGCCAGCAAATTTTGAACTGACTGAAGAAAATCTCTTCCTTCACTGAAAACTTAGAGGATACATTCCTCATTCTTATAGTTGAACACTTTATCCTGTTCAGGCTATATGAGACTCCTTTTAGATATCACTTAAATCCTCTCAGCACCAATACCCAATGTTAAATTGACTGATTCAGAGCAGATTTCATCTATTTCAAAAGGTCACCCTGCCAGCGTCTGGCCTTACTGCATCTTGCTTTCAGACTCAGGGCTTTCCATGTGGCACACCAGACATTTACACGTGAACCCACCAGACATTTACATGTAAACCCTATAAATGCCACACTTGAGCAATGAGGGGTGCTGGACAACAGACAAGGGTTCCCTTTTTAATAGGCCCACCCCTGCTCAAAGTTCTAAGGTTCACTCCCAAAGGCTCCACAGCATGTCTCACAGGGTTAAGCATCAGTGGTCAAATGGGAGACCAACTTCTTAAATCATCCTCCATACTTAATTTCAGAATTTATCTTTTTATTTTTGCTCTCTCCCTGTCCCATTTCTGTAGCTCTCATTCCTGCTCCAGAATACCGTTGAGAAATAAGCTAACTGTATGCAAGCCTTTGATTCAGGTTCTACTTTGAGGGAAGGAGGGGCAGGCATTGGCCAAGATAAGTTCTCACTTTAGAAAAGAATTTTACCGTGTTTTGTTGTTGTTATTTGTTTATTTATTTATTTATTTACTTTTGAAAGGCAGAGAGAGAGCACGAACAAGGGTGAGGCAGAGAGAGGGGGAGACACAGAATCAGAAGCAAGCTCCAGGGTCTGAGCTGTCAGCACAGAGCCTAACATGGGGCTTGAACCCACGAACCGTGAAATCATGACCTGGGCAGAAGTCCAGCACTTAGCCAACCGAGTCACCGGGGTGTCCCTAGAAGAGCATTTTAAATTAAAAAACATCAAAAATTCCCCTAATAAATTTTGATGACTTACATTTGATGATTGTTTGTTTTCCATTGATTTGGAAATTTCTTTACCACCCTTGTTGTTTAGTTTGCTGCATCTAGATAAATTTTAGTCATTATTATATAAGGCAACATTTGTTTTTGTTTGTTTGTTTGTTTTGTTTTGTTTTGTTTTGAGAGAGTGTGCATGCAAGGGAGGGAGGAGTAAAGGGAGAGGGAGAGGGAGAGACACATTCTTAAGCAGGCTTCACACCCAGCACAGAGCCTTACACTTTGCTCAATGTTAGAACCATAAGATCATGACCTAGAAATCAAGAGTCAGAAGCTTAACCAACTGAGCCACTCAGGTGCCCCAGGCAAGTCAGTTTAGACCAATGATTAACTACAAACAAAACGAATTACACTTTTTTAGTCTATTGGCTTTCTGGTTGAATGGTCCTTCAAATCTAAAAGGGAAGGCCAATTAATGTGAACATTGTCTTCTTATTCCTCCTCTCTGTTAGTTTTTCTCCTTTGAAATTGTGCTTAATTTAAAGTAATCTTACCTTCTAGCCTGTAACATTTCTCTGATGGTTCATGAGAAACTACAGTTCTGCTAATGTATTGAATCATCTTTTTTGTTGTTGTTGTCATCGCTAATAGGCTTAGAACTGCAAGTCTGTTTGTTCATGGAAACTACATCTTCCATATTCTACTGTGATTTTACTATCGTTCTTCCTATTTTTCACACTTAGCTACTTTTTGGCAACTAGAATTTCTCTGAAGTTGCTAAGCAAGATTGCACTCATTTGGATCAAAGAATTATTGCAGAAAAATTGTCAGAGGGGCACAAGTGCCCACCTAACTAATTAGGACAGACCCGGGATTTTTTATCTCTTTGTGTTTGCTAAGCAGTGCTCTAAGTCCTTTGCATGCATAATCTTTTCACCAACTAATAATAAAATCTTCACTTACACAGGAGGAAACTGAGGGACAAGAAAGTTAAATGATGTGACTCCATGTCACATAGCAAATGAAAATCAGATCCTTGAATTGCACGACACAGTCTAAATTTTGCATTCAGATCCAGTGTGATTCCAAAGCTTATGTTCATTCCCATTTCATTATCTTTCCCCCGCTATCATATTCGTAACTTCTTGAGGGCTTATTGTGTTCTAGGCACTATTTAGAACAAATAAGACAATTTATAATAAAATAATTTATAACAAAATTGCTAATTGTCTCCTAGGTACCAGGAAATATATTAGACACTGAGAAAGATGGGGTGAATCCCTCTACATTCATGCTCACTTAAGAATTACATAACTCTTTTTCAGTTCACTCCTGACTACTACCACTATCACTACCTCATTCACTGTCATCTGTCTTTTATTTTGCTGATAAAGTAAGCTAACCCGACCACGTGCTTCCATGCTCCACCGCTCCTATTAATCCTCCAACCTGCAAAGTTATCTTTACCAAATGCAATACACAATTACATTAGTCCCCTGAAAGTATGCAATGCCTTCTCATTTCCGTTTGTCTTTAGAACAAAGTCAGATTTTCTTAACAAAGATCATAAGGTCTTCCATATAAATCCAGTGTCTCTCTTCAAAGTAATGTATCAACATTCTTACTCTCAGATTCTACCTTTTACCATAGTAAACATTCAAATTATGTCTCACTCTCTGTCAAATCCTGGGTTTTTGCACATACTTTTCCTTTGGTTGACTGTGAACTTTATTAGAACAGGGATTAGGTGTATGTCTAAAACAAGGTACCACAATACCTGCTATATAGTAGGTACGTGTGGATATTTATTACCTGAGAGAATAAACGCCTAACAGCTAAACTCTCCCTTCCTATTCTTTTGTTCATCCTTCAGGTTTAGGCTTATATGTCACTTACTCCAGAAAGCTTTAAATCTCTTGCCCTAGAACAATCACACATACCTACAAGGGCCTTTTGTACTCAAGAAAACCAAGTATTTGATTTTGTTCTTTTCTCACTTTGTGTAGTTTTTAATTTTTAATGTATATAGTATATTTTAACTGGCTGGATATCAAATGAAAATGTCAGCTATCAACCTCTGTGTCAATATTCAAACATGGGATAGTAGGTATATAGATCCCAGCTGAAGTGTCCCTTGTCTACAAGGGGTGACCTTTGTTGGGCCCTGTGGACCAGTGCTACATGGATGTTTGCTCAATATTGTCCCATCTTCCAGCTTTGCAAAGTAGGCTAGGAACACAGACTTTCACTCTAATATCATTTTTTAAATTTTGAGAATTTGTTCAAATTTTAAATAATTTTAGGGCAGTTTTCCAGTTTATAACTCAAATGAAATTATATGAAATGCCTAAATATTCCTTCACATTTAAACCCAGTTGTTCCCTTACATAGCTGTAGCCTTGGAATATTTCCCAGTATGAATTTTTCCCCTTTCTTCCTCCTGTTAAACTGAAAGCTCTGTGAGGTCAGGGGGATACATAAATAGGTATCGATGATACAGATATAGATGTAGATAGTTAAAAATAAAGATACATTCAAAACTTTAAATTCAGTGCCTAGTAAACAACCTAGAAATAGTAGATCCTTGATATAGGTCTCAAAAAATTAGATAAAAATTCTATTCTAGTCCATCAATCCTAAATACATTGTAAATTGATTATATATAAAATATTGGTAAAAGGGCTTGAAATCTGATAATCTGAATAAATTTTTTGCCAATTATATAAAATATGCACTTGCCACACAAAATGCAATAGTTCTACTAATATTTACAACTGTCAATGTGTAATTTACTATCTTTTTTAGGCTATCCAAGTATAAAAGAATATGAAAGCTACCCACCCCATCCCCCTACTCTTTTTTTTTTTTTAAGATACATTTTTTTTTTAATTTATCTGTTTACTTGGGGCACCTGGGTGGCTCAGTCAGTTACACAACTGACTCTTGATTTCTGCTCAGGTCATGATCCTGCAGTTTGTGGGTTCAAGCCCTGCATCCAGCCCTATGCTGACAGTGTGGAGCCTGCTTGGGATTCTCTCTCTCCCTCTGTCTCTGCCCCTACTTTGCTCTCACTCTCTCTTCCTTTCTCTTTCTGCCTGTCTCTCTCTCTCTCAAAATGAATAAAATAAACTTAAAACAATAAAGTTTATTTATATACTTTGAGACAGAGAAAAAGCAAGAGAACTGGGGAGCGGGGGGTCAGAGAGAGAGAGATAGAGAGAGAATTCCAAACAGGCTCCATACTGCCAGTGTGGAACCCGATGCGGGGCTTGAACTCACAACCCTTGAGATCATGACTTGAGCAGAAATCCAGATTTGGACATTTGACTGACTGACCCACCCAGCCCCTGCCCCCTACTCTTAAATAAATGAATCACTTTAAATCTTTAGCTTATTTCTTTTGGCCTAATTTTTGCAAGTGTTAAAAATTTATCATTTTTAATTATAAACCTTGTTCTACATCATTGAAATATTACAAATATTGGGAAAAATGCAAAAAATCAGTAAAACAAAATTGTAAATTAAAAAAGAGCTATTTTCTCACAATTTAAATCACCTCTTCCACACACACGTTCAGTATTCCCCCCTTACCACTATTCCAGCTTCTTGGTTCTCTTGGGTTAAACAGAAGATGTTTTATTAGCTGCCACTGTGAGAAAGGAAATTCACTCTTTTACACCATGAAATGTCATTATATTTTCATTTCTAAGGAAACCTTTATGTCTTCAGCTGTAATTAGTAGAAGATTCTTTCCAGGCAAAGATGTTGAGAATCTCAATCTCTTCTTCTGCTTTTCTATTGTAGAGTACATAATGGGAGAGAAGGAATAGATTGCAAGCCCAGATACAGGGAAAGATATGCCATGAGGTAAGCAAATAGCAACAAACATAGAAAAGAAATCTACCTACCTCCACAGAAGACATTGACAGGATTTTACTGGGATATTTTGACTAGTTGATTTAGGATGATCTGAAAAACAATAATATATTGCCTGATTCAAGAGCATGACTATCTCTGTACAGAATAGAGTGGAGTTAAGAACGACTTAGGACATGACAATATATGGTCAAATTTACTTGAAAGAAAGAAGGAAATTTATCTTGGGCTCAAATGGAAAGTGCTCGGTCTTGTTGCTTAATTGCTCCTTTTTTTTTTCTTTATAGGAAATGCAAACATTTGTAAGTGAATATCACTGTGTAGTACTTTTTTAACTTTTTAAAATTTATTTTTGAGAGACAGAGTGCAAGAGGGAGAGACAGAATGCAAATCAGTCCTCAGGCTCCAAACCGTCAGCACAGAGCCCAACATGGGGCTCGAACCCATGAACCATGAGAGCATGACTTGAGCTGAAGTCCAACATTCAATAGACTGAACCACACAGGTGTCCCTCATCATACATTATTTATAATTGTTATTTGTATATAAATATATGAGAATCTTAAATATTTGTCATATCATCAAATACTTTCAGATATCTCACACATTTTAATCTAAATGTCCAAGGTACAGAATTCCAACCCCAAGCAGAATAAACTGACTTTCACAGTAAACAAGCTAGTCAAAAATGGAAAATGCATGAACTTTACAAAAGTCTTGCTTCTTCAAGCTAATATATATTTATTTATGTTTCATTTCACTAATTCACATAATTGTTGAATAAAGTGTTTTGTGTGATTTTCAATGTAATTTGGGCATAACTGAAAAATTGAGAAAATCTAGAGTGTGTATTTGCATTTGCATGTAATAATGAAAACTTATAGTATTTCCATGAAAATTTATGCTACTAGTCATTATCATGTACAAAGGCTCCCATTCTTAAAAACTATTCAAGAAATTGGTCTTGTTCTGTTAAAAGCAAGGCTAGTTCACAACTTGTTATCATATGGTAAAAGGTAAAACCATTCAGTAGTTTAAGAAAGAAACATATCATTCAGTAAAATAATCAGGGGGTGTTAACATGGGCAGCAACTCCTATAATTACTTTTATGATTTTGAGGTAGAAAACCAGAAGTACTTTTGCTATTATAACATCTGTTTCCAGGCTAGTTTTATAAAATTTAAGACTTCTGGATTATATTTTATTGGAAAGGCAATATAGTTTCAAGAGCAATAACTACTATTAATAATAATACTTTCTCTAGAGGTTGATATAGAACCATAATAGCAAAAGCAATACAACATATTTTGATGTATTTTTTTCCCATTAGGCTTTCTTGCACTGACAATGAAAAGCTGAGATGTAAGAATTTTGGATTTATTTGCTTATTTTTTGTATTCTATAATGAAGCCACTTTCTCTTTGAATACAAAGAGAAAGTTATCCATTTACGATAAGAATAGATCTCTAACAATAATAGATCTATGACATCTTGATATAGCAGGGAATAAGCTATCTCTAAGCAGCATTGTATATATAAAGTTGAAAATGTTTCCAAAGCTTTTTCTTATATTTCAAAATTAAACATATTAAATTCTTTATTAAAACAGTTGGAAAAATATAACTGTGATATTAATATAATCTGGAACTATTTAAGTCAGTAATTTTAACATGTGTCTTTATATTAAGCAATTAGTTGTATAGGGGAGTTTCTCGGGGAATCTATGTTACCTGAGAGTGTTTATAAGTGTACATGTTAGCCTCATCCCAATACAAAAGGTGACCATCTGAATATCACCTACTACAGCATCCTTCTTAATTAAGAAAAATTTTTAGACAATCCCATCAGATTTTTCAAATGGATATGAGTAAAGAATAATATATGTGTTTGATATTATTATCTCTTTTATTCTACAATACTTAGTTATTCTAGTCATGTAAATTTACACAATAGAAGCGTGTTAAACATGTTGAAGTTGATGGGAATATAAAGTAGAATTTTGTTAAATACATTGCAAATAAAATTCATCAATTTAATAATTCCACTTAACTAGTGTAGTGTCATGTAACCATCTCAAAACTCTAGTCTTCTGTTATCTTTTAACAAACATAAGTTGGACCTCCTCTGAAATAATGACATTAACTTGTACTTCTCAGAGAAAATGAAAGACACTGGCTAAGAATGGAACTACTTTCTGGCCCCTAAGCTTATACATTTTCTTGAATCCCCATTTTCTCTAACACATTTATCTAGATTATGATTCCCAAATAGTCTGCCTTCTCCAAGTGAGATGTCCCTTTTTGAATTATCAACTGTCTTCTACTGCTTGAACTTAATTAGATCCTTCCCATAAAGAGCTAATTTTGCCCAAGTCTCTTCATCTTCAAAAAATATTGTGTACAAAAAAAATCCCTTCTGTGTTCTATTGTTTTTCTCTTCTTACCCTTTATTCGTAGACCTATTGAAAAAATGGTCTTCATCCTCTTGTTTCCTAATTGCATTCAGCCTTAATATGTGAATTTTAGCCATTCCTTCCAGAATGAAGTAAAAGAATCTTAGCAATTATCTCGGTGAAGAATTTAATAAACTCTTTATGTAAATTATTGGAGTTTGTGGATCATGTCGTCAACTTCTCCTTCAAGCATTCCCATCCCTTGAGTTTCAGGATATCAGCTTCCCTTAGTTTTATCCAAAGCCATTTCTTTTGATCATCTTTGAAGTCTCTATTTTCTTTTTGTTTTGCTTTTATACTTAAATGTCTTAAGAATCTTATTTTCTTTCTCCCCAATACTCTGTCCAAGCAATTTCATTCAATAATATACTTCCAGTTATCAACCATAAGAAAGTATAACTGGCATCTGTTTAGCTCCAATTTAGACTGTTCTCCTAAACTGAATATCCTCATGGATTACAGTTATCTGGATATTTTCACTTATATGTCCAACAAGTACCTAAAATCAGGTTGTTCACATCTTCCTATTAAAATTTGCTTGCTTTTGGTGTTTCTTTTCTTAAAAAAAAAAAAGCAAAAACAAAAAGAGAGGCAAAATTCACCTTAAGTTTCATTTCTTGTTTTTTTTGGTGGGGGGTGTTTTGTTTTTATACTCTCAAGTTAGTTTACATACAATGTAGTCTTGGCTTCAGGAGTAGAATCCAGTGATTCATCTCCTACACAGAACACTTAGTGCTCATTTCAATAGGTGCCTTCCTTAATGACTGTCACTCATTTAACACACTCCCCCGCCCCATCACCCCTCAGTTTGTTCTCTGTATTCTTCTGTTAAGTTTCTCAAATTTCACATATCCGTGAAATCATATGATATCTGTCTTTCTCGGACTGACTTATTTCGCTTAGCAAAATACCCTCCAGTTCCAGGAAACAACAGATATTGGTGAGGATGTGGAGAAAGGGGAACCCTATTATACTGTTGGTGGAAATGCAAACTGGTGCAGCCACTCTGGAAACCAGTGTGGAGGTTCCTCAAAAAATTAAAAATAGAACTACCTTATGACCCAGCAATTGCACTACTAGGAATTTATCCAAAGGATACAGGAGTGCTGTATCAAAGGGGCACATGCATCCCAATGTTTATAGCAGTGCTATCAACAATATTCAAGAGCCAAATGTCCATCACCTTTTTTTTAAGGCAGAAAATTAGATTCTTTTGTGACTCTTTTGTTTATGCCTTAGTTATTAACCACATCATCCAATCATTTAAAAGTGTCATTAATTATATGCCTATAATACATTTCAAACTATGTATATCTCCACCATTCTGTGTTCCTAGACTTTGTCACCATTATCCTTTCCTTGCTGAATGAGATTACTCTATCTCCCAATTTTTTTTTCTGTTTGCAAGCTAATGTTTTCCAATCCACTTACATGTAGCAGCCAGATAAGCTTACAACTTGCCATTCCTTAATGAGCCATTATTCAGGTTTCCTCTACTCATTTATTTGAACAAATATTTACTGAGCACCTACTATATGCCAGTGTTATTCCTATGTGCTGATCATATGGTGATCAACAAAATAAATAAGGTAAATTACATTGAGCTTCCAAGTGAGACCTGGTTGAGAGCAAAATATTGAAGTTGAGAATTAAAGTTCCCAGCAAAAAGACGAGGATAAAGGGAGGATTTAGGATACAAGGAAAATAAATTTAAAGTCTCTTGCATAGGAAAGATTCTTGTCTCTGACAAATGAAAGATTGCTGTGCTGAAATATCAGAAGTAGGGTAGTGAAAAGAGATGAAGTTTGCAAGGAAGACAAGGTTCAAATTGCCTTTCATATTGATAAAACTATAAAGTACTGGGTGACTTCGAGAAGGTAACTATTAGCATATAGTTTATATATTTTTAAGAAGCTCTTACCTTCTGCTGTGTAGGAGAAAGAAGAGAAGTCAGGAGGCCAGTTAGGAAGCTTTTGGGGTAGACCAGATAGGGAAGAGATCATGTGTCATGGACTACAGATATGGTTTTCATGTATTTTTGACAGGACAACCTGATCTCTCACCATCTCCTCACTTTCTAACCACCCAATTTATCCTGCAGTCGTATGATCTATTCTTCAGAAGATATTTTTCTTTCACTTTTCACAGTTTTTCTTTACTTGCACTCTTAAAACTATCCACTTAGACCATACTTCCTCTGGGAAGCATTATCTGCTTCCATAATGTCTTGTGCTTTCTATAAGATAGTGCTAACCACACTTAATCACAATTGCCTGTAGACCTCTTGGTTTTATAGTAAGCTCTATGTAGGTGAACCAGTGGCCATGTCAAATGTGTTCCATGTAGTACGTCTAGCACCTAATAGATTCCTTAGCACAAGGCAGATACACAATAAATATTTGTGAGCAGTGTTCATAAAGTTCTCCATTACTCTCCTACCCTTAATAAACCTATCAACTCTCCTATTTGATTTAATAGCCTTTAATGTTCATCATTTAAAGTCAAAATACTGTCTGGAACTAGAGATAATTTTTTTCTTTCCTTTTAAGGAATACTTTTAAGACTTAAAATACAACAGATATTTTAATGGTAAAAGCTTTTTTCAATTTGGCACCTGAGGTAAATGGAAGTAATTTCCACCAAAGGTAAATTAGAGATAATTATTTGCCTTTAAAAAGAAGTATTTTTAGATGAATCAAGTAATAAATGACTATTATGTATCAAAAACTGTGCTATTTATTGTGAAAAAATGAAGAAGAATACATCACAACCTTTGCTCTCAATTAGTTTGAAATCTATCTGGGGAACCAAAATTAAGGACAAAATAGTAAATAGAAGATAACTATTAAGCAGATCCTGAATTAAATATTACTCTGGTGAAAAATAATGACAGGAATACATATAAAAATGGGAGAACTTCTTTTCATAATAAATGTAGAGAAGACTTTATTTTTTTATCTTGACCATGGCATTCAAGATTGGAACAGGAGAATAAAAGGTGGGAAAAAAGTAAATTGTGGCTTAGGGACAAAAAGAAATTAAATTAAATTAACATGTTGTCTGAAGCGTTGTTTAAAAGCAATAATGGCTGGAGTTAAATGCACTTTTTGACATGAATCAAAATATGTTTTCCAGTGCGTGAGTGGCTCAGTCAGTTGAGCATCTGACTTTGGCTCAGGTCATGATCTCGTGGTTCGTGGGTTCGAGCCCTACATCAGGCTCTGTGCTGACAGCTCAGAGCCTGGAGCCTGCTTTGGATTCTGTGTCTCCTTTTCTCTCTGCCTCTCTCACACTTGTGCTGTGTCTCTGTCTCTGTCTCTGTGTCTCTCTCAAAAATAAATAAACATTAAAAAATTTTTTAAATGTTTTGACAAATATGAAACAGCACTATCATAATAAGTCTGGCTGATGAAGAAGAGAGAGCACTTTAGATTTTATACCAGAGGCAATGAATTACCTTAAGTTTTATCAGTGACTTTTATTTTTTCTCTGCTGGATGGTGGTTAGAAACACCCATACTGGATCATAAAAATGGACAGGAAAAATAATAACACAAGATATTCTATGATGAATATATACAAAGCGTAAAATGAAATATAATATATTCATGTACGTATATTGAAACTACATTGAACATATTGCTCCTACAGCCAAGGCTTCAGGAATTTGGCATATTTTATCTCTAGTTATCTTGGAAGAAAAGACAAAGCATTCCAGGTTTGGAAGAGGTGATCAGATTAAGAAAAAAAGTCACATTTAAACATATGTTATTGTTATTGTTTTCTTGAGCATTCTTTTATTTTAATGTCTGGTAATTAGTCTACTTTCTATGTCACCTATTGGGATAACTTTTTTCATTTTTCTAATGTTTCTATAGTTTTTTAAATTACATATGCTTATAAGGAAGTTTTCAAACAATAAGACAAAGCATAAAGAAGAAAAACACAACCAAAGAACATGTGAAAATAGTATCTAAAAACATACCTTTTATACATATAATATATATATACCTTTTTATATATATATAATTTGATGACATTTCTTAATGCATGTACACAGATGGATGGATGGATTAGTGGAAATAACCTGGAAAAAGAATTATACTATCATTTTATTCTTTAAACCGATTGATTTTATTTTTTTTTAATTGTGGAAAAATTCACATAACATTTACCATTTAACTATTCTTAAGTGTGCAATTTAGTAGTATTAAGTACATTCACATTGTTGTGCAACTATTACTACCATCCATGTCAGAACTCTTCATCTCGCAAAACCAAAACTCATACACATTAAACAATAGCTCCTCATTCTCCCTTCCTTTCAAATGTTAGCAACCTCCTTTCTACTTTCTGTTTCTATAAATGTGGCTACCTTAAGTATCTCATATAAGATGAATCATATGGCATTTGTTCTTTTGCAACTGGTTTATTTCACTTTACGTAATATCTTCAAGTTTCACCCTTGTTGAAGCATGAATTGGAATTTACTTCCTTTTTAAGGTTGAATAATATGCCGTTGTATATATACACAACAATTTGTTTATCCATTCGTCTATGGATGAATACTTGAGTTGCTTTTGGCTATTGTGAATAATGCCATTAGGAACATAAGTGTACAAATAACTCTTCAATACCTTGCTTTCAATTTTGGGGTGTATACACTCAGAAGTGGACTTGATGGATTACATGGTGATTCTATTTTTACTTTGAGGGGGAACAGCCATATTGTTTCTTTAGCAGCTGCACCATTTTACATTCCCACCAGTTCAGTAGGGCTCTGATTTCTCCATATCCTTGTCTACAGTTATTTCCTATTCTTGTTTTGTTTTGTTTTATTATAGTAGATATTTAATGGATAATGAGTGTGAAATTGTTTTTTTTAATATCTCCCAGTTCTTTTGAGATTTTCAGACCAGAAATGAGAAAGAGGACTGAACAACAGATGTAGATATTGCAAATTATAAGAACACCCCCACTTTGACATTTACAAACCTTATGGGCTACTTTCTTCATTAGGTTTCTTCTCAGTATTTTTGTTTTTATCTAAGTCAGCTTTCATTTTGATAATTTCTTCTGTATTTCTTATTTTATCAATTTCTGCTTTTTTGTGGGAATATATGAAAAACAAAAATATTGCCATTTTAATTATTTTATGTGCACAGTTCAGTAGCATTAAGTACATTCACATTTCTGTTACAAGTGTTATTTTTAATATTATAAAAATGATGCACAAGTGCTTAAAAATAATATAATTATAAAATGAAAACTAACCCTCCTATTACCTCCATTATTCTTTTCCCCTCACACATCTTAGCCCTAACACCCTTTTCCTACTATACTTAAGAAATTTTATTTCAGGGGCACCTGGGTGGCTCAGTTGGTTGAGCATCTGACTACAGCTCAGGTCATAATCTGGCGGTTCCTGTGTTCCAGTGCCGCATCAGGCTCTGTGCTGACAGCTCAGAGCCTGGAGCCTACTTCAGATTCTGTCTCTCTCTCTCTCTCTCTCTCTCTCTCTCTCTGCCCCTCCCCCACTCATGCGTAGACTCTCTCTCTGTCTCCCTCAAAAATAAATAAATGTTTAAGAATTTTTATTTTTTTATTTTTTTTAACTTTATAGTTTATTGTCAGGTTGGTTTCCATAGAACACCCAGTGCTCTTCCCCACAAGTGACCTCCACCATGACCATCATCCCCCTTTACCTTTCTGCCTTCCCCTTCTGCTCTCAGTTTGTTTTCAGTATTCAAGAGTGTCTCATGATTTGCCTCCCTCCCTCTCCCTAACTCTTTTTCCCCCTTCCCCTCCCCATGGTCCTCTGTTAGGTTTCTCCTGTTAGACCTATGAGTGCAAACATATGGTATCTGTCCTTCTCCGCCTGACTTATTTCACTTAGCATGACACCCTCGAGGTCCATCCACTTTGCTACGAATGGCCAGATTTCATTTTAAAGAATTCTTTTTAAATAAAAAAAATTAAAAAAAGATTTTGTATTTCAATATCCTTTAGTGGCTAGGTAACATTATAATCAACACTCTATATTCACAAATCCCTACTAGTTCTTTATTAAGCTACAGAACTCTGATAAAAATAAAAAACATGAAAATCTAATCAATTCTGTTTGCCCTGAAGAAAATTACTTTTAATGTTTTATAATTTCCCTTTGTCTCATCATGTGTGTTTTTGTTCATATCTTTAATATTTACATTATCATACTATTTTGGGTTCCTAGAATGAATTCCAAAGTGGGTGTTTGGTGGGACAGAAGTCAGAGGGGCTTCCCCACACAAACAAACAATTACTTGGGACATCAGAAGAGTATCTGAGAATCAACCCAGTTCTGACACTACTTACCCAGAGACTGCATGGGAATCCAGTTAAAGGTTTAGTCCCACAAGACCCCCTCCACCCACTTCATATATCAGTCACAAGATCAATCACATGCCCAGGTTATTACCTGTACTTCTGACCCAGCTGGTTACAGAAGCCAGGCTCTCACACCCCGTTTTGGGTTTGATTAATTTGCTAGAGCAGCTTATAGAACTCAGCAGAATATTTTGTTATTAGATCACTGGTTCATTTTAAAAGAATATATAATCCAGAAACATCCAGAGGAAAGAGATGCACACACCAAGATACGGGAAAAGAATGTGGCGCTTTCATGCCTTCTTCAGATGTGTCGTCTCCCAGATCGTGTTCACCAGCCCAGAAGCTCTTTGAATCCCATCCTTTTAAGTTTTATGGAGGCTTCGATTACATATGCACAGTTGATTAATTGCCATTGGCAAATGATTCAATCTCCAGCTCCTCTGTGCCCTCCAGAAATCAGTGGATGGGACTGAAAATTCCAACTCTGTAACACCATGGTTGGGTCTCCTGGCAACCAGCCTCCATCCTTTGGTGGGATCCAAAATCCACCTCATTAGCATCACAAAAGATACTCATTTTTTTGGGTCTTCTCAGGAAATTCCAAGGGTTTTAGGAACTCTAAGCCAACAATGGGAGGAAGACCAAATATACATTTCTTATAACTTGCAATATCAAAATACTATATTCACTTGCTTTTCTTTTACCTAACTATATAAAATAACTTCATTTTTCTAGAGTCCTCACATTAGTAGATGCAAAATTGTTTACAATTTTTCATTAAAAGATACAAAAAAAGTATCTTTGTACATACACTATCATGGGCATTTTGATCATTACTTTAAAGGGACAACATAATGAAATGGTGAAGAATTTGGATGCCCTCAGTCATTTAATCTACCTGCTACTGATTGGCTCTGAGAACATAGGTAAGCTGCTCTACCCTTCTGTGTTTGTTTTTTCATTCACAAAACAAGGCACCACTAGTAACTATTTCATAGTATCATTCTGAGAGTTAAATAATTTGTAAAAGCAAATACCTTACATTAGTTTTGGACCAGAGTAAATACTCAATTAATTATAGCTATCATTATTATTGTTACTACTATAGACTTCTACAGGTGGAATTGAGAGATTAAGTGGAAAAATATATAAAATGTTAATAACATAAATATTTCTGAAATGATTTTTCTAATTTATACCACTATATACTCCCATAAAAATTACACAATAAAAATTCTCATTTTCTTTCACTGTATACAGGACTCTTGTTATTTTTTGCCAAGTTTATGAGAAAAAGAGATGTTTCACTTGATTTGAGTTGCAACTTTCTGTTCACCAATGACGATAAGCATTTTTTTCTTTTTCAATTGACACTTTTAAGTGATTTTATAGATTTCCTGTTTGTAGATCTGGGAGATGTTTTTATTTTTTTCTATATAAAACAGGTTTATAGGAACTTTTTCTTATTTCTGTTTATTTTCAATTTTTCTTTTAAGTAGGTTGCACACATTTTTTTTCTATTTTGTCATTCTTTTAAAACTTAGTCTACTGTGTCTTATCTATATTTTATTATAACTTTCAGCTTTGTGTCCCCCATAATGATCTTGCTGACTATTTACCCACACCATTTTCAGTTACCTTCTTTCTCTTTCTGTTCCCCATTTTAAAGATGGTGAAACTAGATAGCTTCAATTGTTTTTCTGGTACTTTGAATAAGGATATGATATCTGCACCTGCAGTAATTATTGACTATGATGCAAGAAGCATAAGGAAAATATCACAAAAACCAGAGATAATCTGATATTAGGTTATGAAACAATTCCAACAACTGCTTCCTCCAGTCATATCATTATGTGATAAAATTTATCACTAATATTTGAAGAATTAAAACCTTTACTTCTGTGTACTTAAATTTGAAATTATTCATGGGGCACCTGCGTGCTTCAGTTGGTTAAGTGTTTGACTCACGGTTTTGGCTCATGATCTCATGGTTCATGAGTTCAAGCCCGGCATCAGGCTCTGCACTGATAGTGCAGAGCCTGCTTAGGATTTTCTCCCCACCCCTTCCCTGCTCACTCTCTCTGTCTCTCAAAATAAATAAATAAAAAACTTCCCCAAAATTTTAAAATATAATAATAAAATAAAATTATTCCAAACAATCTAACTTAAAATATGTTCTCTTAACAATGTTTCCTCTATTTGTAAAAATTTCTGCTAAAATTTCTTCTAATATTCAAAATCTTTTTATTTGAGTGTGTGATAATTTGGTTAAGCTTCTTTTTTAATTCAACTGGCAATAGTTAGTTCATATGAGAGGAGAACCCAGCTACATTCTACTGAATGTTTAGACAAATTTCTAAGCAAAATTTAATCTATATCTGATTTGTTCAGTCTACAAACTTGAAACATCACCCTTGATGTATATTAAAATTCCATACATAGTAAATATGATTTTTGTCTTCCAAAAATTTGCATAATCTATAATTCTAGCTTTCTTAAAATCACAAGATTTCAATTAGTGTATCTTTTTTTATTTTCCATTTAGTATGTCAAGATCTCCTCCATTATTTTCTCTTTTGTATTTGTCTTTAATATTCATCTTGGACTCTGAAGTTAGAACACTTGTTTAAGAGTGTTAGTTGGTTGGGAAGCCTGGGTGGTTCAGTCGGTTGAGCATCTGACACTTGATTTTGACTCAAGTCATAATCTCACAATTCAGTTCATGAGTTCGAGCCCCGTATCAGGTTCTGTGCACTGACTCCTCAGATTCTGCTTGGTATTCTCCCTCTCTCCCCCCTCTCTACCTCTCCCCTGTTCATCCCCCCTCTTTCAAAATAAATAAATAAACTTTAGTTGGTATACTCACAATTTTTTTGATTTGTGTAAGTTTAATACATGTACCATATATACTGAAAATAACACAATAACTATATATATCTTTTAAATAACCATATATATCCTTTAATTAACTCATACTTTCATTAATTCACAAATAAATAGTTACTATTTTTTCTATACTATTATATACACCGAGAATACTGAGCTTATCAAGACAAACAATTCCACTCTGTTTCCAGATACTCAACGTGAAAGGAAAAAAACTTTGCAACACACACACAAACACACATTTACTTATTTAATATAGCAGTAAGTGAGATGCCAGCTATAAAATAAGAATACACAACATAGTAAAGACTTGGAGCACGTGGCAATTTTTGACAGTGATGTGAGGGAATCTTTTGTTTGAGGACATGATATTTGAGCTGAAATTCCATGGATGAGAAAGATCTAACTACATAAAGATCTGAGTAAACTTTAATGGTCATTAGTCTAAAAAATTCTTTAACTTCCACTTACAGTTATGACAGATGAGCTTATGTCAGAACAACCCTCCACACTGATTATATAAACAGCATAAAATGCATGAAACAGCTGCTTAAAGTCACGGAAGAGCAATCAAGGAGGCAGGATTTTAGGATCCGAATTGAGGGAGAAGAAAAGAAAGTTTACGTGATCACCTTTTTCCCCATTGCATTAGCTGATTCATAGGTGTGTGAGACTTGGAAGCTGAGAAAGAACCGGCAGTTAAGAGCTGTCTGTGGTCCTGTGGGTAAAGGAAGAGAGGAATTGGACTTCAGGTTTCTAAAGGCAGCCAGTAGGATGAGCCAGTCTGAAAGAAAAGATATTGATGGAAATGTCTGTCAGGGTCTTTTGCTTAATTTTCCATTCAAAACATTTTCCATATCTTAAGCTCTACAGGACAAAAAGCAAATAAGCCAAGCAGAAAATAGAAAGTGGAGTCAAAAACAAAAGCAGATCTTGAACAGTCTTAATATATTAGGAAACAAAGTGGAATTATTGAACCAGCAAAAATAAGGGCCATGGTACATACTTGGTATACACATGGCTTGCAGTTGAGATGACTAAAAGGATATACCTCTAAATTACAGACAAATTAGATAGAACAACCTCCATGAAGATTGAAACCCATCTCTAAGACATCCCAAACCATGACTAGACCAAAGAGAACTGTCTTATTCTGCTTTCCTCTAGTTGCTGACAGGGTTAAAGAAAAAAAAAATTATTCAGGCACTTGTTAAAGAATAACAAGATAATTTTTATTCAAGGAGACAGCAATGGGTTTTTATAGTATGAAGGAGAGATGGAGCTCTGAATACACGAAGGAAAACAATGGGAATTTATATCCAAAAGGCAGAATGAGAAGAAATCATCAGATGGAGAATTAATAAGAGAAACAACTAGGTAAGGGAGAATTCTGGCTAATTGAATTAGCTTGACGGGATTCTTGCTAAAACTGGACTCTAAGTGGACAGAGATAGAAGCCCGAGGCTGGGGCACCTAGGTGGCTCAGGTCATGATCTTCCAGTTTGTTAGTTCGAGCCCTGTGTTGGGCTCTGTGCTGACAGCTCAGAACCTGAAGCCTCCTTCAGATTCTGTGTCTCTCCCTCTCTCTGCCCTTCCCATGCTCATCCTCTATCTCTCTTTGTCTCTCAATAATAAATAAAAACATTAAAAATTTAACAAAAAAAAAAAAAAAAAAAAAAAGGAAGCCCGAGGCTGAGACTAGTCAAGTAGAGAGCTCGGAGAGCTTGACCAAAGTTTCATCAAGGAAAACATCTTTGTCACCTGAAAATAGGTTAGCTATTTTCTAGAAACTCATATAGAGCCTCTACATGGCTTTTGTACATAACACAAAAATTAACAGACAAAACCAGTGAGAACAATTAAAATGAAAAAGATGAAAATTAGAAAGTAGACACAGAACCAAGGCAATTTCAGATATTGATATGTCAAAAACTTTAAATTACAGTGATTTGTATGCTCAAAAAACAGATGCTAAAAAGGAAAATATCATTAAAATATCAAAATAAATTAATAAAAAATGAAATGGAAATATTAGATTTGAAAATTATAATTAAACTTAAGAATTCAATATACCAATTAAATACAGTCAAAAAGAAGATTTGTGGCCTGGATGGCACATCATTAGATAACATCAACAGTGAAACACAGCCAGAAAAGGATGGAAAATACAGAAAAGGATGTGAGACACACAGAGTATTGTGAGAGTTCTGATGTCTATAGTATGGCCATCTCTAAAGGACAAAAGAGACAGAATGGAGAAAACATATTTGAAAAAATACTGGCTGAGACATTTCCAAACGTGGTGAAATACATGAATCCTCAGGGAGAAAAGCTCTGTGTGCCTTTCAGAATATGAATACCCAGGAAATCTTAACTAGAAACATTATTGTTTGACTGTAGAATGACAACAACAAAAATAAAACTCAAAGACAGTTAGTGGATACCACAACAATGGATTACTGGTAAAAAATCAGTCATAAGACAGACCAATAACTTGCATGAGACCTTGAAAAAAAAATCTTGAATGAATGGAAAGAACAGAAGAACTAATTTAGATTTCTGTATTTGGCTAATATGATTTATAATGAAGGCAAAAAAATGTGCTAATTCTAATAAAACCTGATAGATGTGATTCTGAGCCTCATTCTAAGAATATACATGTGAACTAAAACACACACACACACACACACACACACACACACACAGTACTTTAATGTTTTGTATGTGTGTATTACTATTAACAGTCCAAATATAAATTCAACCCATATTTTCATCAACAGTATAATTCTACATAAACAGAACAGTTATACAATGTCATCATCTGTTCTAGGGCTAATCCAGACTGAGTTCACCTGGAAGGGTTATCTCTACTTCGCATTTTTCAAATCTTTCTTCTCCAAGAAAGCTTGCCCAGGCATGTTTTTCTCGTCATTGGAAGACTACACACAAGTGCTTTTCACCATTATGTCAGGGCCACAGGCATGGCCAAAGTAGGGAATATAGCTGACTCAAAGCCTCTTTGGTAAGAGCAACTGTGAAGACACCTACTGAGGGGCGATGATACAAATAGGGTTAAGTAAGTTGAGACTATAATCTAGCTTAACGCAATTCATTTTTTCTTTAATTTATAAAAAAAGTAACTCCCTGGTTAGCTGGAGGCATAGAAGAATTATGGTTCCAAGAAATGTAGATAAATTCAAGTTTGCATCATTTTGTGAAGCATTACAAAATATTTTATAATTTTAGCCATGACCTTCAGAATTCTATCCTCATTACTGACCTCAGGAATAGAGTATGACATGAAAAGTCCTTAAATACTTAAATCACAGATATTGAAGTACCACACCCACCATTTTACCCTTCTCTATAGAAAAATAACAGATTTTTTTAAAATTTAAATTTTAGTTAGTTAACACACAGTACAATATTGATTTCAGGAGTAGAACTCAGTGATTTATCACTTATGTACAACACCCCGTGATCATCACATGTGCCTTTCTTAATGGCCATCACTTATCCAGCCCATCTCACACCCACCTCCCTCCATCAACCCTCAGTTTGTTCTCCATCATTTAGAGTCTCTTGTGGTATGTTTCTCTCTCTACTCCCTACCCCAACTTCCCATATATTCATCTGTTTTGCTTCTTAAATTCAACATATAAAAGAAATAATATAATATTTGCCTTTCTTTAGCATAATACATTTCAATTCCATCCATGTCATTGCGAATCGAAAGATTTCACTCTTTTTGATGGCTGAGTAATATTCCATTGTATAAACATTCCACTTCTTTTTTATCCATTCATCAGTTGATGGACATTTGGGCTCTCTCCATAGTTTGGCTATTGTTGATAATGCTGCTATAAATATTGGGGTGTATGTATCCCTTCAAATCTGTATCTTTGTATTCTTTCGATAAATACATAATAGTACAATTGCTAAATTATAGAGTAGTTCTACTTTCAGTTTTTTGAGGAACTTCCATACTGTTCTCCAGAATGGCTGCACCAGTTTCTATTCCCACCAACAGTGTAAGACAGTTGTCCTTTCTCTGCATCCTTGCCAATACCTGTTGTTAATTTTAGCCATTCTGACAGGTGTAAGGTGGTATCTCATCATGGTTTTGATTTGTATTCCTCAAACTGGACAACCTTCTTACACCTTATACCAAAATAAATTCAAAATGGATGAAAGACGTAAATGTGAGGTAGGAAACCATCAAAATCCTAAGAGGAGAACGCAAGCAGTAACCTTTTGACTTCAGCCAAAGCAACTTCTTACTAGACAGGTCTCTAAAGGCAAGGGAAACAAAGGGAAACATGAATATTGGGACTTCATCAAGATAAAAATCTTCTCTTGGCACCTGGTTGGTTTAGTCAGTTAAGCATCTGGTTCTTGATTTCAGCTTAGGTCATGATCTCACGATTTGTGAGATCAAGCCCTGAATTGGGCTCTGCACTGTCAGCATGGAACTTGCTTGAGGTTTTCTCTTTCCCTCTCTCTCTTCCCCTCCCCCACTCTCTCTTGCATGCCCATGTGTATTCTTTCTCTCTCTCAAAAAAATAAACATTTAAAAAAAGATAAGAAACTTCTGTACAATGAAGGAAACAATCAATAAAACAAAAAGGCAACCAAGGGAATGGGAGAAGATATTTGTAAATAACATATCTAATAAAGGGTTAGTGTTCAAAATATATAAAGAACTTATCAAAAACACCCAAAAACAAATAACTCAGTTAATAAAGGGCAGAAGACATGAACAGACACAAGGAAGACATCCAGATGGCTAACAGACACATGAAAAGATGCTCAAAATGACAGATTCTTAATCTCATCTACATCCAATCTCAATTTATCTGTTTGAATTTCCTTTTACTTATCTTTATAAAATAGTCAATTGATTATACATTCTTTCATATATAAAAAAAATTTACTAAACTTTTTTCATCAACATGGAAATATTAAGTTTTCTCTCTTATTTGTCTTTGTGCTTGTGTGAGTGTGATGGTGTATTTGTTCATATATCTCCAGTCTAGGATGTCATTAACATTTACAGAAGTTAGATCCACTCACATACTGAAAATTCTAGATGAAGGTCCCTTCAGCTTCTAATGAACTCTTTGTACAAAACTCAATTCAGTATCTATTACCACATACTTGTTATTACTGTTTCTTTTTATTTGAGAGACAGAGAGAGACCAGAGGAGGAGAGGGCCATAGGATGAGAGAGAGAGAGACAGAGACAGAGAGAGAGAGAATGCCATGCAGGCTCCATGCCTGGTGTGGAGCCCCACATGGAGCTCCATTCCACAACCCTAGGATAATGAGTTGAGCAGAAATCAGGAGTCAAGTTCTTAAGCAACTGAGCCACCCCGGTACTGCCCCAACCATTGCTAGTTTTTTAAATCTTATTAAATGACATCACAACTCATCAAATTTCCTAAGTTAGAGAACTTAAATTAATTCTTAACTCTTTCTTCTCCTCAAGTAATGCATTGCTGCAGACAATTTAATTGACAAGAGTTAAGAAAAGTTACTCACTCTCTCCTGTTAACCCTTTGTTCCATTAATGATCTTATCACCCAACCTGCTGTTGTAGTCCTATATTCAACTTGCCATCTCTAATTCATTCTTCAAATTGAACCCCACATGATCTCTCCAAGACACTAATTTTGTCATATTTTTGAAATCTCAGCTGTATTAATATAAAGCAATCTATCTTCTAGACTCTGCAGACACTTAACATCTTTCCTACCTCTATATAACTCTGATCTCAAATGGTCTGTAGGAGGCACTCTTTGCACTTAAATTACCCATAAAATAACCCTATCTGCATAAATTCATAATTACTCACCTATTCCTCATTGGAAACTAAGTAATTTTATGTGTAGAATGGGGAGTGGTAAGACAGTGAGAGAGGCAGAAAGAGGAGGAGGAGGAGGTGAAGACGAAGGAGAAGGAGGAAGAGAAGAAGCAGAAAGATGAGAAGGAGAGAAGTAAAAGAAGAGGAGGTGGGGGAGATGGCAGGAGAGAAAGAAAGAGACAATGCCCAGTGAAGCTTTGTCTTAACCACTCTTATGTGCTTAGCACCTTACAGAAGGCCTAAAGTGGAAACATGCTTTGGGTTGTCTGTTGTCTACTTGGTACCTTCACCATTGTCTTTTTAAGTCACTTCTGCATTCCCAAAGGGAATATGGAAATTCCATTTTCCAGAATGTCTCTCCCTTGTTTCCGGGTTAAAGAAGAGAAACTCATGGGGGATTCGTAGACGAAAGGAAAAACTATTATTCTATGAAGTAATTGTTGCTAGATATAGGGACATATTTAAGTTCTACAAACACTTTCCAGGGTACTATTTGAGCAACTTCATTTTCTTCCTGGAGACAAACACTTGGTGAGAGTGTTCTCTAAATTCTTAAGAATTGCATCCTTTTCTAAAAGACAATGCATTAGTCTGAGGTTTACAGTCTGGTTCTATGACCTGGAGGCTGCTACTTACTTGATTTTCCTTGATGAATGACATGGTATATTTCCTTCGCACGTGACTTCTCTAAACTGTACTTCAATTCGTGCAAAGTTTTATTAACCATACTTATACTACAGAGGAAGTGGAGTATTTAGTTTTCATTTTTGAGCTTAAAATGATACAAATTGTTTCTCAAATAAATTATTTTACATTGAATTAAACTAGCCTGTCTTTATCAAAAGTTTGCTATTGTCATATCTGGTATTAATGTGTGATTAATCCAGAGATGATAAAGATGTTAAGATATGTGTGCCTGTGTATGTACATAGATAGAGTTTAGATTAGATAGATAGATAGTTAAATAGATAGATGATGGTAGATAGATAGATGATAGACAGATGATAGATAAATAGAGAGAGAGATAATCTCTTAAATTCTACTCCCCAATTGGACACTAAAAATAATAACAGAAATTATTTTAGTCCATAGCTAAATTGAAACATTGATAAAATCATGTAAAATTTTGTTTAATAATCATTGACATTTTATACTTAGATGTTGTAACTCTATAATTTATAATGAATATAACACTGTATAGCTTTTTTATTAAGCATAAACTTCTAATAAGTAGTATGTTACAAAGTATAATAAAATTTAACATATGAACTTAGTAATTCTTGAAGTTTTACATTGTGAGAACCTCAATTTTACTTTCACAATGATTATTTGCTGGACACTTATTTATTCACACTTTATCACCAATAATTCTTCAGACATAGCTAGGCATGTTGGGAAGAATAATGATACTCCTCCCTTCACAATGATGTCCATATCTTTTTTTTTTTTTTAATCCCTGGAGCCTGTGGATATGTTAGGTTACATGACAAAAATAATTAAGGTTGCAAATGGAATTAAAGTTTTTAATCAGCTGATGTGGAATTGGTGGTATTACCCTAGATCATCAAAGTGGTCCTAGTGTAAGCATAAAGAGCCTTATAAGTGCACAAGGGATACCAGAGAGAGAGAGAGTCAAAGAGATGGCAGCATGAGAAGGACTTGGTCTGACTTTGTTGCCTTTGAATATGGAGGAATGGGACCACACACCACGAATTGTCATTGGCGCCTAAGATCTGGAAAATAACCAAAAAGAATTTTCCCTGAGAGCATCCAGAGGGAATATAGCCCTATCTAAATCTTGAATTTAACCCAGTTACACTTGTTTGACACTTTTGGCTTCCAGAAATTTAAGGTAATCAATGTGTTGTTTTAAGCTATATAGGTTGTTGCAACTTGTTATTACAGCAATAGGAAACTCGTAAAGTAGGATGTATTCAGAGTGGATAAAATTATATACAAGTGCCCTAATAACATTGAAGTGCTTTTTGAAACCACTAGATTTTCAAGACACATAAGATACTCGTCAATGAAGATGAATGAAAGGCATAATAAAGTGCAATATGTGGCCCTTTATGTTAAATATTTCTCTTAATGTGCATAGGTTATTAAAATAATGTATAACTGGCTAATGTTGCAGGATGAAATTCAGTTTCTGCAACTTTGAGTGGAAAGACATTTGATTTTTAAATTGTATACTACTTTAGCATATTTCCAGAAAAAATAAATTAACGTTCACTTCTTTAAAAGTCACATAGTTTTTTTAAAAAATTAAATAAAAACAGTTATTTTAAAGGAATTCATTTCTTTTTTATTATGTGCCCCAAATTAACACATCTTATTACTAAAATTGATATATTTTTCACTAAATTATAGAGGTACTATCATTAAATTTCCATTTTCATCGTATTATGTGTGTGTGTTTGACCAAACTGATACATAATCATAGAAACTAATCTATGTCTGTTACCAAACAATTGGTTACACAATCAAATTTATAATTATAGACATAAGGTATATGAATGAAAGAAATGGTATATGATAATAGGTTCATTCAGCCTGGAAAATAAAGTGGTGGAAAACAATACCATACATTTGTATTATAATGGAGATTTTTTCCCTCTGTTCAGGTTATTTCACTATAGCAGTATAAGTACAGTAGTACATTAAAGCCATATGTGCAATTCATTAGACCATGTCAATAATGACAAAAATAAAAATAGAGAGCCAAATGGAAGTAGTGCTGTATATAATTTAAAGAAATGTCTCCACAAATTTTATCTCAGAAATTTCTAATTTAACCAGTTTATAAGATTTAAAAAAAAAATTTGTCCATGAATTTACAGAAAGAAAATAAAAACTAATCTCTATATTAACCTTCAAAATAGCACTTTTATTACTGTTCTTGTAACTGTTGTATCTATTGTTATTAAATAACATCAATAAAAAATATAGCTTCTTTGTAACATGTGATTTTGTAAAGCAAGCCAAACAAAATTCACTTGGACATAACCTCGGAGTTTTTAAATAATACATTTCCTGGTTAAATGACATCTTAAAACATACCTTTCTTACATTTAATTTTGTCCTCTCCAATATTGCTTAGACAAGTAGTTTCATGAAAACATTTCATTCGGTACTCTGGAAACTACTCTTGCCAAATTGCAAACTCCTTAATTTAAGGCCCATTTACCTCTTTATCATTCACAGGTCTCCCTTTTCAAACTTTTCACTTCAACCAGTAAATTATGGCAACTTCAATGTATGTCCTCTTTTACCTCTTATTTTTAGGCACATACCATTCGCTTTGCCTATTAAATGACTTATCATCACCACCTACATGCATTCTTAATCTGAATCTACTTAGATCAAATTTCTTACTGGCACTGTATTCATGATTCTATTTTCTCTTAATGTCTTTATATTTAGTTACAACAAAATCTACTAATCCTTCTAATTCTGTCTTATATTTGGTAGGAAATCCTTCCTCTGATCCTAGGGATGCAATCCCTAATTTCAATGTAGTCTTCCTGAAGCTAACCAAAATATTGGCATTACTTTAATTTATGACCATTTTTGTATCAAAAAGAGCATATACATTTTATTTATTTGATATTCTTAATAAAATTTGTTTTACAAAGTTATAAAAGAGTGTTTGCAGATATGCAATTATGCTTTAAATATCTGAAATTCTACTTTAAAGAAATTTTCAGAACTTTCTGCCTTAATCTGGTTAGTAAATACATCATACAAGTTTTCTCATGCAAAGAAAGATATATTAGAGTTGAGATAAGACCATGTACAATTTTCTAAGATATGTATTTTATCGTACTACTTTATCTAACTTAAGCAACATTTCTTGTACTTACAACCTTTCCATTATGTTCCACAGTGCAAGAAAATTCTTGTGGGATCTTAGAGCACAAGACACTTGCTTAAAAGAGGAATAAAAGAATTGGGTGAATTTATCCTTAGTAGACAAGATTGAAGAGAATTTAATGAGTAGCTAGGGAAGATCAGAACTAGTTCCATTTTCATTCTGTTACATATCAGAATTTTTTATATTATAACTTACAGATTTTTTTCTATCTAAATTTTCCACCTAATGTTATTTTAGTTTCCATCATTTCTTTTAATTAATATTAAGGAAATGCTTAAATAAAACAAAAACAACCAACAAACATTAATAGCAGCAATAAAATCCAACCTCAGAAAATACCAAATGAATGGTGAGATAGAAGACAAGAAATCAGGTGAATATCATTTTATACCACTCCTATCAAAGACGGAAAGTGATCCTCCTAATCTCTCCCTTCTTTCCTTCTTTCCTTCCTTTCTTGATTCCTTCCTTCTGCCCTCCCTCCCTCTCATCTTTCTTTTTTTCCACTCTCCCTTTCTTTCTTCCCTCTATAAACAGTTTAACATCTGCTTAATTAGAAAAATGTTTTGAAATATATAATGGAAAATAGTGTTAGGAGGCCAACAAGATCAAGCAAGCAAGTGGAACTATGAAACCAGGTGGTCCATCAGAAGAGTTAAACCACAGGTACGGGGAATATATGTAAAGACTGTTGGTAAAAAAAAGAAAAAGAATCTGTATGAGACAAAACTTCCTAGGAGATTGTTTTGGAATAAGACACTATTTACTTTGACATGGAAATTTAAACAAAGAATCTAAGATGGGAAGACAGAATCCATAATTGAAAAATTTTGTTCTTCCTAAAGCATTGTTTAATTTCATGGATGACTGAAATTTTTCATTTCAAAATATATTCAATTCTCTAAGAAATTTACTTGTCTATAAAATGTCCACCTCTGTTAACATGAACAAATAGAGATCCACAAAGGCTGGTTGCATATACAATAATTAAAACAAAGGTAATTTTAGTTTGCTTAAAGATGGATGATTTCATTTGTGAGAATGTGAGCACACCTGCAATTGAGAATGAAGCAATATGTATTTCTGACAATTCTAAGGGCATTTTAATAAGAGTTGTTTTTCGGGTGTGGAGTTTGGTGAGTACTTTGTAGATTTTGGATACTAGCCCTTTATCCGATATGTCATTTGCAACTATCTTTTCCCACTCTGTCGGTTGTCTATTAGTTTTTTCGATTATTTCCTTTGCAGTGCAGAAGCTTTTTATCTTGATGAGGTC